>JAJLXA010000005.1:0-600000 GCA_030571075.1 Yamadazyma endophytica
ATCACACCATCACACCATCACACCATCACACCATCACACCATCACACCATCACACCATCACACCATCACACCATCACACCATCACACCATCACACCATCACACCATCACACCATCACACCAGATCTCCAATTACTTCTATATATCATTCTCAGCTTCCACACCGAGATTTTGTAATGGCATTGATCTGTTCTCTGGATGAGAAAGCCCCATGGATTTTCTGGGAATTTTTGAAATTGATTTTAAAAAAATGCAAAACCCACAAAACACACTATTATCATAATCTAATTTTAAAATGAGCAAATAATCTCAAGACCTAAGATGTCAATTGTAAACAACATAAATTTTCTTTTTGTTACAGTATTTATTCTTTTAAAATAATGCAAATACGTAGACCACACTAGAGATGATCAAGTCAATATCTATTATAGCCCCAAATAGGCGTATTATATTAATTAAGGGGAGAATTTCAACCAAGAGCGTATGGAATGCACAATTGAACTCATTAAATCCTGAAAGAAAGCCTACAGGTAAAAGGCAGCAGTACTTGAGAGAGATTTTATCTAGTTTTGTGGTAATTTACCGATATATGACCCCATCACCTCACAAAAACTTCGCAGAATTAACAACTAATCTATGTATTTTAGAATCCTTTGGAGTCCTTTTTACATGATTGTGAAATTGACCAAAAATTACTCAATACCTTCATTACAGATATTGTATGAAAACCCCTTTCTCCAATTTTAATTTGATATTTTACTTTGCTTAAAACGTAGACTTTATATTATTAATATGCTATCTTTTGGGGTTGTAATCTGTGACTATCACCGATAAAAACACGGAAACACTCAGAAGTACTCGAATATTTAACTTTTTTGTGACCAATAAGTGTCTCTCTTGATATCTCTTCACAAAGTAACTCAATTATAATTCGGAATAAAAGATCTCGCTCATAAAGCCGTCCACCAATATCAAATTATTAGTTCTGACTCACATATTTTAGCTACCTTATATGAAACAGTCAAGACGTATACTATCGTTGAAGGTACCAAAGTTCGGTATCTTGACTAACTAATTTTTAACCGAAGCGAGTGGAGTAAAGATCAGATCCTGCGGCTTTTTGATGGACTTGTCCGTAAGCCTTATCGCACAAATCACTTAACTATCATAAATGTCAAAAGCAGCATTAGTGACCGGATCTGCTAGAGGGATAGGAAGAGCAATTGCAATTCAATTGGCTAAGGATGGGTATCGTATAGGAGTGGCAGATCTTTCAATGCAACAAGAAGCTGCCCAAGAAACACTCAAGAGTATTCGGAAAGTAAAGGGTGAAGCATTTTTCATTCCTCTCGATGCTAGTAAGAGATCAGAGGTGTTTAAAGCTGTTGATGAAGTTACTGAGAAATTTGGAACTTTTAATGCGATAATCAATAATGCTGGCGTTCCTCACTACATGCCAGTAGCAGATATCAGTGAGAATGACTTTACTTACGTTTTTGAAACAAACGTAGCTGGAATTCTTTGGGGGATTCAAGCTGCCGCCAAAAAATTCGAAGAATTAGGGACCAAAAGAGGCAAAATCATAAATGCGTGTTCAATCGCTGGATTGGATGCATTGGCAGGCGGCAATTTGTACTCCGCATCCAAGTATGCAGTTCGTGGTATTACACAGCTGGCGGCAAAGGAATTGGCTTCTAGAAGAATAAATGTGAATGGCTATGCACCAGGGTTTATTGCTACGCCTATTTTGGACACCCTTCCAGAAGAAAGCTTGAATGAACTAAAAAAGAGTATCGGATTTGAAGAAATTGGTGCACCCCAGGATATAGCAAACGTTGTGAGCTACTTAGCATCCTCGAAGGCAGACTACGTCACAGGCCATATGATGGTATGCGATGGAGGATATACTTATGTTTAAGGGTTTAGCATTATGTATTGGCAGCTGAACCTTAATGATTAAGCGAATTTGACATAGTTATTATATGAGTAATGATTTTACAGTACGAGGATTATTCACTCTTATCTTTATTCACTAGTTCCATACGCAAATCGCATTTGAATTCAATCCACCTCATCAAGGAAATTAGGCCAATATTAGTGTGGCTCTCATTTGTCAAGAAGCGCACGAGATCTCATGCTTGGATTATAACTCAATTAGAGCAGTATACAATTTAATGTGGCTGCTAGCTACTCGTGCGTGGGAATTACAGGCCCCCCAACTCTTTACCTCCACATTTAATTCTGGAGTAAATTTGACTAGTGACATTACCTTGAAACCTGTGAAAAAGTACCAGGAAATACTTGCTAGCAGTAGAGAGTATTGTGAAATGAATAAGTTCAGCTAGAGAAAGGTAGAACTTAAGCGCAAACATTTTTCATTAATATTTTAATGTGGCTTTCAGATCATATTCAGTAGCTTCCACAAATTTAGGCTAAAAGTGTGGATTTTTCAATGCTGGTTTTATAAAAGACAAAGAATTTGTTTCAGCACCATTCAAAAGAAGTTAGCATGACCAAAAAACAACTTATATTGAATGCGTTCGATATGGGGACTAGTGGTCTTCAAGCACCAGGTCTTTGGAAGCACCCCGATGATCAGTCCAAAAATTTCGATACCATAGAATATTGGACTAACTTAGCAAAGTTGCTCGAAAAAGGGAAATTCAATGCTCTCTTCATCGCAGATGTCTTGGGAGGATATGATGTTTATAATGGCAATTTAGACGCAGCTCTCAAAGCGGCAGCACAAGTTCCCTTGGTAGAGCCCGCAGCACTTATATCTGCAATGGCTGCAGTGACTAAAAACCTAGCATTTGCAGTGACATTTTCGACTATCAGCGAGAGTCCATTTCATTTCGCTAGGAGATTAGCAACCATCGACGAGCTTTCAAAAGGAAGAGTCGGGTGGAATATCGTGTCCAGTTATTTGGATAGTGCTGCTCGTAACCTTTTGAACGGTGAATCTTTACCACCCCATGACGAAAGATACGAAAGAGCTGAGGAATACGTTGAAGTGATTTATAAATTATTTTTGTCTTCGTGGAGAGACGATGCCGTAGTTTTAGACAAGGAAAGAGGTATATTTACAGACCCAGACAGAGTTAGACTCATTAATCATGAAGGAAAATGGTTCAAAGTACCGGGACCCAATCTCTCTAAACCCTCCAAACATCAAAGATTGCCTCTTATTTTACAAGCAGGTACCTCGAGAGCAGGTAAGGATTTTGCGGCCAAGCATGCCGAAACTGTATTTGTCAATTCTTACACTCCAGAAGATTTGAAAACAAAAATAGATGATATCAAAAAGACTGCTTTGGAAAAATTTGGGAGAGAAGAAGGCTCCATTAAATTTTTGAATTTAGTTACCATTATTGTGGGGAAAACGGACGAAGAAGCAATCAACAAATTTAAAGACTATGTGCAATATGGTGATATTGGTGGATCACAAGCTCTCTTTGGTGGTTGGACTGGAATCGACTTATCTAAGTATGACTATGACGAAGAGTTGACAGAAGTGGAGTCGAATGCAATGAGAGCAGCGGTCAATAACTGGACAAAGAAAGTTCCTGGAGACCCCGAAAATATTAAAAAAACTAGGAGATTTTTAGCAGAAAAAATCAAAGTAGGGGGTTTAGGTCCTGTTCTTATTGGCAGCGTTGAAAGTGTTGCAGATGAAATTGAGAAGTGGGTAGAGATATCCGGTGTCGATGGATTCAACATCACGTATGCCATTACGCCAAAGTCTTTCGAGGATATTGTAGAATTTTTAATTCCCGAGCTCCAAAAGAGAGGTTTAGTATGGGACGATTATCCTAAAAATGGTTTGACATTTAGAGAAAACGTATTCGGAACAGAAGGGAAAGACCCAAAGTTTGTTAGACCTAGTCACCCAGCTCACAAATTAAGATGGAGAGAAGGAATTTCGAAAGAGGACTTTGAGAAACTGCTTTTATAGTGATGATTTACAAATAAATATTTGGACAAGTTACAATTGATGTTTGGTAAGAATACAAATGTTTATTGCAATTAAAGGGTAATAACAAATTTCAGCGCACGGGATCCATTCTTCTCCAATTCTTTTAAAGCTAGCTCAATTTCATTGAAACCATGATGCTCTACCACTCTAGCGGGACTAACTTTCTTTTCAAAAAGGTACTCTGACGTCGCCTTTATAAGTGTTCTGCCAAATTCGATATCTTCATGGAACTTTTTCAAATAGATTGGAAGCTTGACAGTCTTTGATACAGTTTTTGGAGTCTTGACTAGACCTACAAATTTTGAGCCATCATGATTATCTAAAACCTTCAAAAGCATCTCTGAAGTCTGTTCTGAAACACAATCAATTCCGAAAATTAAGTTTTCTTCTGCAACCAACGTTCGAATCGTCTCTATGGTTTCGTTTTTATCGATAACAACGTCTACTCCTCTTGACGTCAAGTATTGATGATAGCAATTGCTTGCAATACCTATGACCTTTAGGTTATGTAGTTTGGCTAGCTGTGTTAAATGGAGACCAACTACTGAGGAAACACCCCAAATTAAGACGGATGAGTTTTGATACCACTCGTTAAATCCGACCTCAAAGCTATCATACAAGGTAATGGCAGCTGTAATCAAACCAACTCCCATACTTGCACCTTGTTGATAGCTCAAGAACAGTGGTAGTTTCCATGCTAGTCTGTAATCTGCTACACTATAATCTTGAAAAGTGCTGGTTCTCAAGTCTCTATAACTTGTGCTTACCAAAATAACATCATCGCCTACAACAAGCCCTTCGACTTTTCTTCCAAGCTTGACTACTACTCCACTACTTTCTCTGCCATTAATCCATGGCAAGCTGTGTATTGCAAAGTTATATTTTTTACTTTTCCAATCAATTGGATTGAGTCCTATAGCCTTATTTTTAACTAAAATCTCATATGGGCCTATTTCAGGAACAGCAATTGTTTTGATTACCAAAGGAGATTCTATGGTTTCTATGACAGCTGCCGTTTGTTCTAAAGACATCCTATATATTTTAAAATATTTTTGCTCAAGCTGTTAATTTTATGCATAGACCATAAAACTGTGGCATAGATCGAAATTTTAATTTCAACATAAACTTTACTCATATATGAGCAATTTTGTTCAACAATAAGACCGAATCCACACAACTGATGTTCCTAAAGAGTAATTACACAAATTCTATGCAGTATATACCAACTGTGGATTAATACAATGTGTTCCTGAAATTATTTATTAAGATCTTCAAATGCACTTTTATCATTGTCCAAATTAAAACAAAATATGGCTGTTTCGGAGACCCCAGTACATCTTTTGAGTCAGGCTAGTGGATATGTGGTACTAATTGGGTTTGGGGCTTTTTTCGCCGTGATGATTCTTATATCTACCAAATTGATGTTGAGATATCTTCACGAAGATTCCAACTCTACTGAAATGTTTATGGTTGCGAACAGATCCATAGGCTTGGGCTTGACCACACTGGCCATTTACAGTTCATGGACATGGCCAACTGAACTTTTATGGGTCTGTACAATGGTATACAACTATGGTGTAATGGCCTCCTTCTGGTATGGGGCTGGCTTATCGGTGCAAATATGCTTGATGTCTATATTAGGTATTGAAGCTAAGAAAAAAATTCCCAGTTGTCATACCTCTCTTGAAATAGTAAACTTGAGATACGGAAGGACAACACATTTGCTTTATATGTTTCTATGTTTATTGACAAATTTAATGAGTTGCTCATCCATGCTTTTAGGAGCTGCAGGTGCAGTATCGGTTGTGGCAGGTAACTTACATATTGTTGCTAGTACGTTTTTAATTCCCTTTGGTGTACTTCTTTATACAACTGTGGGAGGATTAAAAGCAACTTTTTTGACTGACTATGTACACTCTCTTATTGTTGTCATAATCTTATGTTACTTCAACACAAAAATTATAACATCAGAAGAGGTAGGTGGTTTAGAAGGCTTATTCAATTTAATTGTACAACATGATGGAGATAGATATGTAGAAGGGAACTACCAAGGATCATTCATTACTGGTAAGAGTCAAGGAGCGATTTTTTTTGGTATCATATTAACCATAGGAAACTTTGGACTCACAGTTATGGATAGTTCTTTCTGGCAGAAAAGCTTCAGCGCAAATATAAGGGCTTCCGTTCCAGGATACTTGTTGGCTGCTGTGACAATTTTCTCCAACGTTTGGCCTCTAGGCGCAATAGCTGGAATTGCTGCTATTTGTTTGGAGAAAACTGAAGTATTTCCTACATACCCTCGATCTATGACTGAGTACGAAATAAGTAGTGGTTTTGTGTTGCCTTACGTTTTAAAAGCGGTTGTTGGAAGTAGCGGGCTAGTAGCATTACTTATTGTTGTATATTTAGCTATTACCTCAACAGTTTCAGCTCAACTTATATCGGTTTCAAGCATTCTTTCGTTTGACGTATACAAGACATACATTAACAAGGATGCCAAAAATAAGCAAATGTTGAGAGTATCTCACTTTGGTGTCATATTCTTTGGGTTATTTGCAGCAGGATTCTCTGTTATGTTGCACTACGTGAAGATTAATATCACTTGGCTTGGATATGTTTACACAATGGTTATTGGACCCGGTGTTATACCTTTAGTGTTCACAATAACATGGAAAAGACAGACCAAATTAGCAGCTTTCATTTCTCCAATAACAGGATTAGTTTTTGGGTTTACTGTATGGGGCACAGTCGCCAAGAAGCTTTACAACGAGGTGAGTATTACAACTTTGGGAAATCAGCTTCCCTGTCTTTATGGAGGTCTTACTGCTGTTCTTTTGCCCGGCATAGTAAGTGTAGTTTTGAGCTTATTGATAAAACCTTATAACTTCAATTGGGAGGAACTCAAAAGGGCTCAAATTATAATCGACGACTCGGAAGATACTTATAGTGACGACAGATCTAACATTACATTAACCAAAAAGGCCTTCAGTGAAGTCGAAGTGAAAAATGAATCTGACGGACAAGAGCTGTTAGAGGATGACGCCAAAAGAGACCGAACCATTAAATTGTATACGAAGTTAGCATATACAAGCTTTATTTTTATACTTCTTTTAACATGGGTGGTTTGGCCGTTACCCTTATACAGAGATTGGATATGGACAAAACCATTTTTTAAAGGCTACGTCGCTGTAGGGATAATATGGGTTTATCTAACCTTGCTAGTAATCGGCATTTTCCCCATTTTTGATGGTAGGCACAGCCTCAAAAAAGTTATAGTAGGCTTATACAGCGATGCAGTTAGGTACAGGAGATCTAAAAAGTAGATATAAACTCAATAATTAGATAATTCAAATGCTATATTTCTTATTCTCATATCGTAATAATTACAGCCTACTTAATTACTATTTTGTTTAAGTGTCATTACTAGGATAAAATAGAGCAATATGTCTGCAAAGTAATCGCCTTAAATTGATTGTAAGTTACCTGATCAGAATCGTCATCGAAGCAAACTCGGTTTAGAAATTCTCTTTTTTCGAGAGTGCCCTTAAGGATGTCGCTCATGTCGCACGATTTTGCAACTAAAGTCTTCCAATCGACATTATCCTCAAGTTGCTTTAAAATTTTTATAGTGGTGAGAACCTTGCTAGAGTGAGATGAATATTAGTTTTGAACAGGACATCTCGAGATTTGTGTATTTTCTACTGAACTCGTGAAAGTAATATTTTAAAAAATTTTAAACATTTTAAGAAGTCGAAACAAAATCAAGCAAACTATCCAATGGTTCAGGTGATAGGCTGAATATCCTCTTCATCGCTATACTTAACATTTGCCAAGGAGATTTCGTTATCATCAATATTGTAGACAACGTAAGCACTTCTCAAAAAGTTGTCCCCTAAAATGTTGTAATCGCTTATAACGAACCCAAGAGCACATAATTTTGAATTATCTGAGGTTTGCACATCTAATAGAAAATCTTCCCCTGGGATATCAATATCAACTCCATTGAAGGAAAAGGTAATTGTTTCTGGAACTTGATCGCAACTATCAAAATAGAAGAAACTACTGAGCTGACCTCCATTGTAAAAGTTGGTAGCACCAACTTTATTAGCCAATGCACTTACAGTTTCAAAATCAGCGGCACAGTATGTGGAACCCGAGTCAAGAGTGAAATCGCTATTTACACCTTGACCGGCGACCGACAAAAGTTCTAAATTCAATCTATCACTAGAGGTAATTTGATTGCTGACTAATTTCCCCGAATACTTGGCATTGTCAATGCCACCAAAAAGAACTGTTCCTGAAGAGGAATCTTTGTCGTTCAAATAAAGGGAATAAGCATTTTTCTTTATGTATCCTTGAGTCTTCAAAGATGCAGGAACATTATCGTAGTTTGGTTGGTACAGTTCAAGAGTCTTAAGACCAATACCCATAATACCATAAGATAATTTCGAGACTGAGTTAGCATTCCCAAATTGTTGATTTTTAAGCGTAGGACCACTTGGGGATAAAGCCACTGTATCAGCTACCCAGTCACCAGTAGCATGAGAAGTATCGACATAGTTAATGCTGAAACCCGAGGCAATGTAGTTGTAAGTGCTTGAAGTAGAATGATCGAAACTTCCATAAGTTGTAGAAATACCACTGCTTGAGTCAATAACCCACAAGTCAGATGAACCTGTATCAATATCGACGCTAAGTTTCTGAGCATCAGAACCCAAATAAACGTCAGCTATGTAGTAAATATTTTCATTAGTCAAGGTGTACAGGTAATCATCATCTTTTTTTGCCAAGTCTGTGGTAACATTGGTATTCAAAGTTGGACCAGCCTCTTTTGAAACCGAAAAATCTAACTTGATAACTCCATCACCTCTCTTCTCGAGGCCACCTGGAATTGAAGCACCTTCAGAGGTTGATAAGATAATTGCAAAAGCAATTGAAATGAAAACTTGTTTGGAAAAGAGGAAAAGCATTACTTGATGAATTATTCATAGTACTTTTGCAGATATTTATACTTGAAAGTTGGATAAGGGTATGTGAGAGATTGAAGAAAGTGCAACATAGTTTATTATTCCTAAGTTGGATTTTAGTTTGAGCATAAACTTTAATGCTTTTGTTGGGATTAAATACAACCTTGATAAGCTTTAATCCAGCTGAAAGGACGCTTTTGGAAGTAAAGGTGGTGACATAGAAAGATGCTTGCTAGTTATGAGTTTGAGTATCAACTATGATTCTTAATTGAAGATACAACATCAAAGTGCGTTCTGTTGATCACAGGTTTAGCCAACCCATCATGTAATTAAGGTTTTGATAATGCAACTTTAACACCGAACGGCACCACGAGCTTAGTGGTTTTTACTTTTGCGAGACCTTACAACCCCACAAAGCCACCAGAGTCAGAATCACTTTTGTAACGTTCCTCAGCAATTATTCATAAGCCAAGAGATCGAGAGGTTGTATCCATTGATGTCAAAATCTTGGAGCAAGATTCTTAGATCGTTCTCGAAGAACTAATTAGCGAAAAACGGATATGTTTTTAGTATCCAGGAATATGTTTGGTCCTATCCGACAAAGGTACTTAATGTAACCATAACTCTTGCAAAACTGCTGTAACCAATGCTTGCCTTTTAAAAGCGGTGGGGCATAATTTGAGTTGTAATTTGCAATCGAGCGCAATTCTCACCACTTTCAATAAACTCTGCAGGAAACACATGAAATGAAGCCACGCCTGCGCAACTCGAGCCCATTTTCGGAAATATGTTTATTGATTGCATAGGATGGCTTATCAGATTTGTGCCGTATAATTAATCCGATGGGAATGGGGCTAATCAAAATCCAGGCAATAAGATTGCAACAATCAGCGCAACTGAGAAATTTGAATTCTTTGAATAGCAGCAATTGCCCAGCGCGTTAAACTACAGAGTTCTCATGTTCCAACGAGAGGAAGTTATCTAAATTTTAGACTTACTTTTGAATTGAGGCTGACATATTTTATGCGAAGTCACAGTTAGAACGTTATTTTAATTTATTTTTGGTAACCACCATTATAAAGTATACTTACAGAGTAATTATTCCAAGTCTAACTGGAAAATTTTATTTCTTTGCCTGTGTACGTAAAGTGAAAGCAAAAGATATGTGACAAATCCGAGGAAACACATTCCTGTAATAACACCAAAACCCATGAGATATTTAGGTGAATCTGTCAGTGGGAATAAATAAGAACCATAAATTTGAGCCAAATTACCCAATGCATTGATAAGGGCCAACCCTACCCCTCTAGTTTTTGCGTCCTTATCGGAAAGGGTTGTTGCAGCATAAGACAAAGCTAAGGCATTTGCCGCCCATAATGCAGAAGCCATTAAACAAAGCATGGCGTATCTAACATTATACCCATAAACGGCAACCACAACAATAGAAAATACACCTGCACTGAATAATAATGCAGACAATATCAATCCTCTTAATTGAATATACTTGTCACTGAAGTATGCAACAAACAAATTCAATACAAATGCAGCACCGTAGATTGGAATTGTCATATACTGTATCATTGTTCCTTCATAACCCAATCCAGCAACTAATGTAGGGTAAAAGTACGATAAGGTTGATGACCCAACAATCACCATGTAGCCAATAATTAGGAGAATAATTCTATAACTTTTGAAGTTACTTTTAAGTGCAGACCATGGTGTTATATCGTTACCCTCATCATTATCGATATTATCTCTCTTAAGACGGGTTTGAGCAATCATGATGTCACGTTCGGTGAAGCCCTTACTAACAGTCATATTTTGAGGCAAAGGCAAAAGTGTAAAGAAGGAGACCAATGCGATTGCAATAGTGGCAGCTCCCTCGATGATGAATAACCATCTCCATCCTTCAAGTCCCCTTGCATTGTGCATATTACCAGTGATAACACCAGCCAAGATACCTCCAAAAGCACCAGAAAGAATGGCAGCACTAATGTATAAGGAAAACCTCTTTGATTGTTCATTTTTCTTATACCAAGAGGACAAAATCAACAAAATGGAAGGAGCAAACCCTGCCTCAAAAATACCCACCAAAATTCTAAGCCCAATAAGTTGCTTGTATGTGTTAATTGCTGACAAACAACACGTCAAAGCACCCCAAACTACCATAATAGAAGAGACGAAAATTTGAGGGCCAACCTTCACCATGATTAAGTTGGCAGGGACTTCAAATATCACATAGGTAATGAAGAAAACAATCAAACTAATAGAGTACTCACTGGAACTGAGGCCAAGATCTTCTTCCATACCGGCGACTTTGGCATTACCGATATTTGTTCTGTCCATATAGGACAATAAATACATCCAGAAAATGGTAATCATAAGGTCTAAAAATTAGTATAATTGTTTCATGGTGTAAGTTATACCTTTGGTTGACTTAAACTAATACGTACAGAGGTCGATTTTCGAAACAACTTTTCTTTCTTCTTCGGCGGTATAACTGAATTCTTCCTCAAAGTTATCGAATGTGTCTGCAAAGTTGTCACTTGCTTCCCCCAAGTTATCTACTGTCTCTAGATGTGACACATTACCTGCTTTCGTATCCGAAGTTCCTTCCATAATTATCTTCGAATATTTTTGATGGAATTCTCAGGTTTATATAGCGACTTTTGGGACGGTCCTATTTTTCGGGAGAAAAACTGGGGTATACAGGATGTTGTGGAGTCGTACCTACGGATGCGTTCTCCCGGGACACGTCAGACTAAAAAGCTTTTGATTAGGAAGGTACCAATAGCAATTCCATGGATAATATTGCCTGAACAAAGCTTGCTTAACTTTATCTGCCATTGCTAGCGTCAACTTGTCTGTCACTTGTACCAAGAAAAATTCTTGTGATCGCCAACGGACTTGAAAGCAGTCTCAACTCCGGTTTGGTTCAAGGAAATCTAACAAAAGGAGATGGTCCGTCCTTCCAATGCTCTGCAATTGATTCTAGCATGCTTACAACCAAGCAGTACTATTGAAATGGGTAGTAGATTGCTTTACTCAAGGTCTAACCTAATAAACTCTTTATGATAATTGAAGGCTCACCAGCCTGTGCCTAACATTGACGATTTGCTAGGCTTAGATGAAACGTAGCACTCCTTATTTTGCAAGCCAATCACAACCGTTTAGGATTTAAGGAGCTAGCATTAAGGTCCATAAATGCCCGGGTTTTAAAATCTGAAGTGAGATCTTGGTATATTTTTACACTTTCTAGGCCCGACTTTTTCCAAGTAAAATCAGTAAAAACTTTATGCAAAATACCCTAACTATATACGGAAACCTATATCCTCTATTTAAACTCAAGACTATTCTCTTATAACGATCAATTTCGATCGCAGGTTTTTTAGCGGCGGGAGTACTCTGCCGATCTGGTTTGATCGCTGTCCCCACAAAGCACGTCCGGAAAATTTGGTACAGGATTCGGATATACTGTACGGGTTTACGTCAGCTCTACTATTTAAATGGTCCGTATCCAATGTTTAGACCAAACTATCAAAAATGCTAGGAAAAGAAAAAGAACAATACACAACTGTTTCCACCTTACCTGAATCTACCAAACTTGAAACTGGTATTCCAGGAAAAGTCATTGTGATCACTGGTGCTAACAGTGGTATTGGAGCAGCCGTTGCTAAGGGTGCCTTAGATGCTGGAGCCAAAGCTGTGTACGACATTGACTTGAGAGAACCATCGGGAACCAACGAATTTCTTGAAGTTAAAAAAGAATACCCAGGCAAAGCTCATTTCATCCAAGGTGATGTGACCAAGATTGACACCTTAAAGGCAGCTTTCAAGACAATTGTGGAGAAGGAAGGTTCAATTGATGGTGTAGTTGCCAATGCTGGTATCACCATCCGTAAAGGTGCTCTTGAGTACACTCCAGAAGAATGGGATTTGATCATTAATGTCAATTTGAAGGGTGTTGTGCACACTGTTAACGTCGCCGTCGACACTTTCTTGTCTTTGAAACAAAAAGGTAGTGTTGTCATCACTGCTTCCCTTGTTGCCCACGGTACCAACAAGTCCGCCCCATCTTTACCATACCAAGCCACCAAATCTGCCCTTTTAGGTGTTGTCAGAGGTTTTGCTTCTGAATTCGGTCCTCAAGGTATTAGAGTCAACAGTATTTCTCCAGGTTACATCAAAACTGCTTTGACTACTTATGATGAAACAGATCCATTGTGGGACACCAAATTGGACATCTGGGGTGGAATGCATAGACTCGCCAAACCAAGAGAATTGGCTGGCTCATATGTTTATTTACTTTCTGATGCTAGCAGTTATACCACAGGTGTTGACATCAAAGTCGATGGTGCCATTGACGCCTGGTAAGCTAGTTTTATAAATAGTTTAACAAAAATAGTAAAAATAGTACTCATATATATTCCTAATTTTATATTTGTTGGATATTGTTCCAATCAAAGTTATCTAAACTCTCGAATAGCGAATCCAAGTCATTATTCAACCCGTTGAATAAATACTCTGTGTTCAAAGACACATTGACATCGTATTTCTTCTTCCAGTAGTCTTGTACTTGCTTGAAAGGGACCGTATTCTGCCATCCAAAATCTTGTAGAGATGCCAACATAGGATTCATTTCGTAAATCTCATGAAATTGGTGGTATATAGTTTGAAAAGCAATTCTATTTAGAGAACTTACTTTGTAACAGGAGTAGTTTGTAATCCCTAAAAGTGATGCCTTTCCACATAGTTCGATAATTCGGGCTACTATATTACTCACAGATTTCTGTTCGTTCTGAAAGTCAATACCTGCCCAAGCTATCAACCCTGGTGATTCAGGTGAATTGAAATGGCTTACTGCTTTAATCAAAGAAAATTGTTTTTTTAGGATTTTAATTATAATGGAGAGGGCTACTGTGGCTATCAATCTTGCATAAATGTAAACTCTCGTTCTGATCATGTTGTTGAGGCTCTCATTAAAAAACGTCAGTGGATTTTCACCAAATGAGTGTGCTAATCTGTAGATTAGTAACAAACGCTCTAGAACAAGAGAGAGGTACTTCTCCCTTTCTTCATCACTTTGACTGTCGCTATAATAAAGCAACAAAAGCCCAACTAGTTCCTTGTAGAATAGACCCAATCTTAAGCAGAATTCCAAAGCTTTTTCACTGTTATCATTGGAATTGGAAAAAATGTCTTTAGACAACAATTGTTGAAACGTTCTGGTTTTTTGAACCAAAATTTCAGAAGTGCCGCTGATAAAGTCAATCAGTTCATACTTGTCAAGGACTCTTTCTTTGAGCAGTTTTGTTAAATACTTTCTGGTAATGCATGCAGAACAGTTCATCAAGGATAATAACCTGACTATACCTGGTTTCTCTTCTAATGCGCTATCGTTGTCAATTGATTCAAACCCGGGAGATTCGAGCTGAATTATAGGGGACATTCCTTTGTCGAAAGCATACATTGCATCGATATAGGAAATGTGAATCCATATACTCTTCCATAAAAAACGCTCTTTGGGAGTTATGAAGTTATTAGGGTACTCCTGAGGATGCTTATCTAGACCAAGCGCCCTCGCAGACTGGACCAATGCCGATATAATGGTAGATGATATGTATGAGGTATCATCATCTTCAGGACAATGCATTTTATATATCGCAAGTAACAAGAGGCCCTGAATCTTAACAATCTTAAGATTTTTGAATGAAGACAAAGCAAATAATAAACCACAAGCACAATCGATATAAGTTTCGTTCATGGATATAGTGCTGTCTATTCCCAAGGCAGCGTAACAGTCCAGAGGAATAGTAATATATGCAAATCTCAACAAGATTAGTAAGATTGCAATAAGGGAGCTTTGATGTGCTTTCTCAGGCTTCAATGAGCTATGGTATTCATGGTCTTGTAATAAATTGATCAATTGAGAAAGCAATAATTCTTTATCGAAAAACAGGACAAAAGCGTAGTGTTGGTTGAGAAAAGTGGTCACTAATTGAATAATGTCCTTCGTTTTGGGTAATTTGCCCAATTTATCAGCATTGAATACCGCCACGTCTGCCTCATTATAGCAAGTCTCATCGTAAAGATTTCCATTTAATTTCTCTTTATCAACATAACTCTGATATATTAACGATAAATTTTCATCTTCCATAGCAAAAGACAAATAAGAGGTTGATCCAAGATACATTAAAGTGGAATCAAAAACTCCATAGCCATTGAATTCTTGCTTTTTAGCAATAGTTGGTACAGAGCTGAAATTAGGCTCCGAACTTCCCACAGAGCTTGGAGCAGACATCTTGTCCAGCAAAGTTGATTGTGCCGCAATGACATCCTCCAACTCCTGGATCCTCTTCTTCAACATGGTGATTGTCATCGTGTCCAGCACCGTTAATGGATTTGGAGCGAGTTTTTCTTCGTATTCACAACTTTGAGTGATCTTATCAATTACACAACGCCCACAATGTGGTCTGGCTCTATCGCATTTGCTTCTTCTACGTCTACAGTTCAGACAGGACGCCTTAATCCGATTTCTTCTGGCCTTGTTTTCCGATGAATTCATTTGACGGACTTCTTAGTTATCTCCTCGTATTTAAGAGGAAAAAAAATTTCTGGAGGGAATCGCCTTCTTTTATACGTTTTTATGAACCTGATTACATAATATATCTTATTAAGGATGGACACAGCATTGCTATCGTTTCATCCATGTTTGTGGTAACTTGAAGAAAGCCTCGACGGGTATATTACGTATATCTGTTCAGATGGTGAACGTAGAAATCAAAAAAAGTTATTTCCCTTGGAACAAGGTAACTATGCTTTTTATAAAGCCACAGAGTTAACAAAAAAAAGTACAGTTTGCTTATGGTCAATGAATGTAGAGCATTTAGTAGTCTAGTAATTTTGCAGCTTTGACCCCACAAAAGTGCTTGTTTAGAGTATTATTTTTCCAGTGTTAGATCTTGCGATTTTCGCGTCACTTAACATATTAGGAAAGGTTCTTGGTTTGACCACCTATATTTGGTATTTAAACCGTAATGTCTCAATTCAAATGTGATATACCTCAATGTGGGCGAGAGTTTAGGCGAAAGGATCATTTGAAGAGACACAAAATGAGCCATCTAGACGAAACGCCGCACCAATGTTCAATTTGTCTAAAGAAGTTTAAAAGAGCAGACGTAATGCAAAAGCATTACAATAAGCACTTTATTCCCAACGGATTCAAAAGGGGACCCAAAAAAGCACCCGATTTTAACATCAGTTCGGTTCTCGACAATGCATTTTTCCAAACAAATGACCAGTTTATGATTCTTAATAATTACGAAGATGGAAATAGTTTTATGAATCCAATCATATTCGAGAATCAAGCCAATGTGATGTTAGAAGAATTGTTCAATTCAAACTTGGATCACTTTCAACATATGCTTATCAATCTGTCGATAGTCTCGAACGAATTGATGTCTTTACATTTAAGCTTAATACCGGCGTTGGCTAACCAACCAGATTTCATAGGCCCTTCTTTGGAATTTTGCTTAGATACTTATTGGAACGTCTTTCATGTGCAATATCCCATTCTTCACAAGCCTCTGTTCAACACATTGACGGTGAACCCTATTCTAACATTGGCAATGATAATGATGGGAGCTAATCTTTCTGTAGCGTTAGACGAGTCGCCTATGATCGACGCCTACGCATTTTCGCTTATAATTGCAAAAGAACTACGATGGCTTATCTTCAAGATAAGAAATCATGGAAAACCCGAACCCTGGGAACTACAAAGTTTATTAATTCTTGAAGTTTATGAGAAGCATTATGGTGATCGGTCTCTTCATGAACGTTCTTCGATACACCAAGCGGCCAAAATTGAAATTATGAAAAGATCAACATTATTAGGAGGTGACCCATATGCCAATGAAAGCAGAACAGCTGCAGAATTGAATCCTACCAAAAATGAGACTTTACTTAAGAATTGGGTCAATGCAGAATCCATGAAACGGTGCTTGTTGATGGCGTTTTGCTTTGACCTAACAAGTTCTATTATTTCATCTCACACCACACTGTTGTTTGTAGATAAATTGAAGTTATCCTTGCCATGTGACGATGTGCTATGGGAGGCTGATTTGAATAATTTAAAAGACATGTCCTTACCTGAGAATCCTCCTACGATACGATCGAGTTTCAATCAGCTTCTACATAGTGGGAGAATTGACACCAATTCCTTTGGGAAAAAGGTCCTTTTGCACACTTTGCTATCTTTGTTGTTGCAATTGGAGCAAAGAGACGAGACTTTGGAACTTATAGGTGACCCAAAAAACGATATCTTGAATGATGACTGGAGAACGAAAATCTCCTTTGCATTGGATCTCTGGAGATACAATGTAAATCAAGGAAATTGTTGCAATATAGATGATTTACTTATCAGCTTAAGAGCAAGAGAAAAGTCAAGCATAGACTATTTCGGCTTAAATGAACCTAGATGCAAGTTTCCCGTGTACCATATGGCACATATTCGATTGAATATCTTAAATCATGATCTCTTGATTTATGCAGGAGTTCCTGCAAGAATGAATGTCGTCGCTAAACAGGAGGACTTCATCAACGCAGCAGAGAGAATGAATAAATGGGGTATGTCTATTAACGGTAGGATCGGAGTGGTGCATGCATTTTTAGTTATATTTGAAACCCTTTTGACTCATGATAAGATAGAGTATCATCCGGAAAGAGATCCAATCCCCGAAAGATCTCATGTTGTAGTAGATTCTCTTTTGACCATATGGGCCTTTAGTTTCGTTCGCCATGGTCCAGAGTCTTTGCACGAGTCTGGGGAGTTTTGCAAAACCGGATTTTGCTACCTTCAAGATATAAAAAAAGAATTCGACCGGGTCATTATTGATGTGGACGCTCAGTTATTCTACATAAGTGTCAAACAGTTAGCTGAGTCGCTAGGGCAAATCGAAGGTTTACATCACACAGCCGGTCTCATGTCAGACATGGCCGAAGTGTTTTCCCGCTGTAATTGGGAATTGGGCAGAGAATACTCCCGATTGTTCAATAACTGCAAAGAACGCTCACTAGGAAGAAAATCTGTGTTCTGTACAAACATGTATGCATAAACAAGAATAATAAGTGGTGAAACAATTGCCAGCTAACATTATGTACTTCATTCAAATACACGATATCATAAATACGTTAGTGCTCAATTCTTTACTCAGAATAAATGCTCTATAAGCGCAACAAATAAGAGGTCGAAATGGGGCAAATTTAGCCAATAATTTGCTCTACAAAACTCCTCGAACCTGTTCATGTTTAAATTTCTACTAAACAATCTACTTAGATACATCGGTTGCTTGGCTCGGCCATAAGTGCTTAATTTTTGCACTAGCGCTATGTAAATAACACGAGGCTTATAATCTCATTCGCACTTATATTCGTAACTTGCGAATAACTCGTAAACCGGTTACAAGCCCTGAACAGCTGACCCCATATATTAATGGCGGTTCTGGCCCTTTAGGAATTATCTTGATGGGATTATTCAGCAGACGTAAACAAAAGACTGAACCGGAAAAACCTAACAAAGATGATTCTATCATCGCTGATTTTGTTTCGTCAGACATTATGGGTACTATTGTGAAAGATTTGCCCCGACATATTCTTTACCCTATGCTTCAATCCGCCAACATAAATATAAAAGATGAAGTATTCCGAACGTACTATAAGCATGTAGAAATAACCCGTGAAAGTCTTGATTCTTCCGTTTTCATTTCAGACTACCAACCGGTCTACATTTACCAAAGTTTCGTGGGTCCATGGCAAATGGAAACGGTTCCATTCTATTCGGTGAAATCGCTCGTCAGATTTCAAGAGCTGAATCCACTTTTCAAACCACAAACCATCACATTTGGCGAAGCGGGTGATTTTATTGAATTATTTGAAACGAAGAAGGACCTATTATTCAGTTTTCAAACCATCAACATAAGAATGCATGCCGACCTTTCATATGACAAAGACAAATTCAAGGTAATATTTGATCAGTGCAAGCATCAGGAATTCTGTATAGAAGCGAACCTAATTGACGGCGACTTGATGCTACCGGAAAATACCACAGCCCTATTACTTACGGATTGCACGCTTTCTACACCGCCAAGTAAAGCCACAACGGTGTATTTGAACAATTGCATAATAACTCCCGATGTGCTTTTAGGATTTTCGAAAGAGTTGAAGAATTTGGAACTCACTAGCATCACCTTATCTGAAGAAATTGTTTTGGAGTACTCTAAACTTGTAAAATCAACCATCAAAGATTGCACAAACATAAACACTTCGAAATTAAGGCCGTCACACATATCCATCATAAAATACTACATTGATTGCGGAGAGAATTTTACTTTACAGGAACTCAAGGCAATTAAGCAGGAGGGCTTAAAGTCCATGAACTTGATTCTTTCCACTGACTTCGGAGATTTCACAAGCTTTGAACGATTCACTGAATTGGAAACCCTTATCTTGACCATTGTTCCCTATGACGAAGAGTATGAATTGAAAATAAAGCTTCCTCCAAATCTTAAATCCTTTTCTTTGTCAATGGCATTTCGCTCGCCTATAACTTACAATATATTAAACACACCCAATAGTCTTGAGAATTTCTTTATTTCAGGATTTGATCAATTGCAACCTTTCCAGTTCAAGAAGAATTTGAAAAACCTAACCATAAAGTCCTCGCTCCCTGAAGATCAGATGTTTGCGATGACTTGGAAACAACACCCTCAGTTTAAGGTCATAGCTAATTCTTTGGAGAAAATGACTCTCCCTGATACAATTGAGCATCTACATGTGGATTTCTATGATCCTAAATTTAGCAGCCTTCCAAATTTGAAGACTATGAGGGTCAAAGCGGTAGACGGTAAAGATATAATAGTGCCAAAAAATATCGAGCACTTTGAAGGAATGTTTAGTGAAAATTTCCCTTCCTTGAAAGACGTCAGCTGTAAAAGCATTTGTTTGACTGTTGAACCCAAGAAAAAGTCGAATCTTGACCTTGACCTCAGTGATAGCATCGAAGCTTTAAGAATAGCCTATCCCGGATCCTTCTCGAAAAAGTTTTGGAAAAAGTTGTCAACGGCTCCTAATCTTAAGGGACTTGCGTTCTTCAAAGTGGCAATCCCAGAGGATTTCATTCCCCAGTCAACAAGATATGTTGAACTTGTAAGTTGCCCCATGAAACAAACTCCCAAATTTCCAAAAAATCTTGAGTGCTTGCGTTTATCCTCGAATATCTTCCTCAATTTTGACTGGAATTTACTTCCATCATCCTTGAAATATCTTCAACTCAGCGAGTGTGAGTTTCAAACATTAACTGTGAATTTAACCAGGCTATCAAACCTTGCCACTTTAATTTTTAGTCAATGCGTAGTGACAAAAACTCCTTCTGTGAAACTCCCAAGGTCTTTGGAGATATTCTATTTCGTGTCCGAGGAAATTCCCCTTTCATTTGAAGACGCTGTGGCGCCAGAGTTGAAGAATTACGATTTCAAAGCTTGTGATAACCTCTCTCAAATTCATTACGACCAAACCAAACTAAAAGGTGAGGACCTTAAAAATTTTATGGTTACCCAAGGCATGTCAACTCTTTCGGTTAGCTCATGAGAACAATACAAGTGGAGATTGAATAAAGGCACTTTCGCATTAGTCGATAAGTACAAATCAAAGTGAACATATATCTTGCACCCATTTATAGGCCCTTTAGAGTTCACACTTCGAATAAACATTATTGCATGCAGTTCTGCAGCCTATTATCTCTAAGTAGCATCGGTTTCGTGACATACCTTTCATTATAAAACCAGAGGCTAATTTTTTATCCTAAGGGTCTTGGTCCTGTTATCTACACACAGTAAGCGTGATGTGATAGGAGAGTTCAATCTCTCCATAAGAGATAAACCGAATGCTTATATAAATTAACCATAAGCATAATGTACTCGCGTTTGAGCCCGGATTTTCGTAAATCTTAAAGTATGAGCCCTTCGGTTTGAGGCTTAGATAATAGAAGTCAACTTAGACCCCGGGTTCTAATATAAGATTATGTTCGTCAAATTTATAAAATTTATCAATGGGCTTATTTAGTACTTTTGGAAAAAGGAATAAAAAGGAACAACTTCAACTGCAACTGCAAGCAAGCAAAGAGAATGAGAAGAAGCAAGACTCCCAATCATACATTAGGTCAAAAGAGCCTAAAGAAGAATCCATAAAATTGACAAAATCAGAATCAGAAGAAGTCTTGAAGGACACCACAAGAGAAACCCCGAAAGAAGTAGCAAATTGTAACCCACAAAAGCCCTCAATCAAAGACCTACCTACCCATAAGCTATACGCATTGCTTAACTCCATTTCCGCTGGAAATGAAGAGAAAGCAGAAGCTTACAATGCATACTACAAAGAAGTAGAAATTGTTCAAGATATTACCCGAGAGGTCACTTACCATATTTCAGATTTTCAGCAGGTATACATTTTAACAGAATTTGTAAAATCATGGGATAGGGGGCCTGTTAAATTCTATTCAGTGAACAGTTTTTTGAAATTTTGTGAAGAGAATCCTCTCTATCAACCACACTCAATCACCTTTACTGAAACCAGCGATGTACTCGAGATGTTCGAATTAAAGAAGGAGCTATTTCTAGAGTTCAAATATATAAAATTTCGATTCGGAGGAGAGGACTCTTTCAACGAAAATAAGCTCAATGAAGTATTCGAGCAGTTTACATTTCAAGGATTCAGCTTTCAACTAAGAAATGTTCACAACGACACTAAATTTAAATACCCAAAAAATACCATTTCGTTGGAATACACAGATTGCACAGTTCGACAAATACCTGATAGTGTCACAAGAATACACTTTAAGAGTTGTACTATATTTAAAGAAGTGCTTAATGAATTACCCAAAAATTTGACTGAATTAACGCTAGTTGATTCATCTCCTAAGAAAGAGTCTATTTTGAACATTCCCAACATCAAGTCTTTGGTATTTGAAGACTGTTATAAGATTGACGTATCTAAGTTACATCCCGAATCCATTCAACTCAAAAAAACTATGATCGATAACGGAACAGATTTTACTTTAAAGGATTTGAAATCTTTTGATGCAACGAGAACTAAAAGCCTTTCATTAATAGTTTCCACTGATTTTGAGGATTTCACCATTCTCAAAAGCTTTACCAGCTTGGAGAACTTTTCGTTGACATATCATACCGGAAAAAAAGAAAAAAGGAAGCAGTTAAAATTTGCATTACCACCGAATCTCAAAAGTTTTAATCTACAAAAACCAAGTCAGTCCCCCTCCACCTACAAGCTTTTGAACATACCTGAAACTCTTGAACAATTCCGCGTAGCAGGTTTTGATGATCCACAATCTTTCAAGTTCTCCAACAATTTGAAAAACTTCACTTTGAAGTCCCATTATAGTGAAAATGCGTTTATTGGTATGAAGGATGAATTGAATTCTCTTCCCAAGGATTTTTCTCTTCCAGATTCTGTCGAGCATCTTCACGTGGATTGGTATGATGCAAAATTAAGTAGACTCCCAAACTTACAATCAATGCGTGTTAGGGCCAAAGATGGCAAAAACTTCAAGGTTCCCAAGAAAATAGGGCGCTTTGTAGGCATTTTCACCAAGAACTTTCCTTCATTAGAAGGGGTTGATGCAGAAGCGGTTTCTGTGACTGTTTTATCTTCCGATACCCCCAAACCAGATATGTCTGCCTTCCAAGAATCTCTTGCTGTTGCATACGAGGGTCCTGTTTCAGATAAATTCTGGAAAGACCTTTCCATGTCTTCCAATATGAAGGCTCTTGAGTTATTAGGAGTGACAGTTCCTGAGGATGCTGTTTTCCCTGAGTCTTTGGAATTCCTAATATTATCGGCTAATCCTGTAACTTTTCCCAAATTACCAAGCAATTTAAAAAACTTACAAATAAGCTATAAGAAATTCGATGAATTCAATTGGGACACACTTCCTTCGTCCTTAGAAGTAATTGAATTCAATGGCTGCCACTTCACAAAATTAAAAGCAGACCTAACACGATTTACCAAGCTCAAAACATTAGTATTCCAGAATACCGTCACAAGCATGGACCCCAAATTGAAGCTTCCAGAATCTTTGGAAGCATTTGCACTTCTGCCTTGGCAACTACCTTTGACGTATCAAGATAAAGTGCCACAAGCTTCCGCACGATACTTCGATCTACAGGCTTGCAAACTGCTTGCTTATTTTTATTATGATGGTAATAGAGTAAAGGGTAACGTACGAGAAAAGCTTGGTCTATTTTGAGGAGCACCCCACATTTATATGATCTTCTTTTGATTTGTATAATTTATCTACAAAGTAACTGAATATATGATCCTTCAATTTATATTCTATTCCTTCTATACATTAAACTTCGTATCCTTCCCTTTTTGGTATTAGTAAATCATAAGTGGTTATTGAAGCGCTAGCTACCAAGACCTTGGGTGTTTGAGTTCAACACTTCTATAGGTGCTGGGTTCAGCCAGGGCAGCGCACGCCCTAGAAGAGCGTGCACTACACAGGTTGTATAGTGTAGTGGTATCACAATTGGACCAATCAATACTACTATCCGTCCAATCGTTAGAACACCAGCACGGCATTATAGAATGCACGTTTGTAATGATCGCTGCAAAAAAAGGCACGTTCTGCATATAGCATCATGCATGATAAGAAGGTTTAGCTTCCAGAACAATACAATCAGGGAGGTAATTCAGGGCTCGTAAAATCTGGCTGCAACCTGTGATTATTCCGCATTGATTACCAGATATAATCCATGAGTGCGAAATTTTCGTAACACTAAATTATGAGCCCGAATTCAAGAGGTCTTCGATAGAGACACTGCTTTAGTTATTTATAAGTTATTTATAAGGAACCGAAGCGAAGATCAACCAGATGTTCAATGGGTCTATTCAGTGGACTCAAAAAAAGAAGCGAGAAGGAATCACTCACCAAAACCCACCCTAAGGATGTTGCGACAAAAACTTCAAATTCACCCTCCCAAAATCCTTCACCTGTTAAAGTTCCTTCAAGCTCGATTGCAAATGACAACGACATGCCGACCCATGAGGCCTTCGCTATGCTCAAGTCAGTTTCTCCTGACGCTCAAAAAATAGCATACCGTGAGTACTTTAAACATGTGGAAATTTCCAAAACTGTTCCAGAGGACGAAATGTACTATCAATGAGATTTTTTACAATTTTATCATTTTAATGGCTTTATCGAGCCTTACAAAAAGGACTCTATAATATTTTATTCAGTGGAAACATTTCTACGATTTTGCAAGGCACATCCGCTTTATAGGCCTCAAACAATTACCTTTCATAATTCATCTGACATTCTTGAATTTTTCGAGTCAAATAGAGACTTATTCCTTAAGTTTCAATTAATAAATTTGAACTTTGAAGGTAGTAGCAAATACGACAAAAAACTTAAACAAGTGTTTAGTCAGTGTATGAATCAAAAATTCACTATAAGCGCAGTCGGAATCAATGATCTTACAGTTTTACCTAAAAAACTTACGTCGGTAGATCTTGAAGGATGTGCCATCAAAGACTTACCTGCTAGCGTGAAAAGGCTTCATTTAAAAGACTGCATTCTCTCCCTCAAGGCATTACTTAATTTTTCAAATAAATTGACAGATGTGAAACTCGAGTACATTACATTTGACCAAGACGTTCCGTTGAATTGGCCGAAGCTTGAGAAATTGAGCATCAAAAGCTGCCATGGAATAGACACCAGATTTTTACACCCCACATCTTTTGAAAAAACAAAAGAGTTGACAGTAAATCTTAGTGGACCTGTCGGTGAATTCACTTTAGAGGAGTTCAAAGAGCTTGACTACAAGACCTTGAAATTGTTGGTATTAAATGTCTATACCGACTTTTCTGATTTCACATATTTAAAGAATTTCGTAAACTTGGAGGAATTCACAATGAATTATTATCCTGGATACAATGAATTGGGTAGGGTTTTGACATTCAAATTGCCTTCCAAAATCAAGACTTTTAGATTAATTAAAGAAAGGAAATCTGAATCCACTTATAAAATATTGAATACCCCCAAGACACTTGAAAAATTTGAAATCAAAGGATTCGACTTTGTTCAGCCCTTCAAGTTTTCAGAAGGCTTGAAATACTTGAATCTAAAATCAGCGTATCCAAAAGCTGCTTTTCTTGATTTTGATGATGCTGCCTTTACGATAGAAAATCCTATTATTGTCCCTGACTCAGTTGAGCATTTCAACACAGATTGGTATGATAAAAGCTTTAGTAAACTTCCTAATTTAAAAACCTTGGATGTAAGAACCGTGGATGGTAGCAAGGTTATGGTTCCGAAAATCTTGGAACAGTTTGCACTTCTTGCAACAAAAAATATGCCTTCATTCAATGGGGCTCAGATTGATCATCTAACTTTGCTTATAAGATATCCTGGAGATATGAAACAAGCTCTACATGTGAAAACAAAGTCACTTTTTATTTATTACCAAGGTGCCCTAGCAGATGAGTTTTGGGACCGTCTACCCAAATCAAGCGACATGAAAATACTCAATTTGCATTTGGCCTCGCTTGGTGGTTCTCATATGAAACTCCCTGAATCCATAGTCCGTTTGAGCATTTCAAACCCTTCTCAAATTACTATGTTGCCGAAAGGTTTACACCAATTGAAAATTTCGAACGAAGAATTCAAAGATTTTAACTGGGACTCTCTTCCCCTTTCATTGGAGATTGTTGAGTTCCAAAATTGTCATTTTGATCTGTTGAAAGCTGACTTGAGAAAGTTTACCAAGCTCACCACCTTAATATTTTCCGAGACTGCAATAGATGGAGTCTTTTCTTTGAAACTTCCAGAGTCACTAGAAGCATTTAAATTTAAGTCAGAAAGCGTCTTTTTCTCATCTGTTAATGAGATACCACTAGCATTGGATCACTTTGACTTTACAGCCTGCAAATGGCTTTGCTTTGTGGAATATGAGGATTATTTAGTGGAAGGTGACAATATAAAGAAGCTTACATCTGCGCCGGAATAGTACTGGTTATTCACGGATTGCAAGTTAGATCCCCAGATATTACATTGCATAAATGAATTTGTGAACTCGTACACCTTAGTTTAATTGAGAACGCATAGCCCGCTTTTGATTTTTCAGTACTTTTGGTCTGCCATGCAACACATGAGTCTATGCAACATGTGCAATACGATTCAGTCTTAAACTTCATCAACCCGCGTATGTGAATCAGGGCTCACAAATCTGCCTGCAGGCGAATTCTTTTTTTTTTTAATATATATTTTTCCCCTTTAGTCTGGTAAACTATGAGCCCCAACAATTGCCCCAACAATAAGCCTAAATACAAAGCCAAATCGAAATATAAAACTGACTTGTCTTTCTAAACTTAGGCTTCCCCTATTTTTCATCAATGGGATTTTTTAGTAAATCCAAAAAGGAAAACAACCCTCAGCTTTCCAAAGATGAGAAGAAGCCACCACATGCAAGTATCGTGCAACGAAAAATTGTAGCTGACACCACAAAGGATAAACCGCCCCATATTTTGAGAGAATTGTTTGAATCAGACTCTGTTCAAATCAAACAAGAAGCTTATTGTGAATACTACAAGCATGTAGAAGTTTACCATGATCTAATTGATGATAGCTCCTATTATCTTGCAGACCATCAACTTTTGTATAACACCGCAGAATTTGTGGTGCCATGGAAAAGAGGTTCATTTAAGTTTCCCTCTGTGAAGGCTTTTCTTAGATTTTGCGACAATACGCCATGTTATAAACCTCAAAAAATCACCTTCAATGGGGCAGAGGATATTATTGAATTATTTGAATCCAGGAAAGACATACTTCTAAAATTTCAGCATATCGAGATGAAGTTTTATGAAGGCTACGATAAAGCTAAAATAAAAAGAATATTCGCCCACTGTAGTCATCAGGAGTTCACTATAGCAGCAATGCTGGTATATGAAAAAATTGATTTCCCTAAAAACGTTACCGCAGTCAATTTCATGGACTGTGAGCTTCATCAGGCTATACCCACTACCGCAACGAACGTCAAGATAATTGATTGTGCTTTGCAATCAAAATTGCTTCTGAAACTCTCCAAAAACTTGAAAGAATTGCATCTTGAGCAGTTAGATTTCAGTAAACCTGTTGTCTTAAATTATCCCAACGTCCAAACAGCCATTATTAGAAGCTGTTATGGCATCGATAGTTCAAAGTTGCACCCTTCAAAAGTTCAAGTTGTAAAGGTTTACGATATGACTGGAGCTGATTTTACACCCAGTGATCTCAAAGCGATGGATCCTAAAAATGTACGAGAGTTGAATTTAGTGGTTTCTACATCATTCGAGGATTTCACCGGCCTTAAAAAGTTTACTGATTTGGAATACCTCAGATTCATGTATTGTCCCGGTTCAGAAAGAGAAGAGTCGAATAAGCAGTTAAAAATAGAGTTACCACCAAATATAAAAAGGTTTTTTTTGGGCAAAGCCCATAAGTCAGCATCGACTTATAAGATCCTAAACACGCCTGCAACTCTCGAGAAGTTCAATATTACAGGATTCGATAATATTCAGTCTTTTGAATTTTCAAACAATTTAAAGTGTTTTATTTTGAAATCTTCACTCAAAGATTATGAATACCTTGAATTGGATGCTGACGTGACTCTTCCAAGGAATTTTACTCTTCCCGATTCTATTGAGAATCTTAATGTAGACTGGTATGACCCACTGTTCAGCAAGCTTCCGAACTTAAAAACCATTGAGTTTAGGGCCAAAGATGGTAATACTGTTACTATTCCAAAAAACATCAAAAAGTTTCATGGAATTATTACGAAGAATTTTCCATCTTTCAAGAGTATCCATGCTGAAGAAGTTGTCGTGATTGTGGGAACACCTGGAGATTCTAAAGCGGAGCTTGATGTCCATACAAATTCGCTTACGATCCTTTATCATGGAAACCTCAGTGATGAAACCTGGAATCGGCTTGCTACTCTGAGTGAATTAAAGTCTCTCGATTTAAATGTTTCGGAGATGAGTGAAAATATTACTTTGCCTGACTCATTAGAATATTTAGCTCTTGTGCCAAAGGCCAATATCCCTGTATTACCAAAGAACTTGAGACATGTCGTAATTAGAGGTGGTACCTTTGACGAATTTAATTGGGAGAGAATTCCTTCGTCTGTGGAGATGATTGAGTTTAATATGTGTGAATTGAAGACGTTGAAGGCAGACTTGACAAAATTAACTAAGCTCAAAACGTTAGTGTTTTTTGACTGCGAATTAGCAGTGAAAATCTGTTTGAAGCTACCAGAATCGATCGAAGTGTTCGGTGCAACAAATGAGCTTACCTCATTTGTGTCGTTTGAGACCTGTACAACAGCAGAACGGTTGCTGGGTTGCAATTTAGGGGCTTGTAAGAGGCTCTCGCTTGTGCAATTAGGCGGGAGACCTTTCAAACGCAAGGAAATCGAAGACGAACTTATCAGGTAAAAGTTTACCGATTATTCTCCATGAAGGGCATAATCAGGTAAGACGGTGTTGTAGTTGCAGCTGCATGCAGAATGGAGGCGCATTATGCGCAGTTATGTTTTATTTGTGGTCTACCCTATGTTGATCCGAGGCCCTATCAAGTAGCCCCTTTATTATCAATATATATGACCAAATCTGATCGCATTGCATTAGCCCAACATTTCATGGAAAACCCTAATTATTTGCGTCATGCTTCGACAGAAATTGAAATTTTGGGTGTCGATCTTTCACAAATGCAGTATATCAAAGTAAGACCCGTATCATGTCTATTTTTGGGGTTTGGTGCGACATAATTTTTCACAGACGGTTCTTGGTGCCTGAGACGGAATTAGCTATCAGTAAGTAATAATTGAAATGATCGCTGTACCAAAGCCGTGTTCTGCACATAAACTAGGCACGATAAGCACAATTAACACCCAGATTAATGCACAGGAAAAGCCAATTCAAAATTCTCTAATTCTATCTGCAAGCCAACACCACCCCTATTGTTCCTATTGTTCCTATTGTTTGCATTCTTTTTTGTACTTGCGAGAAATTCGTATAGCCTAAATTATGAGCTCATTCACCCCAAACCCAAACAGCATAAACCGTGCCAGTGAAAAGTCAATCCAAAGCCCTAAAAAATCAAAGCCCAAGAAACCGAAATTTGAATGGAGGTGGAGCACCAACTGGGCATAAAAGCACATTGAAAGCCATTTAATTATCAAATTTACATTGAGTATCTTCAGTAAATTATTGAAGAGCAAAACACCAGTCAACTCTTCAGCTAATGACAAGGCCGAAGATGTTACACAAAAACCCAACTTCACTCAACCAAGTATATTCGCCAACATTATCAAAGGCTTGCCACCTCATAAGCTTCTAGAGACCTTTGGCTCTGAGTCAGAGGGGATTCGACAGGAGGCGATTTGTGAATACTACAAAAGCATCGAAATAAGTAATGAAATCATCAAAGACTATTCGTACTATCTTTCGGATTACCAACAAGTCTATGATGACCAACCATTCGTAGTACCATGGAAGAAAGAAGTGATCAAATTTCATTCTGTAAAAGCGTTCCTTGACTTTTGTGAAAAGACTCCCTTATACAGGCCCCATTCTATCACATTCAATCGTGAAGCTGATTTCTTCGAGTTGTTTGAGAAGACGGAATTGTTCCTCAAATTTAAACGTATCAAGTTAAGACTTGCCGAAAATTACAGCCCAGATAAGTATAAGGAAATCTTGGCTCAGTGTGATCATCAAGAATTTGAAATAGAAGCATACGGCCTTGGTGATGAATTAGTATTCCCAAAAAATGTCACATCTGTTGCACTTCATTACTGTGAGGTTAAAGAGATCCCAACAACCGCCACTAAGGTTAACTTAGTTAAATGCATGATGCTTCCAAAAACACTTGAAAATCTTTCTAAAGATTTAACTGATTTGGAACTACATGGATTTGCTTTCCGGAATAAGGCTGTATTAAAATACCCCAAGCTTGTAAACTTAGTGATAACCGATTGCCACAACGTGGACACTTCAAACTTACACCCCAAATCTCTCAAATTTGATAAGGATTTCATGAGAACCGGAGAACCCTTCACATTGAAAGATCTTCAAGCTATCGATAGTAATATCGTGAGCTTAAAATTAATCGTTAATAGTGATCTTGAGAGTTTCACCAGTCTCAAAAGATTCACCAATTTGAAAGACTTCACGTTGATTTATTTTCCTGAGCCTACAAGAGAAACAAATACTAAGAAGTTAGAATTCGAATTACCTCCAACTATCAAAACCTTCTTTTTACAAAACGCAGGAGAAACACCAACAACTTGTAAATTTTTGAACATGCCCAAATCTTTAGAGAAGTTTAAAGTAGGAGGTTTTGTCGAACATCAGGGACTCGAATTTTCAAATAGCTTAAAAGACTTTGGATTGTTAGCACCTAGATCAAAGGATATTGTTGAACTAGAACTTCCGGAGGGGCTTGTTATTCCTCGTTCTGTTCGAAACATCACTTTTGACGGGTATGATTCTCAATTAGGCGAGTTATGTGATGTGAGAACAATGAATGTTAGTGTAAGGGATGGCAAGAAGATCAAACTTCCCCGATTTCTTGAGCACTTTCAAGCAATCCTCAATGAAAATGTTCCTTCTTTTGACGGTTTTGGTGCTGAAGCAGTTTCAATACTCATAGAAAAAGCATCAGAGTCAGACCCAGACATATGTGTTGATACAGAGTCACTTTTGATTCATTATGAGGGCAGTCTTTCCCAGAAAACCTGGGATTACATATCTGGATCGACTAAGTTGAAAGTTCTACAATTACTGGGAGTGATAATTCCCAATGACGTGAAGTTGCCTGAATCATTAAGATACTTTTCTTTCGAAAGACTTACGACTAGCTGTCCCAAATTACCAAATGGGTTGAGGTACTTGCGTATGCATGATGCTGAATTAAAGGACTTTGAATGGGAAAGGGTTCCATCATCTATTGAAATGATCGAATTCAATGGTTGTTCAGTTAATTTGAAGAAGGCAGATCTCACCAGATTGTCAAAGCTTAAAACCTTAAGCTTTATTATGTGTGGCGTGGATAAGTTTTCTCTTAAACTCCCAAAATCTCTTGAGACATTCTACCTGCTGCGTTATATGATGTCTTATTCTATGGATACGGCTGTTCCAGAGGCCTTGAGCGAATGTGATTTCAGCGCTTGCAAGATGCTTGCCCTCGTACACTACGATGGGATTGACTTTGAAGGTAAGGAACTTGAAGAGAAATTTCTTACAGCGGCCATTTCGAAGCTTTCTGTGTAGGCATTATCGAGTTGTTCATTAGACAAAAAAGCATTCTTGAGTTTCAATAGACTGCAGGAATGAATTGGAAATTCAAGGCCGTTGCAAAGGAAATGCTTTAGGCTTTATTAAGTAGAATGACATGCTTTAGATTGTTTTATACTATGACTCATACATGTTTTTAAATTCGAGTAGTAATTCCAATAAAGTTCACTATAATACAAAATGATGAACTCTTCCCTTGAGGCACCTGCAGCTTCGGTGTGAGTTTCCAGTCCCCAAAATTCTTCGCATTATCCGATATAGTGTAACGGCTAGCACGGTTGCCTTTCACGCAGCAAACCGGGGTTCGACTCCCCGTATCGGAGTTTTTTTTAGTAAATTTAAAGCATTACCAAGCAGCTTGGATGCGTTAGAGTAAATTAATGTTACAAGTATTTACGCTTTACACCTTTTTGGTTTCCGGCCCTTTAATCCAACCCCTGCATTAAACTGTAATTTTCTAGTATCAAATAATTTTACATGTATTTCTATTTACAATTTTTTGAATCCTAAAGGCACCTCCATTCCTTTAGGAACTAACCCGAAGAATTTGTATATTCTTCCCATTGAATCATCGTCCTTACTAGTCAATCTTTGATAGGCGTTGTATATTTTATCCTGCTCGGCATCATTGCCATCATTTTTCATCAAAAGCTTGTGGATCCTATGGCCTATGCCCATTTCGTGTAGCCAATCACCTTGATCTACAGGTCCGATTGGCTGTGCGTGCTCTTGTGATAAAAGCTGTAAATTATCAAAATCCACATTGATGGAAAGATCCACTTCGCCTGGCTTGTAGAATGGCGACACAAACTTATGCTTGTAAATTCCACGGAGAGAATTGTCGGGTATCTCATCAACAACACCATAATCTATAATAAGTACGCTTCCAAGCTTCTTCTCATTGTTTATGAGCTTGGCCATGGTGCCGATGAAAAATTCGGCATCAGGGCATATTTCTATTCTGGTGCCTTCGGGAAGACCCGCAAATCGTTTGATTAGTTTTGGAATCGATGAAGACGGAGTCTCTTTTGCGGCAAGAGTTAGATGAAATTCGGTTTGCAAATGGTCAGTATTTTGACCTGCATCTTTTCCTGGCAAGGCACCTTGAGTATTATTGACTGAGGCCGTATGCTCCACTAGCAATTCTCTCCAGCCCTCTTTCGTGTTCTGGAATGACTTTATAGGTAAAGCATCGAAAAATTCATGTGCCATGACGAAATTAGCATTGTCTTCTATATCTGATAAATCCTTTTCATTTTCAACCCATTTGATGGGATATCCCCATTTGGTAGTGGAAAAGTTGAAACCATTTTCATCAGTGACAAACTCAACGCTCTCGTCACATAAAAGCTTATGTTGCACCTCTCGCAACACCTTAGAAGTTTCTATCATTACAATATTCATTTCGATCTGATGTTTTCGTTTGGTGAGCTTTTGAAAACTGTTCACAATATCGTACATCAAGGTACCTCTTCCTGGGCCAAATTCGATCAAATTAAGCTTCTTTGGCTGACCTTGCATAAGCCATAATTGATAATAATATATACCAATCATTTCTCCGAAAACAGATGAAATTTCAGGCGACGTGATGAAATCCCCAGTTTTCAAATCTAACGGGTTTCTTGTGGTGTAATATCCAAATTGAGGATGTGTCAAACATTGCCTCATATATGCAGATAGGGATAATGGGCCGGCAGTTTTAATTGTTTCTTCCAAAAGATTGGACAAGTTGTCCACTCTAGGCTTCTTTTTGGTAGCCATAGGGAAACTAGGCATCTTATCGATATTTTCACGAATATTCGTAGTGCCTTTAATTTCCGTTTCTAGCTGCATGATCTTCTCCCGAACAAGTTTAGCAGCTTCTTCATATTCCTCTTGGCTAAAATTGGTGTTCTTAAAGTCCGCTTTGGACTTATTAAATGCCCTTGTAGCTATGGAAAAGAATCTGGATCTTAACATAAAGGTGCGAGATGAGTGCGATTCTTCCCAATGATGTCAGGGACCATAAAAGAGACGGCAAAAGAGATATGGTAAACATACATTCAAAATAAAACAAAAACCAACAAAGGTCATGCTTGTTAACAAGTCAAGATGACTCGAGATATGTAAAATCTCGAATGGGCATTGAAGAAATCTTTCCGTTGAATCCCTATTCAACTAGCATTGTATATCCCTCCCGAGAGGAATATATAATGGCAATTGCTTAAAAACACAACAGAAAGATTAAATCAATAGTAAATTACTTATTGGTGTCACGCCAACGGTTTCACCATCGGGGGAATTAAAGAACTGATTGGAGTCAACGAAGGTTTAACCTCTTCGACTGCAACCGAAACCAATGGTTTTTCATTGGCGGTGTTGAATCTGCTGTAAATAGACAGCAAGTCAATGTTAGCAGGAGGTTTTATCATGGCATCCATCAAAATGAAATCGTTCAAGTTGTTCAACAAATGGACATCGTTCAAATCACTCAAATCAATGTTATTGACGATTTCATCCTCATTAACAGCAAAAGTGTTGATGATTTTAAAGCCCAACTTTTTGTAAAAATTACGATTGATAATATTCGAGCTTTCTAAATAACACCAGTTGTTGGCATTGATAAAGTGATCCATACAATAATTAACCAAATGCTTACCCAAGGATTTACCGGCCATCGATGGTAATACACCAATGTCACTCAAATACCAAATAGAATTGAATTTATTTCTGTAATTCAAATTGAGATTCATATTAATCAAAATAGAATCTCTAATGTTAGTCAAAAAAGGTAATTTTTCCTTCAAAGACTTTTGACGACACTTGTTCAAGTGGGCAAAATAGTTAAATTTCAAAGCTGTCCTGTAATAAATCAAGTCAAGTTTCAAGTCATAACGGAATAAATCCGAAGGCTCATTTTCAAAGCTCTCCAATGACTCTACATCAACAAAATTAAGCTGCAAACTATTGTCAAACTTCAAGTTATTCCAACATGCAACCGCCAAAAACGGATAGCTGGATTTGTTAACCATTGATTGTTCAAACTGGACGTCCTTGATTCCTACAATTACACCACCAGTGTCGAAATACTCTAAAACAGAATACTCAAAGAAAGATTGAAACAAATCATTCTTCAATTTGATTTTTTTAAGATCGGTTTCGTCATAAGAGATTTTGGTATTCAAAATATAATTAACAAACGGATCTGAATTGAAAGCTAATTGCAAAGTTTTAGCGATTCTCTTGTAATCCTTCAATTTAATTATTTCTATAGAAACTTCCAAGTTGTTTATTTTTAGTCTCAAGGGGTTGAAGTTCATCCCACTCCCTTGAGACTTGTTCAGTCGGGGTTCCTTCTTTTGATTAGATTCAAAATCTTCCGTAAATGACATTGTACATAGGTTTAAAATTAGTATATAAAGGTTGTTTATAAGTAAACAGTAAAGCAAAAGAAAATTTTTTGAAGGGGGGAAGGGGTTTTTATAGTATTTGACGTTTCTTGATTAGGAAGGTGACTGCGCGATAAGGGTTAACAATGCGTAATGAACACGCCAACGTCACTGCCGAGTAATAATTGGTCTGGTGAGAGATGTCAATTTTTAAACCATGCATAAGTTCGTTTTCTTCTGTGTAATTCACTTGTGTTTTAATCTTCAAGGAATCCAATTGAGCAGTTCTCGTATTAGGTGAAAAGCAAATTAAAGAGGGAAAAGCTTCTTCAAAGGGAGACGCTTTCATTGCGGATCAAAGAGCTGCAAATTCTGTACCGCTTGAATACATACAAAACAGCATCAAAACACTCAGAAAGACGCTTCTCTACTACTTGCTTAGAGAAGAAACCACTCTAATTTTCTATTTGCGATATTAACGAATTCTCGTCAGGATCTCAATTTTACTACAGCAACGATATTTGTTGGCTTACCATGCGATATTTTATCCATCTGCCTCAGCGCCCTTTGTTTTATTGGTAGCACGACAAATTTATTTTCTACTGCGATAATCGTTCTAGATTTGCAGCGATATTCATTCATTTTGTTCGAGTCAATGTGGCTTTTTGTATAAGTATTTATAGTACATATTGTACAATATTATTTTAAAGACACGTTCGGAATAATTCTCATTCAAGTCTGATATTCATTTTTGTACCTTTGCGATATTGATTATTTATGGACAAGATATTAATAATCTTTGTCTACGATATTGAATTTTAGAAGCGTAATTGAAAACCATAAACTTGCGACATTCTGATAGTGGAGGTGCGGTGTGCATCCAGAAAATACTGTACAGTATGTACTAAACATCAATATACTGTATGCGAGACTAGTGATTCCTCCTATTTCTTGATTGGAACCAACTTACACTGCACTGTCTACAATTGAGAGAGAATACCTTTCCCAATGAATGGAATAATGAGTGGACTATCACCAATCGTCCTGGGAATTATCGTCAACAGTAAGTTTCGGATTTCATTAATTATTGGAGTGAACAAATGATAGACTCTTGGTCTAAGTCAAACAGTGCTGAAAAGCACACTATTTATTTACATGGTTTGTATATGGAAGTGATTGTTCTGGGTAATACTACCCAACAAGCGGACACTATGAAAGGAGCCTTATATACATTTTTCAGGAAGCATCCAAGAATCTGTTATGACTACTGCCTACAATTTGACCACGGTGGAAATTGGAAATTGTGGTACAAATTGTGGAGGGAAGATGAACCAGCTTCGAATATTGCCTTTAGCTGTGACGGAGCTAACAGTTTTGGTCGTCTGTGCGATTACAAGGCTGGAAATGGAGACTGTGGATTATCAAGTACTTACCATTGTTGATCTTATTTTGTTGAAAATCTCTCTCGTAGTGTTTAATGAAATATAAGTATTTTCGCTTTTCTCGAATTACACTGTAGTATACATTGACAAATGTTCAAAATGATCAAAAACAAAATTTAGAGCTACGGAGGAATTTCAAGTAAAAACAATTTTCAAGTACAAACTAAATTGGACATCAATCAGCTCAACATATCGCAAAGCTAGTCAAGGTTATTTCCGGACAGTCTACCATATATAAATGATCCGCTACAGTCAAAATCAAATTTCGAAAGAGGTTCCTCACTTCTCCATAGCTTAAACCACATCTTCCAGTTCCCATTATCTTCGTACTTTACACAATAATGGTAGGACATTTTCGGATTTTTTATGAATATATCGTATAAATCATTCATGAAGGTTTCATACGAATGGGAAGATCCAGCTTCCAACTTCTCAACAGAAGTATAAGGTGCACTTATCCGTGATTTTCTTGGAAGCTTCACCCAGGGTGGTATAAAGCTAGAAGACGATACCAACTTATATTCCATGATGAATTTCTTCAAGGATTCCCAAAAACTCAGAATCTTCGTTGCCCTAGGCTCTTCCCCCCATGATGTTGTGTTTTTGTCAAAGTAAAATTCCACGTACCGAGGGTCAATGTGATGGTTCAAGTCAGAGATTAAAAACTGGCTGATATCGTCTTCTGATTCCAAATCGGGTTCCGATCTGGTGGCGGTTCCATCCAAATCATATAATATTGCTGTGGTGTTATCTTGCAACATTACACAATGTACTTGAATCCCTTCAATATGCAAACCATCTCTAGCTTTAGTGACACCTTCACAAAAGGAGTCGTCCAAGATGGTGTAGGATAAGACTGTTGCAAAACAATAAAGCAAGTAAGAAATGCTGATGAAAATATTCATGGATGTTGGATTGAATTCAGAGAAATAATTTATTTTTTATATTTTTATTTTTTTTTATGGTTGCAATTATCGCGAGATAGACTTTCTTCGGGCGATGCGACATTAATATCATTCAGAAGACGTCAACTATTTGAGATTCAAAATTTTTATTTCCGAAAAGTGGGTATGTTAAGAAGAGATATTGTCTTTTATGATACGTTTAAATTAGAGATATTCTTACGATAATGAACATGTGGCATAGCGTCCTTAAAGATTTATTGGGACGCTATTGAACTAATTAATGTGCGCTATTAATAGTAAGTTGCGACATCCAGATTGTTGAGGTGCGGTATTCATCCAGAAAATACTGTAATGCTTTTAAAACTTAGAGAGGAGTTGCTTTTGCATATCTGTTAAACCAAACAAAGGGCCCCGATGTTTTGGTAAACGCACGTTTCTCATATACAGACGATGAATAACTGAAAGTGTTGTTTTAGTATGAGGTGGTCTGTATATGGCCAGATGTCACCAAAAGTCGACTCTTAATTGAAATTTTGAAAACCACTAGCTTTTGTTAAATGAAGAGTGCTGATGAACCCTTAAAAGTTCATTAGTTTGTACACAAAAAGCTACTTAGATAGAATATATAAACAATACATAGGTGTTTCTATGTCAAATTGAGGTGCAAAGTTACATATCGATGCTTTCATAAGCGAATTAGGTGTCATCATCGCGTACCGTGAGTTTTCTGAACTACTCGTTTATGAAATTTGCAGCCATTGTTTTTTTCCGCTTTTACTGATATGAATGGTAGGTCGTAGTTTAAGGGCCGGTAAAGCACAAATGAGTTCCATCCATCCACGTCTCAGTATTTATGGCCTTCTGTCTTGTATCTGATAAAACCATGTAGCTACACGCGCGTCTAAAATCTGCACTAGGTTGCAAATATATGTAAGGTCCCAGCCACAAAGAAAAGCTTTTTTAAGCTGAGAATAAGCCCAGAACCACAAAACTGTTATTTCTCTTGTAAAATGGATTTTTTCAGCGAAACTAGAGGCTCTCAGGAAGTCAAAGCCCTGCCTTATGCATTTCGGTGCTCGCTATCAGATATCGTAAAATGACTGGCTTATTCAATACACCAAAAGCCATGTTTTTCCACCTGATTCCCACCAAATCCAAAACAAATTATATCCACATATACAACCCACCTCCAATATCACCTCACCATCGTCATATCCACCCGAATCCTCCCTACGACCCTTAAAATTGCTTCACTTCATAAACCCGGTCCACGCACGTCCTCCTCTATGCCTCAACAATGGCTGCTGGTCCTCCATGCAGCTAAACCGCATCTTCTGGGGCATTGGTTAGCACACTTCGCACAGGCTCGGTCTAGAACCCACACGGATCAACCTTTCTTCAACCGTTCCATAGAAGCCCAATATCCTTCTATCAGTTTATAAAGCTCTCTCATTTGCTGTCTCTGCAGCCTATCGCCTAGAAAAGTTCTCAGAAAATTTTCATAGCAAAATTCAACCCTCGCCGCTTACCGTTTCAACCCTCGTCCCACAAGTTCACTCTTTCGCACGGTTTTTTTTAGATTTTCTTCAACATGGGTAATACAAGTTCAAGAGAAGGAGGCGCCCCATTAAGCAGAACCGATACTTCCACGTCCAATAAATCAAGCAAGTCCTCGAGAAGCTTGCGGACCCGCAATGAGTCGTCGAGCTCCTTATCAAAGATGTCCAAGCCCGTCAAAACATTGTCAAGGAAGAGTTCAGTGGAACCGGTACAAAACGACCAGGACACCATAGAAAGCGACATACCGTACAGTCAGTTCGGCAATTTGAACATTAATCTTCCCCCCTCGATGGCATATGTAGAACCGAAACAGCCCATCTTGATAAGAAGGAACACCAGCAGCAGCATCACCAGTAATTCCAATGCGGTATCGCCAAACGAGACCAGCACCGTGAATTCCCCCTTAATGTCACCCAGCTACGTCGAGTCGGCCACCGGCACCACAAACGGAAGCCCCGGGTCCAACTTGAACATCCCCAATTCGTTGGGCTCCAACCATGGCTCGTTGGGCTCTAACTCCAACGGTAGTAACAGTGTGAATAATCTTTCGAGAACTTCCACTAACCACTCCATATCAAGTGGCCAGGGTTCGACTTTTGGTGATAACATCTCCATTGAAAGTGACCTCAAGTCTCTTTCCAAATCCCGTTCAAATAGCTCTTTTTCTTCTGGAAGAAAATTGAGTAAAACGAACTCCAATGTACTTACTCGACATTCCACCAATGCCACCACAAACTCCAATGTTTTTGACATCGAGAACTTGGTCCAGAGATTGTTGGACTCGGGCTATTCAGGAAAGAAAACCAAGAACGTTTGCTTGAAAAATAATGAAATTCAAATGATATGCAGCAGAGCTAGAGAAATCTTTTTATCCCAGCCTTCGTTGTTGGAGTTAAACCCCCCCGTCAAGGTGGTGGGAGATGTACATGGCCAGTATGGTGATCTAATCAGAATCTTCACAAAGTGTGGGTTCCCGCCATCGACCAATTACTTGTTTTTGGGCGATTACGTCGATAGAGGGAAACAATCTTTGGAGACCATTTTATTATTACTTTGTTACAAAATCAAATACCCGGAAAATTTCTTTCTTCTCAGGGGTAACCACGAGTGTGCAAATGTCACCAGGGTGTACGGATTCTACGACGAATGTAAAAGAAGATGTAATATCAAAACGTGGAAATTGTTCATAGACACATTTAATACCCTTCCTATAGCAGCCATAGTTGCAGGCAAGATCTTCTGTGTACACGGTGGGTTGAGCCCCATGCTTAGTTCTCTTGATGAGATACGTAATATTGCCAGACCAACTGATGTTCCGGATTATGGTCTTTTGAATGACTTGCTATGGTCGGATCCAGCTGATACCATGAATGAGTGGGAAGACAATGAACGGGGGGTCCTGTATGTGTTTTCCAAGGTTGCCATCAACAAATTTTTGCAAAAGTTTGGGTTTGATTTGGTGTGTAGGGCACATATGGTGGTAGAGGATGGCTATGAGTTTTTCAACAATCAAACTCTTGTCACAGTGTTCTCTGCTCCGAATTACTGTGGAGAGTTCGATAATTGGGGTGCTGTGATGAGTGTGAGCGAGGAATTACTATGCTCCTTCGAGTTGCTAGATCCATTGGACAGTGTTGCATTGAAGCAAGTGATGAAGAAAGGAAAACAGGAAAGAAAAAGTGCACAGATGCAGCAACAAAGATCCAATTAGAGGATGTTACATAAATGACCAATTAGACCCAAGTTAGCAGTGATGTCTTTTTTAGGCGGAAGTATTTGCTTTCTTCTTTAGTGTAGTAATGAAATAATGAATTATAGTATTCTCTGATTTTTGCAACATTTACAGAAATTACAATATCTGTTACTCATGAATTTTTACAAATAAAATGGAATAAATAGAATTAATAAACAGTATGGTGTATAAATGAATTCAGAAAGACTATAAGATGCATAAAATGCAAAAAAGTACCAACCATTTTCTGAATATATTAAACTTCTCGTTTCGCATAAATTTCCTATCGATGTCTCATTATCTTCTTCAAACTGAATCATATGAACCGGTGATATCGTTGATACTGGAGATCAACAAACAAATTGAAGCAAATGAAGAGGTGGTGTCGAACATATTGAGTCAGCTCGATTCTTTAAAGTACCCCGAAAAATACAATGTAGAGGAAGCGGAAGTGGATGAATTGAGACATCATTTAGATACTAAATATAAATTGGAATCTATGACACATCCTGCCAAATTTGACTCCATAGAAAACAAACAATTACGAACATTGATGATTGATAACTACAAGCTTTTGATCATTAAACGAATAAACACGCTCAAAAATGAAAAATTCTTAGAAATATTGAAAGAATACGAAATGTTCATCAACACCATCCTAATACCGCAATTGAGAGATCAAATGAACACGTCGATTCAAGAAGAAATGATAAATATAAACCGAATGACAGAACACAAACTCAAAACTTCAAATCAATTGTACACGTCGTATCAAGATTATTTAAAGTATCTACAAAGATTATTCGACATATTCACACAATTAACCAAAATTTTAACGATCTTCAACGATGACAAGTTGGGACTCATAGAGGCCAAGCTAGTGGCGCTTGATTTGCTAATGAAAAATCACCCCAAGTAAACAAATTAACTAATATACATTTATCTATACAAACTTTCTTCATTAATTGTAATTACTCAAATTATAACTAAGCAATTCATTTTGTATCAAATTTCTCTTCTGTTGGAGATAACAAATTATTAATCGAAGCCTTTTTAATTTCTTCATCTGATTTGATAGCAGAGTCCTTCTGCTCATCTTTGGGGTCATTTAACACACCTTTGAGCCAACTCTTGGTCTCTTTCTTGACTGGTGTGGTGTTGGTACTGGTGTCAGTATCGTTCAATACACTGTTGAGTGAATTGGCTTGTCTATGAAACGTGGATCTCGTGCTGCTTAAATGTTGCATGGGAGGCAATACGGTAGTGCTACCGTTCAAAGCAGGGGGGAATTGATATTGGTTTATAGGTCTTTGATGATACAAAGGCGATAAAGGCGATACAATGTTGGGGGCCAAATTGGCCGATTTGGGTCCATAGGGAAACAAATTCTTGGAGTAAAGTGGTCTTGTGACCGACTGGGATACTGGCTGGGATAAATGCTGGCTAAAGGAGTAAAAAGGCACTGGTGGAGCCGATTTCAAGGCCATTGGCCCCAATTGGGTAGGCGTGCCTAAAGTAGAGGAACTGTCGGGCGACAAACTGGCAGACAACTTGTCGGAGTTCAACACAAACGAATGCTGCAAGGAAAGAGGTCTGGGCCTTCTTTTGGGCTTGAAGTCGTGTGTTGGCATCTTGGGAGAGTCAGTGCCGTTGGGGGCGCTAGAATGCTGGAGCGGCCCTAGGTGTTGATGCAGAATATGGTGGTGTGGCTGGTGGTATTGTGGTGGGTACGACTCGTGATGGGACTGTGCAAGGTTGGCACCTGGAGCCTGTCCAGGGTAATAGACCGAGTAATTGGGGGAGTTGGTGTTGGGAGGTGAAGCCAATGCAGAAGTGTTTGGAGTGATGGCGGAGTTGTTGGGGGTCATGGCGGGCGCAGGCTTGACCCCTCCTGACATGCCCAAGGGTGCCATTGGCTGACCGAGCCCACCTAGCGGCATCATTCCCTGAGGGTGTTGGGGAGGCTGGGGGGTGTGGTTGGCCGACATGGAAGGGTGTTGTGGATGCTGGCCAAGTTGCCCAGGCTGTCCAGGCTGCCCCGGCTGGCCCGGCTGGCCAGGGGCAACCACGTCGCATTCATCCTGCTTGGTGGCCAAGTAGTTTTCGTATGCATGGACCGTTTGCTTGTGTTGTCTCAAGTTGTCCAATCTCGAGAAGTTTTTGGCACAAAATGGGCACTTGAACGGCCTCTCGCCGGTGTGCTTCCGCTTGTGTCTGGCCAAGTGTTCGGACCTGGTGAAGGACATGTGACAGCCGTTGAAGCCGGTGCATTGGAAGACTCTGCCCTTGGAAGCCCTCTTGGATTTCTTCTTTTCAGATGGTTCTGGATCTTTGACCACGGACATGGCGGGCTAAAAACACGGGAGGAGGATATAAAAAGGACGGCAAGTTCACGTGGGAGACGTCCGGTACACGTAAGACGTAGAATTTAAAGCAAAGACGGATGCAAAGACGTTACTTTATCGGCAAAAACAAATAATTTGTTAAAAGATTACTCGAATAGATTTTTCTTTTTTTGATCGAGAGGTTCTAAAAAATTTTCCCCTGAAATATTTTAGTAGAAACACGCCCCTTTAGAAAATTTTTATTACAACAGGGGTTGCAGGGGATGGCACAAAGCTTAAATGGTGGCGATGGCGTCAACCGATGGAGGGCGCCAGGGTGCCCCCTTATAATAGCAAGGCCCTGGCGGCGGCGGCATGGTCCAGGGCCTGGCGAGCCAAATGTTGGGGCCTGGCCCGCCGCAGGGCTCCCAGTTTATCTACGGCATTCGCCTTACATACAGTAAAGATTATGCACCATGGCGAACAAAGCGATTAAAAATTCTAAGACAAAAACCATGCTCGGGTTCAAAATGGCGCCGATTGCATAACTGGTGGCAGATCCAGGACCGAAGGAGAGAATAAGCTCAGGTCCCAGGGGGGCACAGATGGTCTGAAGTCCTTCGGCTATCAGTTAGGTGTAAAAAATAAGCCGAAGCCTCGGTAAAGGCTGGGGCCATGGCCGCTTAGAGCCGCCTAACATTTGCGTTACCCAAAGCGATCAATTGGAGGGTGGACTGCAGAAAACAGGTGAAAAAATACGACGTCTGAATTTTAGCTTAATTGAGCAAAGAGGAGGTGGTGTAGGGGCTGATTTGGCTTGGAGCTTAAAACCGCAGGGGTTCCAAAGGTGGGTTGGATACGCCAATCGCTGGCGATGCACCGATTGCTGGCGATGAGACAATAAGGTATTTATAATTATTGTGCAGTACATACAATCGTTTCGGGTTTCTACATACAATGTGGTGCGTGAGCCCAATGACACGCCTGGTGCGCCAGGGTGTGGCAGGGTGCATGGGAGGCCGTGGGATCTGGTGCATATGCGGTGCAGATCATGCAGATATGGTACAGATTGTGGGAGTAATGGACAGGGACCGGCGTGCCAACACTGAGGTGAAATTAGCCAAGGCCACGGCGGACAGCTTGGCCTGGCCCACTGCCATGCCGCTGTGCAGGTCTGGTGCGTTAGCGGGCCCAGAGCGCGTGGCGTGGTGCAGGCGCAGCCCTGGCAGGCGGACCAGGTGCCGGGCGGGACCAAGTGCCGGGCGGGACCCAAGGTGGCAGACAGCAGCTGTGCAACCATGGAGAGAGACAAGCGGTTTTGTGGATTTCTGCTTAGCAATCGCAAACTCTTGTTGATTGCCTTTCCATTCTTGGTGACTGCCTTTCTGTGCTTGTTGATTGCCTTTCTATTCTTTTTGCATTGCCTTTTCACTCTTCTTGCTTGGTCTTTCCAGTGCCTTTCTTCTGCCCCTGCACCCTGCCATCTTCCGCCACCCTCAGCAGCACAGGCCGCCTGCACCCTCGCCCACCTCGTTCCTTTCAATGTTTATGTCGATTGTTTCCGGGTTTCTCACCTCTTTCTCATTGAACTCCGGTAAGCTTTTGGCGATTCTCTTGAACAACAATTTGATGTTGTAGTTCGCCTTGGTCGACGTCTCCAAAAAGATGTCGCAGTTGATGGACTTGGCCAACTTCTCCAACTCCTCCAGCGTCACCTGTCGTTTGTTGTTCAAATCGCTCTTGTTCCCCACCAACACTATGATCACGTCGTCGCCTCTCTCCAATTTCACCTCGTTGATCCATTTGTCCAAATTCTCAAACGACTTCTTATTGGTGATGTCATAACATATAATGGCTACGTTACTGTCCCTTATATATGATGGGATCAAGGAACGGAAACGCTCTTGTCCCGCAGTGTCCCATAACTGCAACCTTATGGTTTTGTTATCTTCCAAATACATCGTTTTGCTTAGGAAATCAATCCCAATGGTGGCGGCATACTGCTCATCAAATGTATCATACATGAACCTGGTGATGAGGGATGTTTTCCCCACCCCTTGATCTCCGAGGAAGACGATTTTGTACTTCCTTAAGATGTTGGATTTATCATTGGTACTCATCTTTAAGAAAATTTGCGCGGTCGTTAATTTGAGATTAACAACACCTTGGTTGATCCAAACAATGTGCACGACAGAAATGCAGCCGATGGGGCCAATTTCTTGAAAACTGTTTGGCTTTGTTAGAAGGCGGCTAAATTTGTAAGCGTAACATTGATCTGTCGAATGGTTTCGAAGAAGGCTCTTATGAAGGTTTCTATTTTTAGGTTGTATGCGATACTTTAAGCTAAATTTGCTTCGGTTGACAAGAGCACTCTCTCTGGCATATACGGGTGGGTTTGGCACAAAGACTTAGCTCAGAAAGAAAACGACGGGGTAGGCTGATACTTGTGAGCTCAACCCCAAAAAAATCAGGGCCAGTTTGGAGCTTCGAAAAGCCTCTTTAAATGGCTTCTATCTAAGCGGTATAGGGGCAAACCTAAGTCTGCAAAATTTCACTAAAAAACATTAAACCATGCTACCTTCGCTCACTAAAATTACACATAACATGATTAAACTTTCATCTAGGCAATTTGGATTACAAAATTTGGTTGCTTTGGAGCCTCCAAGCTTTCATATAAAAAGCTCTTGCAGTACGACGCACCATAACCACAAATTCTTTCCTAACGCGGAAAAGTTATTAAACACCAAATACTCTCAATGGGGTTGAAGTCAGCGTTTACCAGTTTGGTGACTCCCACCCTCACCAACCCTAATCCTAGGCCCATAGAGGACTCGCCCAATATCAACGACTTTTTAGTTCGTTTTAATCGAGTGGATATAGAGCATTCTCGTGCAAGCGACTTTTCCAGATTTAGAGATAAGCAAGCAGATATAACGAGGGAACGTAGAGACGCCAGGCCAAGTCTCGAACAGCAGCGCAAAGAGCAGCGTCTTAAAGAGCGAAGAGCAAGGATCAAAGCCAGAAGAAGAGAACGTGAAAGAGCTGCCCAAGAGCAAGAACAGCGAGAAGAAGAGCAGAGGGTTTTGACTGCAGCAGAGGAGGCCAGACAGGCCGCTGAGGAGACTCAAAGAGCGTGGTTAGCGGAAGAAGCTAGAAAGAAAGAGGAGCAGGCGGAAATAGAAAGGCGGGAGAAAATCAAGGAGCTCAAAAGGAGAAGGCGTGCCAGGCTTGAGCAAGAGCGATTAGCACGCCAGGAGCAGGAACGGCAGGAGGCGGAGAGACGTGCAGAAGAGCAAAGACGTTTAGAAGAGCAGCGTCGTTTAGAGGAACAGCGTCGTTTAGAGGAACAGCGTCGTTTAGAAGAGCAGCGTCGTTTAGAAGAGCGGCGTCGTTTAGAGGAACAGCAACGTCGTTTAGAGGAACAGCAACGTCGTTTAGAGGAGCAGCAGCGTCTCGAAGAACAGCAACGCCTAGAACAACACCATGATGAGCAGCAACGCCGTGAAGACCGCCTCGAAAGACAGCACAGGCGCGAGAGACACCAAAGGAATGAAAGACATCGCCGTGAAGAAAGGCGCCATGCTCAGCAAGCTTATTCCCACGAACTGCACAGCACTCATGCCGAAAGAAGGCGCAGAAGAAACAGATTCGAAGATAATCCTGCTAGCATTACAGAAGAGCTTCCCGCCTACAGACCTGATTTCCACGAAGCTCTAGATCTTATGTCATTCGATCCCAGATTCACACCTGTGCTTCGTGTCAACAAGCTGCTCATCCGCTCCAAAAAACAAATGAAACAACACATACAGCAATTCAAGCAATTCAATGTGTTTCCAGATACAGTAGACCCTTTCAAGCTTCGCCCTATTGACGACAGACGATATGAGGACATGATACCTGAACTCATTCCAGATGAGCCTTCGCAGCCCCAAGAAATGCTTAATCCACAAGAAGTCTCTAATGGTACACAAAGAGACCGAAACTCAAGCATCTACAACAGATTAATTCTCCATGATTTGAATAATTATGAACTTGACCCAGTTCAAGAGGAGTCACGTGATAGTAGTGACTTGGTTCAAATAGCCATGCAACTATCATTGGACCAACACAGCCAAATTTCAGCTTCTATGGTTTCTGCAACGTCACTAAGTGGCCATTCGAATTCCAGCCTTGATGTAACGTATCACTCCTATCCCAGAATTCAACTTCCTAATTACTGAAGCGGCTGTTCAGATAAGAGATAAGAAAATGCCATCTTGATGACAAAGACGTCATATCGCCCCACGCCTGTTATTTTTACGTACCAATAAATGACTTTTATGCCCCCAACTCACCCGTTATCGTCTTTTCTGCCCATTCTGGAAATCGATGGTTTCACACTTCCTATCGTTTCAGGACCCTCTTCAACCAATCCGCACTTTCGCAGTTCAAATTTTTCTATCTCATCAATGACAGACCCAGAAGGCTTCAAAAAAGTTAGTGAAGAAACCCACAAAAACCCAAACATCACCTCCAATCCATACGGACCTAATCCCTCGGATTTCCTCTCCAATGTGTCGGAATTTCAACTCATTGAATCCACCTTGAGAGAAGGTGAACAATTCGCTAATGCATTCTTCAGCACCGAGAAGAAAATTGAAATTGCCAAAGCTTTGGACGATTTTGGGGTCGACTACATCGAGTTGACTTCTCCTGTTGCAAGTGAACAAAGTAGATCTGATTGTGAAGCTATTTGTAAATTAGGCTTGAAAGCCAAAATTTTAACACACATTAGATGTCACATGGACGATGCAAGGGTTGCAGTCGAAACCGGTGTTGATGGGGTGGATGTGGTTATTGGTACCTCTCAATTCTTAAGACAATACTCTCACGGTAAAGATATGAACTACATTGCTCAAAGTGCCGTTGAAGTGATTGAGTTTGTTAAATCAAAAGGTATTGAAATTAGATTCTCTTCTGAAGACTCCTTCAGATCTGACTTGGTCGATTTGTTGAACATATACAGAACCGTCGACAAGATTGGTGTAAACAGAGTGGGTATTGCTGATACCGTTGGTTGCGCTAACCCAAGACAAGTGTACGAATTGGTGAGAACTTTGAAATCTGTGGTTAATTGTGATATCGAATGTCATTTCCACAACGATACCGGATGTGCTATTGCCAACGCCTACACCGCCTTGGAAGGAGGTGCTAAGTTAATCGATGTTTCTGTGTTGGGTATCGGTGAAAGAAACGGTATAACTCCATTGGGTGGTTTAATGGCTAGAATGATAGCCGCCGACAGAGAATACGTCTTGTCCAAGTATAAATTACACAAATTAAGAGACTTGGAAAACTTGGTTGCAGAAGCAGTTCAAGTGAATATTCCTTTCAACAATCCTATTACCGGGTTCTGTGCTTTCACCCATAAAGCCGGTATACACGCGAAAGCCATCTTGGCCAATCCTTCCACCTATGAAATTTTAAACCCATCCGATTTTGGTTTAACCAGATACATTCATTTCGCCAACAGATTGACTGGATGGAATGCCATCAAATCCAGAGTTGACCAATTGAACTTACAATTGACCGATGAGCAATGTAAAGAAGTCACCAACAAGATCAAGAAATTAGGTGATGTGAGACAATTGAACATTGATGATGTGGATTCCATCATTAAGGAATACCACAGTGATATCTCGACGCCTTTAATCAAAGCTGCTACCGGTGAAGAGCCTGACGACTTACCTACTACAAAGAAACAAAAGATTTAAATTATTTGAGGCTTGTTTGTTTGATGTTTATTTAATTTACGTATAAAAACCACGGTTTGGCTTGTGTTTCTATTAATCTATATAGTTCATCTTGCTCGATCTTGTTCCCATTGTAAACTACTCGATGTAGCGGCGTTTTTAATAGAATGGGCGTCCTCATCATCTTCATCTTCATCAGAATCTTCATCAATAGCCACGTTTTTCTTTCTTTGGAAATCTTTAATATGTGCTTTATTAAGGGCATTGGTAATATTCACAAATGTGGACCTTCTACGTGTAAGTTTAGGCATGTCAGCTGACGATGCTTGAGAAAGATCAACGATAGACTCCGAGTCTAATGACCTCACGCTAGCATCTGTATCCTGTATAGCATCTTCATAGTTGACGCCAACATACCTTAGTTTAACAAGCCTTTTAATAGCACTTTCCACCTTGAATGTTATTGGATAGGGAAGTGGAGAATCTCTTGAAGCTCTAAAAAGAATGACATTTGTGCAATGCTCATTCTCCATTCTAAACAAAACCCAGATAATTCTTCTAATCAACTCTGCAACTGCAATGAGGAAACTTGTAGCTGCCAGTTGTTGGATTTGATTGCTGAAAAATGCATAAAAGATCCATTGAAACCTCAATATGACATCAACAATCATCGCAACATAGTAATAAATTGGTCTCTTGTAAAACAAGTTATCTCTCAACAAAAAGTTCTTTGAATCTGCTTGAAGTAGAGACCAATCCATGATTATGTCCCATGCAGAAGTATATAAAGAGTTGATTATTGCTACCACTATAAAAGCAACACGATGTTGTGTGCTCCTTTCGATTCTGTAGACGCTTAACAAACAATAATACAATGCACCTATTGCGTATTTAAGCATGTTAGCCAAATGTGGGAACCAATCACCAGAGTCGGTATAACGTCTTACACATTGCAAGAATCTCCATATGCTAGGAAGTGCTGCAAAAAACCCCATAGATCTGGATCTAGAGGAACCACAAGAATTATGTCCTCCTTCACCTATGGTTCCGTTCCAATGATGGGCATAAAGGCAAAAGAAAAAGGATATGTTACCCATTGAGTAAGTTAATGAGCAAAGAAGATCCCCAATGAAAAAGTCTCTGAATTCAACAGGATAAAATCCTGATAAAAGAATACGCCAAAGTGCTATTTGAAGCCATCTTCTGCTTGACAAGTAGAATTGGTTAAATGGCCAGAAGAATATGATCAACATGACACCAAAATAAATCCATGGCCAATCTCTACCAGGGAACTGGTTTTCCCAAAAGTCATGGACACTGAACCACATTAAAAGCCCTAAGAAAGCAAAAGCTACGGATGGTATTAGCCAAAATTGCTTATAGTCCAATGCTGTGCCTATGTTAAACTCAAAAATGAACTTGTAGTTGATATTGAATATCTGGAAAATGTACATGTTAAATGCAAATAATAAAAATAAAAGGTTTATAAGGAAGAATCCTCCGTAAATTTGAAGCACAAACCTACCCTCTGGATATTCTCCACCAAGAATTTTATGGAGAGCAGTGTATAGGGATAATACGAACAATGGTAATGCCAATCCCAAAAAAAATCCTGATGTGAAGAATTCGCTATAATATGACGACAATCTACCTTCATTGTTATTTAACGCATATGCAATGCTTTTCAATTTCTCCAACGATTGCTTTCTATCAGTGGAGTTTGGATCGAAAAAGGATATGAACAACTCTTCAATTTGATATACCAACTTGTCAAGTATATCGCTGGTTAAAAAATATGCGTTTTCGTCAATGTTTTTCATATAAGCTTCGGTAAGGTGTTCGTGTGTGCTTTTATCATATTTCTTGGTAATTTTCCTGAATGCCGTTCGATTTAATTCCTTGTATGACCTCAAGATAATTAATGATCTATAATGCTCTAATATTGCGTCTTTTAGTTTTTTTCTTGCAACAAGAAATGGAATCGAGTATGCCTTCTGTTTGCTCTGGTAATCTCTACGGTTTCTCTTTCTTTGCATTTCAGGAGTTTGACGAACAGAAGGAGGCTGGTATAAAGGAGTATCAAGCACACTTTCAGAATCGATAGAAGAAGTGTCGTTGTTCATACCATTTCTTATTCGATTTTCAAAATAATTGGCGTCAAACTCATCCTTAATGCTATTATTCATGGATATATCCGAATCCCTTCTGCGTCTTCGAAGTTTTTTGAGAAAAGTCCTTTGAGGTAAAGAGGGCAATTCAAATCGATTCAATGACGAAATAGCCGTTTTGGTATGGTACGCAATCTCATTGACCTTTCTGTACACATCTGTCGGTTCCCTACTGGAATTAGAATTCATATTGTGTAGGTGTGTTCTTTTTTCTCTATTCATAAATGCCTTGTGCTCTTTTAACTGGTATAATTGGTCTTCAAGGATCAAAAATCTCTCATAGACTGCTTGCTCTTTCGTTTTGAAGAATGACTCAATTTTAGAAAGCTCCAAGTCAAGGTATTTTGAAAAGTCGTTTTTGAATGAGTCCACCAACTGCTTTTTTTGCTGTGTTGTCAAGGATTTGTTGAATATGTTTGTTTTGAAAGAAATGTTCGAATGATCAGGAGTGTTTGTGGCTTCATTATAATTTGTTTTAGAATCAACGGGCTGAAGCAACGGCGTTCTATCGTTGCTTTTGTCCTCTTTATTGGTTTCAATTACCTGGGTTACTTGCTTTATTAGCTTCTTACCCTTTTTGTAATCGAGGTACTGCTCTTTCCATTCGGGTACGAGACCCTGGCTCAAAGCTTCCCCAAACTTCATTATTTAAATTTCGCATCGTGGGGTCCAAATCGCAAAGTTCATCTCCTTGGTATATTAACTATTTACGACACAAGCAACCTAAGCCGACTCGTATCTTACGTACAAAGCGTCTATAAAATGACGATGTTTGATGCCTGGGGGCTTTGCAAGCTTGAAACCCTCGATAGCATCCTCTACTGACCAGCCCAATCTTTCTATCAAATAACAACATATTAAGAAGCCAGTTCTATTAAACCCATAATGACAATGAACAGCGATTAATGGACTTTCGGTTGTGTTTGATTTCAAAATTTTATCTATCAAGGTGATAAAGCGCCTTATTGAGCCGGAATCAGGCACCACCTTGGAAACAGTAGCACATTTATGGTATTTTATGATTTTGAACAGATCTGGTTTGTAAGGGGGGATGTCTGCAGATATGTCAACTACAGCTATCAAATTACCCTTTGGAAGCATATAGGTGGGTTCGACCGAGTGATAAAAGGCACCTTCTAAAATGACTGGCGAATGCTTCAAATCATCTTCTCGAAGAGTCTTCATACCCAATAAAGGACTCACATCAGTGCCGTTTTTTCGAGTAATATTAAGGGATATTGGCGTAAGTTTGGACCATTTTAACTCATTTTTGAGACCCCATTTATCACCACTGATTTCCGCCTTCACCTTTAATACCCAAGCTGGAGATAAATGTAGTCTTTCGGGAAACTCCACTTCAATGTGATTCAAAATCCTTCCACTGATGAACTCCGGTTTGGTCAACAATAACGCATGACCTGCAGACTTTATTTCAATTAATGAGCTTACGCTTCGTTTGAATATCTCCGTCAAGGAATCCTGCAATTGTTGGGCCCCTTTTATGGGTGTGACAACGTCTGCACTACCTGACACTATCAAAGTCTTTCGGTACACTCTTTTGTCAAAAGGATTGTCATTAAACCTGTTAATGGCACTGACCACGTCAGAAACCCTGGCCTTCTGGAACCCTCTTACGTATTTAAGAAGTATCTCTGTGCTGATGTCAAGGTTCCATCTCAATTGACGCAATTTGTAGTAGAAATTACTCGATTGTTTATGGCCTAAATCTCCCAACTGTCTATATACACTGGTACTTTCCAAACCGGGCAATCTGTCCCAGCATCTGAACAAATTCACAACCCAAGGAATCTTTGTCATAAAACTAGAGACAAAAGACTTCGTGGGAGCAGCTGGAATGCCATCCACATCATTCACAAAACTAGGGGGCGCCAACATAATAAGGCCCTCTGTTTTGCATTGGGGTAATTGGTTGATTACACGCACTGCTAGATGACAACCCATGGAATGGCCCACAACGATAATCTTCTTCTCCGGAGAAATAGTCTGAACAATGAATTCGGTGATAATGGTTGCTATATTTTGCGACAGATAGTCTGATACCTGCATTCTCTTTACGCTTTCCGATATCTTGGATTCATCAACCAGCAGTATATTCGACAATCTGGAGTAAGTTGTTGCCTGAGCCCTGCTATCGCCAAACCCAGGCAAATCTAAAGAAATAATCTCCAGGCATTGCGACAAAAGACCCATCAACGGTTCAAATTGAGACATCTGACCTCCCATTCCATGTATGAACACAAGAATAGGTGCCTCGTCCAAATCTTTTTGAATATCTACAGACTGGTTATTCTCATTTTTCATAAAATTAACCAACGGGTGTGTCACATGAATCGAATTGACATACAACTCGTCCACACTTAACGATGTGTGTGATAAATCAATTCTCTTTGTTTTGGAGAACTTTGATACAAAGGCACAATCGTTGGGTTCGTGGTTTAACACATACTGTTCGAATGAATTTTCCAGCCCAAGAACCCCATATTTTAATAAATTGAAACTTTTCTTCCACCAGGTGTTATTGTTTGCCAACTGTTGTTTCGATTTCATATGCATTGTGTCGTTTGTCAAATTAGCCCCCTCGTTAGAAGTGGTGGGACTGATTTCCTCCAACTCTAGGTCGAGCGAATGGGGACCCTGTTTAAGCGACGTCATTCAAGAGGAATTTGTGCGAGCATGGAGCGACGGTTATAAAATAAAGCCAGAACCAGCAAGTCGCACCAGGCTCGAAATTAGACGAGGTCTTTTTGTGGGATTTGTTGGGGATTTTTGGTAGAATTAAGTACGTACATTGAATTCTTCATGAGCTGATACACCAATTGAAAAATTTGATGGAGTTTTATGGCAGTTGAGTACCTCAAATGTCAAGTAATTAAATCTGAGACACCGCTCAAAATTACTATTTTGGGCAACTTTTGATTTTCAGAGAAAAAAAACTCTCAGGCTTGAACAAATTGCTTCTCATTACACATTCATATTATCTAAGACATTGAAAAACTATTTTCCAATCCTCCACTGCCAACTTTTCACAACTTTTGAATGTAATCACGTGACTTCAGCTTTAATTCGCGATGCAAGAAACAAAATCGCGATCGCGTCTTTTACGTTACACCTACCATAAAACATTTATTTCAATTGTGTCTCGCAAGACTTTCGAACATTCTTTTTCATCTAGTTGAAAAATAGACACAACAAACTCAAAATGAGTATCACACAGATTAAGGGCCCTCTAGCACAGGTGTGGATGGCGGCCAATTACGAAAAGAAGCTCACCAAACAACAGTTTTTAAATACAGATCTTGTGAACTCCACAGAACTTCTTGCACACGATGACAACACTATAACGTTGAGGTTGTCGGGCCAATTATTACTCGGGATTGTTAGGATATACTCCAGAAAAACCAAGTATCTTTTGGACGACGTAAATGATATTTTATACAGATTGAAGAACTCCTTCAAGTTGGCAACCGGTGGGGTGTTACTCGGAAGTGAGAACTCTCAACAGCTAAGCAACCAAAGAAATGTGATAACGAACTTAAACCAATTGCTCTTGAAGGATCAAATAACGGACCACGAATTATTATACCAAGAGGACTTGGTTTTAGATGATCCTGTTTCGTCGATTTTGGGCACTCAACAAAGAACCACCCGTGACATTGAGGATTTTGACCAGTCCATAGAGTTGGGTAGAGGCGCAAATCATGAAGATGACGATTTGGACTTTGAGATAAACTTTAACGATGACGATATGAATTTTGATGATAACGATGCGTCAATCGAAGTAGGAAGAGACGCTTTGGCAGCCAATCCGGATGTCTCCACTATCCCCATCAACTTAAACGAAAAGGACAATGAGTTTTCCTTGAACTTCGACGAGACATTAGAATCTATTGATGATATTGAGTCCCCTGAGCCAGCAACACCACCTGCCATTGAGGAACCAATAATACGTAGGAAAGTCGTTGGTATTAGTGAGGAGGGAGTTTTAAGAACGACTAAAAGAAAGTTACAAGTGGACACTGAAGAAGAAGTCTCCCATGGGTTAAACTTGGAACAACTCAGAGACCTCGAATTGACAGGAAACTGGAGAAGCCGATCCTTGACTTTCAACATGTCAGACAAAGAAAAATTACAATTGATTGAACAATTGTGCATTCCAGCTGGTCTCAAACGTAGGAAAATACTTAACATAGATGAATATCTTACCAACATTTGCAAGACGATTTCCCAAAGAGAAATATCACAAGAACCTAAATCAAATGAAGAGGAGGATGGACTAAATGCAGACAATGACAACTTTGACTTCAACATATCTAATGATTTTGAACCGGTCTTTGATGAGCTCAATTTTGATCTTCGTGTGCCCGAATTAGAACCCGTGTCATTCGATTCCCAAGAAGCATACGAGGATCTCACTGGTTCTACCAGCAAGATTGCAGAAATAATAAAGAAGACTACTACACTAAAGTTAAAGGACATAGTCGAAGAGGATGCATCCTCGTCTAACCCACTTGGTACTGTGAGAAGAGGTGAGACAAACACATTAAATATGAAAAAAGAGGCATCAAAGTGCTTCTTTGAACTATTAGTTTTAGCCTCAAGAGACTGTATTGAAGTGAAGCAAGACACCCCAGTAAGTAACACTGACATTGGTGGCGACATTTTCATCAACAGTAAACCTAACTTGTTTACAAGTTTCTAATGTACATTATAATACACGTTAATTATATAAGATCCTTTATAGATTCGATACTTTTGTCAACTTGTGTTATTGACTCATCTATATTTATGGTTATGAGATGACCATTGCTAAGGCCCAAATGCACGTCTGAATTTATGAATTTTGCTGTCAATGGGTGAACAAATTCTGATGATTCGTCGCTTACTATATTATAGCACCCGAGAGGGCGCCTAGGGTTGACAAGTAAATTCCAGTATTCTACTTTGGAGATAATATGTTCACTCAATTCATCAAAAAGGCCAAATGTGACGAATTGAAAAGGATATCGAGGCCTGGTTTCAAGACCCAAAACAACGTAATTCGTTGGGAGTGACAAGATAAGCTTTTCACCATGATATATATAAACGAAGCAGTCGTTGCATGTTACTGCATGAATGATTTTCCCACTGATTTCTCCTATTACGGACAAACTGCCTACAAATTTGGACTCAATATTATAATCAAAATACAATCGTTTGGTATCATCGACAAGCTTACTTATAATGCCTTCTGAGGTTGCCACCATCATGCTATTCAAGTAGTTAGTAGTGCTCGTATCCTTGTGTAGTTCTTCATAAAATATGGCATGTGTAATAGATTTGGTTTTCTTAGAAAGAATACCTAGAGACTCATCAGAATCGTTGACTAACTTCACAGCCTTTGATTTCGGGTGTTCCAAGAAATTAGTCGACCATAAGTTAATCAATCCTGCACTACACGTTGTTATGAAGACACTCGGTTCAGATGGAATTTGCAAAATCGAAGTTATTGGATTTTTATGTAATGATTGATCGGAGTAATTGGTAGGAGATACCAAAGTTGGTAAGCAAATAACATGGGAAGAGCTGGATAGCTCCCATATAGCAACTTTACCACTTTGTAGACCTCCTATTATTTTCTTATCATCAAATATGTCAAACTTAATGGAAGTTATTGGCGATAAACTGCCTAAGAAGTACAGAGGTACTAGTTTTGATTTGAAGATATTGAAAACCACCGCAAACCCCGGGAACTTGTCAGAGGTGTTGTAAACCACTGAGACCTGAGATTTGTGTGCATCCATAAATATAGGTACCCGGTCTTTTATGGGTTCAAAGTCATATATTAGAGACATCAGATCGGAGTCCTTATTGGGTATTTGTACATCATTTGTGATGTCTGATGAATCAAAAATTTCATGCAATGTCACCAAAGCTTTCTTTAGCTCTTCATTAAGCTCATATTCGTTAAAAATGGTTTCAATGGGTATGGGATCGGGAATGTTTACCGTTTCAGTAAAGTCTTCTTTTGATGAGGATTCTTCGCTTCTTTCATCCAATTGTAAATCCTGATCATACAGGCTCTTTACCGTTTGTGTCGACTTGCTAAAAGTAGTCACTTCCGAAAACTTAACGGGCGCTTTTGTCGGTTTGTCGGCCTGTATAGCCGCATCCACTTTAACCTTTGTATCTGTTTGAGTTTCAATCGGCGTAATCTCGGCCGTTTTGGGTACCAGCTCTGCTTTTTCGGCCCCGTTTGTTAGATCTCCACCACTATTAAGCCGCCTACTACGTAGCTCCTGAAGCCGCTGGCGCTTCTGCTCCAATATCGACTTTCTGTCCATTCAACTATACACGCTTTTAAGTAGTCTCAAAATCGCGAAGGCTCTCTAAAAATACACCCGCACCCTCTCATTTTCTTTTACATTTATAGCCATGTCACGGTATGATGATTCGTTTGACGACCTAGATACCACATTGGATAAAGCGTTGAACAACGCATCCAACAGTATCTTTAACACAAGTCGTCATAGCTCACAAGGAAGTGCTGGAATACCCTTGGCTAGTCTAAACAGAGATCCAGAATACCACGACGATACGCCATTGATAGATAGCCGATTTCAAAACAGCAACAGAAGCTTCGAGTCGATTTCGTCTTCGTCTGATCAAGGAATTAATGAACTGGGTGTACCCAAAACAATCCGTAAAGTAATCAAATTCTTTAAATTGGCCAAATATGAGTTGGATCAACACCCACAAGAAGAGGACACAGAACGGTTTATTTCACCAAGAAACAACAAAGTGAAGAACCCATATCCAAGTAATGCAATAAGTAACGCGAAGTACAATCCAATCACATTCATACCCATCATTTTGTACGAGCAATTCAAGTTCTTTTTTAATTTATATTTCCTTTTGGTGGCATTATCTCAAATCGTGCCCCAATTACGTATAGGGTATTTGAGTAGTTATATCGTACCCTTGGCATTTGTGTTAACAGTCACGATGATGAAGGAGGCTACCGATGATATTGCGAGACGTAGAAGAGATATTGAACAAAACAACGAGTTGTATGAGGTCATAAACCGTAACTCTTTAACGAACTTGACCTCAGAAATTAAAATGGTTGCTTCAAAAAACCTTCGAGTTGGTGATTTGATCAAACTTAGTAAAAACATGAGATTGCCTGCTGATGTTATTCTTTTGCAAAGCAGCGACAAAGAAGGTAATGGTGAGGCATTTATCAGAACCGATCAACTTGATGGTGAAACCGATTGGAAACTCCGAATTGCGCCAAACATCACGCAAAACATGTCCAACTTAGAGCTGATAGTAGATGATATATCACTCATTATCAGCAAACCCACCAAATCTATCCACCATTTCAACGGAAAATTGGTTTATCATCCAAATGGATACAATTCCCTGGGTTCTGAGTCTGTCCCACTTTCTATCGACCAAACCATGTGGGCCAACACAGTTTTGGCCACAGGATCTGCAATTGGTATAGTTGTTTATACCGGAATCGAAACAAGACAACTGATGAACACAACTAAAACGGGGGTGAAAACAGGTCTTTTAGAGCTTGAAGTCAACAAATTGGCCAAGATTCTTTGTGTTTCAGTTTTCTTGTTGTCAGCTGGTTTGGTTTTAGCAAAAGGGTTTCCTTTGAAATCAGGTTGGTATATAGATGTTTTACGGTATCTTATCTTGTTTTCTACTATTATTCCAGTGTCTTTGAGAGTGAACTTGGATTTAGCAAAAAGTGTTTATGCATCTCAGATTCATAAGGATAAAGAAATCGAAAACACGATTGTCAGAACTTCGACTATTCCTGAAGATTTGGGTCGAATTGAATACCTTTTGAGTGACAAAACTGGAACCCTAACTCAAAATGACATGGAATTGAAGAAAATTCACCTTGGTACCGTGAGTTACGCTGGCGATACATTGCCCATGGTAACAGAATACATTAACAATAATATGAATACTTACAATTCCAAGGCAAGTAAGTTGGTATCATCGCAAAACATCAAGAAGCGTGATCTATCCAACAAAGTACATGAACTTGTTTTGACACTTGCATTATGCCATAATGTTACTCCTACTTTTGATGAGGATGACACCAGTAACGTGAGCTATCAAGCTGCATCGCCTGATGAAATTGCCATTGTTAAATTCACAGAGCTGGTGGGTCTTAAGCTCATTCAGAGAGATCGTACATGTATTACACTTTTGCATCTCAGAAGTAATCAAACATTTAAATTTGACGTGCTATATGTTTTCCCATTTAGTTCCGAAACGAAAAGAATGGGTATTGTCGTCAGAGACGTCACCAAAGAAGAGATTTATTTCATGGAGAAAGGTGCTGATTCTGTCATGATCAATATAGTCAATCAAAATGACTGGCTTGAAGAAGAAACTGGAAATATGGCTAGGGAGGGTTTAAGAACTTTGGTTGTTGGAAAAAAGAAACTTCTTCCGAAACTTTTGGCAGACTTCGAAAAGAGCTATAAAGAGGCTAGCTTGTCTATGTATGACAGAGAGAATTCAATGCAAAAGGTTGTCACACAATATCTTGAAACTGACCTTGAGCTTTTAGGTTTAACAGGTGTTGAGGACAAATTACAGAAAAATGTCAAATCATCCATAGAATTGTTGAGGAATGCTGGCATAAAGATCTGGATGTTAACTGGTGACAAGGTTGAAACTGCAAAATGTGTTTCAGTGAGTTGTAAGTTGATAACTAGAGGGCAATATGTCCATCAGATTACAAAAGTTAATCACCCAGATATGGCTTTAAATAATTTGGAACTTTTGAAAAGTAACCTCAACTCAGTACTTCTAATTGATGGTGAAAGTTTGGGAATTTACATGAAATATTTCAAGGATGAATTTTTCAGCTTAGCCATTAAACTACCCACTGTAATTGCCTGCAGATGTTCCCCTCAACAAAAAGCTGATATTGCACTTATTATCAGGGAAATCACAGGAAAAAGAATTTGTTGTATTGGTGATGGTGGTAATGATGTTAGTATGATCCAGTGTGCAGATGTTGGTGTTGGAATTGTTGGTAAAGAAGGTAAACAAGCATCTTTGGCCGCTGATTTTAGTATCGATCAGTTTTACTACCTTTGCAAATTACTCCTCTGGCATGGCAGAAACCTGTACAAAAGGTCTTCTAAGTTAGGTCAATTCATCATGCATAGAGGTTTGATCATCTCAGTTTGCCAAGCAGTATACTCAATTTGCTCCGACTTTGAACCGCTTGCTTTATACGAAGGATTTCTCATGGTTGGATACGCCACCATTTACACAATGATGCCTGTTTTTTCCATGACGTTAGATCACGATGTTAATGAAAATTTGACCAAAATTTACCCAGAATTATACAAGGAATTGACCTTGGGTAGGGCTTTGAGTTACAAGAACTTTTTTCTTTGGTGTTTCATTTCATTATTCCAAGGAAGTGTTATTCAGTTGATCAGTCAAAAATTTCAAGGCGTTGAACCTGAAAACTTTTTAACCATGGTCAGTTTGCTGTTTAGTGTGTTGATTTTCAATGAGTTGATTATGGTATGCTTGCAAATCAACCAATGGAACCAAGTCATGATTGTTACAGTCATTGTAACATTCCTCATTTACATTTTCTCCATTCCTTTTTTGACAGACTACTTTGATTTAGATTACATTTCTTCATTTTCATTCATATGGCAAACGATGTTGATTTTATTCATTAGTCTTTTCCCCATATGGCTATTCCAGACTTTAAACAGAAAACTCAGGCCACCTAGTTATGCCAAGGTTCAACAGGATTAATGACATAGCATCATAACATTCATAATTTAGACTTAATAGCAAGAAACTGTATATTAAAACTTATCTATAAATCTAAGGAACCGATTTGGAAGACAATTCCCTTTCTAAATGCTTTTCGTCTCTTCTTGTAAAATACCAAGCTACAGATGTAAGAATCAAACCAAGTGAAGCCAAGCAAGCAGTATAAGTGAAGCCTATAAAGTAGACAGGCTTGTCTCTAGTATTCCACACAAAAATAGGGACCCAAGCCCCTGTTACATATGCTAAAACGTTAGTAGATACCACTAAGAAGTTTCTCTTCATATCATCTTTGAAAAGCAAACGATTGACCCAACTAAAAATAAAAGGTTGCCCCCATAATGTGGGCACACCTATCAAGAAATACGAAAACCAATGTAAGCCTCGGGGTATATTCCAAGCGCTCAAAAGAGCACACCCTAGTATGACCATAAAGAAAAACAATCCCACAAATATGAAGTTCTTCTTACCCCCAATGTAATTATGAAACATGGCAAAGAACACCGTCAACACGATACTGACAGCAGTAACATAAGATGGAAAAGTATTATATTTTTCAGGCCCCAATTTCAAATCTTCTTTAATCCATGTTTGAAATGTGGGTTGATTGTTTGCAGTACAGCTATTGTTGTAGCATAAAAATAAAAGTGGAAATACGTAGATGTGCCAAGTGTTAAAGAAACCCTTGATCTTAGTCCAAGTATACCTTTCCCTTGTGTTTAATTGAGCACCGATTCTTCTTCTTCTTTCTAATCCCACAAGTTTATCCTCTTCAGTGAAGTACCAGACATCAGTTGTAGAAGGAGTGTTAGGATCCGTGAACATGGTATAAATCCCAATAGGGAAGGATATGATAGCATCAAAGATAAACATCCATTTGAATGGCGGGAGCGACGAGCCAGAGAATCTTTTCAAGATGGCCAACTGCAAGGGACCTGAAATAAGACTTGCAACACCACCAGAAATGGCAAAAAGTGAAGACCTTGCAGATAATTCACTTGCAGAATAGTTGGACCCTAGCAAATATTCCAAACCAGGGAAATAACCCGATTCTAAGAGACCCAAGAAAAATCTGATGGCATAAAGTGGTTTGATACTTTTACAAGTAATCATCAAAACCGTCAAGACAGCCCAGCTGATTTCCAAAGCTCCCAAGTAAAATCTGGCAGATATTCTGTGAAGAATCAAATTAGAAGGTATTTGACCTATGATGTACCCAATTGTCCATAAGGTCACCAAGTAATTATACTGATTACTGGTCATGTCGTAATATTCATCCATACCATTGACATAAGCAGTTGTTATATTACTTTGGTTTAAATTTTTGATGAAATATCCCAACATTGAAGAACTTAAGAGAAAAAAGTCTAATTTGGCCAAGTATTTCCTTTCCTTAGGATGCTTATCGCTACCATCCCAGATAAACCTTTTGATATTGGAGAACACAGAGTGTTTCTTTGGATCCGAGTCATCAAAATTGTGAGTTAGATCGATGAACGGAGTGTTGTTGCTTTCAGTAATTTTTGAAGTCACCTCAGAACTCAAAGACGAGTTGATTGGAAGCTCTGACTCCCCAGAGGAAACGACTTCAATATCTACAGCATTTTTAGTAACGTCTGCCATGTTTGATCATCTTACAAGAGATTTTACCATGTTTTATAGTGATCTCACAGTGGATCTGGAAACTGCCACAGTAAGGTGTGGTGAATCAATGTGGCATCAAAATAACACAAATTGCTTTGTGAGCCCCTGCAACCACAATAAGGTCTGTTATTAGTCATCAAAGCCCCACGGCAGATTTCCCTATCCGATTCAATCGTCAAGGAGTCTGTTCATTACTTAGAAGATGGTTGATTAGGTACCATTTAGCCAATTATACAAAAGGTACCACGTGACCAAATTACTGTAAGAGGACACACAGTGCTCAATTAAGCAATCGGAGAGGCGAATTTGGAGTGTGGCAGTGGCAGTACAAAACCTGGGCTAACTACCAGGAAAAGTAGGGCCTAGTTAGCCGCTAAGGCCCCATCTTTGCACAATTAACTCAGGGGGTCCAAAAAGCAATTAAAAATTTTGTTGGTGGTTGGCCCGAGCTAACGTTACATCATTTTAACCCCCACACATTGTTCATATCAACAACTCAACCAACTTTATTGGGGCCAAGGCCGATACCGGAACTTTAAAGTAGTTAGAGGATTGCTGGAAGCAGAAGATTAGTAAATAAACACTGCAACACGTACACGTCTTGGAATGAAATTCCACGTCCACGTCTTGGAATATAACAAATAAATAAACACGCTACACGTCTATACGATGGTGTTTTTAAATCTAGCCAATGGTCAGGTTGGGTCGTTTAAATTCTCAGCCGCCTCGTATAAACAAGAGGTATTTTCAACCGAAGTCTCGCACGAATCCTGCACACAACTGTTATGATCTGATTCCGTTGTATCACACAATATCTTCCTTAGGGAAATATATAAAGGCAGCCCAATTTCCTACTTTTATCTCCAACAACTTTTTTCCCTATGATTCCAGCAAGACAATTTCTCACTCCTAATTCAGTCGTTTTATTGGGCTACTTAGCCTTCTCAACTACCTTACCATTCTTATGGTCTTACAAGGAAACCATTCCAAATACTCAATTGAAAGGAACCATCAACCCCAGGTCGTTGTTCAACAAAATCTAAACTTTTTGCATCGAACTTCAATTGATTTGAAGTACATCGACACTTCGAGCTACTGGGCAGCTTCTTTATTGGTAATGATGAATGAAATTAAATAGATTAGTAGTAATACAAGATAATTCCGACATTGCAGATGTGGCTTCTGTGGCATTGCCAACAAATCCATACAGCACGTAATTTGGTGATAGTTGGGGGTCTATGCAACACAGCGCTTAGATACCACCTTGGTCACGGATTTGCGATACAGCTGCAGGGAATGCCTTGGCTATCAGGGGCATATCGTTATCTCCCTATTTCCTTAAAACAATCTCCCCTGTATATTCCTGTATACTATGCAGGTTTTAGACGTGCATGCAGGTCGAGAATCTTATCGGTGGATGACCGTTGCTACACCGTTGCAGGGTTACATGAGAGCTTGGGAGCGTTGACGACGCTATCGCTTATACTAGCTAGGTTTTTAAACCCGTGTACAATGCTGTTTCTGTGGGGAATTTGTGGAGCCTTTGAATGAGTAGCGTCATTCATTCTATTGGCTTTTGGATTTGCATCTGCTGAATAACTGAAAATGCATAGGTTCTAATAAGTAATAAGTTCTTAGCTTTGTGACGGTGTGGTATTTCACTGGCTTTACTTTAGGCATGATTAGCAAAATTTTAGATTTTATATGATTATTTTTTGTTTTCCTAAAATATTCCAAATTCATAGATTTCACATTTAGGTTACGAAATTTGGTCTCTGAATTACAATTTTTTCTAAACCAAAGATGAATTCAGAGAGATGACTTTGTTTGATGGATAAAAAATTTGTAAAAAATTGCTATACCAACCAAAGGTGTTGACATGTATTGGCTGCATTCAACAAGGTCAAAAACAGATGAAGTACATCTTCAATCAAACTAATAAGAAATTACTCTGACCGTCCACATTCAGGAGATCGTGTAGGAGTCCTGGAAGGTAACTGCACTTTCATTTGGCCAATAATCTCTGTTATCGACCCAATAGCTCTCAGTTAGAAATATAATAACGCTCAGGAAGAACTGTGGTAGTTAGAAACATGTGCATCCTCAGCTAGAGATCTGAGTGAGTTCACTCCATAACTTCCAACGGACCCCAAATGTGATGTTTTGACCACAGATCTTCCAAGTGCTTCGTAAGTAATTATGAATTTGTCTTCATATCGTACTGTCGGGCTTTTTAACTAAAGCTGATTTTGCTGGTGGAAGTCTTTGTTACCCTTCGTGAGTTCTTAATTTCATGCAAATTATAAGCTCAATTGCATTAAAAGGCCAAAAGGAGAAGCATTGGACTTCATTGACGTATTCTATTGTATCTGCAGCTCTGGCATAATTGCATACTTTACCACAGAACCGTTCGGAATTTGTAGCCCGGGTTGCGCATGGAGATAAGACCTTATATCAAAACTTCATCTCAAGATGTCAAGAATCAACAAAGCGTATGTGTTTTGGAATGCCAAGCTTCATAGTTACTAATATAATAGGTGTGCCTACTGTAGGGTAAAAAAAAGACGGTGTACTGGAGGAAATCCTTGTCGAAAATGCTTTCTAGCCAACATATCATGCGATTATGGCACTCACTTTAATGGAGACATTGAAGGGTTTTCCTTTAACATTATATCTGGGTCTACAGAGGAGCTTTTTAAAAACATTGAAACGATAATACCTTTGAAAACTTCATCTGAGGCAAACTCTTTTACATTATCAGAGCAGAAAAATCAGGTTTCCGACGACGTCTACCACATAGTTTTGATGTTGGATCGGGACAAGTTGATAGATCAGGTCGAAAAGTATCTTCATTATGGGTACATGTCGTTTGAAACAGAGGAGTTGAAGAGAGAGTTTGGAAAAGATGTCTACATACCGAAAAAGAAAATAAGTCCTTTGATTTTGATCGTGTTAGCATTGGGATTACTTTATAAGCCCGACTTTTCTAAAAAAGAGTTGATGATATCATCAGTGTTATATACATCTTGTACCAATCAGGTTTCACTTTTTCACGGATCCCCATCCATAGACAACGTTGAGGTATTGGGTGCTGTGAGTTGGTATCTTCGTGCTATCAACAGGAAAGACCTAGCTACTCTTTTTTCATCTGTGGCTATTCAACTGGCAGTAATGTTGGGCTTACACACTGTCTCCTATCTGGATCCTTTACGAGATAGGAAATCTCGAGTGTGGTGGACGGTATTTTCTATAAATAGACAGTTTTGTGTCAGATCAGGAACTCATATGTATCTAACCCGTGATTTGATCACCACTCCATATCCTAAGTGGGAAAACATCACAGGACTTGCATTATCAATGATACATTCATCCTACAATTTAGCCCTAATCACCGAAAGCATCAGCCAGTTATATCTATTGAAAACCGAAAAGACAAACACTTTGAATGAAATCATGAGTATATTACAGTCCCTTTATGATTGGAGAAAGAAATGCATTGTAAATTCTAACTTCTTACAATTGGAACGAAGTATTCAGGCGATACTATTGAATCATTCTCATTTAATTCAGCTAACCACCATACCTTTGCTTCTTCACCTATCAATTAGTGCACTCTCTAGAAAGGTGATAAAAAATCTTAATAAAAGAATGCTTTCGGTCATTTCAATAAGCAAAGACGCAGCTATGTTCAGTCTAGAAATGTTAACCGCCATATCGAGGGATAACATTGCCAATTTTGGTGTTTCAGACATCGAATATATTTCGACGTCTATTTTGGTATTGGCAATGATAACTGCATTGAATAAAGATAAGGATGTATTTCCAATTTTGGATAAGGCTGTTTTGTTGCTTGACGAAAAAAGAAAATTCGGAAATTCGTATGCTTCGGAGAACTATCACAAATCAATGAAGTTCTTAAACAAGGTCAAAACATTTGTTCAAGATGTACCCACAACTAATATTGAATTACCCTCAAAGAAAGTATCACAGGACATATACGGCAGTTCTATTCAAGAAGAAGAGCTTCAGCTTTGGGAAAGCATTTATAATGATATTTCCTTGAATCTAGACATTAATTGGGAAGAATTCATGAATTTTGCATAAATATTGCTTATATAAATAAGTACTAGTAATATGAAGGAGCTATATAAACGATATGAAGACTAATTAGAATCTTGTATCATTCCCTTCATACCTAAACTACCGCCTTTAACAGCCATAACTTGGTCTCCTTTAACATAGTTGATACTATCAAAGTTTCCGTCTTTCTTACCATATCCACCACCACTTGGTGTATTGATTTCTACCATATCACCAGCTTTAACATTAACAGTGTTCTTACCTCCTAAAGAGTACCTAATGAAAGTCCCATCTTGATTCTTTCTAAACCAGTAGTTAACACCTCTCTCACCATCTTCACCACCAAGAAGACCATATGGTGCAAATGCTCTTCTTTCAGATAAGATGGATACTTCCACATCCATTGTGAAAATGATTCTTCTCTTGGCTCCATTTCCACCCTTATGATACCCATCACCACCAGAGCCCTCTCTTATAGTGTATTCATCTACAATTATCGGATATCTTCTTTCAAAAGACTCGGTATCGGTGATTCTAGTATTGGTAGTATGGCATTGAACTGCAGATTGGCCATCCCAAGAAGGACCAGCACCACCACCACCGCATATGGTCTCGTAGTAACCAAAGAATATACCGTACTCTTTATTTTCACAACCAAATGTAAGGTTATTACAAGTACCCTGAGAGGCAGCAGCAGCTTTGAAAGCTTTCAAAATTACATCTGTTACTCTTTGGGATGTCTCGACATTGCCTCCAACTGTAGCACAATCGGGTGTTGGTGCAACAATACTTCTCTCTCTAACTTTGATATCAATTGGTATCAAACAACCTTGATTCAACGGTATATCAGAAGAAACCAAACACCTCAAAACATAAATAACCGAAGAGTACAATACAGCCTTAGGAGTGTTCAAATTCCCATAAATCTGTTCTCCTGACTTTGTAAAATCAAAAACAGCATCCCCGGTTTTACCATTAATTTGAATCGTCAAGTCTATTGGTGTTCCGTCATCCAAATAATCAACTGCATGCATGGGTTCATCGCCAAACTTCAGGTGTGCAAATTTCAAGAGGTTTCTGACCGAAAGTTCTGCAGTTCTTTGTATACCTTCCATATACTTATCAACCACCTCAAAGGTGAACTCTTCAATTAGTTGATTTAAAAGTTGAATACCCTTAAAGTTAGCTGAAACCTGGGCTTTCATGTCACTGATGTTATCATTAAGAGTTCTTGTTCCTGAGCAGCCTGGATATTTGGCGGGCTGAGTATGGAACAAGTCAATAATACCCTCTTCATCAAACACGCCTTTGGAAACCAACTTATGTGAAATAATGGATGCACCTTCCTGCCAAATTTCTTTAGAAAACGGTGGCATGGATCCTGCAGTAATACCACCAATATCTGCGTGATGGCCCCTCGAAGCAGTCCAAAACAAGACCTTCATGTTGTCATCTAAAACTGGAGTAATGACGGTAACATCAGGCAAATGTGAACCTCCAGCAATAGGATGGTTGGAAACAAATACGTCACCTTTTTCTATCTTGCCTTCCCATCTTTCTGCTTGTGCTTTAACCGCATAGCTCATAGCACCCAAATGGCCAGGCAAATGTGGAGCATTTGCAACCAAATTACCATTTTGATCAAACAAGGCACAAGAAAAATCCAATCTTTCTTTAATGTTTGTAGAAATGGAGGTCATTTGCAAGGTTCTACCCATTTGTTCCGCTATGGACATGAATCTGTGGGCGAAAACCGACAATTGAATAGGATCAACAGAGTCTGAAGACTCTCCAGTAACCTTTTTGTTTTGTACCTTAATAAGAATGTGGTCTTTTAAAACATTAGCTGAAGATTCTGGTTCAACTAATATTGTTTGGGTTTCATCAATGATAAGTGCTGGTCCTACTACTACATTATGTAGATTTAATTGGTTTAGTTGATATACGGGGCATTCAATCCAACCAGTTGATTCAAAATAAAGCTTTTTGAAATGTTTCGGCTTAGCTGCAGGGCTAGTCAAACAAGCTAGGTATTCCTCATATGGATCGACCTTTTTATCACTATCTTCCATTTGGGAAACCAACCTTACTCTGCAATCATCTACAACCACGTCTCTTTCTAACAGGAAACCGAATTCTTTATGATGTTTCTCAATAAATACCTTATCGAACTCCCAGTTATCTTTTGGTTTCAAAATCATCAAGTGTGTATCAGATCCATAATACTTCATGTTCAAGTAAATTTCAAATTCCAAATTGGTGCCTTGATAGCCTTGTTCTTTATATGTTTCAGTGATAGAAGCCTGCAATGACTCAATTGAAGTTTTTATGAAATCGAGATTCTCCTCTTTAAACAAAGTGGCAATAGGCTTAGTTTTTTCGATAGTGATATCAGCTAACGCAATACCATATGCAGATAACAAGGAAGAAAACTTGTGAATGGCCACATCTTCAATGTCTAAATTCCTAGCTATAGCAACCGCATGTTGACCAGCTGCCCCTCCAAAAGCAGCTAAATTATGATCTTTCGTGTGATACCCTTTACCTTCAGTCAAGTTTCTAATAGGTCTAGTCATAGATTCATTTGCAACCGTCAAAAATCCATTGGCTACTTCTTCTGGAGTGAACAGGCTTCCGTTTTCCTTGTTAATGTCTTCTGTAAGCAGAAGGAACTTTTGTTTGACGATTTCTGTGTCCAAAGGTTCATTTTCATTCTCTCCAAAGATACAGGGAAAGTACTCTGGGACCAATCTACCTAAAAACAAGTTGGCATCAGTGACCGTCAAAGGGCCACCTTTTTTGTAACAAGCAGGACCGGGATGGGCACCGGCAGATTCTGGTCCTACTACAAACATACCGTTTCTCCAAAAAAGCATGGACCCACCACCGGCAGCAACAGTCGAGATATCCAATTGAGGAGTGTTCAAGGAGATTTGATCCACCACTGTCTCAAGAATATGCTCCAATCTACCATCGAATCGAGAAACATCTGTCGAAGTACCACCCATATCGAACCCCAAGGTGGCCTTCTCTGATTTGTAGTCAAAACAAGTCTTGGAATACCCCACCATACCACCAGCTGGTCCCGATAAAATAGCATGTAAACCTGTGAATTGGTTGGCATTACATAGTCCTCCATCGGATTGCATAAAGAGTAACTTGGTGCCCAAAGATCCAATGCCTCCCTCAAAGTTACTGGTGAAACCTGTCAAGTATTCTTGAATCACAGGCAACAAATAGGCATCAGCAACAGTGGAACTTGTTCTTGGAATGAATCCGATCATTGGTTGCAATTCAATAGATACAGAAACTTGAAATCCCATCTTCCGGGCTATTTTTGCAACCAATTGCTCATGTTCAGGATAAGTGTAACTATGAAGCAAGCAGATCGCCAATGATCGGTAGCCAGAATCCCAAAGTTGTCTCAATTGGCTGGTTACCACAATATCGTCTGGTTTTTTAAGAATTCTAATTATATCCTTAGTAATACTGGTGACCAATTCTGGATTGTCCATATCAATTGGAAGATCACCACCACCTTCGGTGAAGCCTTCCACGGTGACTCTTTCATCAATTTCGATTACAGTGGAGTATAATTGTGCAAGTTTCTTAGCAGTCAAATCAAATATATTGGGTCTTGTTTGGTTTCCAATCTCCAAAACGTTTTTAAAGCCCTTCGTGGTAATAAGAGCTGTTTTAGCACCCTTTCTTTCCAATAATGCATTTGTTGCAACTGTGGTACCCATTCTGATGAACTCGATGTTGTCCAATTTAATGGCCCCTTCAGCGTCTTCAGGTTTGCCTAAAATCTTCAAAACTCTTCTGATACCTTCCGTAGGAGCATCGTCGTAATTGCTAGGATCTACAGATAATAGTTTAAAGATTATCGGGTCTTTTCCCCTTGCATAAGCGAATACGTCTGTAAACGTACCACCTCTATCGATGGAAATTTGAATGTTCATTTGATACGTGAATGATTTTCAAGCAGACAATTGTGTAGTTAAGGCACTTTAAATTGTCCATTTTGGTCAACCACAATTCATTCATTCCTGCTTCCGAATCGGGAGATGGTTCTTATCTTTTCATTATGCGGATGAGATGTCGTAGAAATAAATTATACTGCACTTGCGATGCAGGATTTATGGATTTGCAGTAAGGCCAGCCGCTGCGATCCAGAATATAGCCTGATGTTTCAAAGATAAGCTGTGGAGTGGGATCGTAGCTAGAACCCGATATCGTACTAGGCGAAAGACTAGGGTTAATTACGAAAAACCCCGGCTCTAGAAGCTGGTTTTAGCCGATTACAATTTGGAATTTTGGTTATCACTATGAATTTACATTGACTAAAAAGTATATTTGAAGAAATAATTCTCATCACCAAGATCCGGTCTGTCTTCAAGAGGCGTACCGTTCTTTTCAGCTTCAGCGATCTTTCTTTCCTTTCTTTTGTTCATTGCCCTGAGATACCAGATTTGGACAAAAACAGTAAACATAGCAAGAACTTGACCTCCGATACAAACACAAACACCCATGGTGTATTTAGGGGCATCTTGACTTCTAAAGACTTGACCTGAAACAACACCGGTTGAATTACCCACCAATTGTTGAAAACCGACCGCCGTTGCTCTCTTGAAGAATCTACCAGTGTTTTGATTAAGCCAGACCAAATTGATAGAGTTGGACATATAAAGACCAAAAGCAACCACAAACAAACCGAAGAACCTTGCTCCGTTAGGCTTTGCCTCTAACACAATCACAAGTCCAATGATACTGGTGACACAACAAGTAAGTGTGAATGGAGATCTAATGAACCAACGATCGGAAAGCCTTGCACCCACCATGTATGAAATGGCAGTTAAGAAGTACACAGGTACGGTCATCAATTGTGCATTGACATTTGTGAAACCCATACCTGAAATAACAAGCGGAATATAAACACCAAACCCGTAGGCGGTCATATTAAGACTGAATTGAATAACAGCAGAAGTCCACGTTTTGAAATCCAAAACTGCTCTTTTTGCCTCTTTCCAGGAGAACTTTTCGTTGGCATCGTAGTGGTCCAAAGTGTCGTAACGATGCACAATATAGTCCTTTTCTTCTTGAGTGAAAAACCAAGAATCTTCTAATTTTTGCTTGACGACACAATACACCAAAGGAATGGACCCAAGACTGATACAACCTTCGATAATGTAAATCCATCTCCAGCCCTTCAATCCATGTGCTCCGTCCAAATGGGAACAGGCATAACCGATCAACCCACCGAAAGAGGAAGCCAAACACGATGCAAAGAATACGTAAGAAAATCTGGTTGCAAGCTGTTGTCTTCTGAAGAGAATAGTCAAGTACATATTGACCGAAGGATACACCGAAGATTCAAACAACCCAAGAAGTAATCTTAAGCCAATAATGTCTCTGTAGTTTTGACAAAAAGCAGTACCCAAAGTAGCTCCACCCCAACAGACCAACCCTCCAGTAAGCATAACTTGAGGACCAGCAATCCTTAACAAATTGGCAAACATAGGTTCAAAAAACACATAAGTAACATAAAAAACCGTTACCGCATTACCATACTGATTGCCAACCAACCCAAGAGAGTCAGACAATCCAGCCAATTGGGCATTACCGATGTTGGCTTTATCCAAAGAGGACAAGAAGTAGATCCAAGCAAGAATGGGCACTAAAAACATGTCCATTTTTCTTAAAACCTTTTTTTCCATATTTTCATCATAACCTAAGGTTTCCACCTCATTTTTAGAGCTAACATTCACCTGCAATTGAGCTTTCTCTTGTTTGATGTCATTGATTGAAACAGTTTCCATCGTATGTAGTAGTTTGATTGCAAACGCTTTGAAAATATTAGGTTTGCAAACAACTTCATTATATAAGAAAATGCAACCAACAAAAGGGTACCCGCCAACGACATTTTCCTGCGTCTAGCGCTATCGTCGTTATCTTATCGGTCAGAAGAGCGGCTTCTTTTTGAAAAATTGCCTACGGATCAAAAAGGCTGAGTTCGGGACAAGATTATGAAAATTGCGTTTACAGATAGGTATCCATCGGATTAATTACGTGGGGTTATTGACTCCTGATAAAGGATTTGGTGAAGAAGGGTTTCGAGGTCTGCTTTCAAGTCACGTGGACTCGGCAATTCGAGGCCACTAGGACGAAACGGTGACAATTGGCTGAGTAGCCGCCATTGAACTCAAAATACAAAATCTGGGCAAACTGAAGTTCAACCCGAGTCGATTGTGATGCTCACTTCGTTTGGAGTTTTTATGATTTGGAAGGTTCATTTGTGAAAATGGCATTTGTTAATGGAGAACAAATATTTGGAATATATGGACGACAAGAATAACGTACCAAGGTTCAAAACTCATCCAATCAGGTTAAACTTCAAAATTTGTAAAATTTCGACAATCTGGTACTATTTATACTCCAGAATAAGATTGTAATCGATACGTGGGGCTGAAGATATGTTGCATATAAGATTGTGTTGCCCGATTTGGAGACTGCAACTAAAATTCAAAATTAGGCCTGCATCTCAGCTAGAAGACCTTAATCTGTAAATCTATGGTCGCCTTATTCAAGATGAGTCGCGTTACGCTGTGGATTGGGGGTGGGCTAGCCATGGGTTGGTATTCTTTTTCCATACGCGGAACGTTCTAAAAGCGACGATCCTGGTAGCAGATCCTTCGATATACGAGACCCCACATAAGTGGGGGTACGTCTGAAAGCTGCTGGTGAACCAGACCCTTTGATTTCCTTGCTGGATTAGGTTTGTAATCCAATTTATTTGGGGCTGAACTTAAAACACGCTCATAATTTCTCACGAGGGTGATGCCCTAGACACGTAAGGCACTGAATTGGTAATTATTTCAAAATTTTCGTTTTGACACTTTACCTGTCAAATTCCAATGCTTGGCATGAGAAAAGCACGCAAACTTGGATCAATCGAGCTGTTCTGAGCCTGAAGAGAAGTGCAGATGGTGTCATTATTGGTATTTGAAACCTCCTATCTGTCTCATTACTCTAATTTAGCTATCTAATCAGTGATAAGATTTTGACTTCCGAATGGTTTTCACACGCGTGTGGCATTCACTTTAGGCATTCTATTTATATGTGGCATTTCATTATTATAATTTAGAAAATATTTGCCCGATGAGTAGCCAACACTCCTTTGAAGAAAAGGATATCAAAGAAGTTAAAGCTCAATCCGATGATTTGGCCTCCAAGTCTGCTTCTGAAGATTACGACTATGATGACGCAAAAAACTACTTCACTCATTACACCGATGAACACAACCCGAGAGGTTTAAGAAGACCTACTAAAGCTGAATCTGAATCTTTAAGAAGAATTTTGGGCTCAGCTCCGAAAGCCATTTATTTCATGTGTTTGATTGAATTGGCAGAAAGAGCTTCCTACTACTCCACCACTGGTTTATTGTCTAACTTTATTCAAAGACCATTGCCCGAAGGTTCTACTACCGGTGCCCCACCAAAAGGTAAAGCACATGAAAATGAATCTGCTGGTGCCTTAGGTTTAGGTTTACAAACCGCCACTGCCTTGACTTTGTTGTTAACATTTTTGGCCTACGTTATTCCATTGTACGCTGGTTATATTGCCGATGCTAAGATCGGTAAGGTCAAAGCCTTATGGATCGGTGTTATTGCTGGTTTTGTTTCTCACGTGTTGTTCATTATTGCTGGTATTCCATCTGTGATTTCTGGTGGCCATGCACTTGCTCCAACCATTTTGGCTATTTTGTCTTTGAGTGTTGGTACTGGTTTCATTAAGCCAAGTTTGTTGCCATTGATTATGGACCAATACAAATTTCCCGTTGATGTTGTTAAGGTTTTACCTACCGGTGAAAAAGTCATCATGGACAGAGAAAAGACTTTGGAAAGAATGACCTTATTCTTCTACTGGTGTATTAACATTGGTGCATTTTTCCAATTAGCCACTTCTTATGCTGCCAGAGATGTTGGTTTCTGGTTAGCCTTTTTCATTCCAATTGTCATGTACTTGATTTTACCTATTATGATGTTAGTTATTACTCCTAAATTGGAAAAAGAAGTCATCAGAGGTTCCGTTTTGACTGACTTCGGTAAGGTTCTTAGGGTTTGTTTCCAAAGAGGTTGGACTAGAAGATACAAAAAGGGTACTTTCTGGGACTGGGCTTTGCCAAGTAACATGAGCGGCAGAGGTGCCTCTTACAAACAAACTGGTACCATTCCATGGACTGACCAATTAGTCCTTGACTTTAAGCAGACCGTCAATGCTTGTAAGGTTTTCTTGTACTTCCCAATTTACTTACTTAACGATGGGGGCATTGGTACGATTCAGACCTCTCAAGCTGGTTCTATGTCCTTGAACGGTGTTCCAAACGATTTGTTCAATAACTTCAATCCTTTAACCATTATCATTTTGATTCCAATTTTGGATTATGTCATCTATCCATTTTTAAGAAGGCACAAAATTGAATTCAAGCCTGTCTATAGAATTACCTTTGGTTTCGTTTTGGCAGCTCTTTCTCAAGTTGCAGGTGCAGTCATCCAACACTTCATCTACAAGAAATCACCATGTGGAAACCAAGCTTCTACTTGTACAGAAGTTGCTCCAATTTCTGCTTGGGTTGAGGTTGTATTGTTTGTGGTCCAAGCTACTTCTGAATGTTTCGCCAATACTACTTCTTATGAATTGGCCTACACAAGATCCCCACCGTACTTGAAGTCTGTTGTGCAATCCATTTGTGTTTTCATGTCTGCTCTTTCTGCTGCATTGTCTCAAGCAGTTACTCCAGCTTTGACGGATCCAAACATTATTTGGGCTTTCGTTGCCATGGCTGTTGCCGGTCTTCTCTTTGCCGTCTTATTCTTTATTCACTTTAGAAACTTGCACGTTGAAATGGAACAGGAAAGAATCACGAGAGAAGCAAATGAGAGAACCTATGTCACTCACGGTACTCTTATCGATGAGAACAATTTGGAAGCCGTTACCTCAATCAAGTCAGCTGTCGGAAAATAGAGAAGGATTATAGAATCAACTTTACATATTATATAAATAATTTAGATATCGAAATTTTTAAACGAGTATATACTATAGGCCTTATAATTCGGAAACAACCAAAGGTGTCAATTCACCAGTCTCACAGTAGGCAGTGTAATTGGTGAACAAGGTATCAATGAGCACATCGTAGTACTCACCAAAGTTGACCGAGTCAATGAAGGTGACATTACCGGTTTTGTAGGCTTTTGGTGCTCTGTCATGACTCCAAATTCTGACATTTCCATAGAATGGAGAGTTGAAACTGGTGTCGACAGCAAGAGCAACATCAGTGGTGTGAGTGATAATTTCCGGGTGAATCATGGCGGCAACCACAAGAGAACCCCAGAATGGCAAAATAAGTTCAGTATTCTCAGAATTCAAAGTGTAGTTACCGGTGTGAACAATAGAGTTAACACCAGTCAAGTATGTACTGTTGTGGATATTGTCCAAACCGAGTTTTCCACCACCAGCTCTGTCAATCATTCTGTCGTACAATTCTTGAGATGGAGAAGCAAGGTTGGTAATATTACCAGCAATAACCACCTTATTCCAATCAGCAGTCAACACTATTTGGGCCGCTTCGGGGTCCTGAATAGAATTGATGTCGGTGACTAAATCATCCATGAAACCTGAACCAGTTGCATGAACATATTGAACATCGATGTACCCAGCCATAAGGTAAAGACCGGCAGCTTCCTTCACAAGATTTGGGTAGATGGAAATGGCTTGAGCAATAGTGGTCATGGTACTACCAGCAAAAAGGTAGACTGGGTCGGTGTCCTTATATCTTTTGACTGCTTCAATCATAGCCATGGCTCCAGGCAAAGTTTCATTGTATGTAAAATCATCCCAAGTGTATGCATCTTTGTAATGTGCTGACCAAGCACCTTCCCAGAACAATTCACCATACAACTCTTCCCAAACATGGAAAGATTCGTTTGTTCTAAGTAAAGGTGTGGATGCACCACCATAGACTGGAATACAAGAGTCCAATCCGTAATGTTCCAACATTTTTTTGTGGCCTCCTACGGCATCAACATATGAGCTGCTTCCAAAACTTCCGGAAAGACCCACAACGTCCCAGCCTGCCAAAAGCGGCATAAGCGACATGGGGACGTTTGCCGAGTCGTTATCAAGGAAATACTTCAAACCGTTAGCTGTCAAAGCCAAGGTAGACGCAAGAGTGACTTTTTTCATCGAAACCATTTACAATGGGTGAAGAAAGGAATTTGCATCCTTTTATACGTATAAGCACACGGCAAATCCTCGGAGACTCGCACGATGAGATGCCCCATTAGGCTCTTATCGGATTTTGAAGCCTCTTAAGAGAAAGGAGATAATCTGAGTTAGGAGCCCTTGGAATACATATTAGGAGTTTCTGGATTTTCTTTGGGCAACTTATATTTCAATGGGCATCTTTGAAGAGTATTATCGTTGGGGAATTAGTTAGAACGAGGGGAATGCTCAAAATCAGCGTTTTCCAGCTATTTTCAGCTCTAAAAGTGTACTTTCAACATACGAAATTTTCACTCGCATATTCGTCCCAAAATGGTAAATGGCTTACATTGGTTTTCCCACAGTTGGTTTTGACAGGTATCAGAAGCTCGGAAAGCTTATAATAGATAAAGCACTTATTTGAGATTACTTAAGTTCATTTTTCTTTTTATTTAGATAAGTTGAGCGACCTCAAAGCATTAGACAGAGTTCTTAAATGGCGCTCATAAAATTAACCTCTGCGCTGAAACTCATAGAAAGAAATAAAAACTATAATTATCGTTAGAATATATAATTGTGCCTGCAACTAATATCATCAAAGTTCTCCTAAAATCGGCATCTTCCATTTCAACCCATGCAAATCGTATATACATGCCCTGTTATCACTCGATTTAGATGCTAATACTTTTTGGGATTGGTGGTGACGGTCAGAGCTGCTTGCATGCACATTATCCTTTTCGTCACCTTTTTTCCAGTCTATTTCAAAATCTCCGAATCTGTTTATGAATTGACGTCTTTGATAGATGGTGTTGAACTTAAAGATTCGACGAAGAAAGCTTTTGTTGAAATAAAACTCTGCATATGCCATCAACATGTGATCGTTTATTGACTCAGGATCCTTAAATTTCTCTAGATCCGAGTCAGTAAGTTCGTTATGCAATTTGTCAGTTATAAACTTTGTATCGTATTGGTCGATGATCTTGTATGGGTCGCCTGTCCCATAATCTTCGGAAGCTTTTTGTATACTTAGATTTTCTGATGTGCCTCCATTCTGAACAAAGTTTAATGCCTTGTAGAAATTTTTCAATGGGATATTGATGAAATATCGATAATCGGTTTCTCTGACAGAGTAATATAAAAGATCAAATTCGTTGAATAGCACTGAAGGTTGAGCAACATCAATAAAATAAATCCTGAAACCTGATTTTAAATACAAGCCAATTTCTTCCATTATCAATTGAACTTTTTGTAGTTTGTTGTGCTGATGTATCAATGATTTTTTCTTGTTGATTACTTTAGGCACTTCAAATTCGCCCAAATGGAGCAAGCAAAATTGTTTTTTCGGCAATATCTCATTTATGTTGGTGGGCGGATAGAATGTTTGGGTAACCAATTTGCCAGTTTCGTTTTCGTGTTTGATTTCGAATTTGGTTGTCCCTAAACCGCTTCCATGTTTAATGACTAAACCAATGTTTAGATTGTAGGTCCCTGGAGCTAGCCAGAGACTCTTGGTGTACAGCAACAAATAGGTGCGGTTTATTTCGACAAAATGGTTGAAAATGTAATTGGTGGGTTCATCGATCTTATAATCGTCATATTCGGCGAAAAGCCTTTTATTCTTCAAAACCGAATAAATGTATTTCCATGAGTCTTGTATGTACATGACGTTGAGCGGATTTTCAGTATTGGGCTCGTCTTTTAGTTTCAATCGACTTGCTATGGCCATTCTGGACTCCTTTCTGAAAACATCCAAGGTTTTTATATATGTTCTTAACCATGGGGTAACCTTATGAATAATGTCTAGTATGTCGTCTCCAAAAGTACCCACAATCTTGTAATAAAACATGTCGTTATACAACACATAGAAATGCGAGTTGACGAGCTTCATGTTGCTACCAGGAACCAAGTTCATGATATGGACCTGTATTTCTATGGGCAACCTATCGAGCATTTCTTGTAATTTCCAGATCCCTATTATACGCAGATGAAACTCTCTTTAAAAAAACCAATTACTTGCAAGTAGTTCAGATCCAACGTTTAAACACAAATGCTTATACTCTCTCCAATACAATTAACGTCAGCAGCAATCATATGATGATGCTCAGGATAAATCACTTTCACGATCCGCGCTAAGAAAAGCCCACTACGTCATTGGGCCCAACTCGACCCCAACTCGACCTAAGCAAGTCAAACTCAGGGCGCGCGCACGAACTTTCCAGAACCATCATCTCCACAAAATCGCGCCCTCCAATTTTTTTTTCATTCATCATGTCAGTTCATCCTACAGTTTTATGGGCACAGCGTTCAAGCGCCACGGAAGAAGCCAAAAACGTCATCTACTTGACGATCCAGGCCTTCGATTACAAGAATCCCAAGATTGATTTGACTAGCACCAAATTGGAATTTAATGCTGAGGCCGGAGACAAGAAGTATTCTTTGGCCTTGGACTTTTTCGATGAAATCGACGTCGACAATTCCCACAAAAATTTGGAAGCTGGTAACTCCATTTACTTTGTTTTGAGAAAAAAGACCAAGCAAGAAGAATACTGGCCTAGATTGACCAAAGAAAAAGGTAAGATCCACTATATCAAAACCGATTTTGACAAATGGGTTGATGAAGACGAACAAGACGAGGTTGCCGACGAAGACGAATTGGCTGGCATGGGTGGAATGCCAGGAATGGGCGGCATGGGAGGAATGCCAGGTATGGGCGGCATGGGAGGAATGCCAGGCATGGGCGACATGGGCGGTATGCCAGGTATGGGCGGTCCTGGTGGCATGGACTTTGCCTCCATGATGCAAGGATTAGGTGGCGGTAACGGTGACTTTGATCTCAGCAGCTTGGCCAGCAAATTGGGACAGGCGGGTGCCCCTGGCGACGACGACGATGCTGAAGAAGCTGAAGAAGCTGAGGAAGCTGAACCTGCCTCCAAGGCCTAAGTATTTAATATAGATTTTCAATATGTTAGCCATTTCTCTAATATTAGCTCTGTGGACACGTGTATATCTTGGGGTGTCATATTGGGCACCGTTTGTGCAGTCGATTCGTTTCCGTAGATGGTGTGCTTGTTTAGAGTGTTCAGCATATATAAGATGTAATTTAGCACTTTTGCCGTAAGTGGCTGCTCAAACAATCCGTAAACACCCACTATAGGTGAATTAGAGCTTTTGAACGTATGTATAAGCTCGTGATAATCATTTACCAATACCAAATCAATCTTAGACAAATAATGCATTTGATTGAGGGTCAAAGGGTCGTTAAAATTGTCCCTCAAAAGCCCCTCTTCGAATAAAATAATCTGCATATCCTTATCAGCAAGATATTCCTCGGAACTTGCAGACAATTCCTCCAAAACCCGGAATAAAAAGGATTTGAATGGGCCCTGATAAAGAATCATATACAGAAGTGTCAGTCGTGCGTGTACTGAAAAATCTCCAATAATGTGCGAAAAAAAATCTTTACACCAGTTGAAAAATTTTAACCATGATTAAAGGTGTTTCAAAGGCTAGAATTTTCTCAGCAGTGAGGCCGTACTCCACCGGAGCCGAGGCCGTGAACGGAGGAGTAGCCTTCGAGGCCAAAGAGCTCAGAGAAAAAGCCATGGCGGAAGCTATTGCCAGAGAAGAGGAGGCTCAAGCTAAAGCCAAAGAATTACTTCAATTGAAGTTTAAGGCCAAGGATTTGATATCACAATTGAATAAAACCCCCACCACTCTTATGAGATCTAGACTCGCCAGTCTCGATGCCGATTTGGCCAAAATAAGCCAGGAAAAAGTCGAACAATTGGACCAGGAGTTGGAAAAGTTCATGATCGAAAATATGAAATTACCCTCTGATGAAATCGCCAACAGACCATGGGCCAACCTTTCTAGTACCAAAGAAAAGCAAGCCATTAACGCAAAGTCACAAGAAGACCTCGGTGCAAGTTCCATCAAATCTACTGCATCTAATCCACTTTTGAATGAATTTCCATACATAAGACCTACTTCAGATCATCATTCGTACTCCACACAAGAATTGTTCTTGAGATACTTAAACCACTCGAGGCAATCGGGAAACCTTGGATCTAAACTCACCAACATATATTTGCCCAAGAACGAAGTCAAACATCCAAGAGCCGTTGAAGATATAAGCGTGTCCACATTATTAGCCGCCGGGTGCCATTTAGGACACTCCAAGGCCATGTGGAGACCTTCCACACAGCCATTTATTTACGGAGAATATGACGGCATTCATTTGATAGACTTAAATGAAACCATAGTGGCTTTAAAGAGAGCAATAAAGGTCATCAAAGGTGTTGCCAACAAAGGTGGAATAATTTTATTCGTAGGAACCACCAAACATTGGGAACAACAGAGAGCCTTAGAGGAGGCTGCCAAGAGAAGCAATGGTTATTTTGTTTCCAAAAAGTGGATCCCTGGTACAATCACCAATTTTCAACAAGTGACTCGTCAACAAGGTGAAAAGAGACTCCAATTGAACATGTTGGACGAAGCCACCGAAAAGAACTTGGCGTATGATGACAGTTTGATCAAACCAGACTTGATAGTATTGATGAATCCAGTGGAGAACAGAAACTGTATAAACGAATGTCTCAAACTGAGAATCCCAACCATTGGTTTGTGTGATACCAACATGGAACCATCGTTATTGACGTATCCAATTCCATGTAATGATGACTCTATGAGAGTATCTTCATTGATGTTGGGTGTTTTCTCCAAGGCTGCCCAAGAAGGTATCGAAGAAAGAATACAAACCATAAAAGCATATAGACAAAGTGAAGATCGTAGAAAAGAAAGAAAAGTGAAGGAAGAAAGGGCTGTATAAATCTGTACATAGAACTAATTTACAACTGTATAAATTACTTGATTTTAAAACCTTTTTCTTTGATTTCCTGCAAAAACTTTTGTTTGTGTAGGGCCTGTGCTTGAACATACTGTTCTGTTTGTTCGTTATGTTGGAGTTGCCATGAATCCAAAGTTTCCGTGTCCAATTCAATTTCTCCAAGATTTAGACTATTTTCATTAGCAGACTCCGAACCAGCGGTCTTGAGGGTGTTTAAATTGGTAGTAATATCGCCTTCAATATCAAGGATCCATTGCCGTATAACAGACCCGTCTTTGAATTGGGCTTGATGATATTTCAACAACACATCGTCGCTTATGTTGGTCATTTCTGAATATATAAATGCGAAATATTTAAACTCATACAGCCACTGTATATATTAAAAATTAAAATTAAAATTATGAGGATTTTTCCTTCTTTTGTGTGATTTGCTCCTCTTCCTCAGACTCACTGTCGGATCTTTCGTCCTTGGCTTCTCCAGCGAAAACAAACCTATACATGATACGCAAGATCAAAAACAACCAGAACAAGTTGACTAATTGCAAAGCACCAATCAAGAAAAACACAATTGGTTGGGAGATGTAACATTTATATTGTTGAGTAACCCAGTTCAATTCCCATTCACCAACGGTTCTGAACTCGGTCAACACGGACCATAAAATCTTCAAGTTGATGTAATGTCTGAAATAAATCCAAATAAAAGAAAACATCACGAAAAAGGGCCCGCTGATAGGAGAGTCGATGTAGTTCAAGGTTTTGGCAAAACCCAAGAAGAAATCAGACACATCCATGGTGATAAAGATTTCTAAACCAATCCAAGTGAAGTGGAATCTGTAGGAGTTCCAGATCAACGCAATGGTGATGATGTGATGCAAAACCAACTCCTTATAGTCGGATCTTGGTTTTTCTACCTGAAGCACCATAATGATGGTTTGTTGCGTCCAGTAGGCAGCTTGGCCCAAGTAGAAGATCTTGAAGAAGATGTCGTGGGTCTTGTGTGGGTAAGTCTCGTACAATGGAGTGGTCTTGAACCACCAGATGGGCAATCTGGACATAATCCACAACCCAAATGGACCCGATACACCAAAGTACACAATGGCGTAGGTTTGTTCCATGAATCTTTTGACCTTACCCTCTTTGGTGATGCCGAAATGGTTGGCTAAAGGTCTCAAAAGAATGCACATAGTAAACTCCCTGTAGAAGGTGAAAAAAATGGCGTAGTAGAACACAAAGTAGAAGTCATTGACCCCCTTTCCATATTGATCGGTGCCTTCGATCTTGTATGATGGAATCATACACGCTTGCAACATCTTGAAGATTGGACCCTCTGGGTTGGAGGTGAAGTACATCAAGGTGGTCAACACCAACACAAGGAACGGAATTAGCCATGTTTGCCTGTAGCTCAATTCAATGAAGGCGGTGTACATCTTGCTAAAAATTTGACCGCTGGTGTTGGATTCAACCGACAAGGCTGCAACACGATCAGAACTTCTTCTTTTCAGGGCCTTGGTGACATTCATGGTGGAGAGGCCTGGCGACGTGTCTCCAACGTCAATTTTGCCCACAGACGACGTTCTACGACGATGTATTTCCGGTGCTAAAGTAGCCATGTTGTGAGAAGAAAAAACTTTAATTGGTGTTTATATAATAGCGAGAAAAGCGTGCCCCTATTTGTATCTGATGGTTAGACGTGCTTATGTAATCGCAGTTCGGCCGTTTTATGTCATTTGCTTGCACTGCAGTGGCAAGTGTCAATGACGGGTACCTTGACATGTGTCTGCTGCAACATGGCGGTTTTGCATCTCAAAATGCTTTGGCGGCTCTAGACAGGCCGATTTCTCATCCACACTACCCCAGCCTGCATCACACATCTCGCGCTAGAAATCTTAAACTGCATGTTCTCCCGTGCCACTCCCAATGAGCTTGAGCCATTGATCAACAAGGCGACCGACGAGACCCTCACTGCCGACAATTGGCAGTACATTCTTGATGTGTGTGACGCCATCTCGAAAGATCCAGAAATTTACACCAAACAGGCCATCAAACACATTGGTGTGCGATTAAATACCAAGGATGCAAATGTGATCCTAAGGACCCTTTCGTTGGTGCTTGCGGTGGCGGAAAATTGTGGGTCCCGAATGAAGCAGGAGATAGCCACTAGGCTGTTTGTTAACGACGTACTATTGAAACGTTTAGACGACCGGAAATTGCATAAGACCATTAAATACAAGATCGCTGATGTGATCAAACAATTGAACAGAAGCTTCAAGGATGACCCTTCGTTGAGGCCCATGGCGGATGCATACGCCACGTTGAGGTCCAGGTATAAGCAGTATCTCCAAGAGGAGGCACCGGCGCCCTCTAAGCCCGCCAAACATGAGATATCCCAGCAGGACAAATTGAAGGAGGAAGAGGAATTGCAACAGGTTTTGAAACTCTCTCTTCAGGAATACGAGAAGGAGAAGACGTACAAGAAGCAATACTTGAACGAAAAGCCCTTGCCCGAAACGAAGCCTGCGTCCCAATCCCAAGAACCGCCTGCATCGGGTGCCCCAGAAAAGGAGGAGCCCACCATAGCCACCGTGACCAAGGTGCGTGCATTGTACGACCTTATTTCGTATGAGCCTGACGAGCTTTCGTTCCGCAAGGGCGATGTCATAACGGTGATTGAATCGGTGTATCGAGACTGGTGGAGAGGGTCGTTACCATCGGGCGAAACAGGCATTTTCCCCTTGAATTACGTTACTCCAATCATCAACAAAAGCCCTCAAGAACTCCAGAAGGAGGTGGAGTACGAAGACCAGTTATTGGCGGTTGAACTGCGTAAGGTTGACAAATTGTTGGCCCTACTCAGCGCTAATCCAAGTACCGTGGATGAGGATGAAATCACCCAATTGTACAACGAGCTTTTACCCTTGAGACCTGCTTTGGCCAAATTCATCGAAAAGTATAGCGTTCGCAAAGAGGAGTTGCTGACTTTGAACACCAATCTCAACCAAGAAATCAGGTTCTATAACGAACTTTTCGACAGATCCATGAACCAGCTTCAAGGGGCACGTATTCCACACCAATCTCAGGCGCCCTACCCCAGCACCACGTCTCCTCAGCCACAAACCACAGGTACATATGGATTTGCAGCAGGACAGGCGTTCCCAAATAAGCCATATTCCTATGCAAACCAGCCCACACCCACCGGGCCTACCTACGAGACACGTTCAGGCCAGCCACCCAATCCACCTTCTGGCCATTACGGCTCACAACACCATACGGGGTCGTATCCCCCCTCGCAAGATTACTCCCCAAACTCGCCCATGAAGATGCAACCCACCAGCAGTGGGTTTGGCAACGAAGGTGATTTTTCGCAACCATATCCAAATCAGTACTCTGGAGAATTCCAAGCACCCAGGCCATTTGCGGACTCTTCTTCCCGAACCGACACACGAATCGCATCTCAAAGGCCACAAACACAACCGCAAGCTTATGCACAAAACGCACAGCTTTCCAATGTCAATCTGTTCCCTGCAGTTAATGATCTTTAAATACAATATACACACCCGCGCAAAAATTCATGGCTGATAACTTATACTCTCATAGAGAAGACCAAAACAACCAGCGGTTCGACGAGTTGGCGCTGACATTGCGTCTGTTTCGTAACACCGTGGATGACATACGTACCAATGTGCAGCAGGAGAATCTGATCATGGATTTATTGAGCGATAATTTCAGTAGACTTGGAAATCTGGTCAGAAGAACCAGCGGAGAGTTAAGAACAGTGATGAATCGTAATGCCAGTCTTACCCGTACTGTAGGTATGATATTGTTGGCCTTTTTCATAATATGGATGTTGTACAAGTTGAGGTAGAGCACGGCGAATCACATCATTACATAATATTCAGTACTTAATATATACCACTATCATTTATTGTTTATTGACCACATCCGAGCCCAATCTGTAATTACCGATGGCATTACCCCAATTGATCTTAGCTCTGGTGACGGGCAACAATCTTCTAAGGTTTTTGAAATATTTCTGGTTCAACTCGTTGAAACTGTCGACTATCTTTAAGGTGATTTTATTTTCGGCACCATTGATGGCATTGACGATCGATTTGGCGGATGTATTGATAGGTTCACTCATTTTATCGTCGTAATTTAAACGGACATTACCGTCTTCATAGTAATGGATGTCAACCTGAATAGTCCCTGAAATGGATCCGCTTTCAACAACGTAAACTGAATTCCAACGACCGGTGTAGTAGTTTTCGTTATTCAATCTTTGTCCTATTATATGCACAATAACTTTGGAGTCTGTTTGAGGGATCACATTGAATGCATAAGTCGATGGATAGTGGTCTTTTCCGTATTTATCCAAAGTCTCTACAAGTTCCGAAAAATAGCTTGGAAGCTCTTCTTGTGGGGTATACTCCTCAACATCAATGATCTTTTGTGTGTCCAAGTCAATATTAAATGCCTCTCCTTTGACGTAATCTACGAATTTAGTGGATCCTGCTAATTTATTATACTTGGATGCTATGTAAGTCGACAGGAAAACCGCTCCATTCTCACTAATGAATTGCTCAATTGAGTTGTCAATTGATCTGTTGTTTCCTGAAGATAACACAGTAGATAAATCTTGCTTTGTTTCACGCAATTCCCCTGGTGGAGCTGTGTTTACAAGTGAGGTTATAAGGCTGTCTAACTGAACCATGGAATTATCTCGCGAATCTCACTACTAAGTAGTTGTGTCTGATTTATTGGTGCTCGCACGCCTCTCTGACTATCCAATATAATATATTCATATATGTACCCTAACGTGATCATTAAGAATGCGTTTGCTCATTATTATTACTATGTGGTATGCACTAAGAAAGATGGAAAGCTCCTGCACCTTCGTTGACAGCTTGTAGGATTTTCTCCTTCATCACATCTTCCAGTTTATAATTAGGCAATTTCAAGTAGTTAGCACAGGTCATTACACTGGGTAAATAGAAGTCATCCAGTTGGCCGTCTTCCGGATACTTTCTTACAACTGTCACTTGAGGGTTGAGACTTTTGAAGCCTCCAATTGGAAGTTTAGGTGCCCCCGTCAAAAATTGCAAAAATGCTCTCCTTTCGATGTCGTTGAACTCCACTAGAATGTGTATAAGTTGTTTGATTATTGGCAGCTCTTTTGTGTAACCGTGATTTGCATGAATTGTTGAATATATGGTTTCAAACGACCAATCTTCGGTTGCATTCCCGAATAAATCAACAAGTTCCTCGGGTGAAAAAACTGTCATTGAACTAATGGGAAACACTTTAGAAAAGCCATCCATAAATGCCTTAATTTGAGGCGTGATACCAAGTACTAACGTGGACTCAATTACTTTGTGGATATAACCCTCAAGGTTGTCTGAGTCTATCATAGTTTCGTTTCCATTGGGTATCAATTCATAATCGGGATATCCTGGTAAAGTGAACGTCAACGAAAGATCACTGATCTTACAGTCATTTATTTCAACCATCTCCTTATCACTCTTGCTCACAAGGGTCTTGAACTTCTCCACATACTTCATCAAAAATTCCATGGAATCAGCTAATCTTTTGTCTACCATACGGAGATGAATCAAGCTGCACACTTTCTCAAGATCTGCATTCAAAGTGTTTCCTTCATCTTGATTGAAGATTTGTATCACCTTCAAGAATAAAATGTTGAACTTAAAGTCGATGATTCTCAGGTCAAGTAATGCCCTAGCAATAAATTGACCCATCATTGAAAACATATACAACTTTTTCTTGCCTGCCTCACTATTGAGTTGACGCTTATCCATAGGCTGTGGGAAAAGACCAGAGATACTTTGCACATATGCCTCATCATTCTTTTCGTTTATGTTTTCATCCCTCCACAACATTAATTTCTTCTTGCTTAATTCTTTCGAAACCGTTGAATAAAACTCTAAAGTAGGACCTAATCCCGATCCTACTTCATCAAAGTATTCAATCTCTAATATTCCCGGCGTGCTACCATAAAGACTCAATACTTTGAATGCACTTTGCAAAATCATTTTTCTCGAAATCCGTACTTTATGTCTTGATGGTCTTCCAAGTTGTGCTCTATTTTCTATACGATTGCCTTCTTGGTTAGTACGAAGCTGCCATTGATGAATAAGCCTGGAGTATCCAAACGAAGTAGACTGAAGAAAGAAAATTCGAGTTTCTAAGGGAAACAAGAATGGGTACTGTCTAGGTAAATTAATAGCCCAACTTGGCATGGTTCCACTGGCGACTATCAACGGCTCTTCAAGCTGCCTATTGAGTTTGACGGATAATTTCCAATTCATCAATTTATTTTTGCTGACCCTCCCAATACTCAAATTTTCAGCAAAAGTAGCCATAGTATTTAAAACTTTTAATAGTTGGAGTAAATTGGTCGTAGATGAATCGTACTCCTGAATTTCTTTGTAAGACTCAAAATCCATTTGGTTTTTAAATAAAGGTCCGGCCTCTGCGTTATTTTGATCCGTGGCTTCCAGAATTTCAATAGTATGTATCGTATTCCAGATCTTGGCAGGATCAACGATTTCATCCGTGGACTTTTGCAAAGAGCGGTATATGGCTCCATAGATGGTAGTTTCATTGGGTAAGACCTCGCCATTTATTGAAAACTGGAGATGCTGTATCTTTGAATCCCCTGATTTGATCTCATTATTAGAACTTGGTATGTCATTCATTTGGTCTTCCTCATCAATGTCCTCCACATGCTCTTCGCTGTCATCATCGTCGGTTGTATCAAAGCTTGACCTTTCTTGAAAATGACGGAAGAATTCCATACGATGTTTCAAAAAAGTTTCAATCGAGACAAATGTGGCTATGGCATGAATGGAAAGAACTAAGTTTTGCAAAGATGCTGGTAATTTCAAGCTTGAAACCAATTTGAGCTTAATTTGCTTCGCCATTCCTGCGGATTGAAACGAGTCGTGTGATAATGTGTATCTCCCCAATGTTGAAATACTACTGGTACTGCTATTGGTGGCCAGAATGAGTTCAAAGGATTCCTGTCTTGTTAAAGCCTCTTGAAGCTTATCAATTAAAATGACAAATTTTTCATTATTGAACATCTGCTTAACGAAGGCATTAAAGCAGATGCTTGTTTCTGACCCAGTTGTGTCTTTGCTGAAAAGATCGACAAGTGTTTTGATAATTCCCGATGAGCTTAACTCGAAACTCGACAATTTCGACAAAACAGAGCCAAACTGAAACCATACTTCCATCCAGAAGTCGAGTTTGTCCTTATACTCCACTGGCCTGGTCTCAATAGTTTCTTGTAACTGTTGCAATTGCTCAATAACAGAGGATTGTTGGCCCGTAACATCCAGGCGCTTGATCTCATTGTAAGCATCCCCAAGTTCAAGAATTATATGATATATCTTGTTTTGCAATCTTGAATTGGTCAACTTGTACTCGAATTCTTTCGTCAACTCTATGTCAGTAAATTTACCAGCATAATTTGAAGTAAAGTGTCTCATGTTTTCGTATTCTGTACCTGAATCAGATATTTCATTGGATGCGAGAGCTTTCATGATAAGACTTGTATCTGCAAATAAACCTTCTTTCTCAAAAGACCTAACGAACATCTCGGGGGCTAATTTGATCAAGTTAAATGAGATCAAAAGGGAACTCAAAAGTAAAATATTTGAATTGAGAGTCGTAACAGTATCGGCATTAGCATTTGCTGTTGGGGTATTAGTAGAAGGCTGTTGACTCCCAGCATCAATATCAACGTCGCTTTCTTCTTCGTCAGCGGTTTCCTTATTGTCGGCATTATCAACATCCATTTCAGTGCTTCTTTGATTTGATTTCAAAATCTGGTGCTTATTCTGATTAATAACAGCAGCCAAAAGACCAGTTATGGATTCCATATGCTTGATGTTGCTGACTTCAGTTGGCTCCATGAACTTGAAAATCCTAAAAAGATTAATCATAATCCTTCTTCTAACTTCAAAGTCCATTGAAGCTTGAAAACAGTTTAACAAAAATGGCCATATATCATTGACAAACTTCCAGAATTGGGAGGTTATTTCAGTTTTGTATAAATCAAAACGTTTTGTATTTATCTCTTCCCTTTGTTCCGACTCCTTGAAGCAATTTTTGAGAAACGGCGTTTCTTCGGGGCTATAATTGATGGGTAGAATGTAGCCGATTAGATTCAAAAATTGAGTGAGCAATTCATTAGGCATTGCCATGAGTGCTTCTACAGAGATAGAAGTTTCTTGCGATTGGTCCTTGTTCTTTTTGAACTTGTTTGCAGCTTGCACAATACAGTCACCCAAATTTATGTCCACAATCAAACATTTTGATATACCAACACTCACGCTTGTTAGAAGTATTAAAGACTTAATCAAACTGAGACAAGTACTGAATGAAACGGGAACTTTGTTTGAATCATTTGACAGAGAACTCTTGTTACAACTGACAATGATGGTCTCAACCATTTCTTTCAAGAGCTCAGTACGTGAAAGGAAAAGCGTTTCAAGGTGCTCTGGCGAATTTTTGAAACTGGTGATAATTTTCAGAATCGATAACCAGCCATGTTCTATGACATTTGAATCCAGATGAGCTTTTACTACACTGGATATATTCTCAAAAACTTCGTTGATGGTGTTGAAATTGTTCAGGGATATGTTTGTACAGGCGTTGGCCACAATACTCAAACACTTACGTTGAGAATGAATAGTCAAGAAATCCAAATATTGCAAACACGCCATCAACCCATTGTTGTTAATGATCTCGCTATGAGAAACGGAATCTTTGGATATCATTTCAAGGGTTTGTAATGCCTGTTCGGTTAAATCGATATAGGTGATTTCATTGAGCTTTCTGCATAGAGTTTTTATGGTGTCGTTTCCTATGACCTCATGAATGAAATCTTGATTTACTTCTAAGAAGTTGTAAAGACATCTGCAGGCCACTAATTGCAACTCAAGCTGATCCTCAAGTTGTGGGTCATTCATAATGTCCACCAATGATTTGGCAAGTCTATGAGCAGGAATGACTCTTTCTGCAGTTATACCATTCATCATTAAAAGACGCTCTGAAAGCTCGTTTAGGGTCTCCAATATCAAGTACGAATCTTCTCTTTGATCGAGATTATTGATAAGATTATCCATTTCGGAGTTCCCTCTTTGTATGGGCCCACCCATCAATCTATTAATCACGTCAACGAAACTTCGGTCCCTATTAGCGGTGTCTTCATTCGTTCTTCCTGACAAGCCGCCCAACGCCCTCAAAAATTCCGCTCTGCTAAGTTCTTCTTCATCCTCTTCATTGGCATCATCATCGTCGTTTTGGGCGTCCCGGTTTCTCCTTCTCATGATCCTTTCAAAAAAGTCTGACGCTTGCATATTGTCATCTCCTTCTTCCTCTTCTTCGTCATCGTCGTCGTCATCTTCGCTGCCATTGTCATCGTCGTTATCATTGCTAGACCCATTGGAGTGGTTTTCGTTTTCATGGTAGCTTTCTTCTCCTTCCTCCATGTCATCATTGTGATAACTGTATTCAGGATCATATTGTACTCTCTGCCTTGCTTGTGCAGACATTCTAGAGAGTGTTCCCTCCTCGTCTGAATCGGGAAAGTCTTCTGCATCAACCATGTCTGAGTCGACGCTTTCATTCGGGTCTGTTGCTTTGTATTTCGGCATGTTTGATTATCCTATAAGAAATGTTCAAATCAAAGATGACAAAATAAGGTGGTTACTGTGGCAATTATTTCGCGCTAGGTCGAGGAGGCGGTACGGTGATGAAGGAACACCCGGGCGATTCGCGCGAGATGGCGCTGTGGACATCGCGACACCACCCGATAAGAGACAGGGTTCACTGCTGAGGCTTTGTGCTTCGGCTCGACTACAATTATGCTTAGGCCCAAGGTACTTGGAGAGATGGGGCAGCTAAAAGAGCATAGAGAGCACAAAGAGGTTACAAAGTGCTAGGGTTCTGGCATGAGATTAATCCTATATCTTCATCTATTTCTTCTCTGCTTGCTCCTTCCAGCGAGAGGCTTCCAATTTCCACCACGACGTTTCGACCCTGGCATTGGCAAGTTCAGTCTCGAGTTGTTGGATTCTCGAGTCGAGAGTCTCAAGATCTCGCTTCTGTCGTTCCCTATACCTTCTGGCGGCCAAGGTGTTTTTAGCCCTCTTATCATCAGGAGTATCAAGCTCTTCAATATCCAGGCTCTTTTGTTTTCTCTTACGAAGCTTCCTTCTGATTTGATCCACTTCTTCGACGTTAACTTGTTTGACTTCGAAACCGTGGTCGACCAGCGGTAACTTCTTCATTTGTGGAAAATACTCCTTGGATTCATCTATCCATTTAAACCCTGGTTGAGTGTCTGATACCGTCAACATGCACTTCGTATCATCTACCTCCGGGGTAAAATCGAAGGGGAACGAGTCGGAAGTTGACCCAGAGTCGTCAGTACGCTCTGAGTACGCATAATCTTCGAATACCAAGTCTGTTTGTAAAATGTCATTCCAATCAAGCGGTTTGTGACACGGCACAGATGTGTTGTTCAAAAACTGTGTCCATGATGTCTCTTCTATTTACTCTTAAGCGTCGGTTATTCTATTTGAACCGACGGCGTATCCTCTTTGTATTAAACTATCTAAAAACTTAGATAAAAATGATCTAAAAAGATACCTAGAGGAAAAAATATAAGGGGGAATCCGCCTGGTTAAATAGTGTGAGAATTTCCAAAAACAGAATATGAGTAATTTGACTTAATGAGGCGAAAGGCTCGTAACACAGGGCTCGTGATGCAAGGCTCCGAATCTGGCCTGTGTTACGGCCATTATACGTGGTGTGTAAAATTCAAGGCTATGGGGCTAGGGCATAAGCTAGGGACTCAGTATGCATAGGCGGTCGTTTCATCAGATTTCAAACGATGTCAGTCTCTTCCAAAAAATGGCATTTCATCAACGTCCTGAAGAACCAGGAGTTGTCAGTGCTTTTATAGTGCATCAAGAACAGCTTTAATTTGACGAACGTCTCAGTTTGTAGCTAGTGATGATGAAGTATGATAGATAATGACGAATTTCCACCGAACCGAATACGGGTACTTTAATGGGGGCTCTTGATGAAAGTCGACGTCTCTCAATGGGGAAACTTCTCAAAATGTGATATTCGTCATAGTCATAAATCTTGGCTATTTACAACCTAAAAATTTGCTTTTTTCAAGTAAATTGGGCCAATTGGGGGAGTAGCCGTACACTTCATCCACAAACCGTTTGAGCTCCGGAGCCCTTTTCATTTTCTTCTCTTCCATACACTTGACCGTTTCCCATATGTTTTTGAATATCAACTGTTTCATCAAGGCATACAACCTTATGTTATAGTTCTGTTTCGGGTAAGGAGGTAGTCCAGCAATTTCTCCTACTTTTTGAAACACCGAATCAAAGAACTCCGTAAAATCAGAGCTGTTGTAGGGCTTCCTTTCTATACTGTAAACGTCTTCGTGTCCCTTTTCATAGCTGAAGTAGTACAGATTAGCACTCGGCACATACGTGTCGTAGTTTTTGTACACGGCAGTGATGTTTAAGAACATGAATGTGGAATTAATGAAGTCCATAAAGTCCTCTACTAGTAACTGTGATGGGAAATCTTCATTGCCGTTTATTTGAACCAAATTCACAGTGATTGGCTCAGGATACGTCAAATCTCCATAATAAAGCTCTTCGGCTATCACCAAATGTTCCTGGATGCCTTGGGTGATGAAAAAGGGCAAGTCGTTCGCATGCACCGTTTCAAGACTATACATGAGCGCCATAGACAATTTATAGTCATGAATGTAGATCAGATTGTCATTCATTAAATACAACTCTACTGTGTAGAAATAATTATCATCAAACTTCTCCTTATCAAGGCTATCTACCATTTTGTACAGTCGAGAGCCGTTCCAGATTTCTCTATAATGATCCATTTGAATTTGCACGGCCTCAACGAGATCCGGGAAAATAAACCCCTTATCTCCAAACGTGATTTGAACAGGTATAGTAAGAGGCCTTTGAAGTGTCTGTTTTATATGTACAAGGTCATCAGTGGCGTTTCGGAGCCAATTGAGTAGCCATGGTACCGCTAATGCTGCAAGAAATACGAACCATCTCATAATGGTTTGATGCTCATCGCGGATTTTTCTATTTCAATATGACTTCGATTCCAACCATCCCTGAAACTCTCACCGCCGTGGACCAGGAACAAGGCTATGTTCATGAAGTGTACAATGAAATAGCGTCCCATTTTTCTCAGACCAGATACAAACCCTGGCCTATCGTCGAGAAGTTTCTTAAGAGCCAGCCGGATTACTCCATAGGCATAGATGTAGGATGCGGTAACGGTAAGTATTTAGGGGTAAACTCCAACTTATTTATAATCGGTACCGATAGATCCGAGGGGCTAATTGATTGTGCACACAAATTGTCTGATAATTACAACCTTGGAGTTGCTGATGGGTTGCATTTACCCCATGAAAATGACAAGTTTGATTTTGCCATTTCCATCGCAGTTATTCACCATTTTTCAACGCCCGAAAGACGAGTCGAGGCCATTAAGCATATATTGAGCAAGGTCAAATTAGGAGGAAAGGCGTTGATTTACTGCTGGGCCTTGGAGCAGGAAAAGTCCAGAAGAGGTTACAAAGAAGGCGACGACCAAGACATTTTAGTGCCTTGGGTATTGCAGAACAAAGGCCCCAAACGAACCAAAAATGAGAAAAAAGAAGACCCTACTCCGCAGATAGAGCCCGTAACAAAATACAGATACTACCATTTGTATAAGAATGGAGAATTGGCCGAGAACGCCTTGCAAACAAATGCATGTACCATCGTCGACCAGGGGTATGAGAAGGACAATTGGTGGGTTATCATCGAGAGAATATAAGCGGAAAAAAAGTTCGCACATAAATCAATGCTTTCTCCATCACAAAAGAAAGACAAAGTCATACGGTCCACCGACCTTGACGCATTGGCCTGTCGACTTAGTTGCAACAATGCAGGCTACTTCCAGCCAATTGACGAGAACATCGTCAAAATCGTAGATTCATACCAGAGATATCTTCAGTTTTGCGATGGATTTTCTAATTTGTCTGCGGGAAGAGCATTACGTCAGGTGTTCAACGAGAAGAAGTATCCTATAATCAACCGTGGAACCTATTTGCGGACAGTGCTGATATCCTTGCTTATCAACGATTTCTTAAGTGAATTCAGCAACGGTCAAATTGTATCAATGGGAGGTGGCAGCGACACTCGATGCTTTAAATTACTAAGACAATTCCCCGACTGTAAATACATAGAGATCGATTTTACAGAGACCACAAAGATCAAAAAGCTAGCTATATGCAATGATAAGGAATTGTCATCACTGGTTGGATATGAAGGAAAGTCGTACAACATCGACACCAAAGATGACTTCCTAGCGTTTGATCCTCAGTTGCATACTTCGAAATATCACCTCATTAATGACGACATACGGAGCCTTCACGAAAACAGTGCCACACTCAAGTATGTGGATACAGCACGTCCCACATTGATATTGAGCGAGTGTGTACTATGTTATGCCAACCCGAAAGAAAACGAAGACATTGTCAAGTTTTGGCAGGACGTTTTCAAAAACACTTTTGCATCGTTTGTGATATATGAACCCATATCCTTGAATGACACTTTTGGCGACCAAATGGCCGTAAATCTTGAAAAACGTGGTATCAATCTATTGACGTTCAAGGAATTCCCCACTTTGGAAGCCAAAAGAGCCTTTTTCTCGAAATGTGGAATGATCAATATAAGAATCACAGACCTTTGTAATGTAGGAGGATACAAGAGTGCTCTGACGAGTTTCTCTACTTTGGAAGAGATAAAACGAATTAACCAATTGGAGATGATTGACGAAATAGAGGAAATATCCATGCTTTTGCTGCATTATTGTCTTGTATATGTAGACAACGGCAAAGGTTCTTTCGGTATCGACAAGTATTCTTGGTGTCTTGATTGAAGCCCAGGCTTTCAATACCTTTGCTCATTTCTTAAAACCCAACTCATTTCTTAAAACTTAACGAGTATCAGTTACGCTTGGTGATATAGTAGGTTTTGAAGTCAAGAATGCAAACGCTATGAAAGAGACATTATTGCAGTTTAAGTCGGCTGAAGTTGCTTCTTATTGTTGAAGCATGCAGGTATGATTCCATTGATAAGCTTATCGTAATTTGTGGCACGCATTGGATGGATCATACGTCTTCGGCATTTTTTAATCCCACACCTTCGCAGTACTTCACAAGATCTTAACCGGAAAGTAAGTTAAGTCATCATTCCTATTTACTACGGCTTGAGCCTATTTTATAACCATATGATTATATAGTTATGTATATGGGAGTAAGAAGCATACAATTGTAAAGTATGTGCATTCCAATCCCTTTTTAAAATAGCCAAGAGAACGAACTAACGCAAATTTGCAACATTTCGAAACTTCTCAAATTTTATCTCTAATATTATCTCTGAGATAAGTCTTTATAACTGCTCTCATAACAACAACACAACAGCACCCTTTAAGTTAATTAAGCGATTCCATATGATATGCGCTATCTGGCGGAGAAGTTACTCTGTAAAATTCCGAGCTCCCATTGAACAGGCCTATTCAACCCGAGAATTGACTCTTGGTATTCCTCTTGCTAGAAAGAGTCAGCTGATAAGAACACACCATCCAATTCAGCGAAGCATGGAGGTCCGTCTCAATTACAAACAATGGAAACAACCGATCGTTAAAATTATAGAGATAAGCTTGATACAGAATCTGCAAACATCACACTATGCGTACTTGGTACAATATAACGCATTTTTATTACATTAAACTAATAATTGTAAACGAAATCTAATTCGTTGGACCCAGTTGTGTCTTTTCTTGTATCCTCTCCGCCAGCGAGTATAGTTCTCTTCATAGCATTTTGCAGCTTTAAGTAGTAAAACATAGATGTGGATGATATTATGGCAACGACCACACATCCTAAGGAAAAACCATTACCTAAATAGTAATGTGGAGGATCTCTGTATACTTGACCAGCAATAACACCCGCCAAGTTACCAAAGGTTTGGTTAAATCCTAGCGCTGTGGCTCTTCTATAATGTGGCGCCATGTTGTTGTTAATCCAAGTAATGTTCAAAGTCACCGATGAATATAACGGGATTGCAATAAGATAAGTTGCAAAATAATTGGCACCAGCGTTTTTGTTGGACAATAACACAATATAACCAATCATGGAGAATAAGTTCACCCCAAATATAAAAGGGTATTTTTTGTTCAATTTATCGGAATAATAGGAAATTCCATAAACCGAAATAGCTGCAAATGTGTACACCGGAATGGTTAAATATTGAGATTTCATGTTGTCGAAACCCAACTGTTGTCTTAAGATTGATGGCAAGAAGGTGGAAAAACCATACAAAACCAAATCAATGGCGAATTGAGTAATGAAACTCATGTATAACTTAGGATCTTTGACAGCCAAGAAGAATTCCCTCTTGTCAAACTTGTCACTACCCATATATTGTTGTCTTTGAATCTCTCTTACTCTCATAATCTCTCTCTCGTTGTCGTTTAACCAGTTAGCTTGTATTGGATCGTCAGGTAACCAGTATAACACGATAAGGGCCAAGAAGGAAATACACCCTTCAACAATGTATAAGTAAGACCAATTGTTCAAGGAGCCAGTAGCATTGATCTTAGTAATACCAGTAGCAATAAGACCGCCAAAAGCACCTGATGCACACGAGCAAACATAAAGATATGACAATCTTCTAGCTTGTTCACCTCTTTTGTATAAGATAGAAATATAAAGACTCATGCATGGGAAACAACCACCTTCCAAAGCACCCAATAAAACTCTGGTCAAAACTAAAGACCAGAACGATTTGACGAAGGCAGTACATAAGGTGATAAGTGCCCACCCAAAAACCAAGATGGCCATGAATCTACGAAATCCAACCCTCCTGGCAATCAAGACGGAAGGCAACTCCGACAAAATGTAGGTTGCATAGAAAATCGAAACAGCCAATGAATATTGGTTATCAGTCAAGTTCAAATCCTCGTACATTCCAGCAACCTTGGCGTTCCCCAAATTGGAACGATCCAAGAAACTCAAAAAGTAAATTAAGCAGAAGATTGGTATGATTTTCACGTCGAATTTATGCAACAATTTCAATTCATCATCGTGATCGACAGCTGGTTCCAAACTAGCGTCATCAACAGTAAAAGTGTGTGGGTTTTTCTCATTCACTGAAAGCTTTTCACTATCTTCGGCCATGGTGTATGAGTATTCTCGAAGCTCGGGTCGTTTGTGATGCAATTCAACAATACGGCCAAAATTGACCTTTATATCTACCCAAAACGCATGTGGCTTTGAGTGGGTTATCTGGGTAGGTTTTTCCACTCCCCCACCGTCCCCCACCTAAACTCTCATAAACGATAAGAAATTTTCGATACGCTGATTAGGGAATAGCCGCTGATTAGGATATAAATACATGAATCAAGGCGGTAATTTCCAGCAAAAATGACGACGGAGAAATTTAAGGTACGCAGGATTTTGTATACCCAATTCGTTTAAGGATTTGATAAGGTATTTTCGGACTTTTTGGCTAACCTTTTTTAGAGATTAATAAGGTTTGTTTCAATCGACGATCGCATCTACTTCGGAGATGCCATCTTACCTGCAGATTCCATCGATCTTTATGGATGCAAGGAAGCTCACGTGATCGAAGGGGACGTTTTCGGTGACTACAGTATAACCGAAACCATTAAGCCAGTCAAAAAGTTGTTGACACCTTTGGAACCGAAATCGATTTCCATTATCAGATGTATTGGCATGAATTACATCAAACATGCAATTGAACTAAAATTGCAGATCCCCAAATATCCCGTTATATTTTTTAAACCAAGCAATGCTCTTTGTGGACCTTCTGATCCAATTGTGGTCCCTTCAGTGTGCCAGATAGATGGTGCTAGGGTGGACTATGAAGTTGAAATGGTCATTGTAATAGGCAAAGAAGGCAGGGATATCAAAGAGGAGGACGCTGAAGATTATATCATGGGCTACTCCATTGGAAATGACGTCAGCCAAAGAACTTGGCAAGTAGACAGAGGTGGTTCTCAATTTGGCGTGGGGAAGATGTTTGACACCTTTGCACCTTTTGGACCAGGAATTATCGCCAAATCGGAGATTCCTGATCTTTCCAGTTTAAGAATCTGCTCAGAAGTCAATGGCGAACTCAGACAAGATTCCAACACCAACGATATGATCTTCAACGTCAAAAAAATCGTCTCTTTCTTATCAATTGGTACGACTTTGAGTCCTGGTGACTTGGTTTTCACCGGTACACCCTCAGGCGTGGCCGAAGGATTGGATCCTTCGCCATATTTGAAGGACGGCGATCAAATTCATTTCCATATTGATCACATTGGTGAATTGAGAAACAAAGTTGTTTTTGAGGTCCCTGATCAATCTATCATCGACTATTACGAATGATATATGCAGTGAAATACGAACTGATCTACTTGTTTCCATATATGTGCCAAGAATACATAATTCTGCATAGAAGCATTAAACTAAATCCATTTAGCATACGTTTGTGAATTTATAAAATAACCTCTACGTAGATAATTAGCACGTTAAAGAGAGACCTAAATGCATTGAAAATGCTATAGTTGTTCCTTAAAGTACACATATTGATACACTTTAAGAAAAGTACAGTAGAAGTCTAATAACATACCTCTGTCGCATTATCACGATCAATGACGCTCTGTTTATTTATTCTGGTGATATTCAAATTATCGCACAAAAGATCGCGAGTTATATATGGATCCTCCCACAAGAGTAGGCACAGGTACCTCAAAGGATTCTGTACAATTATACACAGAGGTCGAATCGACTATATTAAGAGAGCCCACGCCTTCTGTCAACCAAGAGCAAGCATCGACGGCTTCAAAGGCACACAATGACGAGCACAACGAAATATCTGAAGAAGAAGTCCATGACGGCAGTGAAGACTCCACCAACGAGCCGGAGTACAGCAATCGGCGTATCATATTGCAAAGATTCACAGTGTACAATTCACAGCTGACGATGTATATAGTGGGATCCAACGCCAAAGAGAGTTTGTTTCGAATCTTGGAGATCAACAAGGACCCTAAAGATGAGACGAAGTTGACTATCATCGAGGATAAGTCGTATTTTTACACGCGTAAGGATATGATTGACTTGATAAATGGATTAAATGAAAGCATTGAGGGTGGAATACACAAAATTACGAGAGGCTACGGTCTTTTGGGGTTGATCAAGTTCACCAAAGGATACTATTTATCATTAATCACCAAATGTAGTCAGGTCGCTATAATTGGTGGTCATTACATATACCATATTGACGAGACGAAACTTGTGCCGCTTGATATCAATTACAAGCGCCCTAGTAAGTACACGGACGAAGAGAAATTGTTGAGCATTTTCAAATACCTAGATTTGGGTAAAACCTTTTATTTCTCTTATGCTTATGATGTCACAAATTCATTACAAACCAACATTATACGGCACAAAAAGCTAGCCACCATATACCAGAGAAATGGTGATTTCAAACCCACGTCGAATAATTACTACGACACTTTTGAGCACAATGAACGCTTTGTCTGGAACAAACTTTTATTAACTCCAATCCTTGAAAACACTGAAGTTGCCACTTACGAATGGTTTCAACCTATTATTCATGGATTTATTGACCAGGCGAATATTTCCATCTACGGTAAGAAAATTTACATAACAATTATTGCTAGGAGATCAAGACATTTTGCTGGTGCTCGGTTTTTGAAAAGAGGTGTCAATTATGATGGAAATGTGGCCAACGAAATTGAAACTGAGCAAATTGTGACTGACATGCTTTTATCGTCTTTCCATGATCCTAAATTTGGATTCTATAATAATCCTAGATATACTAGTTTTGTTCAGCATAGGGGTTCCATTCCGTTGTATTGGACCCAAGATTTGAACAGATTGCCAAAGCCCCCCATGGAAATAAATCTTTCGGATCCTTTTTATCAAAGCTCCTCATTACATTTCAATAACTTGTTCTTGAGATATGGACTGCCAATAATTATTCTTAATTTGATCAAGACTAAAGAAAAGACACCCCGAGAACTGAAATTGAATCAGCACTTTATAAATTGCATCAATTACCTCAATCAGTTCTTGCCGAGTGAACATAAACTTCAGTTCAATTCATTTGACATGTCAAAACACAGTAAGAAAAATTTAGATGTCATCGGCCCCTTGCAGAAGATAGCTTCAGATTCCATTAAGCAGACGGGGTTTTTTCATAACGGTACTGATTTAGAATCCACAAAACTCCAATGTGGTGTGATAAGAACTAATTGTATTGATTGTTTGGACAGAACAAATGCTGCTCAATTCATCATTTGCAAGGAAGCTCTTGCTTGTCAGTTGGCTAGTCTTGGCTTGATATCTGACTCCACCGACCTAGCGTACGACTCGGACTTGATCAATATCTTGACCGAAATATTCCATGATCATGGTGATACCATTGCTATTCAATACGGTGGATCTAATCTTGTGAATACCATGGACTCATATAGAAGAATCAATCAGTGGTCGTCTCATACTAGAGACATGTTAAACAGCGTGAAAAGAATCTACTCAAATTCATTTATGGACTCAATCCGTCAAGAGGCAATCAATCTCTTTTTGGGAAACTACAAGTATGACATAAATAAGCCCAAGCTCTGGGAATTACAAAATGATTTTTACTTACACAATGTAGTGACTAACAAAGACATACGTTACAAGATATCATATCAGCAGTGGTACAATATTGAATATTTGAAGCTGTCACGACTTAAGTTAGATGAAATGGTTCCTTCATCCAAAGTGGATAAGCTGTTTTACCCGGCTATTTACGAATCACTTGCCTCATATCCTGATTATAATGATAATTGGTTCAATGAATGTTATGTTCCTAGAAAATATCAGAGCTTGACAGATCTTTTTCTGTTTAATATGAACTCAAATTCAAGATATTTTCCTTCTAACATATCAATCAGCAAAAATTTCGATTATAGTCCATTCCAACTGCGTAAAGCATTGATATCAAAAGAAAATGGCATCAAATATATCGAGGAAGCAAAAGAACTGTCCAATTCAGAAGAAGAATATGATGACAATGAGAAGTTGCTGAAAATGGATACCTTTAATTCCAGCTACAACTACCTCAACATTACCAATACGAAGAGGATCAGAAATTTATTGACTACTGGTATGGAGAAATTAGGATATCCAAGGCAGAACAAAAAGTACATAAACTCAATTGATGAACATAACCACAGATTTGCATCTAAAGATTTAATCGATGACGATGCAACCATATACCTGAGAATGCCTGAGATAAAGGACAAGGATTATCAAATCTATTTAAATTATAACGATCTATCAAGTTACTCATCATCGGAAACACTGACCTTGAAGTCTTATTCTACCAAGAGCCCAGTAGTAGCTACAGAAAACATCAATCTTTATAAGAGCACCATCAAAGTGAATGAGATCAACTACAAAGATTTTTCTAGAGATTTATTTTCCACATTATATGGTAATATCAATGTACTGGATGCATTGACAAATGCTAAATACTTAGGTTTAACAGAGGATAATTCTTTTGGCATAACTCAAGACGATTATTTCGTCTGATTTCAAATTCATTAATAAAATATATATAACACACTTTTGCTCATGTCAAGTAAGTTCCAAAACTGTCACTCAAGAAGAAGGCGTCTGTATTCATTAGATCGGTAAATCCAAGAAGGTCATTGGCACTAATTATATTGGTCTCGATGTCCGTATTCAAAATGTTGGTTATCAGAGTTTGCGCCTGATCATCCTCATTTGCAAATGTAGCTGGAACTTTCTCCTTGTTAAAGCCAAGATAATGCTGCCAGGTTGAATCTAATTGGTGGATATGATACCTTTGGATCTTTTGATTCTCTTCCATAGTTCTGTTTGGTTCGAAAGGAATAAGATTTAACCAAATGTTCTCGAGGTCACACTCAAAGGGCAATTTACTTGTTTGCATGGACTTTTTGACAATGTCACCAAGCATATCACAAATTTCATGAAATTGACTAGCATTAAAATCCCAACTTAAGGATTTTCTTGGGCAAAGAAGGTCAAATTCATTGACCTCCGGAATTTGTTGTAATGCATACACAGTTGCTTTGGTAGACTTCCATGCAATATGATAATTAAATGCCATTTCTCCCGAATATTGCATTGCACTACAACACAAATGCACCAAAAACCTTCTAATGTTGAGCAAATGTTGTGGTTTCTCAACAGTGCCTGAGTACAATCTTAAGCCGTAGTCTAATCGAATGATCCCAATAACACATACTATGACATACAAGAAGTAATACCTGACAGCAACTGGGCCAATTATAATGGAAAAAAGAGGATCCATTATATGTTTCTTGGTTGACATTATTGATAAAAAAGGACCCATGTCTTGGAAAAATATTTGGTACATCTTTTTGAAATAAAAAAACAGTCGATCCTTATTGTTTTTACGTTCATAAATAAGATGAAGGCAGTAGTAAAGTTTGAATAAAAGGGTCTTGAAGGACATCCCATTAAATATATCGGTTATCAAATCAGGATCTCCCGATTTAAGTAAATCGTCATTGCTTAAGACTTCCGCAAAATTAGGATAATTAGCATCGAGCTCGATTTCCAACTTAGTAACAGCGGCAGTTAAATTCTTGAGATTTGTTGGACTATTCATATCCAGCGTTTGGACCAATATGTCATGTACAATTTCCCTGATTCTGCTCATTTTGGTAAAGGTTTTATAAATAAAGTCATCACCAGGTATATTAAGTTCCGAAATCTTGACATTACTGAAATTAATATTGAATACTGGTCTACCATATGAAGCCAGCTCTATGGTTTCCAATATCAATATCAAATACCAGAGTTTTCTACGATTGGTCTTGGTCAACCAAGTAAGATTATCATGAACATAAATATCCGGATCTCTACTCATACCTTCCATAAGAGCAGCATGTACGATACCCTCTATCTGTACATCAACCTCACGAATACCATCACTTTCATTCTGGGCGTAATTTTTATACACTTTCGCCATTATATAAAGCTGAAGCACTTCCATGGGCTGGTTCTTGAAGAGACTGAACTCATTCATACAATCCTTAGCAATCATCACGGCTTCAAGATAAATTGGATAGTTGAGTAAATCACCGGTGGGTCTTCCGGTATCTTTGAACTTGGTGCAATACAAATAGGTCAATCGAAGGATAAAAAGAAGCGAACCCAAACGAGCGATATCTTTTCTGCTTTCAATGTTGAGTCTGACTCTAGGATCATCATCAGTTCGGGTCACAACTATCTTTTCGATCTCGGAAATGAAGGACTTTTCAAAAATGGGGAACATCTTTTGGAATATATCAAAGTAAATTTCCAAATAGTTCAATATTATACGCCTTGGCGGTAATATGTAAATGGCTTTCAAATAGTTGTTGCTATTGGAAGGGATGTAATTGGGATAGAAAAATGACAATCCCTCTGGACTGTGCATGTTGATAGCCTTCTTAGCCAAACTGTCTACTTTAGATGTATTTGGGTCAAATTTAGGTATGAATTGGTCACCAAAATACTCCTCCGCTTCTTTTGTCACTCGTGCTGTGACCTCATCATCATTGTCCAATAAGGAACCTATGCCTGTGTGTACGTGTTTCTGGAATTTATCCTGCTGTCTCTTCAGCCTGTTGAAATGCCAAAATAGGACATATACAGGGTCCCTCTTGACAATAGCTAAAAACAGGAGCAAACAGCTCAGCACATAGGCCTCTTGAATTCTCACACAAAAATTTTCAGATGCAAATTCCCCGAAGAAGTCGGTGGTTTCATCGATACTTATCGACGTATCATTGGTGGAAGTAATAAGCGAATTGGCACTTTCCATAGAAGGCGTAAGATCATCTACGTTGCTACTGGCATCAGAGGGAGTTGATGATGATTTCAAGTAGCTCTCAAGCTCAATAATTCGCTGCTTCAATACGTCGATTTCATTATTTTGCAATCTATCCTGTAGTTTGACTACTTTTGTGGTTTTACCCTGTTTAGATAACTCTTTCTCTAATGTAGAGTACTTGCACAAAGAGCCAATTCCTCGAGTTTTACAGCTATTACAAGGAAGCTGTCGATCACATTTAATCTTCCGTTGATGGCAATTATCACAAACAAGAATAATTCTTTGACGTTTTTTGGTGGTCATTATATATATAGAATATATAAAGGTGAATTTGGAGCCTTACGATTTTACCGCGCATGGTATTTAACGTTTCGTACTTGTTACTACTTTCGATCTGTTGATATATTGAACTATTTACTCATTAAAATCATGATGAATTTTGCGCTTTTGTAGCTACCTGAAGAACTTCCCATCACCTTCTCCCTCGGTTCTCCATTTAGCAGAAAAGCCTCCGCTGTAATTGGACTTGTATAATCTCACTGCTTCTCGTATATGATCAGGATGAAGAGGTGCTTGGTAATCCCCGTCATAGCTTAGTTTTATGTTCTCCACCGAGACCACATCGTCGCCCTTCTCCAAATTTCTCAAGACCTCCCGCTTGTGGGCTCTTTTCATTTCAATGTCATTAATTAATTTGGCTTTGTTTTCTCTCTCTTGAACCTCAAATGCAATGGTGATAATCTCTGATAAATACAGCTTGGAGAGACCGGCAAGAATCACAGCTATGTTTTGAGGAATTGAATGTCCAAGCACACCATTACACACCTTTTTCACCCCCGGCTTGTTGATGGTAGTTCTTCTATACGCTTCAAAACGGTCCATTTGGTCATCGCTGAAATTCGACATCATCAACCGCTTTCTGTCCTCTTCGCCTATTTCCTTATCCACCTTCATTGTTTTTAGCCTCTTGTACTTCTGCACCAATTCTTTGTCATCAATATCCGCGAGTTCTGAATCGGAAAACTCGCTCAAACTCAGCTCATCATCGGTGATTCTTAGCGTGCCGTCATCATCGGCCTGCAGAACATTGCTATAAAACACCTTCCCAATGAGTTCCTCGTCCTCTTCGTCTAAACTGACGTCACTTTCTTCTCTATACTCATTATCACTCATAGTATTTAGGCGCGAATTTGCATCACCAGAAATATGTTTTTCATTAGTACACATAGCCAGTAAAACATTTGATGGTCTTCACTTGTTGAGCAGCATCGTACAATTCTCTCTTTAAATCCTTAAGCAAAAGGCTACTCTTATTGATGGTGTCAAATTTGAAGTCACCTGGACTCATCACTGGCGTAGTAGGCTCATCATGAATGTTGTGGTAGTTAGCTAAATAGGGATGTTCAAGGCATTGCTCAACATCCAAGCGGTATTCCGGGTCGAATATTAGCAAATTCTCTAGCAAGTCCAACCCCCAATGGCTTACGGGGCTGGTGGTGAATTTTTGCTGCCTGTAGGGGTTATTCTGGACAAAGTTGACGAGGTCTTGTTTTTTATAAGCTGGTACCTGACTTTTGAGATATTGTTTAGCTCTGATGCTAGGGATCCACGACAGATCACATTCATCGTTTAGAGGGTTACCTAATACTTCGCAAATGAGCACAAGTTGGTGTTTGTAGTCGGTGCCGGGGAATAAAGGTGTTCCTATAAAGAGTTCCGCCAAGATACACCCTATGGACCACATATCCACCGAGGTCGTGTATTTGGCCTTGGAAAGCATGATTTCAGGGGCCCTGTACCATCTGGTAGCAACATATTCGGTCAAATTGGACTCAAACTGGAAATCTTCAGAGGGACATTGCAATAGTCTACTCAATCCCAAATCACAAATTTTGACCTCACAATTGGAGTTGATAAGAATATTAGAGGGCTTTAAATCTCTATGAATAACATTTGCCAGATGCATATACTTGAGTCCACGTAAAACCTGGTAAATTATCAACTGAATGTGGCTTTCGGAAAAGTCGTAATAATGAATGTATTTATGCAAGTCTCCATGCATATACTCTTCTACAAGGTACACTTCATTGAACTTTTCCATGGCGTCAGGAATTTCCACGTCATACAATCGAATAATGTTGGAATGACAACCAAACCGTTGAAGGAGCTTCAACTCCCTTATTGCCCGTAAAAGCACGAGATTATTGGTGTTCAGCAATTCGATTTTTTTTATGGCTACCTTTTGACCAGAAGGTTTGTGCACGGCTCTATACACCAAACCATAAGCGCCTTCGCCCAATCGTTTATCAATTTGGTAACAGTTTGGAATCCTAAATGCCATTTGTCTTCAGTGGTCGAAAAGCACCCACCTTTTATATTTTCACTGAAGCGTAATATTTTATCGGTTCGTAAGGAGTCCTGTTTCAAAATCCATTAAATGTTTCAGAATCTAAAAAATATTCCGTAAATGGTATTATTTTCCAAATCGAGCTTCTAGATCGAGACAATAAAAACGCAATAAGGGTCTGAAACGGTACAATTACGAGATACGGCAGAGATGTTGTATCCAAGTCTAGTAAGATTACTTGTTTGGGTAGCAAACTGAGATTATGTAAATGCTTTTATAATAAATACCGTCTAATAAATACCGTCTAATAAATACCGTTTAAATAATGCAAATAACTTATAAACGTTCGTAATACTTGCTCAAATCGTACCTAGTTCTCAACTGATCACCTCTAAGCTTCAAATACACCAATGACAACGAAGACACAGTCATGATGCCCATCAAAATGGAATATAACACACCTGTGCCCAAAGCCCTGATCAAAGGCTCTACAACGAAAGACCCGGTTGCAGCCAAAATTTGTCGTACTAAGTTATTTATAGCCACACCGGTTGCACCTTTTCCAGGCAAAGTGTCCACCAAATAGGTGACGGTGGTGCCAATCACCAACATGGACGCAAATCCGAACAAGGCGGTCCCTATCAAAGGAATCACCCAATGGAGACCCCTGTCGATAGTCCAGCCAAAAATTAAACAAGCTGGTGGATATAATAACACAGCAGTAAGCATATTCCAAGAAATTCTGGATTCAGGCCTTAATTCCCCATTATGAGATGCAGCATAATTTCGAAGCAAGCGATCATTCCAACGACCACCCAATATTGAGGCCAATACGTACGTGACTGAGTTTGGGATGTACAAAAGACCAATGATAATTGAGGAGAAACTGTAGGGTTCTCTGGCGTATTCATAGGAAATGGTCAAATTGAAGAAATAGACAACAGCAAAGCAGATGGACGAATACAGAACCACTAGTACCACAGGAGGGTATGCCAATAAGGTAATCGAATGCATGGGTCGTATCAAGTATTCATAAGCCTGGTGTCGAAACTTTTGGAATTTGGTCTTTTCAGGTGCTTGCTGTGCAGAAACAGATTTGTATATCTGATTAGTTAAATCATCCATGGTGATACGCTTAGAATAATTCGACCTGTTTGTAGTCAAACGGGAAAGCGATGGCACAATCGAGTCACCCACACCTTGTTGCTCGTAATTCTGCTCTTGACTATCGTCTTCATGAGCACTGACATAACTTTGAATGAGCTCGAGCGAGTTTCGTTCTTCCTTGTCGGCTTCATTTTCAGTATCTTCATTTTCAACAGTCGATTCGACTTTGGTGCTGTCCACACGAGCTTCGTCATCGGCATTTTCTTTGATTTTTTTGGCCAACATGTCAGTGATATTGGCCATGTTATCTTGAGACCTCAATGTTTCAGGAAGACACAAAAGCACCAACATGTCCGCCAATCCTGAAACAATCACCAAGAGCCATTGTGTGGCTCTCCAACCCCATGCCTGTGAAACAGCACCTCCCAAAATGGGCGCTAAAAAAGGACCCATCAAAGGACCCAAGTAATACCATCCCATCGCCGTTCCTCTCTCGCTCTGAACGTACAAATCAGCTATTGTGCCCGCACCAACAGCCTGAACAGACGCAGAACAGCCTCCACTCAAAACTCTAAAGATAATCAACGAACTTATGCTCGGAGCAAGGGCTGATCCTATACTAAAAGCCAAAAAAAGCGTGAAAGAGATTATGTAAACCGACCTTCTTCCGTGCTTTTCGCTAAAAGCCGACCACCACAAGGGGAAAATCCCCAATGACAACAAATAGATACCCACAGAAATGTTCACGATCGAAACCTGGGTGTTTAAATCCGCCACAATATCATCAATGGCTGGCAACATGATAGAAGTCCCCATCGGACCCGATACGGCTGCAAATGCAACAATGAACACTATCATCGTTTTCACTTTCGGTGAGTACTCTCTAGGATCATCATACTCCGGTAATATGGCCACACGTGCAAACAATCCTCTTCTTTTGTTTAGGGGCACTCTGTGACTCTTTGTCGATTTACTGCTATTTTGAGTGTTTGTGTTGGAAAGATCCTGATCTGGGCTGTCCGTAGTATCACTACGGGGAAGTTGCGTAGGCTCCGCATGTAAGTTGGAATCAATAGACTCCAAAGAGCTTATACTGGCTCTGGGTGTTATTTGTTCAGCCATATGCAAATGCGGTTCATATGCCAAATTTATAGCCGATGATGCGGTAATAATAAAGTTAGGCTGTCAAAATGCACAAATTGAAACATATGCACGACTGGAGAAATGTGGCTCTCTTGTGTAAGATGCGTGATTAATGGTGTTAGGGGACTCACACGAATCATTCTTTGTCAAACTTGATTAAAATTAAAAGGCATCATTTGATACAATGTTTAATTTTTCAGTTTCTATACTAAGACAACACCATCCAGTTGCACGTCTTCTCTTCCAAGATAAGGCAACTTGTCCGAGTGGTTAAGGAGAAAGATTAGAAATCTTTTGGGCTTTGCCCGCGCAGGTTCGAATCCTGCAGTTGTCGCCATTCTTTTTTTTTGCTATTTCTTTCTCTATCTACGATTTCAAACAGATACTACACAAGGCTACTACCTTTCACGTAAAGATGGAATAAACATGCTTCGATTGGCGTAAAACCACCCAATTAGTGTTTTTGGTGTCCTAATATGGCTCATCTCCATCAAAATGCATTTCGCGATTAAACGATCTTTACGATGTCTTCATCTGTAGCTTTAATAACCGGTGGTTCATCTAATTTGGGGATAAGTTTGGCCAAGCGTCTAATTGATAACCTCGAGGACGATGACAAGCTCAAAATCATTGTTACCTCAAGAACTTTTCCCAAGGCCATTGAAACAATTGACGAGATCAATGCCTATGGCCAGAAAGTGAACAAATCTTTGAGATTAGAATACGATTATGTATTGGTGGATTTCAGCGACATGATCTCAGTTTTGAGTGCCTATTACGAATTAAATAAGATGTACAAGAAAATTGACTACTTATTTCTTATTTCGGCACAAACCGTCTATGCTGGAATCGATTGGAAGTATGCGGTTGTAGATGTGTTGAAAAACCCCATAAATGCAGTGACAGAAGCTCACATGAAGATCCAACGTAAAGGTGTGAAGTCAGCAGATGGTATGGGACTCATGTTTCAAGGAAATGTATTTGGGCCTTACTATTTACTCCACAAATTGCTTCCATTATTGAAAAATGGAAAAGTTATCTGGGTATCCTCCAGCTCATGTCAACCCAAATATCTTTCCTTCAATGACTTGCAATTGTTACAAACACCATATCCATATGAGGGTGCTAAAAGATTGGTTGATTTGGTGCACAAGGGCACTTATAAGCAATTACAATCCAAACATAACATTAAACAATATGTTGTGAATCCGGGGATTTTCACCAGTTTTGCATTTTTCCAATATTTGAATGTGTTCACATTCTACGGAATGCTTGGATTGTTCTATTTTGCAAGATTTTTTGGTTCAACTATACACAATATTTCCGGATATACCGCTGCTAATTCACTTACTAGCTGTGCCTTGAATGATGATGAGAGACAAGACGTCAAGGTAGTGTCGAGCACGTCGAGATCAGGAAGAGAGTACATTGATTATGCTGAAATAGACCCAACAGGTGCAGAGGATGTAGTAGCCTATCTCGAGAAACTTGCAAAAGAATGGGACGAAGAGCTCAAAGATCAAATTGCCAATACAAGAAAATTGTAGTTCATTATGTATTAATGTCATTAAAAGTAATTCTATAATTTATACTCTAAGCACTTGCAGCCACATCCGCTTGGGCATTCCTCTTCGTGATCATTACTCCACCATTCAAACGCACAATGTGAATGAAGTACATGTTCACAATTGGTACAGATACTCAATCTCTTGCTAACAAGAAGATTACACAACATACAGTATTTCAATTTGTTGGATGGGTTATTGATCCAAGGATTTAATTGCGTTGTTTCAATAGTGGAATCCTGATGAACAAATTTATGTTGCAAATGGCCGTTTTCGGAGTCTTCAATTTGAGCTAGTTTACTTTTGTTCCAGCTTCTGTAGCCAAAACTACACTCATGTTCATGGAACTTAGATGCCTGCTCTCTATAGTCGATATCTGGATAATTGAACTTGAGGATTTTGATTCTATTGGCCGGTAATCCCCACGAATAAAGCATATTTGCGTATTGCTCTCTGTACAACATAATTTTTTGTTCATTAGTGGAGCTTAAAAGTGGCCTCGTGTATAAGTCGTCAAAAAGATCTAGATCATCGGTGTTTTCAAATTTAATTGTAATTTGAGGCGGCGGCTTTACTCCTCCCTTCTTATTAGATAATTGGGCGATCTTTTTGTAAGGTTGCACGCCTTTTGGCCTATCAAGTAATTTCGAACTTGATCTCCGTAAAGATTTGTTGGTGTCACTCAATGGGCTTGCAAATGGGAATGGTCTTCTATAACTTTGTTCTTCATTGACTGATGTAATTGACTTCGCATAACTCAGAGGCATCTCCCTTTTGTGAATCAGCAAAGAGGAATTCCTATGGTGCTTGTAAAGTTCATTCTTAAAAGAATTCGAGTTTTCGGATAATTTCTCAGTGCCAAATGAGTAATTGCGTTCGAACTCATTATGGGAGAGTTCGTTAAAACGTTTCATCTGTATCAATGAGGGTGGCTGAGGCTTTATTTGGTAGGGTGTGTGGAACGGTATGTTGAAAACATCTTTGTTAGAGCCTGCAGATACGTTACCAGTATTTTCATAAAGGATACAGGAAAGCATCACAAGCATTTGGAGATTTCCAATCTTCTCAAAGTAATTGATCATTTCTTCGATCAACCAGGCGTATCCAAAAGGATGCGTGCCCCAGTAGAACCTGTAGTTCTTGTTGGAAAACATTTTCTTTGTGAGCTCACTCATATGTAAAAGGTGGTTCATCGCCTCTACATTTTTTGCAACTGCCAGATTAGGATTCATCACATTGCCGGAGAAATAGACAGGGTGTATGTCATTAATTCTAATATCCTTGAGTAGCACCATTTCAAGCAATTGCCATGCGTTTGCTATCTCAGTGAGTCCATGCTTCAAAGCTACCTGACTGTTGTACTTCGCCAAGTTTTCAGGAGAATCTCCAAGGACCCTATACTCATTTGCTAATGCTTGCTTGTCTGGTATCAAATGACTGAAGTCAAATATTCCAACCACACTTTTGTCTTTATTAGTCTTCTTATGTTTTTTGAGATCAGTCAGCTCTGCTCCAGGAACCAGTGACCTATAATTAGAGCCTGTCTCTCCATTTGAGTTCTTACCTAACTTGTTGGTTCCTCTACTAATATATCTATTACCTAAACCAACAGAGGTTTTGAAAAGTCCTGGAACTCGGAACCGAGAAGTGATATCCTCTTCAATATCATCCCAATCATTGGTGAAGCTGTCACTAGATGCCGCCAGTCCACTATCAGAATCATGCTCTTCGCTGTTACTGTACCCTTCATCTGAGTATACATCCTCCTCTTCTCCATTTGTCAAACTGAAGCCTGCATCAGTGAATTTAAATATGCTAAATTTCTGCAAAGTTTTATCAGTCTCTTGATCCTCTTTTGGTGTGAAGAAGCATATTAGCTGTCCATTTGGTGCCCACACAGCTCCACAGCCCTTTGGTACAGGTGTAGAATCGAAAAATGTTTGTTTTGAAGAATCCTCTGGCTTCAAAGTTGTATCTAAATTACTAGTGGTTTTGCCTAATGACCCTGTACTAGTGACCATTTCTTCGTCGTTCAATGCAGGTATAAAATCAGAAAATTCATCGTAGTCATCCAGCGAATTGGAATTTCCATGTTCTTCTTCACTTTGGTATTCTTCATTCGAGTTAGAATCCGGCTGCTGGTTAATTAAATCATCAGCCCAGCCCTCTGTTCCCACTTCCTGAATAAAATCGTTGGGCTCATTATTGGTAGAAGCAACGAGGCTATCATTGAGATCAATCTTATCGCCCATGAGATACCTTAAGAGTGGTTCAAGGCAAAACCTATTATGCTTATTACTGTAAAAATGGGAAATCTGGCCCAAATTATGCAACATACTAGCCTTAATTTCCTTGGTTAATTCGTGAGTTTCTTCAATTTTAAAGTGAATAAAGTTGGCTCTGTGTGACTTCTTCTGCTGAACTGTGTCGATAGGGATATCTTCCAAATAAGGGTACTCCCTTGGGAAATTAATTTGTAAGCGTATAAATATAAGCTTTTGTTCATCGTCTGCGTCTTCTTTTTTATCTTCCAGAGATTCAGCTTGTTCTTGCGTTGTTTGATCAGATTCTTGTTGTGCTGGCTGTGCCAGAGAATCGGTAGAAAAATTCTGGTGATCATCTTCAGGAGCGGGTCCCCTCAAACTGAGTATAAGCTCTCCTGTTGAAACACTGATTTTTTCAAAACGTACTTTTGGAAATGTATGTGCTACTATGCTCACCTCCTCACCCAAATTAGTAGGACTGTCGCCTAGCTTTTCCGAATCTTTACCCATTCTGACCCCTGAAATCCAATCCAAATGGTTTAATTGGGTCGGAAGCATTGGTAGGTTCTTATGCTTTTTCGCTATTTCAAACATAGTCATGGAGGAAAGCATATCACCTTTCGTCTTTTGTAAGATATTATTCAAGGAAATGGGTGGTTCCACACAATAAGAGTTGTAATTGTATGATATGGGGGTATTGACAGTGTCGGTTTCTAATGTATCCTCAAAATGAGTGTCATTAGGATCCACTTTGGGGAATGCGTTGGCCACCTTTTCAAATGAAGGATTATAGTTGATACATGAATAAAGCTTATCGTCATGTGGCCACAACTTTAAATCATAATCCAGAGAAGACCACGTAACAAGCTGGTAGTCCTTCCAGCTACTGGTGCCCAGGAAGTTCTGGTAGTTTTCGTGTCTGGTACGCCATAAAAAGTCTTTTATCGGCCCATTATGACCTTTAAAAGAATATTCGGGACTGAAATCGATCTTCTGGGTCTCACCCGTCACTTTGTAGTTGTTTAACGCTTGATCACAATTGATAATATGAACTGAATCTTGACCGCCTCTCAAAGGCATCACACCAACGGATTTTTCTGTCCCAAAGGGCAAATTTCTAGCTCTCGCTATGGGAAAGTCTGTGTTTATCACCACTGCAGACTTCGACTCGGAAGTCAAATCCCAGATTTTGATTGTTTGGTCGTTTGAGCATGTAATCAATTTAGACAACCCTTTACTGAAGTCAAGACCATTGATTTTTCCATTATGTGCATCCTCTACCTTCAAAACAGGGAATGCACCCTTACGGATGTCCCATATGTACAACGAATGGTCATGACTACTGGCTATTTGATACAGATTTTCATGGTTCCATTTTACTTGTGTTGCCCCAGCCCTCCATTGAGCCCATTGATGGGCGGCTTTTCTAGGGGTACGCATGTCCCAACTAAACACAAAGGTATCTATGGAGCATGTGGCGAGAATTTCCGGATCAGTAGGATGAAAATTAATGTCAGTAATGGCTCTGGTATGCTCGTGAAGTACATTTATGATAGAATTATCAGACGGCCGAGCCAAGTCCCACAAAAGAGCCTTTTGGTTCGAGGTGGAAATACACCACGAGGGTTTTGTTGAGTGGTGGGGTGACCATTGCACGTCGGCTACTTCCCAGGAGGTTATATGATGCAACCATCTGGGGGTGGTGAAAGGATCATCTAAATCCACAATGAAGAGCCCTCTTCTCCCCGCCAAAACAGCGTCTCGCCCATTGGGTGAGAGAGATATGGCCCCAATTGCACCGTCCACCCGTAACAGAAGTGACTTACCAAAAGTAATGGACTCGTACGGCGAGTTCAATGGTTGAACCATATATTTTAGGTGCTACAAAATGAGCTTTATCGCGATAATGAAAATTCGCATTATTTTCAGCCTTAACCATGAGTAAAGAAGACAACATGCAAGTAGACGAGATAGACGACGAATTCAACGACAACGACTTAGACGATGAATTAATCCACGAAGATGTTGCTGACGCAAACACACAAAATGGTAATAGCGGCTCTGGAAAAGGTTCCAAACCGGAGGCTGCTGTGAATATTCAGTTAACAGATTTGCCAGAATTGGCCAGAAAAGACAAAACATTGAAAGAGGTCCTCGATTTGATGGATTCTGAGTATGCACCTGTAATTCCAGATGCTGTGACAGACTACTATTTGGCCAAAAACGGGTTCGAAAGCTCCGATATTAAAATCAAACGTTTATTGGCTTTAGCCACTCAAAAATTCATACTGGATGTGGCACAAGATGCGTACGAATACTCCAGAATTCGTAATTCATCTACAGTATATAACTCTGCCAACCCACAAGTGAGAGCAAAGGCACTTTTGCAGGGCCAACAGTATGCCAATCTGCAGCAGATCACCGGAACCAACGATGATGCACCTCAACAGCACACCACAAGCAATGCTGGTAATCAGCAAGGAAAGATTGTTTTAACCATGGAAGATCTTAGCAGTGCGCTTGGAGAATATGGGTTAAACACTAGCAAACCTGATTTTTATAGGTAATACGTATAGACCGTTCATGAGTGTATATTAATATAGGTAGGTTTATTTAAGTGGAATGAGTGATTAAATGAGAAAGAGAGCCCGGGTGGCATTTTGGCTTTTGGATTAGCAAGCGAGAAAGGCTGTAGTTTACAAACGTCTCCATTTTGCTTCTCTTCTTTGGTTCTCCAAGACCAACTCTCTTTCGAAGTTCAGAATGCTTGCAAATCCCTGCAAAAAGTGAACAAAACACCACAGAACATTCTGGGGGAAAGGAACCCGGTGCCGGCGTACTTTAGGTATCATGTAGTGGACCATTTCTGCGAAATGAATGGCAAATGCTCCGAACAGGATCCAGCCTGGCTTCAACAACGCCAAATGAACAATATAGCGTATGAAAACTGGAGTTTTGCTACTAATGACATTGAAGTATCTTAGTTGACGGAAATACTTTTTAAAGCCTTCAACGTCGTACAGGGCAATGGCCAAAAGCGTCAAAAATGAAACGAGCAGAATCGTCATAGAAGTTACTTTAGGGTATGCGATGATTCTATACGAATATCCCCGTTTTTCACCAGCATAGTCCGAAACCAGTCTAAATTTGGCTGGTATATCTTCTACATTACTTACACGTATGTTGAAAGGATCTTGTAAATCGTTCCAAAAGAGCTCTTCAACATACTTCTGGCCGTTAGCGCTATAACCTATAGACATTGATTTGGTGTCTAGAGCAAGCAAATTCACCAGAAAATTGTCAATGTCTTGCAAATCATCATTGCCATAAAAACCCAAACAGTCCAAAAGCTCCAACAGGTGGTGTTCGTTTATGAAGTTTACTATACGGCTAGAACTCATAAAAAAACGCTATAAACTGGCGGACAAATTCAATTGCGAATACACTTTTATATAAATCTACACAAATATTTGAAACAGCACACAAATACACTTTATACGTCTCTGAATACAAAGGTCCTATTCCTTGGTCAATTCCTTGCTGTTTCTGATAGCGGGAAACCCTTCAAAAAAGTGCAACACAAACCACGCAAGCGATTGTGGGAACGGCACTCTGTATTTTTGCACAAACGGTAAAGTAAAATACAAAATTTCAACCACATGAACCGAAAACAAAGTCACAAGGATCATGGCAGCATTTTCGCCAAAAATCTCCAAGATTCTACCGGCAATTGGCGGTAAAAGACTCAAAAGACCCGAGCTAACAGGGTCACTTCTGAACAACCTTTTCAACAAATCCAAATCGTAAGCCCCGATTGCAAAAATGACCTCAAGGGCCAAAACTAAGTAGGTGTCTTTGTAAATTTTGGGGTAGGCGGTGATTTTGTAATGTGCATAACCCTGTTTGGCAGCAGCATACTTTGCCATTGACACCAACTTGGATTTGATGTCGGTCATGTAATTGACCAAGATTTTCTCCCCTTCAGGGGTGTCGTTCCATACAAAAGTGGCGGTCTCTTCTTTAGACCCTTTGGAGTATGCAATCTCCATTGATTCCTCGGTGACCGACGTCATTCTGACGGAAGAGTGGTCAAAGGAGGAAGGTGCTAGCTTCTTGTAGTAGACTAAGTAATCAATCAAGGCCAATTGGTGGTCCTTGTTCATGTGGCCCATTATTCTTTTGGAGGGATCCATGGCAGCGGTAATTTTGAGATTTCCGAGTAGGCCTCTGATAAAATACGGATTTGGTCGTAGCGAGACAAAATCATAGGCCAATCAGGGACCCGACCTAGGCCTATTTTTTATGTACGATTGTGCATTTGTAACTATCTATAGAAAATTGATAAGCTAAAGCTGTTGTATATGTTTTTTGAAGCGTTGAATGGTGGCATGGCCCTGGAAGACTTGAGCGATTAGCCAGCTGAAGGCTTGAGCCGGAGGCACTCTGTATTTCTTCAATAATGGGCCCAAAACCACGATGGCCTCTGCTATATGGATAGTGTACCATAGAAGAAGCACAAAGGCGGCGTTTTCCGCCAAAAATTGCAATTTTTGAACAAGTGCTGGCGGAATCAACCCACTCATGAATGTGACTCTGGTGAAGATTCCGTACAACAAATTAAGACTGAAGGCACTTATCAACAAAAGGGCTTCGAGAGGCCCCACCACAAAAAGTATTCTGCTGAATTGGGCATATTCAGTGACTTTTTGAGTGGAATATCCCTGCATTTTAGCCGCATGTTTGGCCATTGAGCTCAATTTGGCCTTTACATCGGTCATATAATTAACATAGATTTTCTCTGGTTCCGTGCATTGTGCCCAAATTAGCGTCTTTGTGTGGTGTTTGGAGGTTTCGGTGTCGTATGTGATGTCAAGACAGGTAGTGCTTATTTTTGTGAGTTTCACAGATTCTTGTGGTATACCACTGACATCTACTTGACCATAATAGGCTAAGTAATCCACCAACGCCAATTGATGGTCGTTGTTCATAAAGTTGATAACACGAGAGGCTGGGTCCATTTTCGACTCTTCACATCTCTCAAGCTAAGAAATCGTTTGATTTATATGCTCAACTCCAGAATTGTCTGATCGGGTTCAATTTCCCAGATCGGCTATAATGAGCGGTTATCACCAGTGCACCAATTTAGGCATCCAAAACCCTGAGACGTCACAGATTGTACACATCCAGATCAAACCAATCACATGACGTTGTAGGGTGGTTTCCAGGCCTCCACCTTAACGTTTGACGTTGCGATAAGAGTGCCATTATGCACCGACATTCTGTGTGCATACAACACCACACAAAAGGGTCCAAAATGCACTCATATGCACAAATATGCACTCGAACACACCACCTTAGAATACATTGGGCCCACCTTTTCTTTCGAGCCTCACCAGTCCATCATTACCAGTAATTTTTCAATCACTCCAAATAGCCTAAGTCCGAGGAATCACCACATACGCTAAAATCACCATTTTGCGTCTTGATCGCCCCATATTTTGTCAGCGTACCACCCCATACATCTGGAATACACTCCATACATTGTAATCCCGCTCAAATCCCACTATAGGGCTTACCCAACGTCATTTCCTCGTATACCCAATCTTGGCCTTCCCCACAAAATCTTGCGTGAGGCCCATGCAGGCTCGCAATATAAAATTCGTGGTGTTCCCCCATCAAATAATATGACCACCTTTCAGTACGAAAACGACCTCCCTAGATTGCCTGTACCCAGCTTGACCTCTACAGTGAGCCAGTTGCTTACAGCACTTAAGCCGTTAGTGGCACCCGAGGAATACTCGGAGCTTATGAATGAGTCGACCGAGTTCATCAACCATCCCTTGGTGAAGACCATCCAAGAACATCTTATTAAGGCGGGCGAAAACCCCCACCAAACGTGTTATTTGAACTCCATCAATGACGAAACCAATCCGGGAATATATGGAGAGTTGAGAGGCGATATACTTCCTAGAAATCCGTATCTTATTTTGCAGGAAGACCCTTACTCGAAGTTCATGAATCCTCCAAACCAGGCCCAAAGAGCCGCTAGTTTGGTCAACAGTAGTTTGAAATTTGTGGTGAGTCTTCGTAATGAGACGTTGAAGCCCGACATCACTCCCAAAAATTGCAATCCATTGACCATGAAATGCTATAAGAATCTTTTCGGAACCACTCGTATACCCGATTTGCACGATAGTTCGTACCAACATATTAGCATCAAGCATCAGAAAGAGCCCGAGAAAGCCAACCACATAATAGTAATTGCCAATAACCAGTATTATTACCTACCTGTATTATCTCCAGAACAGGAACTATATTTCAATGACTACGATTTGTCGGTGATCCTCCAAAGAATCATCGACGAGTCCCTGCAAGTCAACCCAATAGAGCTGATCAATAACGCTATTGGAAGCTTGACCACCCAAAATTTCAACTATTGGAAATTGGCCAGGGCCGAGTTGCTAAAATCCAATAAAAATAACTTGGATCTCATCGATGACGCTTTATTTATAGTTGTTTTGGATGATAACTCGCCACAAACTGATCAGGATAAAACGTTGGTTATTTCCCATGGTACTTCAAGTTTATCATCTAGTAATGTTCAAATCGGTAGCTGTACATCAAGGTGGTATGATAAATTGCAATTGATCATCACCCAAAACTCGGTTGCTGGGATTGTATGGGAAAGCACATCAATGGACTCCACTGCTATATTGAGATTTATCAGTGATATTTATACTGATTCCATTTTGAAGTTGGCCAAAAATATCAATGCCATCGAGTACAGTTTATTTGGTGATATAAAGTTTGTTTCCAATAAGTTTGACAAACCAAATTACCAAAGAATGATTATTAACAAAACTCCCGAATTACTGAATTTGATCCATCTTTCTGAAACTCGATTGGCTGATTTGATTAATCAACATGATTACACCACCATCAAGTTGAAATTTAACACTCAACTTTTAAGCAAATTCAACCTTTCGATCGATTCTGTCTTGCAAGTTTGTCTTCAGATTGCCAATTACTCTTTATATGGGAAGATTTCAAATACCTTGGAGCCTATTACAACCAGGAAGTTCAGGGATCTGAGAACAGAACTCATTGCAATCCAAAATGACGAGATAGCACAATTAGTTAAATTATTTATCACGAATAGCTCCAAAGCAGTTAAATGGGACACCTTTGAAAGATGTTGTAGAAACCATACTCATCAATACCTCGATGCAATGAAAGGTAAAGGATTTGAAAGACATTTAACGTCGCTTCTTCATATTACAAAGAGACCCAAAGCATCCGAGTACTTGAACTATTTGAACAAATCTAGCGGTATCAAGTCATTACCTGATTTTGATACAATTCGTGGCCAGTACATTCCGATATTATCAAATCCAATTTTAAACAAAATATTATCCCCAGAATTATTAATCTCAAACTGTGGGAACCCAGCATTATATCTTTTTGGAATTCCTCCTGCTATTGATCAAGGATTTGGTATTGGGTACATTGTTCATACCGATAAAGTTTTGTTGACCATTTGTTCGAAGTTCAGACAAAACGAAAGGTTTTTGAATACACTCGTCAAAATTATGAATGAGATCAAACTCATTTTAGTATCAAAGTCAGATTTCTTGATTAACATCAATCAAGACAATGATTACAGGAAATCAGAATTGCAAAAACTCAGAATCGAAAAAGAGTTGAAGCATGTTAATGTAGAAAGTGCAGCTACTCGTCATCCAATCGAATTATCGATTGATCAACAAATAAGCCTTCCATTGGACAAGTCAAGGCCAGTATATGATAGTGAGGTTTCTACGGAGGATGAATCTACGGAAATGCTTAAATCCAATAGCTCTGGTTCAGGTTCAGAATTTGATTATTTGGGAGGTTATGGCTATTTTGATTTTGGTGAATTGGATACCCGTAATATCGAGATCAACAAAAGCCAAAGCTATCTCAACTCACCTTCTTTGTCGTCAATGTCATCAAGAAATCAATCATCTACCAATTTACAAATGAAAGACTTGGATTTAAAAGAGAAGAACCATCTCAATGAGAGAATTAGAGAACAATTAAACAAGAGCAATGATGACTTTTCTTCGAGTTCTCTGATAAAAAGTACAAATACACCTAACCCCAAGTATAAAATTGGAAGAGAGTTAAATATAACGAATCTTAATTAAGTATGTAATAAATGTCTTAAGTTTGATTATTAAATATTTTTCGCAGCCATTTGAAAATGTTTTTCAATGATACCCAAATCAGGCTTAAGTCTTTTGACAAAAAGCATCTTTGAAATAAAGGGACCCGACTCTGCGAAGTTTCTTAATGGTTTGGTAACAACCAGGTTCTTGCCTAATATTGTGAAGAAAAACCAGTACACCATAAGTGATGTAGAACTAAGACATGCGAACTTAAGTAAGATTATTAATCTTGAAGAAAACTGGGGAATAATGCATGAAGATATTTACGATCCTGATAATGAAATATTGATAAGAAGAGACGGAGTCAATTCTATGTTTTTGAATTCGAAGGGAAGAGTCGTGGGTGATTGCTTCCTATATCCAAATCCATTTAGTAATGTGACGAATACCGAAGAATCAACCTACTTAGTTGAGATCGATTCAAAGATAAAAATGAAGCTTCAGATGCTTTTGAAAATGCATAAATTGAGTTCAAGAATCGATTTAAAAGACACGAAATATCACTCATACTATTATTACAATGATTCCGTGGAATTTGACGATTACCTAGAACATTTGCAACTCAAATATTTTAATACCTTTACACCCAGAGATGCAATTTTGGGCAGTAAGCAATTTCTCCAAGACAACGTTATATTCTCGAAAGATGCTTCTAGCGAAATTGTGGGATTCTCTTTTGATAACAGAATTCCGAACTTTGGTATCAAATTCATCACCAAACAACCAATAGATGACAATGTGTTCTGCAATGACTTTAAAGGTGAATTTGAGACTAATGAAGTGAGCTCGGATATAATAACGAAAAGAAGATACTTGAATGGATTATTTGAATCAACTGATACTAACAATGTACTGTTATTGCCATTTGACATGAACTTAGATTATATTAACGGGTTGTCGCTTGATAAGGGGTGTTATGTCGGGCAAGAATTGACTATCAGAACCTTTAATTCTGGAGTCATCAGGAAGAGGGTGGTTCCAATACAGTTTTTCGAAATAAATGAGGCCAATTTGGAGAGATTTGCTAGCTCGAACTTGGAATTACTTGAAAACGATGAAATCAAAGACATACTATCAAAATTGATAAATCTCGAAAAACTTGAAGTGTCGAAGTTGTTTGAGGAAGAAACGAAAGAAGAACCCACAACTAATTCACCGTTTGGAAGTTCACCATTTGGAAGCTCCAAAACCATCAAAAAACGTAAGCTGTCATTGGGCAAAATCCTATCAATACATGACAACCTTGGATTCATGTTAATGAACATAAACGATATCGATGCTAAATTTTTCAAAATCGAGGTGCCGAACTTGAAGAGCAATGCCCATATAGGAATTAAGGTCGTTAAGCCCAATTGGTGGCCCGAAGAATAGTCGTACAGCATTTTATAGCATAGCCAAACTTATATTTATATGTAACACAAAACTTATTGAAGACCGTAGTCACCATTGATCCATCTGTTGAACATATCTAAGGAGTTCTCTGGCTTGTCGTATGGTACCATGTGTCCAGCACCGAAAACCTGCAAAAACGAAAACTTATTGTAGTTCTTGATATTACCAGCATGTTCATCACCATTGTACCAGGCGTTGATAGACGATTGACTGTAAGAATCGGCCCCTGACCATTTCAATCTATCTGCGTAAGCTTGAATACCCAACCAGTTGCAAATAAAGTCCTTGTCCCCAGCATAAAGTAAAACAGGGAAATCTTTGTCCAAAATTTCGATAACAGCATCTCTGAAATACGATTGCATCCAATCACCCATCATTCTAAAGTGGAGATTGATATCATGGTTACAACTTTGATAGTTTGTCACCTCGGCACCAATTGCTTTCATAACCTCAGGTAAATTCAAGTACTTTTGAATCCAATCAACTTCCTTGTAACAAAGGTTGGTGTCTGGGTCACATTTCATCGTCACATCGTACATATTCATGTTTGTGGATGAGTAAGGGTTCATTTCCTTCTCGTTACAATACTCAGTGGCCGGATAACAATCAATCATGGATTCAGTTTCGTAACATTTCTTAATTTTGGCGATACATTTGGGGATATTAGCGGCCATTTCTGCACATTCGGTCTCATTAACGTCGGCAGGATATCCACCCTTACCACAAGCCATTGGCTGATAGTACTCGTATTGGACCAACATATCAGTCAATCCATTACCAACAAGAATGGATTGTAATTCGAAATTAAGGTCATCTGAATCCAAAACATCCTTGGCGATTCTAGGCACATAGTGACCACCATACGACTCCCCTGCAATGTGGAATGGCAATTTGGAGTATTCGGGGAATTTGGTGAAGAAGAGCTCTAAAAAGGCAATCACATCTTGTGAGGTAGCCATTGTGGTGTTAACTTCACCAGAAGAGTACGAAAACCCGGTGTTAACAGGAGAATCTAAAAATATCATAGAAGCATTGCTATTCCATGAATATGGGTTACTTACCGGCTTCAAATCAGCGCCAATTGATGAAGGACCCAATTCGAAAAATAAGCCCATAAATGAAGAACAACCTGGTCCTCCATTCAACCATAAAACGATGGGGTCTGTTTTGGGGTCGTTTCTTGATTCAAAGAACCAGTAAAACAAATGTTTATCATCTTCCTCCATATCGAAGTATCCGGAATATTGTTTTACATCATCAATTCCCAAAGTTTCAGGAACGTTTTTGACTCTCATTTTATGTTTTTGGTATTTTTCTATCTTAACTTCTGCATCGAATTGTTGAGTGATGAATTCTCTACCAGGAATTCCTTTGGCGACCTTCGTTAACATGTTCAGCTCATTTTCAAGCTTTTCCATCCAAAACTGTTGTGTTTCGATGTCTGTCTCTCCAAGCTTTTCGTGAATTGAAGAAAGGAAGCTATTTTCAAGCTCCAAAGGAGACTTTAACTTGAAAGGGCTTTGAAAACCAGGTATAGCAAATGCTTGCACAGCAGCTGCATACCCCAATGCATTTAAAAGATACTTTAATTGCATTCTGGTGAAAGATCCAGAGTGGATTTCTTGACACTTAAGTATACGGCTCTTGTGTAACCCGGGAGATAAGCGGACCAAGAATTTAACCAAATTGGAACCTTTAGGCGAGGGCCTATTATCTGATAAATCCGAATTTTTGGTATACTAAGGGGGTTTAGGTGGAAACCTTATCGGAGTGTCTCCGTAGTGCTTGAGTTCGCTTTTAAACGATGCAGATGAAGGATGCCGAAAACTGAAGTTGTGACCACGGAGAATTTTTGAAAGTGGCCAATGATATTGAACTCGAGCCCTGTTGTACCTAAACCGTTAGAGTAAGCGTTTCAACTGTTACTTATGTAAGAAATGAAGTAACGTGGCTGTAAGGCTAAGAGTCGAAGTTTTTCTAATAATTTACTGGATGGCCTAAGTTAAAGGTTATAGTAAATGCATTCTTAGAGAAAAAGGGTAAGTATGAACATTCACGACCTCAATTGACTGATTGTGTCAGTTTTGCTCTTTATATACCTTTTTCTTTTGCTCAGACTCATTAATAAATGCTACAACTTCCTATAGCTTTTGCTTGATATTATAGCGAATTCACGCTCGACGAGAAAAACTTCCGCCCTAAAATCGGGTAAATACGGGCGTGTGGCGTAGTTGGTAGCGCGTTTGCCTTGCAAGCAAAAGGTCACTGGTTCGATTCCTGTCTCGTCCATTTTATTTTTTACATCTTCAATTCTCCACACAATCTCTAACACTAGCAACCACCGCCTTAATATGCTCATATAATCGTACATTGATACATAGACTAATTATTCTTTAAGTATTCTATCTCCTCCAAGAGGTCCTGGATGTATTTTGAAGCTAATTCTACAGTGGTTGCTTTTGATGGAATCAGAACCTGATCATGATACGACTGAGGTATCAAAGACCCTAAGCTTTGTACCGCCGTGTTCATTCTGTTTCTTCTTCCTTGTTCGGCCAACTTGTGAGAGGCCTTTTTGGTTGCTGGTTTCTCTTTGGATTTGTTGATGGCCTGTAAATTAGGGGAGGTATCGCTTGACCTGGAAGAGGTGAAGGATGATTTTCTCGACCTAAGCATAGGACTTTCCATTTGCTGTTTGGCCAACTTGCCCATGGTGAAGCTCATAAGTTGTGGCGAGTGGGTGTCCACGTCGATTTTCTTCACCAGGTTGTTTGGGGGCAACATTGGTGTACTATTACCCGATTCTATGGACGAATCCGGTAATTTTTCAAAATTAACATTAACCGAAGGCGACGATTTGTTGTTCTTCTTGTGGGATTGTAGGATGGGAGTGCCGTGGGGGGTCCGTCTTTTGTAAGTGGGGGGTTTGTGGTCTTCCACCGATGTGAACACCGACGACGAGCTTCTTCTTTTGTCCAGGTGATTATTTAAGCTCGTGGGAGTATTTTGCGCCAACAAAGCCGGCGACGTCAACGGCTCAAACGACGTTTGAATGGCATTGGAGTATTTCTTATTTTCCAACGGCGTGGTGCTGGGACTTACCAACGGCGTGAACACAGCATCGGGTCTTATGTGTTGCAGTTGCTGTGGGGCCTCAAATAACTCTTTGGATTTGTTTCTTTTGAGTTTGTGATAGTAATGTTGATTGTTGAACGATTTGTCGTTTTGGCTGGGCAACATGGGCGACGACATCATGTCCTCTTGCAGGTTCAAGCCCGACTTGTTGGAGTAATTATGGGAGTCATAATCACGATGCTGTTCGTGACCTTGCTGGTCCTTGGGCATAATCTGTGGCGTGTTGTCGATGGTGGGGTTTGGGGGGAATGCAGAAGATCCGTTGAAGTCCTGGTGACTATCCAAGTCGAAGTTGTAACTGTCCAAGTTGAAATCCATTTTGCCGTTCGAATCATATTGACTAGGGTCTAATTGACTCAATATAAACTGCTCTGTTTCCTGAAACTTGGGGGTTTCGTTGATGTTGTTGCCATCGTAGTATTCCTTCTGGTTGGGACTGAATGTGTTCCAGTCATTTTCCATCATTGAATTGGGTACAGTGCAGTGGAGAGGAAAAAAATCGGTAAAGTTTCGAGTCTTATAATTGTGAGAGTGAGGAATACGAAATTTAGGTGGTGGAATTTCAGGGTCAAAAAACGGGCTAAATCGAGCCAAATTACACCGCTAGTAAGCACGTTTCCACAACTAGCACGGATTAGGTACGGTTTGCTATATTTGCTCCAACAGAGACAATTGGATCGCTTTATAGTTCATTTCCCCATGTATGTATGCAGTTAATCCGCACACGTGGGGTCCTTCCTATTTACGCGGCTTGCACACGACTGCTAATCATTATATATTAGCTAGATCTAAAATTATAAACAAGATTATTGCGAGTGGGAGGCCATAACAGGGATGAGGGAAAGCATCGTACCGTGGCGAACGAATGGGGTTCCATCAAACAAAACAAAACGGTTTTAATTATATAGACGGCATTACATGTCCCAATTGGGTAATGCGTCATAAGCACCAAACCCGCTGCAAAGCCTCTGACACATTTATGGTGCGCGCACGCATCGATTGACATTAAAATTTTCATGCTATTTCTGCATCGGGCTTGGTTACTTTGATGTCGTAACTGCCGCTTTTGATGACGGGGTTGCTCATGAGCTTTTGCTTGGTTATAGTTTCGCCTTTGACGATCTTTTCCATTTCTTCTCGGGTCAAAGTTTCATATTCCAACAACCCTTCGGCCAATCTCTTCAATTCCTCGTGACGTTCCTTCAATAATTGACGGGTTCTCTTTTCGCTTTCGATCAAGAAATTGCGTACTTCCTTGTCTGCTTCGTCTCGCAAGTTAATAGACCAACTTTCCCAGTTGTCGCTCAATTTGATGGGCCCTATTTTTTCGCTCATACCGTACGATAACACCATGGCTCTGGCCACACTGGTGGCATTGCTCAAATCGCTGGAACACCCCGACGTGACGTTTTCGAACCCATTGATCATTTCTTCGGCGATTTTCCCGCCCATACAAACGTCCAATCTGGCAAAACATTCGGCTCTGGTCATGTCCACTTTGTCCATCTCAGGCAATTGGAATGTAATCCCCAAAGCTCTACCTCTTGGTAAAATGGTGGCTTTGTACAAAGGTGTGGCTGCTTTGGAATACATGGCCATAATGGCATGTCCCGCCTCGTGATAGGCGGTGTTTCGTCTGCTTTCTTCAGTGATCACCATTTTCTTTTTGGCAGCACCCATCAAAATTTTGTCCTTGGCCCATTCAAAGTGGTTCATATCGACCGCTGGTGCCGACAATTGCGATGCATGAACAGCGGCTTGATTCACCAAATTCATCAATTCAGCACCACTTAATCCTGGAGTACCTCTGGCGATGATCGAAGGGTCCACGTCTTCTGAAGTTTCGACGTTCTTCATGTGGTGTTTCAAGATATCAACTCTTCCTCTCACATCAGGCAAGTCGACATTGACTTCTTTGTCAAATCTTCCAGGTCTGGTCAATGCCTTATCCAAAGACTCAGGAAAGTTAGTAGCACCAATAATGATTATACCCGAAGTCTGAGAAAACCCATCTAATTCCACCAATAATTGATTCAAAGTTTGCTTAGCGTAAGCTTGGTCTTTAGGGTTTCTCTTACCTCCAATAGCATCCAATTCATCAATGAAAATAATCGCAGGCGATTTCTCTCTAGCTTGGGTGAATAATTCACGAATTCTTCTTGCACCTACACCAACGTATAATTCATCAAATTCCGATCCAGACATGAAGAAAAAGGGCACGCCAGCTTCCCCGGCAGTAGCTCTAGCAAGCAAGGTTTTACCTGTACCTGGTGGGCCGGTCAATAAAACACCTTTGGGCAATTTCCCACCCAAACCGGTGAATTTGCTAGGGTCTTTCAAGAACTCCACAATTTCTTCCAATTCAGCCCTGGCTTCGTCACATCCACAAACATCAGAAAACTTAACGGTAGAGTTACTAACATCCACGGTTTTGTCGATGGTTTCGGTGTTCTTAAAGATAGTTCCGTTCTCAACAAGGTAATTGAACCCTGTGGTGGCACCATAAGTTAATAAACCCACCGGTATTAACCATTTGAGCCATTTAGAAATAATCGTGAATATGCTTTCACTAACTATCACATGAACAGGCTCGTATTTACTTCCAAAGCCTTGTGGGAAACTACCCATACCGGCATTGGCCCCAGCAGTGTTCAAAGTCTTTAACACTTGTTCGGCTTTACCTTTTTTCCCAATCTTATTCAAAGCCTCAACGTATAACTGAGTACACTCAGGCGATGAGCTTATTCCAGGTGTCTCATATCTTTGAACAACTATATGGGGGTAGTTATTTGCCAAAAGCAGCTTATAGAACTCAAGTTGTGCATTGGTATTCTTCAAGTCACTGTTGGCTATTTGTTCCTGAGATTGAAGTAACGAGATGGTGGAACTCGAGGCTCTTTTTATTGGAGAGTAACTAAACCCTCTCAAAGCCGGTTTGTATGATCTGAAACCCAAAAACCTAGGCTGAAGCACCGATAAGGGCTTCATTGTCTTCATTGGTAAATGAATCATTCTCGAATATCCGAAACTGATGATGGCGCGAATTACGCCCGCGCACCCTAACACCATAAATGGTTGAGTTCTCTATTAAAGTAAATAACCTATTAAAATCCTGTGATTTTTAAATCATCGTGTGCATCATTACTCATAACATTAAGGCCATGCTCGTTGGCCAAATGCAATAAACATATAAAGCAAAAACTTGTGGATAAGTCTTTTCTTTCTTCATTGCCATACATAGATCCGATATTTTCCACTAGTTGACCAAATGTCTTTTCTTTCGGTTTGTTTAGGGAATCTTCTTTCGCCGCCTTTTCGTCTGGCGTCGCTTCTTCTGGTGAATCTTGTTTGTCCTCTTCTTCTTGTTTCAAGCCTTTCCAAATGTTATCTTTTAACAATTTGATATCGACTCTCTTGGCTATTCTTGAAAAGTTAACGTACTCGGGTCTAACTTTTCTGCCACCGATCAAGAGATTGTTTTTGTTGTCTTCTGTTTTGACCTCTGTGTCACTCAAAGCATCATTGAAATCAATACCACCGAATGCATCATCCCCAAAATTATCCTCGTAATCCTGATTGATTTCTTCAAATTGAGCTTGATGGAAGGAGATCATTCGATCTTGTTCACTGTATTGATCGGCAAAATAGTTTTCGTCTGTAAATGGTTGATTAGAATCTTTTTTGACCACTTTTGTATAACTTAAGATATTTTGCGTTGGTTTGGTGAATAATGTGATTAATCTGGTCGAGTTGAATTTGATATCTTCCGGCAACACAGTCTCTAAATCTTCGTGCTTCTTCGTAATATTTATCGATTTGGCTTTTTCAAACAATTCGTCCTCCCAATCTTCCTCATCTTCTTCAAAGAAGTTGACTACCGCTGAGGTCTTTTTAGTCCTTGGTTTCTTAGGCTCCGAGACAGACCCTGCATCATCTTTGTTGGCCTCAATGGTCTGAGCGCCCAAGTTCTTAGACTGCTTATAGATTTTAACTTTCCAATGCTCAGGCCCTCTCCAATTAGATTTCATAGTCTCGTCAAAGTAGGCCATTAAGTCTTGATCGAGAATTTGATTGGCCTCGGTTTCATATTCAACATCCATACCAGATGGGTTGTCGTTAGATTCGAATATATCGCCTGCTGCATTTTCGGTGGACTTGGCAATTTCATCATTTAGATCAGGGAACTCGTCAAACATATTATCGTCATAATTGCCAAAGTCAACCTCAGCGGACGGTTCTTTGTCAAAGTCCTTATTAACATCCTCGAGAAGGCTTTTGGCCTTACTTATATCATCTAAAACAGCCTTTAATTGATCTACAGAGGGACATATTGTGAGATCATCAAGGTCCTTCTCTCGGAAAAGCATGTTTTCGAGTTTATTAAGTTTCAAGGGCTTTTCGACGGAACTTTGTTCATAGTCCTCTAAATCCTTTACATCATCCTTTTTACCATTAGTGGTGGCATCGAAAACCACTCTTCCGGCTTTATCTATGCTCAATGTGTTTAATAATAACGATTTAGCCCCACCTTCATCGAATTCGGCCAAGGCCTTTTTAAACAAAGGATCAATTGATAGTTCTTGATCAAACTTTTTGATTCTCAAGGCGTCGAATTTCACTAAAGTGGAGTCGACTTTACGGCTTCGTGATTTAGACTTTTTGCCGTTGTTTTCGTCGGAAGGGTCGTCCCCATTCTCGTTGTTTCCTTCTTCATCTGCGTCATCATCCATATCTTCACCCTCCCCTTTATTGGCTAAATGACTCAACAACTTCCCCGTTTCAGTGGCCACACTTTCAACTCTACTGGAGTAAATTTTTACACACCCGTCTAAGGTAGCTGAGGCCCTTTGAAAGTTTATATCCTCCCCATCTTTAATAACGTTCAAGTCATGAAAATAATCAATAAGAGCAAATTGCCACGAGTTTTTGGTGGTGATCTTGTTATCTGTAGAAAGCTTGATCCATTCTTCAAAGTTTGACATGATGGTGTTACGGTTCAAATGGAAATCAATGGCATCTTCACCAAACGATGTATGGCCTTCTTCGTTGAATAACTCCCCACGATTAGACACTACTCTTCTGCTTTTTGATACAGTTCTTCCTGAAATCACCCGGCCTTTATTGGAAAGGTCCTGAAGGTGCTTCCGATTGGAGATCACCCTATTGGCGTTTCCTCTCTTCTTTGGTAGGATTTCACTCATGTTGTTTACACTTAGCGCGCTGTTTTGGAATTATACTTCGCGAGCTGCGCACGTGACCGGTGATTCCTACCGTCAGAGTATTAACTAACCAGTGAAGTATCTTGGTTAAATCAAGAGAGTCGTTTATAAAAGGCTGAAGTATGCAATGTCTTACTTTCCAATAGATACCTTCATTTTTTGCTCCTCTTATTATATTCGTGTTTATATGCAATTGTAGGTTCACCTTCTTCTCTTACCTCGTCCTTTACCGCCCTTCGAACCGTTATTACCCCCTCCATTTATACGTTCTATGTCCTTAGCTGATATCACCAACCCATTAGCCGTGGATCTTCCCACAGCATTGATTTTCAAGCCTCTATCTCTGACTCTTTGCACATCTTGAGTGCCGCTACCTAAACGGTCGCTAACAAATGTAGAGCCCTTACCCATATCCAAATCTCTAAGTTGGCCCTTTCTGACTTTGGATAATACAATTCCTGCATTTTTGGCTTCTTCTTCGTACTTAGATATCTTCTTTTCTCTGCTTTTTATCATACCCTTTCTCATAGACATGGGCATCTTCTCCAACTTCTTAGGCTTACCGCTTGTAGCTGAATTGACTGAGGACAATTGTCTCATTCTTGAGGTAAGGGCCTTTTTTCTGGCTCTTCCTGTTGGATCCTCGTAATCGATGGTTTGCATAGTAAGGTCAGCACCGGAATATTCCAAATGACTGGCCAATATGTGAGACTCTTGAAGTAAACGCTGCAATTTAAGGTCATTTTCAAGGTTTTCGTCGTCTTCTTTCTTGCCCTTTTGGGCTTCTTTTTTGGATATCTTCATTAACTTTCTTTGTTTTTCCTCCATTTCTGCCAACGTCAACACTTTACCCGATCGGTTCATTTTATCAGCCTTTTTACTCACCACAGGTGCTGAATAATCTTGTGTTAATTTTATCACTTTTGGTGCTGGCTGGTCATCGTCGCTCTCAGACTCATCTTGACTTTGTTGTGATTCATCGTCTTCTTCATTACTGCTAGAAACATCTTCACTAAATCCTTTGAAGTTCATCTCATCTTGCTCATCGCTCATCGCATCACTCAGCTCATCGCTTTCATTTTGTAAGTCTTTGGTTTTGGACTTGTCTTCGAAACCCAACGTTTCAAGACTGCCAAATTGCTTTTCAAAGTTCCGTCTTTGTATCTCCAAACTTTTCATATATTCGTCATCACTCATCACAGTATTCTATGTTACAAGGTGGTTCAGGTACCAAAAAAGTGCGTGAGATTTTTCATCATGACGAAATTCAGAGGCTGTATAGACATACACGGCGGACAAGTGAAGCAAATTGTGGGAGGAACATTAACGTCCGACGATACGAACCCTTCACAAAACTCAGACACGAAAGAAAATTTCATTTCGAATAAGCCGTCATCATTTTATGCTGCTCTTTATAAAGATTCAGGAATCGAAGGCTGTCATGTAATCAAATTGGGGTCAAATCCCGAAAACGACGAGGCCGCTAAGCTAGCATGTTCTACGTGGCCAGAAAATTTACAGGTAGGCGGTGGAATCACCGATGCCAACGCTTTGGAATGGATTGAAACCCATAAGGCGTCGCATGTAATTATCACCAGTTGGCTATTTTCAGAGACGGAAGAAGGAAAGCAGTTGGATTGGGCCAAGCTTAACAAAGTTAATCAAATTGTGGGCAAAAAGAGATTAATTGTGGATTTGAGTTGTAGAAGGGTGCAAACAGATGAAGGTATTGAATGGGTTGTGGCTATTAACAAATGGCAAACTCTTACCAAAAGCGTGTTGAACAAAGCATTTCTTGAGAGGGTTGCAGAGTATTGTGATGAGTTTTTGATACATGCTGCTGATGTGGAAGGTCTTTGTAAAGGAATTGATACCGAATTAGTGCAAAAATTGGGTGAATGGTGTCCTGATGGCTTCGAAGGGAAAATAGTATATGCTGGAGGGGCCAATAGTGTCCAAGACCTCGAGGCAGTTGACAAGTTGAGTAGCGGTAAGGTTGATTTGACTTTTGGAAGTGCATTGGATATTTTTGGAGGGAAACTCGTCAAGTACGATGAAGTGGTGAAGTGGAACAAGAACAATTAAAATGTAAATACATTAATATACACAGAACATTAAACGTGTCCATTTTTATTTATGACCAGCTTGCATTACCATAACCATTTGAATAGTCGGTGGGGGTGTTTCCACCGGGAGATCTACCATAGGTAGTCAAACCACCAGAAGTGGCATTACTGGCTTCAATGGAGTCTTTATTTAATTCCACGGAAATACCAGCCAACTTCAACTGCAAGGTCTCCAAAGATTTCACAAAGACGTCATTAGGAGGCAAATTGCCCACGGTTTCAAGGTCAATATAGTATGTTGAGGGAGTCGCTTTATAATCAAAGGGTGCCTCTGGATCTGGGGCCTCTTCCCATTCACAGTTTTCGGACTTGGGCCATTCTTCTTCGGCATCCACTTCGTACCAATAGTCTGTGTGTTTCAATTTATTCCAAGGGTCGTATTCGAACCCTACTGCAGCACATGGTGACCATTTGGCATGCTCTTTACCAATACCCTTTTTGGCTATACAAGTGATTCTTAATTCCTGGTGTTTTCTAAGTTTACATATCAAGGACCCCTTTCCATGTGGGTCTCTGATCACAGGATCTCCTAACACAGACCCATTTTGGAACTTGACCAAATCTGAGGCGTAAATGTTCATGGTGGACTCGGTGTCACATTTGGCGGCTAATTCCAACTTCACAGAGCACTTGTTACAGTACTGGTCACATGTACAATCACGGGAGTACGAAAGATTATCGATTCCTTCACTATTCAAAGGTATCAACCCCAATCTATGGGATAAAAATTCGTCTGCCAAAACAGAGGTGTTGATATCAATTTCCACCAAGTCTATGGCTAGCGTGGGCACCTCGGACAACATCGTTCTTCTGATGGAGTTGGCCACGGACAAGTCCACGTTCTTCAACATGAAGTCAACATGATCCTTCTCCGAGTTTCTAATGGTGATGGCTGGACCAACGTCTTCTTTATCAATGTCCATGGTGATTATGCGAAAATTTTCAAGGTGCGAATAAGACTTAACCATGTCCAAACTCACCAATATTCCGCTACCTGATATGAGGTTCGAACAAACGTTCCAGAAGAACCTTCGAGAACACGCTAAGCGTATGTCCAAGACTGAACCTCAAGATGTTAGTAACATGTCGGAAAAAGACGTTTTGTCGCTAAATAATGCGGTGGATATGGAAGAACAGGAGGAATTGTACAAGCCCTTACCTCCAATCACCCCCAAAGTGGTGATTTATTCCATAGTTTATGACCACATACTAATGCCATTGTTGCAAGGGTTTGTTTTCAGCGGTGCCCTCATCATAATGCGTCCATTTTTGGCGACTATGGTGGCACATGGTCAAAGATGTGGAAGTTATTTGGCCACAATGCTAGGAGTTAATGCTTTCAGGAGGGCAAATCGGGTGGGTTTATGAGTTGGTTTATGCAGTAGTAGGCTCGAGACTTATTCTATTTTGGCGTGGAGGGCTTGCTAAAGATATCAATCCTTTAAAACCGCTCGAAAGCATTGTGGTACTCACACCTCTATTTTTACGTATTTATGGTTAATTAACGAAGAATATACTTTAATTATATTAGAGTTGTCATAAGGTAATATCTGGCATCGTTCGGCTTATTTGTTGGAATTTAATTACCAATTATAAAATCTGCTGTAGTTCGTCTAACGCAGAAGCGTTGCGCACTCCTGAAATTGCTGATCTGAAATATCAACAACACCGCTAATAAACCGTCGTTTCGTATACTTCGAACGAAATAGAACAATTGCCTATAATAACGTCGTAACTGCTAGAGACACTATCATCTCCACACATTTCGAAACTTGATTGCTGATGTTTAGGCGTAGAAGAAGCGTACACAATACAGCATATACTGGTGTGAATCACAGTGCACCCGCTAATTCCCAGCCCAACTCGGGCGCCTTAGCTGCTGCTCTCACAATTGGGCAAAGTTTGAAGGCTCAGGACAAGGGGGTTTCAAGATCAACGTCTTTACAGAGCGTTAATAGGGTTCCTGCCTCAAAATCAAACAGTCTATTGAAAAGATCACCCTCAATTACAAACAAACCCATGAGTTCCGCTCAATTCAAGAACTTCACCAGCGCTTCCAATGGTGTTCATAGTGACAGGATCTCATATGATATAGACGATAGCATGAATGAGTCCTATTTGGATGAAATCACCGAGGAATCGTCCAGAAACTACAACCATGAAACAATGAGAGATTTAAAGCTCAATACAAAATTGGCACCGCCTCCGGTCAAAATGGTGAAAAAATACATCCCCACACCCAATGGAATCAAAGTCATAGAGGTTCCAGAGGCAAACATGCAGAAGGAAATTTCTAGGAACAATTCCATACGTTCCGGAGCCAATATTCCAAGATCTGGATCTTTGAATTCCTTGCATGCGCCAAGAAACCCTGCTGCCAAACGTAAGCCGTCCCTGAGATTGTCAAGTATAATCAAGGAACCTCAACCGGTGTTGAGGGAGGAAACTGTCGATCATGAACAAGAGGAAAGGGAATACAGGGAACTTCAAAGGAAGATTAACGAGGAGAAGGCCTTGCAAAAGAGGCTCGAGGCTAAACGTTTGGAATACGAGCAATTGAAGCAGAAGCGTCTTGTAAGTCAAGGGGAATTGGACCATTTACAGCAAGAGCTCGACGATCTTCCAAAACCGGTAGTACCAACCATCGATGCAACGCAAAATAAGGACATTTCAACTGTACCAAAAGAGAAGCCTTCGGTGAAAATTCAAGATGAACCAGTCGCTGAAATAATTCCTGATCCAACTGTTTCAGATGTATCCTTACCAATGGATACTTCCTCTGTTATTTCAAAGACTTCTTCCGAACTACCAAAAACTGATGGAGCCGCTATAGACCTTCCAAAACCTATTTTGTCGGATGTCAATGATACGTCCGAATTCATTTCGCCATCATCTAGTGAATCTGAGGATGACTTGGCGCCCCAGGTGAGCATTGATCCTTCCAATGTTATCGTAGATGAGTTTGAACAGAAGGAAATTGAACCAACTGGATCATTCGACACTAGCAAGTTAAAAGTTGACGAACTTGAATCAAAGAAGGAAGTCGAGGAAGACGAGGAGCCTCATGAATATTCTTCTCTTGATCCTAATTTCACACAGACTGAACCAGTGGACGATGATTATGGAATCGAAGAAGTTGAGCTAGATGCAGACGATACTCCTAATTTAAAATCGGGTGCTCGTCCTAAGTTTGATACAATTCCTAGCATCATTGCCGATCCCGTTGATGATACAACTCCTGTCACTTCTTCACAACCGTTGCTAAGCTCCACTTCTTCAGTTGATTCCAGTAACTACGACTCCAATTCGCCGGTAAACAAGAAACCAATGAAATCAGCCATGAAGAACTCCTCATCATTCTACACCAAGTCTCCACAAGCATCAAGCAACCCTGCTCATGAAGCTTACCTTTCTTTGACGACGGCAGAAAACACTCGTATGAACTCGAAGCTTTCAACTCCAAATTTGAATGAATTCCAAGGCTTCCAAAGCCACCACTATCCATCCTCAACCTCTCTTAACAAGAGAATGTCACAGACTTTAAGGAAACCTTCAAATCCACAACTAGCATCATCACCTAGCCAGCCACAAAATGGTAATGGTATGGCTGGAAGAAGCTTGAGACCCCAATCAATGCAATTGGAACCACCATCCGGTGGGAACGGTGTAGTTGGTTCTCGTATGTCCAACAGATCACTTAGGGCCAGCACCTATGTCCTGCCAATTCCTCCACATCCTACTCTTCAACCAAACTATCAATCGCTGTCAAAAGCTAGAGCGGCAGAACTTTATGCCAAAGCCAACAAAAGGCCACATTCTACTTTCAATATGCCTAGAAGGTCTTCCTTTTCTGAGAACCCAAATAATGTCAATGGACCAGCTCCAGTGAAAAAAGAAGCCAGCAGAATGTCTCAAAGGGCATCTTTGAGAGTACCTCCTGTAGCTTCTCCGCCTGCCGCTCAACATGGTGTACCAACCACACCTCCTCATCATTCTAGATTTGCTGATTCTGACGACGATCTTACTTCTCCTGGTATATTTTCCACGAGGGCGCCCTACTCTGATGAAGATCATTCTCCGGTGAAGCATGAGTACCCTAAGGCTCCTCCTCAATTGCTCACCTTGCGTCAACAGCATGCTGCTCCTTCTAAGCCAGCCGAGAAGAAAAAAGAGGCACCAAAAGAAAAGAAGAGATTCGGAAAGCTAAAGAAAATCTTTGGTAGAAACTGAGAAGGCATGGATATATATGTATATGTATATTGTAGATAATGAATTTAAATGAAAAGTTTCATTCTTAATCAAGTTTCAAACTCAATCAAATTGGGATCTTTCGAATCTTGACTGTGAGTTACTTCGCCGATATTGTTTGGGCCCTTACTCTGATTAGGGTTTGATCTTGTTTTAATTTCAGCCTCAGCTCCCAATAGGACATCTTTATCTTTTTCATTAAGTGATATTGAGTTAAAATCATCGTCTCGTTCATCATCCTCGTCCTTTGACTTGTTGGATTTAATTGATGTTGTTTCGTTAAGTAATGCGGTTGAGGCTGCAGAATCCATCCTACGACGGACTTTTGTTGCGACCGCCTTTCCATCTGCTAAGATGCCATCGAACATGTCACGAAGATTTCGCATAGTATCAAATTTAGTATCAAGCGGCTTGTTAACATGAACAGAATTGCGAAGGGTACTGCTAAAGAATAATTCGTAGGTTTCGTTCGCAAGAATGACCATTCGGAATGTGGGCAAATTCAAATACACAGGCAGATTAGGATCTAACGCAGCATTATGTGAGAACTTGGCATCATCGATAGCCAATTCAGATATCAATAATTCTTCATTATTTTCCTCCGGTTGGGCGTATTCAAATGCGGACTTAATGAAATTACTAGCTGCAGATAAGTATCTTTCCGACTGTTGACCCTCTATTGCTTGGCGATCAATATTAACCTCCTTTGGCAATTCCAACTTATTTTCTTCCTTGTTGTTATTCTGCTTGTAGACTTCATCGGCCACTGCGTTTTCAATTGCTTTCTCTGTGATCTCATCTAAGACATAACATTCTCTCCACGGTCCTGTTATTGCCAACATATCCTCAGATACTTTAAGAATACCCTCTCGATCAATTTTATCTTTCTCGTTATACAAATCATAAAAATTGGACATAGCCGTCATCAAATCGGAATCCTTCATTTTATTCAATCCCAATGCCAATTGGGGTAATGTAATGATACCTTCCGATCCCCAATGTGTAAAAAGTCTATGAATAAAGTCTCTCACAATACTCCTTTGATCATCTGAAATTTCTTGGGTTATAAAGTCACAAATTTCAGACATGAATCTGTAGAATGCTTCGAAGTCCATTGAGTTGATACCGCTACCGATGGTAATATTGTAACTTTCAACTATCGAATAGAATCTATCGTACAAGATACTTAATTCATTTGGTGAAAGGTTTGGAGTCTTTGGCAAGTTCCTTATCTCAGTCCGTTTCACGAACGTAGAAATGTTCAGGTAAATAGTATCTCTATGTTTTGCTCTGTGTTTTTCAATGACAGAATCTTCGATTATGGAAAACTCTTTAAAGGCAGTCACTAACAATTCTTGAAATTTGGTTATAGACTTGTATTTTGCATTGGAGGAAGTTGGATGGGCAGATTGGTCCAAGGTAGCAAAGTAATTTTTAATGGTCGATATAAACATTCCATCATCTTCGAGTTTCAAAAGCTCTTCGCCGTTTAATTTCAATATTGCCAATGCTACTTGGAAGAGAGTCTTGGAACCATGCTGGAAAAACACGTCCAAGATTCTGAACGCGTATGTTAATGGCAAAGAATTTAAATATAGTGACAAAAACCATGGCAAGGATACCACAGATAATTGAATGTCATGCTTAGTGATATGCTCCCATAAAAGTGGCATCGTTTCTTGTACCAAACTTTCAAACACTTTTTGGTCAAGAAGTGTTCCGTACATAGTTTTCGAATAATACCCCGGAACTAGTCTGTCACAAATCACATTCAAACACCAAAAAGCTTGTTCCTCAGACATAAATATCAATAATGCTGCTACGACGATATTCATTGCTTGACAGTATCCCACTTGTGGATTTTTCCATGAATAAGCAGTCAATACATTACGCAATCTATCAATACCCTCTTTTGTCTGATATGCAGGGTATTCAGGGAGTGATCTATTCAAGTCTTTTTCGATTTCTTCAATCGCTATAGAATTTTTATCTTTATTAGCTGCTAGTATTTCAGTATATTCTTGGGGATTTGCTAGCCTCAGATACATGGAGCCACAACAGAGCTCCCATATTTCGCCCCTTAACTTGTTAGGCAATCCTACACGTATAAGTTTATGGAACATTGTGGTACGTATTAAGGATAAATTTCTACCGTCAGCTCTAAAAAGATCAAACCATAGCTTCATCTTGGATTTATCACGCAATTCTTTAGGATCCCCAGGGAATTTATAGGTCAATCCCAATCCTCCTGGTGGTATAAAGTCCACAGGCTCGCTCGATACCTTATTCTTAACCAAAATATATTCTGAGTAACACGTTTGAATAAAAGGCTGTAAATGTTTGACATTCTTAAGATTATCCTTCAATGCCAATTTCAATTGATGTGCAAACCTCTCGCATTCACTACGGATTCCCACTAAATACAACGTTATATTTAATTTACTATGTGTTAGAATGCTGAGTGCAAACCCGTAGGAACTACTGGGCAATCTTTCTACCTTCTTCACCGTTGATAAGTGTATTATAAAGGAGCAATTCCTGCGATCATATGCGTCCCAAAACACCAAGAAGTGCTGCGTTAAATAAAGACGCCCCTGTGGATAATTGTTGTACTCATGGATATTCAGCTCCGACTTTATGGTGACTTCAACAGGACTTTCGCAAAGAATGGTTTCTCCATCGGGTAAATTGTTGTCTCTACAAAACAACTCATCCCGTGAGAGCCCATTTGTCTTTCTTTTATCCAAGACTTGGTTAATTGTGCTGACAGCACGGTCTTTTAGAGATTCAAAGAATGACATTTAAAGGGTATTGTCGCGATACCTCATTTAAAAGATTAGGTATACCATAATAGTGCGCCGCATCTAGCTGGGGCCACACGTGACACAATAGTTATCATATATATAATGTATAAAAAAATATTTACAGTTTAGACGAAACCTGTTCGTCTTCGTATTCTTCGTCCACAATTTCCTGCAACATCGCCTCAAACGGCATGTTGCTATATCGCTGATCATGTGATCTATGTGGATGAACCCGATGATGATGGTGATGGAGCTCAGATCTATTAACGCTTTCACCACTGACTGATCTCGTATTTTCGTTGCTTTGAAGGTCCAGGACTGACATAAATGAGGCGTAATTGGATATTTGCTTGAGGGGTTCTTTAAGTAGTTTTCTTCTTCTGATTTTAAATTTGTTACCCAAAATTTGGCCAGTGTGTTGCAAAATAATCTTGATGACGTCTTTTCTCAATCTTAAGATGAAATCTTCACCCGACCAGGTTTTATTTTGATACTTCAAGGTCGGCAAGTTTAAAGATAAGTTGTGCACATCGATAATGTTCAAATGCTTTGGAGCTTTAAAACTGATAATCAACTTGAATTTCTCGACTTCGATATTAACAATAGAAATAAACTTGGAAGATCTTGACATAATCAATGAGATGTCATCACCTTCCTCCTTTTTCTTATGGTTCTTCTTAATGCTACAAGATGGCTTCTTGTCGGCATTTGCGTTCTCAACTGTTCCTGGTAAATCATCACTAGAAGAAAACCTCGTTGAGATTGATCTCGTGCGCTTGGAAGAGTATGAAGACACTGACTCGACATCGTCATCAGTGGAGGATCCGGAGTTCCTGTGGCTGATAAAGTTTTTGAAAACATTCTTGGGTTTCTCCAACGGAATAGACGTATCAACAGAACTAAAGTCGCTGCTTGGCTCTCTCTTTACGTTCACATTTGCATCTGGATCAGTAGAAGACGACGCCGTCTCAACCTCCTTCGGAAATGCGTAGTCAAATAACATCTTTGCAGTGTTGAAGTCCATCTGTATTTTCAAAGGTTGAATTGTTAACTTTGCTTGTTGCATAATAGATATCCCTCCCACAGGGTTTAGCAACTTCCACGTCATTTGGATAATTGACTTATCTGAAGCTTCTTCCAAGATGGGAGATAAAAGCTCGGCGTACACGGCTCGTTCTTGAAGGTTGAATCCTTGTACCATTTTGACGTCAATTTTGTTTCGATTGGAGCCGTCGACGCTGTCGACTCTATGGAAACTGGCATTTGCTAATGCCAAATCAATAAATGGAACTCTGTTGTTGTCTAACAAATGCCAAATGATCTGATCGACAGAAATGAGCCATGACCGTGAAGCCCTTTTAGACATATTGTTCTTTGAATTCCTCAGTCTAAGACCCTTCATGATCATAGATAACTCCAATCTTCTTTTCTCGAGCTCCAATTCTACCTGAGATACTCTTCTATTCTCTTCGTTCGAAAGCTTGATGCTTCTCAGGTCTAATTTTAACAAGATCTCATGAAACTCACGGATGGATGTTTGTAGGGCCATAACTCTCTCATCAAGACCATAGAAGTCATTATTATCTGATAATGCTATGATCTTATCCAACTTATTAGTAAGTGAATCCTTTGCATTGTTCTTACCGTGCACTAAAAGATCTGTTACAATATAGAACAAGGTGGAATATTGTCTTGAATCAGCGTTTATGACACACTTCGCCAAATTAGCTCTGATTTCGTTCCGTTCACTCATATTATTGCTCACATAAAGATAATTTGGTTTCTTGAATGTCAACCCCATTGTGGTCTTTTCGACCACCAAATTATCGTTTATCCATGATGTGTCGTATATAGTTTCACATTCAACCCATGGTGGCCAATCTACAGCCAATTTTGAGTCAACATAACCATAAGGTACACCAGGATGAGTGACCACTGTATCCTCTCGATTGAAAACAACGATAGACGAGTCGTTGAATAAACCTCCATATCTACTTTCAATTAATCCAGCAACCTCACTATCATCACTGATTAAGGTGCTAACTCCTTCGACATTAACGTTTAAGATCCGGAGTTCTAAGTCCTTCGACACAACCAAGGCCGCTGAATTTGGGTCCTTATCACTTGTAAGCTGAATTTGGGGGTGAATTAATTTTATCAAGAATTTATGTTCTGCTTCTTGACCGTTATCGACATCATCGAGATAGTCATCATAGTCATTGATAATCTGATCTCCGTTCTTCGTTTCCAGACAAAAAGCGTCTTCAAGTTCAGGTGGTATCATTTCCTCAGGTACAGACCTGATTACAGTTTCAACCAAATCCACCGCTTTCTTACTCATGAAATAGTTAGCCGATTTCAATTCACTTGACAAGTGCATGTACGTAAGAAACAAGTCTCTTACCTTATTACCCCACTTGAATTGTAAATTATGAATAATAAATCTGTTATGGAATTCACTGGCTTCCTTGTTGAGCAACCTGACCTGTTTAAGTTCATCATATGATTGATGACTAGAATAGGCAGATAAGTTTCTCGAAACATTACGTGAAAGTATACTGGTGCTTTCATCCATTTCGGAAGTATCGTCTCCATTAAACATTGCGCCTGTGATCAGTTCGTAGATGTTTTCAAGCAATATTTCCTTCTCCTTGGCTGTCTTGAGATCATTCTTTACTCTTTTGAGCTCGAGATCACTGATACCACCGTCAATTTTATTGCTCTCCAAGACATTAAGCAATTCTCTCTGTGCTTCGATTTCGCTCGCTATATCATCCAATCTATGACCCAAGAGTTTACCCTGAGTATCCTCGGGCTTTTCAACTCCTAATTCACAGTTGTGTGAACTCTCATTACCAAATGGGAAAGGCCCGTCTTCTTGTAAGCTGAACTCTCTGACATATGTGAATCTAGGGGAGTAACAAAGAGGTAATACCGTCATTTTAGGGAAGGGTGAAAGAACTTCACGAACTTCTAACTCCATAAAATCTTCCTGATCAATCCAGGAGAAATTGTGACCATAATTACCAAACTCCATGCTATCAACCCATCTTGTGAATCCACCTGGCTCATTCCCACTTAATTCGCCAGAAGACGAATCTGTAGTAGTGTTGTTTCCCAGGAGATACTTGGCCAATTGTGCTTGCATAGACTTATCGCTGTACAAGGCCTCTATTAAACGTATATCGGAATCCTCAAACGTAATTTCTGCTTGGTTCATCTTCAAATGCATGATCTGATTTTGAATGTCTAACTTCTTATTGACATATGTAAGTAATTCCTTACGCTGGTGTAAATCTATGACACATTTAGACGATCTTGATTTAACCCCTGTGAAAGAAATACGTCCATTTTTGTCACCTGAAGAATGCATCAACATGTGTGACATAGTGATTGGTTCAAGAATAAGCTGATACTTTACAGTGAATAAATGAGGACTCATCTTGACATGCGACTGATCAGCGATCGACTTGTCATTAAAGAGTCTTCCTTGCCTGATAGGAAGTGAAACGCTTTCAGTTATTGTATCCCACCAATGGAAGAAATAACTCAAAACCAAAGGAGTAAAGTGCACAACATTGTGTGAGTTTCCTGACTTGGATACGGATTTCACGCTTATAGCAAGATGAAGGTAATCAGATCTGAACCCATCGTAGGAGTCAGGATGCCACTCAAAGTATGGACTAGTGACATTGACGTCATAATGATTCTTAAACTGTGATGTTCTTTCTTGTTTGTCTGATAAAGACGACGACTTATTAACATTCCTTTCAAATAATAAACCTAATGTCCATTGCACCTTTTCGTCAGAGGATAACTGCATTATTTTCTTCAGATACTTTTTGGCTTCCGAATCTATGTCGGAAACATCCGCAGCCAACTCTGTGAAGAACAAACTCCAAGATTTCTTTTCAGCGAGGGAATAATTTGGAACCGCCAACAAGAAATCATCACTGGTCAATGATACTAGGCTTTTGTGGTCGTTACTTCCATTTATACTCAAATTGACGTTATTTTTCCAGCAGAAAACAAGACCAGCGTTACGCCCAGTCAAATCGTATGGGTTCATTGACGATTTCATATGGAAACAAAGCTCATTGGGAATTTCGAAATTAATGTGACCATGAAGTAATAATGCAAATTTATCCCACCATCCTATAGGACTGTCATCAATTTGAGGCTTTGTGAAATTGTCAACAGCTGACATAGCTGCCAGAAGAGCGGCCTGATAAGCCTTGCACCAGCTTATTATGGCTGCTCTTTGCGAGTCTATTGAGCACTGTAAATCCACCATAAATTTTACTGGTGTCAATGTTCTTGGTATGAGCGTTTGATAGAAACTATCGGTAGCAAGTTCCGGTGCCATTGGTGGTGAGAATGGAACCCAAATGGTTCTCATTTCCTCTTTCCTATGAACAAGCTTTTCGTTAATAACGATATTACCTTTAAGCTGGAAAGCTGGAACGTTAGGATCGTCGTTTTCTGGAAAGGAAAGCAACGGTAAAGCGTAGTCCTTTAGGCAAACAAAAACGGCCGAACTTTTCAACGTAATTGAAAGTGGTATCAAAATCGAGTAATCTAGCTTGGGTTGGCCCTTACCCAAATTTCGCAAGAACTTGTCTATGTCTTTCACTGTTGAATTTTCCAATGTCATGTCAAGATCTTGGAAAAATGCACCTAACAACAATGGTCCTGGAAGATAATTTAAAATGTCGAACTTATTAGTGATAGTTTCACTAAGTTTTTCAACGCCCCAAACTCTTTGAGCCCGATCTTTCCAGTTTTGATTCTTCGATGACTTGAACAACTTGAACTTATGAATCCACGAAATAGAAAACTCATTCTCCAAATTGTATCTGGCTTTCTCTATTTTCTTCTTGGCTTCTTCTTCGCTTAATAATTCTGATTCTAAGTTGTCATTATTGTGAATATTGAGGTTATTATCACTTTGTAGCTCAATCTTTCCTTCAATAGTCTGACTGTAAATTTCTTTGGCTCTTTCATCAAAAAGCTTAAGCTTTTTATGACGCTCTTTCTGAATCACAAGTCCCAATTCAAATATATATGATAATTCAGTCTCAAAAGGATCATTTTCAAGGGTAACACCAAGTATCTTAGTTTTTACATTAATTTTGGGCATGTTGAACCCATCACGCTTACTTGGCAAAATCCCTTTGAAATCATAATTCATAATGGCTATGTTATTAAAGTTGTGTTGAATCTGTCTAATTGCTTTTCCAAAAGTTACGATGTTATCAATCACGGTGTAAAACAAAAAGCCATGAGGGATATTCAATCTCAAGCCTCTACTGACAAAATCTAACATTGCAGCATCTTCTGTTTTTGAATTGGTCGTCACGAAAGCATCCTTTATGGTCAAAAATCTTGCCCACAATTTAGTTTTTGGGTGTATGACATAACTTCTAAAATATTTGACGGCAATAGACCTTGACTCAAAAATATCCTTGATTGTAAGAGTATCGAATTCACTCAAGACATCAACGTGATTTGGAAGTCTTGTTACCAACGTGATACAATTGATTGAAACATCTAATTTCAATATCTTATCAATTTTACCCAAAAGTGAATTCATTTCTTGTTTACTACATTTACGCTCCACAGTTGGTGAGAATGTTTTAATCAAACTTGAAGCATATATCAGACACCACACCAAAAAAATGTCGACTCTACCATGTGCTTCAGGGATCTTGATGGATAGCCTATTTTTATCTTTCTGCTTGTTCGAAAAGTTATTAATTTCAAGGTCTTCGATATCGAACACCTTCTTCACTTTTCTTAAATCTTCTTCCTCCTTTTGAGCTAAGTCAATGGATTCTAAGCTCGATACGTCACTATATACTGCGTTAATATCTGTATACATTCCCACAATGTCGAAATCTTCCATGTAATCGAGGTCAAATTCACTCAAGGTGAAACATTGTACACCTCTCACGATCAAGGAAATATCATCAAGTACTTTGTATGCTAATTTAACGTCAGTGACTTTTAACGAAACACCTCTACCATAATCCTTGAGATCAAACTCGTCACCTGTGTCTCTGTCGATGAATTTCTGCAGGGGTAACCCGTCTTTACATATAATTTCAAGGTGAAAATCGTGAACATCCATCTTCAAATATGCTATTACCGAAGGCACAAAGGAGTATAGGTCCAAATACTCACCTGATGATTTTGGCTCTTCCAAGCACGGACCCTCTTCCTTCAACTCATTGAAGAGTTTATTTTCCTCTATGATTCTTCTGGTTCTAACTTCCCTCACAAATTTGAATATAGCGTTATTGATGGACCGTACCTTCAACGTTTTCAAGTGTGATTTGACCGAAAAGTGCTTTTCTTGTGTGTTGTAGCATAATAGGATGTTAAACTTCGAGGTGTAGATTGTATTTTCCAATAAATTGGTCTTGAAGTTTTTGATTTTGAACAATGAGTATAAATTGGATCTTTTAGGGTCTTTGAATGTCAATGCACTCGCCAAATCCCTACAAGCAAATCTTTGAGTTATGGAACCAGCAGAGTACTCTGTGGTCAAATTCAGACTTGCTTCTCTGTGGAACTCAGTCACACCAAAGCCAGGGGCGTGTATCACCAATCTTGTGCCCATAATAACTACTTTCAGCGAAACATACGTTAACGAGTACAAAAAGTTTTTTACGTTGATATGGTCAAACATTGATGTCTTTTGTTTTGGTTTCCTTCTAATGAACCGCAACAATTGGTCATGGTATATGTCAAAAGCAGGATTCGTTAATGCCAAGTTGAACCTTACCTCCAGGTATTCGTTTATTCTTGTGATATCCTCCATATGGTGAGTATTTTCTATTCCTTCTAGCAACCCAAAAGGATTAGTTTCAAAGGTCATTGTTGCGGACGGTAGTTCGAAACATTTGGTTTCAGCTTCGAATAATTTAAGCGACACCACATGAATATTGAAATCCACAACTGACTTGTCTACGCTCTCTAGCTTTTTGTTATGAAGCACAGATGCTTGAAACGTGGCCAATTTCATAGAGTAAGGCCCCAGTGTGAGCTTAAACTCCTCCAATGAAATTTTTGCTTCGTCAAAGAGTTTCCAAAACTCACGAGCACACTCAATGCAATTCTTGCTTAATGGGTGGGATTGAGGCTGTACAACTTTTTTTTGTGTGCTCTTCTTGAAATGTAGATGGTCCAATGGGACATTTGCTTTACCCAACGATACCAAAAGTGAGAAGTTTACCAACTGTACATGCATGATCTTGTCGCTGTGCAAGCTACAGGTGAATATAGCATCACAATTCAAAATCACTTCTATGTTTCTGAAAATCTGAATCCTATCGTGGTCTCCTATACCTATTAAGTACCCATTGAATAATAGCAATGTTAAGCTGTTATGGCCATCGTACCTCAAAAGATTTTCTAGTTTGGCGTATTCGAAAAATAATTGCACGTCATCCTCTAGAATGTTCAGAATTGTACACCTAAATACCAAAATGTGAATTTGGTTCAACAATTGGTAGTAAAATATCATATCGTAAACTTTCTTAGGCATGGTCAACTTCAAGAATTCATTCAAATTGAAGGGCCCTTTCGACATTTCAAACTCCAGCTTTGTATTTCCATGTTTGTGAACAACCACTCGAACGTCAAAGAATTCCAAATTGAACAACTTCAAGGGAGAATCCTTGCCTCTAAAAATATTAATTCTTAGTCTCAATTTCTTAATTCTTATCGTCATCGTGGAGGTTTCGATTTTCACGCCTCTTAACAGGAAAAATCCTAGCGATTTCACATGGAAGGATCTAATCTGGTTCACCAATATTAACGATCCAACATATAAGGTGATTAATGAAACACCGATGTAATAAACAAGCTGTTTCATTTTATGTGAAACCTGTCTAGTACAAACCCCGTCTGAACCGCGCTGATGGTGCGAAAGGCCTAAATGAGATGAGGAAAACGCTCAAAGTTGAAAAGATGTAAAGAAAAGGACAATTGGACCATGAAAAGTAATGAATAGGCTCTTAGTGGCATGCGTTTAGTGGATGTTAATCTAGCTGTGGAAGATCTGGTACGTTTGAAGAGAAAAGTTTGTGATTTCATGACGTAGTCGAAATTTGCAAGATTCGCAACTTTGACACTCTTTCACTGTTAAGATTAATTCTGACTGAAATTGTGGAAAAGTCACTACTACAAATAGTACCAAGATTGTATTTATAGTATTAGGAAGATACAAAACCTACTATTAACCTTGAGCTTTCATGACATAAAATATTTCCCTTTTGGGATTGATATTCAGGCACCTGTTCATAACAATTTTAGGCTGAAATGGTAAGGCCACATAAACCTTGCAATAGGCGTCTAAAAACACGACAGTTTCCGACAACAGTTCAATGTTTAGAGTAGAAGAAGTAAGGCTTAAAGATTTAGCCCCACATCCGAAGGTTACTTCTGAGGCATTCCTCTAAGCTATAGAAATGGCTCAAAACAAAACACTAAAGTTCCGTCCACCGTCTCTATTTAAAGTAACAACATAGCATGAGGGGTTGATGTAACCATACAAGGAAATAGTAAAGAATGCACCAACGGCTCCAACAAACAGAATTTCCCAAACGGGACGACTTTAAATTCTCGAGAGCGAATTACCGCATTAGGAAATGTTATTATGTATATTATTTGAAAATTTCCGTTTTAGGATAAGTAATGGATTTTGCAGTCGAAGGCACCCATATTGATATTGTGAAACTGCCTAAATTAGCAAAAAGTTGTGGAAACTCCTCATCTGGAGCTGGGTTTAGAAATTATTTATAAGTTTAAATTTCCCTGCTAAAAGTCAAATAATATTTTCTTGAAGACTTCATTCTTTTCAATATGAGATTATCAGCTTCGACTGTTGCTTTACTTATCGCTTTGAGTGCTTCCATTGAGGCCGCCCCAACCCAAGTTGGTAGTGCCGTTGTTGTCAGAGCAGACTCCACCGCTATCAAGAAGTACATTGACAACATGAATGATTACACCAAAAAGAGAGACACCTTGCCAACAGCTGAATTAGCCAAGAGAGAATCTCAAATCGTCACTGATGTCTTGAAAGCCATCAAGGACACCGACTTGGCCCCAGGTATCATCAAATACCTTGTCACCGACGACACTTTGGCCCCAATTGTCGAAAAGACCATTATTGCATTAGTCAAAAACGGTACTATTGACATCAGCACCTTGTTGAAGGCTTTGAACGACTCTGGTTTGGCCGTCGAAGTCATCCAAAACTTGATTGATGACTGTACCTTCTACGCAGATATCTTTGCTTTGGCTGCTGAGTACATCAAAGACTTACCAAGCAAAATTGCTAGCGAGTTAGGTCTCTCAAAGAGGGACTTTGTCATGATACCTGTTGGTAACAAACAAATCAAGAGAGCCGATGACGACGACAGTATTTTGGTTTCTTTGATGGAATCTTTGAAAGATTCTGGTTTGGCTGACCAAGTGGTGAGAGAATTGATTGTGGATCCTGACTTCTTGTCCTTTGGTGCTGATTTGATCGAACAATTGTTCGAACAAGATGCTATCACTGTTTCAGAATTAGTGAGTGCTCTTTTGGATTCCGGTTTGATTCCTTCGCTTATGAAGGCTTTCTTGAACTTGGGTACCTTGGACACTGTTATCACCAATGCATTGGCTGCTGCCTTCGGAAAGTGTGACGGTTCTTCTGTCACTTCTGCTTTGAGTACTGCCACTGTCACTGCTTCATCTGATGCGTCCACTACAAGTAAGCCATCTGTGTGCAGAAAGAAGAAGAGATCCTACAACTACTAAAATTGAAATGATTACCCCACTACCCACATGTTAAAAAAATTTTTTAATGGTTTGTTTATGAATGCTTTTTTACCTTAATTTTACAACAATCATGCCGGTCAGTTGTAACATTAATACCATTTTAATCTTCTTGAATTTAATTTATTTTCGTGTATTATAAGTATCCCATTAAAAATATATGCCTATGATATTGTAAAGTATGGAGAGTATAAGCTTTGTCTCTTTGCAGCCAGTTTTGGCTAGTTACTACTCACAGTTTCTTGAATCATTTAGATACGATGATCAGAAACAGTCATCAAATCAAGCCCTATTGAACCCTTTCTACCGCTTAATCTAGGAAATAGGGCGTGTGGCGTAGTTGGTAGCGCGTTTGCCTTGCAAGCAAAAGGTCACTGGTTCGATTCCTGTCTCGTCCATATTATTTTTTTTTGTCGCACCCATCTCTCCCCATACATTTCTCTTCTTCAGTTCGCGTAAACAAAACACACCAATAATGCCTAGGTATGTACTAAGCAATTGCTTGCGGTTACCGATGCAGTTTGCTCCATTTCAGCAATCGTATTCAATAATACTAACATTTACAGAGAGACTATAACGCTACAGGCAGGTCAATGTGGGAATCAAGTGGGGTTGCAGTACTGGAATCAATTAGCGTCAGAACATGGTATATTACCAGATGGATCCACCTTGGAGTATCCCCACGACGAACTACGTGCACAATTTAGCACTAATTACAAAACCACATTAAATCAGAGGGAAGACAATCCCGAGACATTCTTCACCATTTCAGACACAAACAAATACACGCCTAGATCGATATTAGTCGACTTAGAGCCTTCGGTGATAGGTAAAGCCACCAATTCGTTGCCAATGTTCAATCCGAGAAACATACACTTGAGTGAATCGGGTATGGGTGCTGCTAACAACTGGCAAAAGGGATATAACTATGGGTTGCAGCAACAGGAGGAATTAATAGATTTGATAGATCGAGAATGTGACAAGTGTGATAACTTGTCCAATTTCCAATTGATTCATAGTGTTGCAGGAGGAACGGGGTCCGGGGTGGGGTCTTTGATGCTTGAACTAATTAACGACAGATACGGAACGAAAAAGCTAATCAGCACATCTTCTATATTTCCCTCCAATGAAAAGACATCCGACGTGGTAGTACAACCTTATAACACGGTTCTCACGTTGAAGAGATTAATCGATTTCAGTGACTGCACTTTTGTGTTTGACAATGATTGTTTAAATTCCATAGAAAACATGCTTTTTGGCAACAACGTCGGCATAAGCAATAGCGCCCAAGGGGCATTTGAAAACACCAATAAATTGATATCATATGTCATGGCCAGTGTGTCCAACCCTATCAGGTTTCCCAGTTACATGCATTCGTCATACGATTCCATTATTTCCAGTTTGATCCCCACACCAGACTTAAAGTTTTTGACCTCGTCCATAGCACCTTTTGCCGATCTTACGTTATTCGATAAGTTGACCACCAAATACAGCTTCAAAAACATGAACGAGTACGATTTGATTCTTGAGCTTCTTGACGATAAATACAAGGTCAACCGTACCGCCAATGAAACCAAGTATATTAGCATGATGACATACTTGATAGGCGACAAGTTCAATCAGGTGGATATAAGGAAAGCAGTCACTCGAGCTACCAAAAGAGTGGACTTTGTTCCTTGGACGTCGTCTTCTATCAACATAATCAACGGTAAAAAATCACCATTCCTTAAGGGAAAACAAATCAACGGTATACTGGTATCTAACAACACATCCATGATATCCGTGTTCAGCAAGATCTTGAAGCAATACGATTTGCTAGCCAAACGTGAGGCCTACATCAATTTCTACACCGAGTCAAATAACGTGGAGGAGCGTGCTAGCGTCATGGAGGTTTTTAGAGAATGCAAGGAAAGCATCATCAGTGTGATAGAGGAGTACAAGTCATGTAGAGATATGAGCTATTTAGAGGACATCAATTAGGTGCCTTTAACTGGCTGCACCATTGTAATATACAACATCATTACGTCAAATAAATATTTCCTATTTGGGATTTCTCAGACCCTTTACAGATAAGGCTCCAACCGATAACACGGATCGGCTTTTTTTCGTGAAAATCATTTTTCTTCATGACAAATCAATTCGAATTAGAACATCTTATCTCCAAAAGAGCCGCCGGGAGGTACAAGGTACATTTTGCAACCTTCCCTACTGAGGGGCAACCCGAGGGGTTTAAACGACACGAAAACCCCTTGCATTTAAGCTGGGGGACTCCCAATGATGGTTTCTTCCCAGTCCATTCAATTGACGTGGAAACCGTCGACACTCCGTTCGAACACGACTTGGGGTTGAAACATACAAACAACTCCTTGGAGGCATTACCGGAGGAGTTTAAAAAGATGGATATGGACACTCATAACCACGTCAAGATCTCCAAGAAAAATGATCCAAAGTCCGTCATTGACATTAAGACAGGCTTTCAATACTCCACCTTCGAAGGGATGCAGAAGTTGCGTGAATTCACCAAGGAGTTCATCAACAAAATCCACAAACCGGGCTATGACGATTGGGACGTGTTGTTATCCACGGGGGCAGGCGATGGTATCTTGAAGACGGTGGATTCGTTGTTAAACCCCGGCGATACCATTTTGTTGGAGGAATTCACCTTCACTCCTGCATTAAACATGATCAGAGAAGCCGGTGGCAACCCAGTGCCTATCAAGTTGAAGGTGGGGTCTGATAGCGAAGGCATTGATTTTGAGTATTTGGTGGATTTGCTCGAGAACTGGGAGTCCAAATACCCCGATTTGAAGAGACCAAAGGCATTATACACCATTGCAACGGGCCAGAATCCAACCGGGTTGACCCAAACATTGGAATTCCGTAAAAAAGTATACGCTTTGGCCGAAAAGTACGATTTTGCTATCATCGAAGACGATCCGTACGGGTATTTGACATTACCACCGTTTGAAAAGCCCGACGGGACTGTCAAGTTGCACGAGTTCTTGACCATCGAAGAGTATATCGAAAAACACATCACACCCTCGTATTTAACCATTGATACTAAGGGTAGGGTCTTACGTATTGAGACATTCTCCAAACTATTTGCACCAGGATTGAGGGTTGGGTTTATCATTGCCCACAAACGACTCGTGGAGGTAATGGGAAACTACGCAGCAGTGGTGACCAAATTCCCTTCAGGGGTGGCACAAACTATCTTGACCAATGTATTGTACCAAAAATTCAATGGGGTCGACGGATGGATCAATTGGATCTTAAAAATGAGAGCCGTCTACATCCACAGAAGAAACTTATTGGTGAATGAGTTGAAGAATTCAGACGTGTTCCAAAAGGGCTTAATTGACATCATTGATCCCAAAGCGGGTATGTTTATTTCGGTTGTGTTGAAATTCCCTCAAGGCACCGATATCCAGGCCAAAATTGACTTGCTCAACTGGAAGTTTGCCCATTATGGTGTAGGAGTGGTCCCCGGTTTGAACATGGCCGTCGATAAGAAATTCAGTATCGAAAGAGGTAGTTTTTTTAGGTTAACGTTTGCACCGTTAAATAACGACAAGGAAGTCATTGAAGCATCAAAACGATTCATCGGTGCTGTTGATGATTTCTTCCAAAAAGGATTAGAATTCTGATTCATTACACTTACTTAGATAGAGATCACGTGAAATATATATGCCTTCTTCCACCGCTTTAAATTGTACAGCCCTCAAATCACCAGTTGAGATTGGCAACGCGAAATCATCTTTTAACCCTGAAGCATGTCTTTTAATTTTGCAAGCTTTACCAAGGACCTCAAACAATTGGGCGATAAGGTCACCAGTGAATTCAACAACGAAGTGTTACCATTTGCACAAAGAACCACAAGGTTGGTTCAGGAAAAAATCGGGAGAGTTAACGTCGATGACATCTCACAATTACCATCAGAATACGTCACATTGGCTAATAAATGCAACAACATCGAAAAATTGTACAAAAACGTCTTGAAAATCACTTCCACCTACAACAACGAAAGCTATGATTACCCCATCAATGTGCAAGAGTCATTCCAGGAGTTTGGGAAAAACATCAGCTCCAGAATGTCCAATTTATCGAAAGCTACCACACCAGCAGAGGCCCAGGCCGCCATTATTAATCCCAATACCGGGGAGTTTAAGCCGCCAAAGACATTGTACCATGCGTTGTCAAGAGCCACCGACGCGTCTATTTTGACTTCCAACGAAGAGGAGCAAGATCCTTTGATTAAATCGCTTGATTTGTACTCTCAAAACTTATTGAAGATCGGTAATGCCAGGTTGGGCCAGGACCAATTGATCCAGGCCAAATTCAACAAGCCGTTGTCCACCACGTTGCGCCAATTGATTGGCCAGAGTAACAACATACAAAAGAAGGTGGAGCAAAAGAGAATTGACTACGATTTGGCCAGATTGAATTTGACCAATTGTACCAATCCAAGCAAAGAGCCTCAATTGAGAGTTATCATGGAAAACGCCGAAGACGACTTTGCCAATACCGTTGAAGATGCCATCAGTATAATGCAGAATGTATTGGACAAAGCCAAGCCATTGGAAGAGTTTTTGGAGTTGATCAAGGCGCAATTGGCCTACCACAAATTGGCCAGTGAGTTATTGGGCGGTATTGTTGGCGATTTCGAGAAGTTGATTGAAGAATCCTCTGTATCTCATGACAGCAGCAGAGGATCTCGTGATTTTGAAATTTGAGACTGAACTTAGATATGTAGAGAATCAAACATGGTTGAGTTGTTAATCTATATGTGTGTATTAGTGGTTCTTTCTATGAACTATGAATTGAATTTTTGTGGAATGTCTATTCTAATTTTAACGATTCCAATCTTGGATCGACCCCTTCTTCTCCTTCGTGAGCTTCTAACAAACGGGCGTGTATGGACTGCAATGCTCTGAGGGTGTCATCTTGGTTGATGACGGCAGATATATTTATTTCGTTGGCACCCTGAGAGATCATTTCGATGTTGATTTTTTCATCGGCCAACACCTTGAACATATTACCGGCTATACCAATGAAATTCACCATTTGTTTCCCGACCAAAGATATAATGGTCATGTTTCTGGTGATGTCCACGGTTCCCATTTTGCTTAACTCTTTAATAGCGTTTCTCAAGCTCTTTTCTTGATCGGACTGCATTTGCAAAGCCATTGACACATGCACTTCGGATGTGGAGATAAGATCCACCACCAACTTGTACTGGTCCAAAGTGGCAAAAACATGAGCCAAGAATCCATGCGATAACGTTTTCTTGTTGGAGTGTATGTTCAAAACCACTATATCTTGCTTAGCAGTGATGGCGGTGGCAGACCTCTTTTTATGGCTTCTTATGTATGAGGAAGGCAATGCTTCGTACGCCACAGGAGGATGTGGAGGCGTGCTTTCACCTCTTTTACCGATATTGTCGGGGAAAATGATGGTACCTCTCCCAGTAGGGTTTTCGACGTTTTTAATTCTGATTGGGATTTTGGCTTTGATCACTTGCTCCATGGTGAAAGGATGGATAACTTCGGACCCGTAATACGTCAATTCGGCTGCCTCTTCAGGTGTGACACTATCCAACAATCTAGCATTTGGCACCTTACGAGGATCGGCTGTGAAAATACCATCAACTTCTTTCCACACCTGTAATTCATCGGCTGCAACACCAACCGCCACCAAAGCGGCACAAAGATCGGTGTAACCTCTACCGACACCATTTAACAACCCCCCAGGAACTACCCCAAAGTATCCGGTGACGACGGGAATGCAGGTGTCGTCTAAACAGGATACTTTTTTAGCCAATTCAAACGCTAAAAATTTGTAGAAGTTGTCATCAAACCCGTTATTGAAGTCGTAGTCCACAGGAATGATGTTTGATAAGTCCACGTAACAGGAGTTTAAACCGTGGTCCTTCATCAAAGCAGCTATGAATCTACACGACAACTTTTCTCCAATAGACATGATGGTATCTAAGGTTCTAGGGCTGATTTCTCCAATAACCTTACAGGCATGAAGAAAATCGTGGGCTTTCTTGATTTCGTCTTTTGTATCGTTTATAAGCTCCTGTCTGATGGTTTTGTCTTTGATTTTGTCAGTGGCGTTATCTACATGGTCGTCTTCAATAACCTTTAAAAGAGCAGCAAAATCACCGTTTTCGGACGCTATATCGGCGGATCTTAACAATCTCGAGGTGGTTCCTTCGCTTTTTGTGTGGGATGATCTTGCAGAACACACAACCGCCACCCTGTTGGTTTCACTGGTGACTTTGACGATATCATCAACGATATTTTCAGGGAACTTACCAACAGAGGTACCACCGAATTTCTGTATGATCCATCCACGTCTGGAGGAGATGTTTTTGAGGTCCAAAACTGAATTGTACGACAGAGTGGATAATGCGGGGCTACCTTGTACCATATTCGACCTTTTTTGTAGGGTATGAGGCTTGGGTGTCAAAAGGTAAACGTGAAAAAAAAAATTGACTCGTTTTATGAGTCAAATTGATCTTTGGTGAGCTGTGCAGAAATAACGGTCCGCGCACGCACGCTTTCTTTTTATTCTCCAGGAATTCAAAATTAGCAGTTGGCATCGCATTGAGGCTCTCATCGCATTTATCAGGTCATTTTAGTAACTTCAGACAAACAAAAATATTTTGTGCACCATGGCGCCTGATAAGAGGGAAGGAGATTCGTTGGAATCACAGCCAAAGAAGCTAAACACGCAGTTCAATAAAGAGCAAATTGAGCTGTTTTTCGAGCCCAAAATTTGGGATGAGAAGTTTCAAGATGAGCTCAAAACGAGCATTTCCGACAGTGAACCCTATAAATGGGGCACCATCAAGGAAATTATGGACGACACATTGTTAAGGAACGTCAGAAATGAGGTTTTGAATGAGATTGCGTTTACAAAAAAAGAAACCGATATCTATAAGGTGCATCAATCTGGGGATCTAGCCAATCTCTCCGGTTTGGACTGGGACGATTTGTCCAGATTGCCCTCTTTGTATAAACTAAGAGCTGCTATCTATTCACAGGAGTTTAGGGACTTTATCTCTAAAGTTACCGGATGTGGAAAACTCAGTGGAATCAAAACAGATATGAGTATTAACACCTACATAAAAGGATGTCATCTTTTGACCCATGACGATGTGATTGGGTCACGTAGAGTCAGCTTTATTCTCTATATGCCGGAGCCAGATAAGAAATGGGAGGAGAATTACGGAGGGGCCTTGAGGTTGTTCCCTGCTATAGTGCCAAATGTGCCCTCCACCGATTATCATAGCAAATTAGTGCCCCAATTCAACCAAATAGCCTTTTTTACTGTCCAGCCGGGTTTATCATTCCACGATGTGGAGGAGGTCCGTGAAAACAAACACAGATTGTCTATTCAAGGCTGGTTTCATATTCCTCAAGAAGGAGAGCCCGGTTATATACCTGGAGAACAAGAGGCCACAGAGGCCAAAAGTACGTTGCAACAGCTCCAAACGAAAGAATTACAAGAATACGATTTCCCTAAACCCACAAGAGTCGACTTCACTCCACATGAAATAAGCGTATACAATGACTTTAAAGAGTTTGGGTTTGCACAGGGTGAGCTCGAATATCTCCTGCGTTTCATCAACCCGGTTTATATGGATAAGGACAATTTGCTTAAACTCAACAATGTGTTTCTTGAAGAGAACATCATCGAGTTGGCGGGATTTCTTAATGACGATATAGCCTCGGCGTTGAATAAGACACTCAGAGCCAAAGAAATCAATGAGCATACACCGCAAAGATCTGACGAAATATCGTTCCCTTGGAAATGTGCAGTTCCTCCACATAAACAACGTTACATGTATATTGACGGAACAGAGTCATTTGACATGAACGAAAAGTCCATTATGTTCAAAAACCACATTGGACCGCAAGAAATGCCCAACTTCAACTTGTTGAGTAATATGAATCTTCAAGATGGAGAGGCCCAATTGGTAGAGATATCGAAATTCATCAAATCTATGGTGTTCCGCAAGTGGATAAGGTTTGTCACCAGCTTGGTCCCCACCAGTGATCAAGTATTGGTCAGAAGATTCAGACCGGGCCACGATTTCATTCTTGCAACCACCACCGACAGAAACCTTGCCAGAGAACATCTTCAAGAATCAAATGTACTTCTTGAAGCCACCTTGAGCCTCACCCCCACCGCCTTAAATCCAAAGAACTGGGACCTGGGCGAATTTGGGGGATATGAGCTTTGCATGTCACTCGATAACGACGGAGAGGACTTTGAAGATGACGACCCTGCCATTTACAAGCCCAGCGACCCCAATGACGACAGTGTGCTCTACTCGAGTCAATGCAAGTGGAATAATTTGGTGCTTATGGTGAGAGATCCGTCGGTATTGAAATTCGTCAAGTATGTCAGTATCAACGCCAAAGGGTCTCGATGGGACATTTCGTGTCAATGGAATGTCAGTGCCGATGACGATGACGAAGCCGACGAGGACGACGAAGAGAACGAAGAAAACGAAAACTAATAGGCGCCACAAACAGCGGAAAAATTGTATTGAAACGTTTGCAATGTTATACCACGATAAGCAACACTATGTACACCACCACGTAACTTTATACCACAAATGTGTATAGGAATCTCAATATATATCTGGGGATTTGAAAAGTTTGAAGGAAATCATTTCCTAATTAGGCAAGGAAAGAACGCGCCGGGTAAGCGCTGAAAAATTCATAGGGAAACCAAAAAATATAAAAATCACTGGAAGATTTAATCTCAAGTAATTCAGTTCGAAACCATGGCATCCGAAGAACCCAATCCATTAGTTATATTCGCCACCATTGCCGCAGTGATCTCCACCGCCGTGATCTTCTATTACTTCCAACAATGCAAAAAAAACAAGCCCATTTTGGACACCGTTGAGTTCAAAAAGTTCCCATTGATCGAGAAAACAAGAGTCAGCCACAACAGTTACATATATAGATTTGGATTACCAAAGTCGTCCGACACATTGGGTTTACCAATTGGGCAACACATTGTGATTGGCGCCACCATCAATGGCAAGGAAGTGGCTAGATCCTACACTCCTATTTCCAACAACGAAGCCAAAGGATACTTTGATTTGTTGATTAAAGTGTACGAAAAGGGTAACATTTCTAAACACGTCGATAGCAAGAATATTGGTGACACCATTGATGTTAGAGGACCAAAGGGTTTCTTCACTTACACTCCAGGAATGGTGAAGAGTTTCGGTATGATTGCAGGTGGCTCGGGTATCACTCCAATGTACCAAATTTTGACCTATATTTTAAACAACCCCCAAGATAAGACTGAAATCCACTTGCTTTACGCTAACGTCACCGAAAACGACATTTTATTGAGAGCTGAATTGGACAAATTGCAAGAAGAACACCCAGACCAATTGTTCATTCATTACGTCTTGAATGAAGCCCCAGAAGACTGGATTGGCTCCGTCGGGTTTGTGACTCCAGAACTCATGGAAAAGCATTTGCCTGCTGCTTCTAACGACACCAAATTGTTGATTTGTGGTCCTCCACCTATGATTAGTGCCATGAAGAAAGCCGCTGTCGGTTTAGGATACGAAAAAGCCAAACCTGTTTCTAAACTTAACGATCAAGTGTTTGTTTTCTAAACAATTAGACCTACATACTGTTTCATACATTTAATATTTGGCTTGTTCATTACACCAGTTATAATTGAATGCCAACAGGCATGTAAAAGCGCACGTGACCTGCACTTTTCTCTTATTTTGATGCGCACGTCATTTAAAGTCTGCATACATTCTTATTGTTTTCATTAATTAATTTATCACTTGTGTTACTTCCTCGATTAGCAATTGCAGTTTTCTCTGTTAAAGTTACAAGCACTCGAACATGCTTTTGAATTTGTTGTTTATGATATGCTTGGCTCAATCTGCGACCGTTCCCAAATGGGATATCTCGGACAGTTACATTGATAAAACCATTAAGGAGGCCTCTGACACCGTCGATTCCATGATGTTTCAACACACCTCAGCATACAGGCACCTACCACCGATATTATCGGATCCTGATCCTTTTCAAAGGACTATAGCCGATGGCGAAGTCCCCGATTATGTAATAGAATACGCCCCAGTGGTACATTTATATTCTGAAGAAAGATATTTGCCTTACGACATAGCCAAATTTGTTACGAATTTCCATGTTGAGTACGAAAATGGCACTGTAGTGAATGGAACAGAAAAGAAGATGAACATCGAAAAATTAGCCAAGTTACCTACAAACGAAGAATTATACCTAACATCCAACTCGGATTTCGATAAGGACCCTGAATGGATCACAGGATTGAAGAACAAACCAAATTTGGTGACAGGCGAAATAAGGGATGCACCCGCCACTCTAATAGTGGTGGATAAAGGAAATGGATGGGTAGATACCTTTTGGTTCTACTTTTACTCATTCAATTTGGGTCCTTTTGTCATGGGGAATGGCCCCTACGGAAACCATGTAGGGGATTGGGAGCATTCCTTGGTCCGTTTCTATAACGGAGAGCCAATAATCGTATGGTTACTGGCACATGGTGGTGGACAAGCCTATTACTACAAAAATCTAGAAAAATATGAGTTTAACCCGAACCATCCCGTGATATTTTCAGCAAGAGGCACACATGCCAACTACGTTTCGGTGGGTCAACATCCTCATGATCTTCCCTATGCTATTTTATCTGATTTCACTGACAGAGGGGCGTTGTGGAATCCCACAAAAAATTACCTTAGCTACACGTTTGATGGAGAAAACGTTTTTCCGTCTTCGACCAACAGGTCACCTAAACACGTGGGAAGAGAGTTGAAATACCACAACTGGTTGAGGTTTACAGGACATTGGGGCGACAAACAAATCCTTGATGACGACCCCCGTCAATCTTATTCTTTCATAGGAGGTCATAAATACATTGATGGGCCTAGAGGGCCCCTTCAAAAGAACTTGCTACGTCTTAAGCCTTGCGAGAGACACAAATGGTGGAATTTCTGGAACGGATGCATGGTTAGGGAAAATATCAAATGGGGCATTGGTGTTGAAAGCGAAGGGTATAATTGTGGGAATCTTTTCATTAATGTGAGGCCCTGGTGGCTTAAAACAATTCTACAGAAAATCACCTGGAGTGGTTTTTTCTGTTTTGCCGCCGATTTGATATATGGTTAATTGGGTTTAGTCATTTTAGTTAGAGTTTAAAAAATATACTAATTTTGCACTTTCTTTTACAGGGTGCTATTTTCTCAGCCGCTTGCAGAAAAAAAATTTGCAGCCATCTCAATTTTAAAAAAAATGGATATAACATCCAGTCAAAAGACTTTTGCGAGTAGCACGGCCATAGAAGGCTCAGAAATTATACCGAGACAAAACTCGAAATGGGAGAATTTTAAAGATTCTTTCAGACAATACGAAAATAATAGTTTTTTCATTGATGAAGAGTATCAAGATATGACCGACCTCGAAAAAGCCAATATAAAGACCGCAAGATCGCCTTTGAGAAGAGAATTGAAGGCCAGACATCTTCAAATGATTGCTATAGGCTCGGCTATTGGGTCGGGATTGTTGGTTGCTAGTGGGCTGGCCTTGAACACCGGGGGTCCTTTAGCGGTTTTAATATGTTGGTCCTTGACAGGTTTATCTGTTTTCTGCACCATTCATGCCTTAGGAGAGCTCACAGTGACATTTCCTATTTCAGGCTCATTCAACGTGTATGCTAGCAGATTCATTGATCCTTCCTTGGGGTTTGCTGTCGCATGGAACTACTTTTTGCAATACCTCGTGTTACTACCGTTGGAGTTAGTGGCAGGCTCAATGACCATGCAATATTGGAACACCTCTATTAACCCCGATGTATGGGTGTTGATATTCTACGTTGTTGTTATTTCTATCAATTTTTTCGGTGTAAGAGCTTACGGGGAGGCGGAATTTGCCTTTTCATTGATCAAAGTGGTGACTATCTCCATGTTCATTATCGTGTGTATTGTGATAGCAGCTGGAGGTGCTCCAGAGGGCGATGCAGTAGGTGGAAAGTACTGGAGAGACCCTGGTTTGTTTGCCAATGGCTTCAAAGGTGTTGTTTCTGTGTTTATCACCTCTGCATTTGCTTATGCTGGTACTGAACTCGTGGGATTAACCGCCGCCGAATCCTCAAATCCAAGAGAAAGCTTGCCAAAGGCTACCAAACAGGTGTTTTGGAGAATCCTTGTGTTTTACATGGTCTCGTTGTTGTTGATATGTTTCTTGGTGCCTTACGATGACGACAGATTGCTCAATGGAACCTCATCTGTCGATGTCAATACCTCACCTTTTGTCATTGCCATCACCAATGGTGGCATCAAAGGATTGCCTTCGGTGATGAATGCCGTCATTCTCGTTTCAGTCATCTCCGTCGGATCTTCCAGTGTGTATGCCACGTCCAGAACCTTGACTGCATTGGCAGAGCAAGGCATGGCGCCAAAGATTTGTGGATATATTGATAGAAAAGGAAGACCTTTGGTGGCCATTTGTATAACCAATTGTTTTGGGTTGCTTAGTTTCATCGCCGCCAGTGGAAAACAGGCGGAGATATTTGGTTGGTTACTTTCTATCAGTGGTCTTAGTTCTATCTTCACCTGGATCACCATTTGTTTAGCTCACATAAGATTTCGTAGGGCTTTGAGCTTGAACGGAAGAAACACCGACGAGTTAGCATTTAAATCTCAAGCGGGCGTGTTGGGGTCATGGTACAGTGTCATTCTTAACTGTTTGGTGTTGATGGCACAATTCTGGGTAGCATTGTTCCCATTGGGCGGTAAACCCAGCGCCCAAGGATTCTTCGAGAGTTATTTGGGGGCTGTTGTTCTAATTGTGTTTTATGTCGGGCACAAGATCTGGAAAAACAACTGGATTTTGTTTATTAGAGCAAAAAATATGGACATTGATGTCGGTAGAAGAGAAACCGATCTTGAAGCTTTGAAAAAAGAATTGATGGAAGAGAAGTTGATGATGAGCCAAAAACCATTCTATATCAGAATCTACAACTTCTGGTGCTGAATTCTATGCATAAAGGACACACAAATATCATATATATAGACATAATATAATTTAATTATAAATTGCAGTCTACCGCATGCATTTACAGATGCTCTTCTTCTCCATATTTGGCTGCATATCATCGCGGAGATTTTTTCATGTCTACTCACCATCCAAATTTTAGCAGAAACTCTGGGTTTGGGAGCGTATTCAAGTCCTGGACGAACTCGTTAAAGGCTTCCAGTAAGAATGCACCTGTAGAAGTCAATCCACTAGTTGTTGGGGGAGGAAGTGAGCAACAAAAGCTTTTCTTGCAACTTCAGAGCGGGCCTCTTCCGCAAAGAGCATCCACGGCGGCTAAGTTGATAGATAGTTTGGGAAAATACTCCATATCGTCCATTCCCGAGGTCTGGTACCTTGCTAGAGATATGTGTGATCCCAGATGTCAATCCTACATACGACGTGTAACGATCAGGTTGATGATAGAGTGTATTAAACATGATGATTTGACTGCATCCAGTAATAAACTAATGTACTACCGAGACATACTAAAGTATTGTCACGTTTCAGAAAGCAAAGTGGATCCCGAATTTGATTTATTTCTCAAGGCGCTTCGAACGTTGACGCAAGACGGTAGAGAGATCCAGGAATTGTGTATATTGGAGTCTCATATGGGATTACCACAATTTTTGAATATTGCATTGCAAGCGCTTACTAAAAAGGCCAAAAATTACTCCGTTATGGATACCGAAGAAAGTCTAAAAGAAGACCTTGTCTTCCAAGGGTTTTTCAAACTTGTAACCTACATAAAAAACTGTGTGAAATTCAATTCTAATACCATTGATTCGTTATATTTGGATCAATTTGCAGCAAAGACAATTCTCGCTGGATTCAAAACCACAAACAAGCTTTTATTGATTAGTTTTGTAGAATTGTTATCAACGACCATCATCTACACCGTGGTCAATGAAGGCACGATATCTGACACCATACGATTTTTTTGTTCTGTGTATGGTTCTAATGAAGAACTCACTGATATCACATGGAATGCCATCACTGTTTTGTCGAGTCACCGAACGTTTTTCATTATCAGCACATGCATATGTGATATCATCACGAACGAAGAATTGCAATCATTCAAGTCAGATAATCCTGAGAATTTGCTAACTACAGTGACATCCAACACCACCATTAGCACATTGGATCATAAGAGGTCCAACAGTGCATTGAGCGCCTGTGTGGGGGCTATTCAAGTAATAGAAAAGTTAGCTATACGGCCCATAATTGCCGATATCTCCAATGATACCCCGTTAATTTACTTCTTGACTGCTTTGCAGAAGATGATATCATATGAAGTGCCAGTACTCAATACTACATTGTTGAGATCTCTTGATAGGCTTTTCTCCCAGCAATCTTTGGGTACAAACCAAGAAAATGTCAATATCCTCGATACTATATACCTGTTTCAATTGTGGTATTCTTCCAAAAGCTCCATTTACGATGTTTTGAATAATTTGCGTATCTACAGCGATATAGATGCAAGTTATTGGAGTAGTATTTGTTACTCGCTTCAAAAGGCCTACGAGAATCATGAATTGAATACACCAAGAGAGAAATTAATAAAGTTTTTCACCAGAAACTACCAATATTTACCAAGAGATACGGTTAAATTTGTTTTAAAATTCCATATCGACGAAAAATCATGCACTACTTTGAATCCTTTGTGGAAAGAGACTTGCATCAAGCTTTTGAATTACTTCTACTCGTGTCGTAAAGATACAAACACATTTGTCAAGGATTCATCCAATGAACCGGATGTTAAACTAGACGTTTTAAAAACCTTAAAAGCAAGCATTGATGTATCCAACTCAATCGAAAGGTCGGATCAAAACTTCGAAATTGTAATAGAAATATTGAAAAAGTCATTGAAAGAAACTGATGATAAGATATTAAAATACGTGATAGATGAGTTCTATGTGAAAACGGTTGATACACTGTCAATGATTATTTTCACATATATTAATGATGTTTTTTCACAATATTTCGAAATGAAGCCCCAAGCAGGCAGGCTTAAAAGTCTTGTTTCTATGAACTCCTCTGGTGTAAAGTCATCTGAGATTAGCAGTGATCAATATAGTGACGATCAGATTTCGACAAACTTCAAGTTCCATTTTGCCAAGGGGACTATGAGAATCTTGCTTCAGCAAGCAACCAAAGATGCTCGTAAAACATCTGAAGCATATAGATTGGCTATATACATAGCACAATATGCAATTTCAACCGAGCAAATTGATCTCTTGTTGGTTATACTTAAAGGTTTGGTCAGACTTAGAGTGTCCAGTGAAGGGTGTATATTCTTTACGGAACTCTCTGATATTGAAGGTTTAGCGAACGCTTTTAGAAGAAACAAATTAGACGCAGACTTCAAAGATCATAAGGATTATAAATGGCGCTATCCTGAATCAGTTGACTACCTTGAAGGCAATTTTTACAATCAAGAACCGATATACAATTTGAAGATATTCAATTCGAAAAGCAACAAATTGCAAGTGAACGAGGACGAAATACAGCTTGATCCAGAGCTTTGGTTTTCAGTTGTGTTATATATCATGGAAAACTTCGTTCATTGGGAAGTATATCTGTATATTTGGACCCATTTTTGTCCTCAATTGTCAAACATGAAACTATTTGAGAATAGTACAGAACAACTTTTGAAACTAAAAAACGTGGTATGTGAACAATTGATGTTAAATTTACCACAGAATGCATCTTTACCAGGAAGTTTTCTCAAATCACACTTGCAAGTTGCTTGTGTCAGAAACATGTCTGCATTATTGGGATACCATCCAATCTTTCTGAAAGTTGACGAAGATGATATAATCAGAGCTTTACTTTTTGGTATTGATTCTTGGGAAAGAACAGCCATACCTTGTATACACATCTTAACCATGTGCTGTTATGAGATTCCCTTATCAATTAAGAAGTACATTTCTACCATTTTGACTAAATTCCAAACCAAGGTGACAAGTACTTTTGCCAGTTCTCACATCCTTGAGTTTTTAATGGTTTTAATTGACAGACCGTCATTGACATCTAGTTTTAATATGGATGATGTGAAGCGAGTTTTTGGTATTTGTTTTAAGTACATACAGCATTCCAACGATTCAATTCGAAGCAAAAATCTCGAAGATAAAGGCACAGTTCCTCAACATGGCCAGGAAATTGAAATTGACCACACTCCTTCTACTCAAAATAACCAGGAACATATTGGAATTCTTTTACAATACGTTTTAACGTTGTCGTATAACGTGATTTCAACATGGTTTTTGAAAATAGAGTTAGCAGAAAGAAACAAATTGACTTCTTTTCTTTTGAAAAATTTGATTAATTTAAACCAGGGAAAGGAAGTTTTAGATGATCAGATCATAGCATTTGTGGATCTTATTATTCGATTCACATACAGTAATCTCCCACTTAAAAACATTAATCCAAACACAACCATTGCAAAGTTTCAAAAGAATGAGAAAGTCACTACTAATACCTGGATAAATGGCTACGTCATTGTGACAATTTGTACTGATTCAGAAACCAGCGAGTCACTCATATGCCTTAGACGGCCCACTGGCGTTGCGTTGTTTAAACTTAATATTCATCAAGATTTGATATCTGCCAAAGAAAGATACTCACATTCCCAGTACTTTTCTCCCAATCACATTTTATTACAAACCTTTGTCAATATGGATTTAAAAAATCAATCCAAACCACTCCCATTGATCGAGGATACTATCAGTGCTAGAGCACTTGCATCTTTTGATAGAATACCGATTGTTGAATTCCATAAAATAGGTCTCATATATATTGGCAAAGACCAGAGGGAAGAAAAAGAATTATTGGGTAATAGAGGTGGATCAAGAAGATATCAGAACTTCCTATATTCTACTGGAGATTTGATCAAATTAAAAGGATGTAAGGATATTTATGTGGGTGGTTTAGATACTGATTCAGGTACCGATGGTGAATATGCGCTATATTGGAGCGACAAGACAGTCCAAATGATATTCCATACCACCACATTGATGCCCAATAACGAGAAAGATCCTTATTTCGACTTGAAGAAGCGTCATATCGGTAATGATTACGTCAATATCTATTTCGACGAAAGTGGATTGCCCTTCAACTTCAACATTATAAAATCGCAATTCAACTTTATCAACATAGTAATAACGCCCCATACCAAATCATTTAGTTTCTACAGTGACCAAGACACCCACAAGCAGATGTATAAGGTCAAAACCTATAGACGTAGTGGTGTTCCTGGGGTATTTGCAACATGCCATTTTAAAATGGTCAGCGAAGACAATTTGTGCACCGTTATAAGAAATTTGGCCATAACTGCTAACCAATTTGCAAACGTATGGCATGCACACTACCATGGTATGTTTGTTTCCAACTGGGCTCACAGAGTCAAGCAAATCCAATCATTAAGAGAAAGGACAATTAACAATCACGAGGTTTTAAAGCAGGACCAAATTAAAGAAAAGGATCCCAGACCAGGCTTAAACGACCCCACACAATCATTCTTGAGACAATTGCAATTCGACGTGGCATCTGAGGACTCGGATATCCAAAAGAAATACGAATATTTAGAGGGTACCGAAGATGAATTCTATAAAGCATTTGAGTTCAACCTGTACACTTAAACCCATGCACAAAGCTGCCACACAAAACTGCCCTAATAGGCACAGCACGAATGATAGGACCATTAGAGGTATCAAAGACATATGAGACACTTTTCATTTGCGTTCTTATTGCGTCGTTGGCATCAGAGGTAGGTTCTATTCCGTTCGCATCTCCCATAGATGTGGCTTTCTCACATCATCTAACTGTGGTTGCACCCTTTTTCTACAAAGATTAACTATAAGAAACCACTATATAGAATTACCTTTCTATAGTAATAGCAGTAACATCGACAGTACCCAGGAGTTGAGCAGCCCTGCCACGTTTTTAAGGCGTACTTTTACGGCAAGAAAATTCTTGCTACCTCTGCATATTGCGAGCAGGTCTCTTTTTATGCGCTTATCAGAAATTTTCTTGTAGAAATTCCACTTTAATGGCCAACCAAGATTACACATCACTTCTAGCAAAGGGCATAACTTCGATTCAGAAGTCCTTTGCAGCGCAAAAGGAGGCCGTGGCTAATTTGGAGCTTCAATATAAGACCGACGAGTTCTCACAGTTGAATCTATTGAGATCTCTCGATATATTATTAAGCACCAAGGTAAAAGGTGGAAAAATTGTCCTTTGTGGTGTAGGCAAAAGCTTCAAGATAGCAAGTAAGTTGTGTGCAACATTAAACTCACTTTCCATCACATCCACGCTTTTGCACCCTACAGAGGCCTTGCATGGAGATTTGGGTATGCTCAATGACCGAGATACCATCGTCATGTTAACAGCAAGTGGCAATACCCCTGAATTGTTAAACTTGCTCCCGCATATTTCGACCAAAATACCTATAGTATTGCTTACTTGTAATAAGGACTCAAAGCTTGCTACGAACTCGCAAATCAAATCGTTGTTATATACACAATTGCCATCTCATCTCAAAGAGGACACGATCCACGGCATACCTGCGCCCACTGTTTCTGCCACCTTATCGTTAGTTATGGCTGATTCGGTCATTTTGGCGTTAGCGGAATTGATAGAGGAGGATGTTTATCAAAGAAAGAAACAATTTTCCATGAAACACCCGGGTGGGTCAATCGGAGCAAACTTGAGCTATTTGAATGACAATATGAAAATCACTCATTCGACTTCAAATACTATGTCTTCCAGTTATTCTTCTGTGTTGAGCTTGACCCAATTAAAGAATAGCTTAAACAACACATCGGAATCCAATTCTGTGGACTCATCTGACAATGAGGATGATTTGACAGATTTAAGATTAACGAACGAGATCAAAAATGCTAATGAGTCAAATAAGGTTACTTTGTCTTATGACAATCTATGTGAATTATCCGAAAATGATTTTCTTAAATATATCACACTTTATGAGTTTATTTTGAGTAAAAAAGATGAAAAATACATTGGATGCAAAAGTTCAGATTTAAAGAACCAATACATAGAAGGGACTAAAATTAATGATGGGAAATGGAACGAGGTTAAAAATTCAATAATATTGAAGTTTAGAAACGTCAATTTATAAACGTGAATATGATAAATATATACAATACGCTTTATACATACTATTAAACAAGACTACATATACATTATTTACATTTTATGTTTAAAATTTAATTTTGGCAGCTTCAAACGTTGTCTGCCTCAATGAGGGCTGTTTCTGCAACGATGATCATTTTTTCTACGGATGCTAAATGCTTGCCATATGTGTTTTTGGAGCTCAATTGCTTCAAGTATTGTCTTAACTTAAGAACAAGCAACTTCTTTTCCTCGGACTTGGTGTCGAATCCTTCTACCAATTTTTGAATCACATAATTGGCATATTGATCTTTCATCATCAAAGCCAAAGCGGAATCGTCGGGAACATATTCCACATTTAAATCTCTATTTCCTGCCAATACTTCGTTCAAGATCTTTCTACGTTGAGCTAAAGTACCGTATTTGATACACTTCTCAATGACGTTGGAAGCAAACTTATGCTTGGAGAAATTGACAACCGATCCTAAAACAACTTTCAAAATTGATTCCCTGTCAGCGGGATTACCTCTTTCAAGAATATGCTGCATAACATAGTTACCATATTGGTCTTGAATAAGGTAGAAAATGAATCTGTTGAGTTCGCCCAAAATTTTCTTTTGGTCTTCCGGATTGGAGTATTCCAATAACCTTTGAATGACTCTACAACCATAAGGATGGGTTGATAAATGGTAGATTTGTTTCTCCAAACTATCCAAGATGAACCTTACGTTCTCAAACGGAATCTTCTCGATGGATTTTTGAATGACGTGATTACCGTTTTGATCTTTTGCACAAACAAGAACATTATTCCTTAATTCACTAATGATTTTTATTTGGCCATTCAAATCGATTGCCTCCAAAGCTCTTTGAACTACTCTACACCCGTACATCTGCAACGATAAGTCGTAGATATGTCCCAACATGTACTCTAACAAAACGTTCTTTTGAGTGGTGGAACCGTGCTCGAAAAACTTTTGAATAACATAATTACCAAATACATCGGTCATCAATTCGTAAGAAATGTCTCTAATTTCATTGAAAATAACCTCTTTCTCTTCATCCGATGCATCTGCAAGTTTTTGTTGAATAAACCTAGAACCATGTTGATCTTTGGTGAATTCAACAGCGTGTCCATAAATATCTTTAAGATAATATTCCTTACCTTTGAAGTTGGAACGCACTTCCTCCAACAATGGGGACCTGTAAATATGAGGGCCTTTTCCGTTGGATTTGCCTTTCTTCTTGGACTTATCATGGTCTGGAGAAGGCGACGCTGGTACGTTATTTTGAGCACCACCATTTGAGCTCAAAGAAGCGCCAGAAGCTTGACTTTGTCCTGCTCCGTTTGACGCATGCTTTCCGTTGCTAGAAGCGGTAGAAGCAGATGAAGAAGATCCGTTGGTTGCAGCAGCAGGTTTGCTGGTTGCAGCAGCTTCCGGTTGAGTGTTCACGTGCTCGAAATTTGGTGATTCCCCTTCTTCAACGGCCAGGTCAGTCTGCATCATTGGTGACGCAGATTGATACATGGTGTATGGGTTAAAAGGCTGGAACATGAACGGATTGGCACGAGGCATGCCGATACCCGGAACACGGAAGTCTCTCTTGTTGGAATCATCTTCTTTTTCGGACTCTTTGGATGGGTTGGCACCTTCGCTGGCCATTGGGTAGGCAGGCATTTGATACATCCTCGGGTCCACAAATGGCGTAGGCATCATGAAAGGTGGAGGGACAATTGGGTTGGCATTGTACATCGGAGTGAATGATGGTGCCGTGGCAGGATTCCAAATATTTGCACCACCAGCAAGGTTGGGATTTGATCCGTTGTTTGAAAGCGAATCCTTTTCGGCACTGAGGTTCAAAGTGGCGCCCGCCTGGATAGGCGAAGTGCTGTTGTAATGGTCAATTTTGTCACTGATGGACTGGTGACGAGAAGTCTTTTGCGGTGGCATGTTCAAACTTTCGTTGATGGACCCGGTCGGTGAGCTGTAGTTCAATTCACTCAAAGGCTTCAAGGTTTCTCTGTTGCCGTTGAAGCTGGTTCTTCTGGAATGCGGCTCCAAGTTCAACATCTCGATATCTCTGGTGGCTTCTGCCACCGAGGAGAACTTCTGCAAAAAGCTGTCTTGGGGAGGGTGCCTGTTGGCGATACCCCCACTGATGGAGGCGGTTCCCAAGCCCAATCGTTGTTGTTGATTTGGCGACGTGTTGGTGCCAGGAACTGGCGCCGTGATGGCCGATAACGCCCCTGTTCTGAGGCCAAAGATATTGGGCCCATCAATGTCACTTCCATCATTGAATGATAACCGTCTGCCTATGTCGTTGGACAACATTTTGGCTACATCAGGGTCGATATCTAAGACGGTTTTGTACTGCCCGCCGGAGGATTTGTTAGACCATATAGTTTCACTCATATTACGTTGCTGAAAAGAGTATCAGTTTTGAATACGTTTATGAAATGCTGATCTTAATATCAATGGGGGTTCGTTTTCGAGGGTATGCAAAATGTCGCAGACACGACCCCTGGGCATTCTAGGAATAGGCAAAAATCAAATAGGAAAAACTGCGAATTTAATGTCATCAAAGTTGGACTTGAATGGGAAGAAGCTACTAAAGTTGGTGTATGACGAAGCCTTTAAGGAATCCAGAAAGACGGTTCCTATATTGAAGAATCGGCTATTTGAGAGTGGGCCTTCAATTTTGTCAAACTTGTTGGAAAACGATTATAACCAGCCCTCATATACCACTGCATTATCGCATGTTTCTAAAGACATAGGGCTCAAGTCGAATTTGTTGAGGTTTAGGTGCCCCAGTTCGTTGTTGATAAACTCTGATTTCTACGACGTTTACCCTATCCAGCGAGATCGGAAGTTTTCCTTGCCAAAAGAGCTCAAAAATGGCGTTAAGTTTATGGTGGTGAAAGGCAGATCCCCTGTAAATCTATCATTCACGGGGTTTTACTACTTATTCTTCCCCAGTGCTGTCGAATCGACCGTTTATCGCCTTGAGACTGCCTTGAAACTGATCAACGGGTTCCAATTACACCTCGAGTACGTGGATCCAAAAATTCACAGCAAATACTTATACTGTCCAGCGATGGATTTGAACGACTACTCGTACCCATACGATGAAAAAATGAACCTGTTTTCGGAAACATTGCGTATAAGTGAAAATGACGATATATTAGAAGCAAATTACGACCAGTTGACGGAGATGGTGGACTTTAAAACCAGAAATTCCTCCGTATTGGTCAGAAACCTTCCCTTTGGGCTTTCCAAGTATGCCCTTCCGAAGCTTCTTTGGAATTACGACTTTCCTGATGATATCCCCATCTACAGATGCTTTAAAACCATAGTCAAAGACCAGGTTTCCCAATCCCACGTTACATTGATCAGATTTGCCGATCACGAGAACGCCAAACGTTTCGTCAGGTCGTTCCATGGAAAGAAGTGGTATGGGTTTGCTAGAGAGGGCGTGAGACGATTTTACGAGCCAATATTATGTGAAATATTAAATTAAATGTGTCATAGAACTTTGTATATAGATTTCAATAATATTTTCATAATACATTAAACATTTCAATCATCTAGGCTTTTCCAACTGGTACGGATCATTTCCCACTGTACCTTCAGACTAGGCTTTTCCACTATAGCGTATTTTTCCCATATGCGTTTTTGCTTCCAGATGATTATCACGCTATCGTTGGCGGACCATCCAATGGTTCCTTCGTCGGCAACATTATCGTATTCTGCGTGATACTGACTGGTGTTTACCGAGCAAAATGACCATACGGACTTGAAGTAGCTGTTGAACGGTAATGGGACGGGAATTTTATTAAACACATGCTTACGGTTATTTTGTCCCCCATCGCTACCTGTGGAATACACACTAGAAATCTCATTGGAACTGTTTACTGTTACGGTGTTGCTGGGCACCAAGTTAAAAATATGCAAAGTGGTTTTGTCTGACAACACTGCCAAACGAGAGTCATCAGGTGAAAATTTCATAGACGATATCACCGCCCTATCTAAACCTCTTCTGAACTCATATAACAAGGCGGTGTTGTGTGTGGAGTGTATTCTTATTATCGTTCCTGTTTCAGATGCAGATGCCACCATGGTTCCTGACCGATTTAATGCTAAACACCGTATTTTGGTTTTATGTGCCTTGACAATACTTATTAGGTTCTTTTCTTGCCCGGTAGGAGACACGTCCACTATTTGGAGCTGTCCAACTTGTCTTCCCGGGAATGCTAGGGTCTGAAATCTATTCTCCGATGTGCTGGACAAAGAGCTCAAAGAACCGGATAATGAGCTTATATTGCTCGTGGAGCTGCCATTTGAATTACTGGTGGCAGATAGATCAGCCAAACCATACTCGTTATCAATTGTTTCGTAGGTGGTGAACTTCTTTGGTGGTGACAGAAACCCATACACCAATACCTGGTTCTTTAAAACAACCACTATCCGTATCCTTGAAAGTAACACATTCAAAATAGGGCTCATGAATTCAAGGTTCAAACTGCTTTTACGCTTTAAATCGTCCCATATGACCAATTTGTTGTTGGGAAATTTGGGCTTCTTGCCACCCCCTACTAATGCAAGGTAATTTGTTCTATGCAACATAGTCACAAGGCCTATACCTGTGGAATCGCCTGTAAATATTCGTTTGACACGAAGCTCCACCGGGTTGGTATTGTACACCAAAAACCCGTTTTCGTGGCTGAAAACAAAACAGCCTTGATTTTGGTTAAACCCTACATGAAGAATGTTGTAATGATCATTACTGGCCAACGGAGCATGCGTGTTCATTCTTTTTCGGAGGGAATTACACAGGTTTATGAATACTTAACAGATTTAGTCACTACGCGAAAATAAACCCTCACACCTAAAGTAGTAATATAAATAAAAATTAGACGAGTTTCAGCTAGGAACAATGAAGCCAGCTGTAACGTAGTTGTAAATAAGTTTACAATTACATCTATGACTACTATACACTCATTATATGCACATGTGAATGAAATTGGGGGTGCTTTAATCATACGGGCTGGGGTTGTAAATGGGACCCTTTAATCACTCTCAATTTCCATAATCTCTGCTTCTTCGTCACTCAGAGGCTCTCCAACCTGGAGTTCATGAACCACCTCGTCAATATACTTCTTATCTGTATCACCATGCTTGAGCAATTTGAATATGCCATTATCGCTTTTGTTAGATTCTAAGGCTCTTTTTAAGAGATCAGAAGCCACTGGGTTAGACGGTGAAATGGCCAATGCATCATGCAACACCAGAATGGCCTTATTGATGTTGCCTAACTTTAAGTATACAAGTCCAATCGATGATAACAAGTTAGAGTCGGATTTGGATCCAATTTTGAGTACTTGGTTGAAACAATCCAATGCCTTGTACAACTCATTCATCTTTCTATAGACATGACCGAGATTGGCGTGAATAGACAACCAAGTCTTGGAGTCTGAGTTAAGGTTCTTCGATGCAGATAACGCCTCCTTGAAGAACACTTCGGCCCTCATGAGATCGTTCTTATGGAAGTTAATGACACCTAGTTCGTTCAAAAGTAAGGGATCAGTGTTGCAAATTTGGTACGACGCCAATAAATACTCCTCTGATAAATTGATGTTATCCATCAAAAGATGCTGCATACCAAGAAACAAATTGGGTAAATGGGTACCAGGAAATAATCTTGCTGCAAAGGCATATGCACTGATAGCTTGCTCGTGTTCACCTTCAATCGCAAATGTATGAGCAAAGCCTATCCAAGCCTGGCCAAAATTGGGGTTCAAAATGGTGGCCTTACTAAAGAATTTTCGGGCTTCTATAATCTTGTTGATGGACAAATAATATATACCAATTGCAAGCCAAGTCATTGCACTGGAAGGATGGTTTTCCGCCAATTGGTGGGCCTTTAAAAACAATTTGTTTTTGCCGCCTAATTCATGCAAACAACTCAAATAATTGGGTAAAATGCTGAAGTTATACTGATCAACAGATAAGATCTTCTCACACAACTCTAGGCATTCATCAAAATTGCACTGTACGTAAAGGTAATCGGCACGGGCCAAAAGTATATCGAGATTATCGCCTAGTTGATATTCTTGCTTTAAAATGGACTCCGCTTCAATAAACTTTTGAACGTTGAAGTATTTGCTTAAACGAGATGAATATAGAAGCTTTATGAGCTCATCGTTATCATCAGCGTCTCGGTAGTTTAATTGACTCACAAACTCCCACTCTTCGCTGGGTGTCATTAAATTATTGGTGATCAACTCATTGAAGGCCTCAAAGCACTTTACGTCCACGAAAACCGCCTCCTTATAGGCATCTTTGGCCTTATCAAAATTGTTCTGATTGGCATATATCAACCCTCGAAGGTAACAAATAGACGCCTCTAATTTGATGCCACCATCGGCATTTCGTACCTGATAGTTCTCATCTTTTCTGAAAGGATTATTCTCCCCAATCAAGTCCAATGCGTCGTCCCAACTCTCCAACTTGATCAAACATAAGGCTGCCAAGTATCTGCAGCTTATACTTTTCTCGAATTCGGGCTTGGATGTCAACAAGTGTTTGGCCCGAAGGTAGTTCCCACTGTTGAAATATACCTGAGCTAACCAAAACGCATCGTTGGGATCATTGGTCAACGCCAACACTTTATCCCCTATGAACTCCGCCGTTTTATACTGGTGTTGCATCAATGCATCGTGACGCCAAAGACGTAGTTTTTCCGCCTGGGATAACGGTTGAGTATCTGTCACATCTGGTTGGTTATGTTGATGGAAAAACAGCGATGTCTGATTACTTATGCCAGGACTATCGAAAATGGTTGCTGTTGGGTTGGGAGGAGTCACAAAGAGCTCATTTTGTCGATTATTGACTAAGGGCGATATAAATAACGTGGAATTGTGCTGCGATGGGGTTTTCTGGGGTTGAACCATGAGTTGCAAATCAGCTTAAATTTCGCGAGACGTGAATTATATTATAAATACAAACGACAGTTCTTTAACCTACTTAGTTGTTTAATCTAGCAACGTGTTTCTCGAACAATTTCTTAGCTTTGACCCATACAGAGTGGGTGTCTCTATTAGGTAACTCTAACAAGGAAGGAATCAAGGCCTGGGAGAATGATTCAGAGGCTTCTCTTGGTAACAAAGAAGGCAAGTGATCGATGGAACAAACCGATAATTTAGGTCCGGCGGTGGTTTTAACCAAGGCCATTGGTTCGGAGAAATCGGTGATAACTTCATACACTGGGATTGGGTTGTGGGGATTCGTAGTATCAGCAGAAACATCCACAATGGTTCTTAATTTTCTGTTTGGATCATTCAAGGTGCTGGCGTTGACGAATGGTGGGATTGGTTGAGATAAGTAGATACAGTTAACGAAAATGTCGCTTTCGATGATTTCGGCAAATGGTCCACCTTTGGCGGTTTCGGCCATATCCCATTTCAACACTTTGTCTGAAGGAATACCACATTTCTCAAATAATGAGCATGCACCGGAACCACATCTACCTAAAGCACCGATAACCAAACATTGTGGGTACTCACCGTTGGTTTTTTCCAAGGCCAAGGTCAATTGTTTCTTAACGTCGTTGACCAAGGCGTCTTCACTCAAATATGGCTCCAAACCTGGCAATTCCTTGTCGTCAGAGTTCAATTGTTTAAAGGCCCAGTCCAAAACACCGAAAGCAGCACCAGCAAAACCGGCGTAGAAACCGAAAGCGGCAACTCTTCTACCTTGTTCGTTTTCCAAGAATTCGATATCGTATAAGGTACCGTTACCTTCTGGGAAACGTCTCAAAACGTCTTTCCATCCACCTTGATCTTTGTAACAGTGGGCAAATTGGATGTGCTCGTGGATTAAAGGGAAGTCCTCTTCAGGCAACTCTTTCAAACCGTAGATAATTCTGTCTTTTGGTGCAGTCTTCCAAGAACCAGCTGGAACGATGGTGGCGCCAACTTTAGCGTATTCTTCGTCTTCGAAAGCTGATTGTTCACTTTCTTCAACGTACACTTTGAAGCCAGCATCCAATAATTGTTTGGTGGTGTTAGGGGTCAAAGCGGCTCTGGCCTCCAAAGGTTTGGTTTCGGCTCTTAATTGTATTTCAACAGTCATTATAATTTATTTGGTATTAAAATAATTCTTCAATTTATATAATGAGATTATGAGAAAGTGAGTCAATTTTTCACCTCGAGAATGAGTCGTCGTGGGCGCGGCCTCGCGAATTGAACAGAGGAGCCGGGTCCATCTGGTGCCATGGTGGGCACTGCGAGCGCGTGCGGCTCAGGCTGCTATTTGAAAAGTGAAAATATCTCGATGAGATGAGCATAAACTACACGATGAAAACTCAATTCAGAATTATGGTAGGTTCCTACGAACACAATCTCCTTTGTGTATCGTTGGTATTGGACACATCACCTGTGTTTCAGCCTGTATTTCACTTTGAAGCCCATTCGCTTTCCATCAAATCCATTGATATAGCCAAAAGATATCTTGTCACTGGATCTAATGATGAACATATCAGAATTTACGATTTACAGAAAAGAAAGGAACTTGGTACCTTGCTTACTCATCAAGGTACAATCACGACCTTAAGATTCTCCAATGAAGGCTTCGACGGATCTTCTGAAAAGTCTGGAAAATGGTTATTATCAGGATCTGATGATGGAAAGATTATAATATGGCGTACAAAGGATTGGGAGACTTTTGGAACTTTAAAGGGGCACCAAGATAAAGTGATGGATCTTGACATTCATCCATCCGGAAGAGTTGCCATTTCCGTCTCGAAAGATAATACCATCAGATTATGGAATTTAATGACTGCCAAAAAAGCAGCTGTTTTGAAAATCAAGGGAAAAGATAGTTTGGGTCAAGCACCTGAATTTGTAAGATGGACGCCAAAAGGTGATAACTTCATAGTTGGGTTCATGAATAAACTCTTTGTATACGAAACCAAAGAAGCCAAGATCTTGAACAAATTTGATTTCAAATCGACGTTAATGTGCATGGAAATTGTCACCATAAATAACCAAGAATTTATTGCTGTTGGTCTTGGAAATGGTTTGGTGGAATTCTACCTTATTGAGACTATATTGAAGGAAGATGCTGAATTCAAACCCGAGTATAGCTTGAGAGGTCATGCCACCAGAGTCAAAGGCCTCACGTTCTTTTTTGATCCTCAAGTTTCTCCAAGTACATATTTGGTGACCGTTTCTTCCGATGGTAAGATTGTTGTTTGGGATCTTGATGAGAAAGTCAGAGACCAAGTAGCAGTCTATGAAACGGGCGAAAGATTAAATTGTGTCGCTGTATGTCCTGAAACTGTAGAGAAGCCAGAAACTATGAAGAAGAGAACCGAGTCTGAAATGAATGATTACAGTGAGTCCGAATATGAAACTGATGGTGAAGAAATAAGGAAAGCATACGGCAAAAAGGGTAAAAGAAAGAAGAGCAAGAAGAGTAAAGTTACTGTGGTCAAAGAGTAGATAAAGTTAACGAAAGAATACATGCATACGTTTTTATAAAGATTTACAAGCCTCTTATTGTCTTTGCTATATACAATTGTAGTTTAGGTTTTGCCTTTTGCCAATCATCCTCTTCATATGCATCTCCATATACTTTGAATAATTTCTTAATGACAGCTATTTCGTGATCTGACAACATAGCTTTACCTATGATGTTGTCGAAAACAATATTGGCAAACTCTCTATCATTGTTATAAAGATATGAAAGGATCAAAGATTCATTTAAAAGTCCAGCTGCCGATCTGTTGGTTGTCTCATTTGGCGTAGTGCTGACATGTTTGATATACTTGTTGTATATATCCAATGAGTTATTGATGTCGGTGGCAGAGTTGGCCAAAATAAGTGCCTGGACAATTTTAATTGGAACACTCTCTTGCATTAGAGCTTCGATTATGGGAAAATGCTTATCAGTGGCCTCAACAAAACTTTTGTAGCAGTATGATTGAATTACAAGGTTCTGCACAATTTCAATACCAAAAGAAGCATGTGTTTGATACTCGTTGAATTTAACCAAAAGCTCTTTAATATCATTTCTGTCCATTCCGTATAACTCAACAATTTTCATTCTTATTAACAATGACTCGGGATTGTCGTTTACATCAAGTTTGTTGCTTAATATGTAATCCAATACATTGTCATATTCAATCACAACAAGATCATTGGCTTTTCCTTCCAAAGAAGTCAAATAGTTCTCAAATTCTTTTGTTGGTTTCACGGCACTGTAGTCACCCAATGCATCGGCATAATATTTCAATGACAACAACCCTTTTGTGCCCATTAGTCTACCGAATGCATAATGGAATGCTGTACCTTCTAAGTGCTCTATTTTTGATGCTAGAAACTCATCTTCAAATTCAAACGCCGCTATATTACTTGTTTGACTTTCAACTAATTTTGCGAATAAGACTTCTTGGATTTCTGCTTTATTCTCCAAAGATTTGTACAAATGTAATATTTTTGCCCAATCTTGATCGGTACAAGCTTCTTCTTCCGGGTTCAAAAGATCACGAATTAATTCTACACTCACCCCATCGTTGGAATCACTTTTATGACGTAAATACAAATCCCAAGAACTATCAACACGGCCAGGATTGGCTCTTATCAAGTCTGTTAATTGACTTGCTGACCAGCTATGTTCTGAATCTCTTAGTAAATAATATAAGGAGAAATCTTTGGATATAAAGTCAGCTAAATCATTTTTGACTGAAGGCGATAAGAGGGCCTTATTTGCAGTAATTATTGATTTCAAGTCTTGCAATGAGTCTTTATTAATTGCGTTTTCTATCAAGGCTCTATTTATAGGCACCTCCCTGCTTATTATTTTGCTCTTTAAAGAGCTTATTGAATTATATCTTACAAATCGAAGCATTAATTTTTCAATCGCGATGGCTGCAAACTTACTGAGTATATTAATTGTATAAGACAGATCTACTAAAATTAATCATGTTTCAATTCACTTTCCATTTTAGCTAACATACCGGCCCCGACAAAGTAATTTTCCCAGGCATCTTCTACTTCAAAATGTTCCAAATCGTTAAAATCAAACTTTCCATTAAGGTATTCGTTGAATTCAACCAACTTGTTGTTATCTTCACAGTATTTACTCCAGCTGGCCTTGAAAGCACCTCCTAAAGCACACGCATTTGGAATTTCAACCTTGTAGTTCTTGTCATTAGCCCCCAAAATAGAACCCATCTTTTTAATGATTGATAAGTTATTGGAAGCACCCCCAACATAGAAGATATTATTTGGTCTTGCCGTCAAAGAGCTGAAATTTTGTTGTTTACCATCGGTGTATAATTCCCCGAAGTTCTTACGAAGATCGTTGTAGATATCATGTAAATGGTTTTCAAGTGGGGTCGGGGTGGATTCTTGGCTTTCTGAAGCATTTGCCAACATTGGCCCGGTTCTTAATCTGCAACTTAATGTTTGGGATTCCACAATGGAGCTCACATCCTCTTCGACCGACCATTGCTTCTCGTCTGCATTGAGAACCTTGTTACCATCAAGATAACATCTTTTGAATTGGGCAGAAGCATTGGGTACAATTTCTCCTAATGGGAAATAAACACCCAACTTGTTGTCAAACTTTTTGCTTGAGTCCAAAATCTCATTGAACTTATCCCAGCTCTTTTTGTCTTGCACGTTGTGTTTTTCGTTCAAAGCATCTCTGACTTTTTCTCTTGCTAATGATCCGTTACAGTAGCAAATCATACCCATGTAGTGATCTGGGATGGTAGGGTGTTTGAAAAGATGATACTGAGATGATGGTTGATAATTCTTAGTCACAAGCAACACGGTGGTGGAAGTACCCAAAGACACAAGAATATCATTAGGATTCAAGGGAAGTGAAATAATAGTGGCTAAATTGTCACCGGTGAAAGAGTAAATCTTACACGATTTGTCAAAGCCATACTTCTTGATAAAGTATTCGTCGATAGACCCATCAGCCTTGTAGCTAATAGGGTTGATATCGCCCAATTTGGCTCTCAAAGCCTCGACACCTTTCTTCGATTCTTCTTTACTGCAGTTGTCGTATTTCGGATGCACCCCAGCAGCCAAAGACAACAATTCAGGATCGTAGTCATTGTTGTTGAGATCGTAAAGATTCATTCCACACCCGTCTGCCTCTTCAATGTTGGTGATTTTCCCCAATAAAACACTGGCGACAAAACTAGAGACCAACGAGATCCTGCTGGTGTTCTGATAAACTTTAGGGTCGGTTCTCTTCACAATCTTTCTAATCTGTAAACCAGTAAATCTGTAATGGGCTCTAGATCCGGTAATTTTGGCCAAATCGTCTCCCCCTCCAACAAGTTCTTCGAAGAGTTTCATTTCTTGACCGGTGGAATGGTCCTGCCAATTTGGCGACATTGGATAAGCAAAAGCCTTCTCCAACTGACAAGAAAGACCCTTTTCGGCATTCAACTTGCCCAATAAGGTTTCGGCTTCCTGGGACCAGTAAACAGATCCGTGTTGCTGGCACGAACCGCTAATTCCACGAACCTGGCTGAATGGGAACTGTTTCGACTTCATTTCGCCAAACACATGGTCAATTGCATCAAGCCACATAGCCACAGGACTCAACACCTCACCTGTTTCATCATTAGTGACCACACCTTTGTGAACACCATATTTTTCGAAAGTATCCAATTCAACACTAAACAAATCAACCACTACCAAATCCTGATTGGTAACAATAATCTTCAATTGCTGGGTGGATAAGTCAAACCCCAAGTAATATTCGTCGCTTTCTTTATAAGTCATATTTCACTTGTAACCAATTTACTCTGTTTTTGTTGTAAGAAGGATAGCTAGGCAAAACTACTAAAAGACAGATAGCAATTAAAATACCAAATAAAATTAAGGAATACAAGAGGTCTTGAGTGATGAAGCCAACTATAAAAGCTAAAATTCCGCTTGCAAAAATAAACCTGTGAATAAAAGTTTCGACAAACGCTTGACTTTTGAAATCAATGGTAAATTCAAAATCGATCATAAGTGTTGAATATTATATTTCAATTCTCGGAAAATTCAATATGGTGATTAGACGACCCTATTCCGCCCCCACTTGGGCCTGTTACGACACTTCGCGACAAATACATGAGCCTCGCGACATTTATATCGAATTGGGCCTTGCCACGACCATGCTCTGTTATATGGAATGGCTTTTCTCATTCCTCCTTTTTAAAAAATTTCCTTGTAGTTTATTATTGGTAATCAATTTATTCAACTGTATTGATTATAACGTCGTGGTCTGAGCAAACATATACGCAGATTTTGTAAATACAAGCCATTTTGCACCGCCACACAGAGCCACAGGTCTTTCAACCCACACTCTGATACACTTTATATGGTAATTAATACATCCATAACAAATTAAAAATGTCATCTTCGGGGTCAAGAGGACCGCCCATAAATCGGTATGACAAACGAAAAGGCTACTATCCAAGGCGAAGTCTCAGTGGTTCTGCTCCTGGCTCGAAAGAGCTTGCCAATACCACTGGAAGTGCCTATCCAAATAAAAGATATGGTAATGTAAATAACAAGTACAACACTTACTATCCCAGTTATGGTAATTATAATACCTTCAAACCTGCTGGAGGTGCCCCTGTTCCGCTTAGCGGCGCAAGCTCTTCCGGTAGTTCAACAACAATCACGTCACAAGGTGTATACCCTCGTCCTGTAAATAATGAAAGATATGACTCTTATTCCAAGTCATACGTCAAACCCAGGGGCTCCTTGTCGGGATCAGTCCCCCCACGTAAAGACCGCTCTAGAACTAATTCGTTGGTAAGCACAGGCAAGCGTGCAGATACTTATTATCCCAAATCATACTTCACCAAATCCCAGGTTGATCATTATAGTTCGAAGCCATACCAAAGAAGTGAGTCTCCTATAAGTAGACGAGGAACTGAGAGCCCTAACGGAAGCGAGAATAGTCGTAGGGAGAACGGATCTTATAGTGCAAATGACTACTCTACACTGGCAATGTCTGAAGAAAATGGTCTGATGTACAATTATGATGATTATGATGATGAAAACGGTCATAATTATAATACTGAGAGCAGGAATCACTCCATAGATAACAATGACATGCAGCGTGATGATGAAGTGGATGATGAAATTGTGTCGAACACTGTGATTTTACATGAGCCAAAGGCTAAAACTGGAATGGTGGATCATCCTTCAAATAACAAATCCCTATTGAATACCAATGACGATGTTTCAGTTAAAGACGAATATGCGGATGATGCCATGGAAACTGACACCGAAGCGAATATATCCGTTCTTGAGCCACCAGTGACGCCAAAAGGACCGGGATCTCAATTATCTCAACACGGCAATGTTTTAATAAAACAGGAACCGACTGCAAACGAAGGCTCACATATTCGTCCATGGAACCGTTTAGAAGCTCTTTACCAACAGTTGGTGGAAGACTTTGAAAAACCTGTCCGTCAAAAGGTAACTGACAATATCAAAGAGTATCCGTTTTATCACCGTAATATTCAATTTTACAAAGTTAGTCAATCGAGTTTGTCAGAATACCTTGCAAAGCATAAAGGTGAAATTCACAGTCGTAGGATGTCCTTGTGGAAATTGTATAAAATGCTTCATAGTAACTGGCAGCTTCAGCGTGTTAATATGGAGCAGCAATTAACTTTATTGCATCCTCCAAACGACGAGATGAAGAAAGAGCTTGAGGCTATAGACATACGTGTTAAGAATCAAGAGCCACCAGTTGACAGTATCCCTTCGACACCTGGCGGTGCTGCAAACTCAAACACAAACGGTGAATTCCCTGGCAGTAGTCGTAGGTCTAGAAGACATGGTGATTTGGTAACTACGGAAGCTGAATTCGAAGAAGTTTTGAAAAACTTGAGTAAGCAAGATGATGAAGATCCGATGTTAAGAGCTTTGAAAGTTTCTGCACCAGTTCCTAATCAGATCTTGGATCCACTCGACAAAGTCTTGTTGAATTATATGGATAGTAACAACATTGTCAAGGATAAAGCGAAATGGGCATCTAGAGTCCGTGAGCAATTCTTCGACAATTTCACTCCGGAAGAGCATGAGTTATTCACTGAAGGATTCTTGAAGTATCCGAAGAAGTTTGGATACATCTCCAAGTATATGGGCGGGTTAAGAACTGTGCAAGAATGTGTGATACACTACTACTTAACCAAGAAGAGTGCTAATTACAAAAACTTGATTGCACAGCAAAAGAAGAAAGCCGCTAAAAAAGCTGTGAAGAAAAAGCCTAAGTCACGTAATGTTTCTGTAAATGGAGAATTTACTAATGAAGCGAATGGTTCCACTGCTCCTGTGAAAGAAGAAGCTTCAACTACTGATTCTGGTAAAAGAAAATTACCTGATCAGCCAGCTTCAGCTCTGTCAAACAAGAAGAGCAGAAAGAGGAAGGAAGAGATAGACGAACCACGTCAAGCTGTTCCTGTTGCGCATGAACTGAACACGAACCCTCAGTACAGCATCCAAGGCAATATCCCTGTGACACTTCCTAATGATGATACCGAGAAAAGAACCATTTCTAGTTATTGGAGTATAACGGAAACTAACGCGTTCCCAGCATTACTCAACGAGTTGGGTACCAACTGGAACGATATTGCCGAAAGACTTTCCACCAAGACTCCAACAATGGTCAGGAACTATTTTCAGCGTAATGCAGAAAAGTACGGTTGGGATAATATGGCCAATGAGGCGAACAAAAAATTGACGGTCGAAGAGCCTCAACAGATGGTTCAAGTTATACAACCACCATTGCGTGGTTTGCAACCTCATCTTCAGCCTTTATTGCCTTTGAATGGAATGAATGCGCCTTACCCAGGCGCATTTTCGGGAATGCCAGTGTCAAACTATCCACAAATTCTCCAGGCACCTATGGCGAATGCCCCAAATAAGGGAATGCCTGCGCTTGGACAACATACGAGTATGCCAGTTGCGCCAATTGCACCAAAACTTCCTGTAAATCCACATCATGAACGTCCAGGTTTGAGACAAGAGTCCCACAAACCCTCAATCATGAATCTACTCAATAATGATACTCCTAAACTGCCCGTCATAAGTACCAGTCGGAATAACATCAGCGCTTTACTTAATTCTCCCACAATGGCTAATTCCGAAACAAAAGAATAGTGTATTGGGATGGGTATGTTACAGAGATTTAATGTCGCTAAATGAATGTATTATAGTATTGTATAGTAATTTAGTAATAGAATAATAGTAATATTAACAAATCAAATTGTAGTGCGCGAAATTAAAAAAATTTTCAGATTTTTCAATCTTACTTCCGATATGTATAGAAATACTATCACATTCGTAAGGAATTTAAGTAGAAGCAAGACTCTTTTCCAGGAGAGAAGGCCTACTGTACCTGAAGAGATAAAAACTTCTGTTAAGAATTTTACGATCTATCCTAGATTAAATAAAGATAAAATCAGAGAAGCAGAATTTTCAAGGTTAAGAACCGTGCCCGAATTAAGCACCTATTATGGAGGTAACTCATTCCATGACGAAACTATGATAAGACTTAATAACATTTCTAGAAAGTATTTGCATTTGCCTACCAGAAGGTTAACTGTAGAAGAAATTCAAGAAAATAAATTTTTATCTTTGGAAGAATACAAGAACAAATTCCCAAACGCCGATAAAATCAAAGTAACGCACCACAATGAAGTCATAGCTGTTTTAAACAAATTAAGAACTATAGACCCTCAACTTATGCCAAAGGATGTGGTGAATTTATTGGCCGAATTTTCAAGTGAATCTCAAAAAGTCAATCAAAGCATAAAAAGAACGCAAGACTTGAATGCTAATGGTATAGCGAAAGGTAAAAGTAGTAAGAAAACTTCCATTGCTAATGTTCAAATGGCTGAAGGTGAAGGACACATAATCATCAACGGCATAGAATACACCGAATTTTTCACCAGAGACCAAGATCGTGAAAAGATTGCATTCCCATTTTTGGTCACTGAACAAATTGGCAAATGGAATGTTTTCGCAAACGTTCGTGGTGGGGGCGTCAGTAGTAAAGCTGATGCACTCAGATTAACCATCGCTAAAACGTTAGGTACTCTCAATCCAATATGGAAGGCTAGATTAAAAACCGCCGACCAAAGAACTGTTGACAACAGAAAAGTTGAAAGAAAGAAACCAGGTAAGGTTAAAGCCAGAAAATCACCAACCTGGGTTAAACGTTAGGTCTTGTATATACGAAATAGAACGAAGTAAAATTTTATATTTTAAAGCGAACCTTATTCTATGACTATAAGTTCAAAGACTCCAAATACTTTGTCAAGGTGTCGACCTCGCCTTTTTCATAAGTGGAGATTTTTCCCTGGAAGCTGTTTCCCTTGCCACCACCTTTGATATTCTTGACAAGCTCCTTCACCTTCGTTTGTAAGTGGGTTGCTTCAGGTCCCATTATCTTGATCATTCCATCTTTGGTACCATTGAACATCACAACGGTATGAGTCTTGTCCAAATCAACACCGCTGCCTTTGTTGGAGTTAACCAAGGTCAATAATTCTTTTTGGAAGTAATTAAGGGTTTCTGGGCTTGGATCAGCTCTGTAGAAATACTCTGTGCCTGAAGACTTTTGTTTTAACTTGTCAAATACCTTAGCCGCCTCGATAGCTACCAACTCCTTCAAAAGATTATTTTTAGCAGAATTGGCCTCTTTATAGTTCTCATTCAAAAGTTTGGTCTTATCATACACTTCATCTACTTGACAAGAAAGAATGTTTCCACCAACGGACTTAAGAATATCATAGTTTTTGCTGGCAAATCTGAACACTCTGGAACCACAAATGAAATGCAATCTGGAGTTTCCTCCTCTAACACGTACCTGATGTAAAATAGAAACGGCTTGGATTTGGGATGTTGATTTCAAATGAGTTCCACAACATGGGTTTCTATCCAAATCCCCGATACAAACAACTCTCAAAATACCTTTAGACAAGTCATAATCATCAGGCAAATGTGAGATGTCAAGTTCGTTTCCATCTTTGTCTGGAACCTCGACTCTGATCTTGAGATCATCTAAAATAACCTGGTTAACTTTTTCACCAATTTCACGTATTAAATCGTCATCTACTGTTTTAGGTAATTCAATGTAATTGATGGTTTCACCTAACGTCCAACTCAACGTATCGAGCTTGTATTGATCGAAGATGGCAGACAAAAGATGTTGGCCTGTATGCTGTTGCATATGATCAAATCTCCTATTCCAATCGATCGACAAGCTGACTGGAGTTCCCGGCTCAAGTGGCGCTTTGGTGAGATGGAGAGCTGTCAACTTGTCTCTGACAACTTCATCAACAAATACTTTATCATTCTCTGTATGGATATAACCTGTATCGGAGGGCTGACCACCTCCTTCAGGAAAAATGATAGTATCGTGAAGTTCAATCGCATATCTCTTATCTTTGACTTCAGGTTCATCTTTGTTTTTCTTGTTCTTATTTTGTTTGTCTTTTGGAGTAACATGACCTTTGTGCTCCTCGCATGCCACAACCTGGGTTTTGAGGGTTTTCAAAAAGGCGTCCTTTTGACAGGCCAATGCACCAAGAATCGTACTTCTACTCATACTCGTAAACTGAAAATTTTGAGATTTCCATCGAATTAGGAAATTTAGTCGACAGATAAGAATCAAATGACACAGTTCAAGATTACACCAGAATTCATCAATGTTTTGAAACATGCCATACCGAATTCGGAGCACGACAAATTTACATCAAAAGATTCAATTAGCCATAAAGAGTTGGTGCAATTGTATCAGGTATACAAGCCCACGGAAACACTCTTGGAGCTTATAAGCTTAACCAAATTGCATATAGCCAATAAAAATACAGTGGAGACTAAACCCAAATCTAAGGAATATCTAAAACTCATGGAGAGGTTAAGACTCGAAGAAAAAGAACGTGAGTATAAAGAACTTATCACACCAAAGCAAGAATTTGATACCTTATATGAACAAGATGACAGTTTCTCACCTTCCCAGATCAACAAGGAAGTGAAGAGCCATTTAACCACCATATTGAACATATTTATCAGTGTCGGCAGTGTCATGTATGCCATTTGGTATTGGACTGATTCCTCTTGGAAGCTCCAGGACAGCTACAGGGTATTATTATGTTTGTTTTTTGGGATCTTGATCTTAGTAGCCGAAACAGTTGTATATTTAGGCTACTTAAACAAGATAGAAGACGCCAAAACCAAGGAAAGATCAAAGAAGGAAATCAAGAAGGTTATTCAAACGCTTTGAGATTCAACGATCTGTGACTGACTTGTGAGGTGGATGAGGTGGTAGCTCTTTAAGAATATCACGAACATTTGGGATTGGCTTGCTCATTTGTTGAAGCTCAAGATCGATGGTTTTATGGTAGCCCCATTTTAACAAAAGCACGATAATTTGACCAAATTTGAAATCTGGCCAAAGTGTATCAACAAACTCAATAGTACAATCATAATTGCATTGCCACATGAGGAAATCGCTCAATCTTTTATGGCCACTGGTCCTGATCAATAATTCCAAGGGTGGTGTTTGGGGCCCAAAATACATATATTGGTTCAAGAGATCGACGTTGATATCAGCTTTGGCGATCTCATTATGGGCCATTTTACTGGCAATCGTAGAAATGGCGGATGTAATGTCGTCACGGTTTGTGTAGGGAAAACACACGTTCAACACCTTTAACGACATCGGTTTGATAGTTTTCTCCTCGATGGATTCTAAGTCCTTCAAGATATCAAGAGGAATCATAGCTTTGTTCCCAATGATTTTCACCCTGATTTTGTTATGTCTGATATAACTATCTTCGTGCTCAGTCAAGTATCTAAGACGTTCCCTCAAAAGCTCAAATAATGTGTCAACTTCCTGCTTAGATCGATTGAAGTTTTCTATCGAAAACGCATAAATGGTAACATGTTCAATGCCAAGTCTGTAGCACGTATCAAGAATCTACTAAGTTAGTAGCGATACACAGCAATCTAATGATACATACCTGAATCAATGAATGTGCTCCCGCCATATGGCCCTCTTTTAGGGACAATTCGTTCCTTTTGGCGTATGTTCTATTTCCGTCCATAATCAACGCTATATGCCTTGGAATGGGCCCTGTTTTGAGCACAGCAATGACGAAATCCTTCATAAAGGAAAGGATGTAGCTTGTAAGAGGAAAAGCCCAAAGAAGCTTCAAAACACCTTCAATAGATATAAAGAAAGAGGTGGGCATAGTTGAAAATTTAAGTAGGGGAAAATAATGATAGATTTTGCAGCCTAATGTCATAAACAGGTCCTCTCCAACTCGCCCGATTTAAACGCCACAACCACACAAATTTCACCATTGGATTCCTCTAGTTGTGTACATTACAGCGGTGTTTTCCGCAGGACTCTGGCATGCCTATAATGTCTTCTTCCCGACCCTTACTACCGCCCGCTCTTATGTATGAGCGCGGTTTTGTGTAACTTCTCGTGTTCTTATCATTATACACATTCTCAAACACTAAAATGTTCCAAAAAAAGACACTTGCGTCAGAAGAATCAATGTCCGATTCCCGTAAAAGACAGTCCCGGCGAGATGACGCTATACGGAGAAAGATCGAAAACGACATCTCCAAAAAAAGACGTAGCACCGCCAGCAAAACCAGACAGAAAAAGGGCTTACCTGGCACCGTTTTGTCATTAAAACCATCTGATCCAATTATATGTAAACCTAACGCCACGATCTTCGAGGCTTCACAATTGATGACCGCCAAGCGGGAAAATTGCATTTTAGTCGTAAATGAAGCCAAGGACTTGTTGGGAATTTTTACTGCCAAAGATTTGGCTTTCAGAATAGTTGGTTCGGGCTTGAATGCCAACACCGTCACAATTGATCACATTATGACCCCTAACCCGACCTGCGCCAATGCCAATAGTGCTGCATCGGATGCGTTGACGTTAATGGTGCAAAAGGGCTTCAGACATTTGCCTATTTTAGACGATAACGGCCAAATTGTGGGGGTTTTGGACATCACCAAATGCTATGCCCAACAGATGGAGAAGTTGGAGAGAATGCACGAGAGCTCACGTAAGTTGTACGAGGCTTTCGATAATGTGCACTCCGAAATGGGAAGCATTGAGCAGCCCTTGCAGGTGTTTCAGTATTTCGAAAACTTGAAGAATAAAATGAATGGACCCACATTGAAGCTGGTTTTGGATGCCTCCACGGTGCCTGTGTACTGTTCGTTCAAAACTTCTGTGTATGAGGCCACGGTGCTTATGAGAGAGAACAGAACCACGGCTGTTTTGGTGAAAGATAAGGAAAATAGGGTCAATGGTATATTTACTTCAAAAGACGTTGTTTTGAGGGTGATAGCGGCCGGGCTAGACCCCAAGAATTGTTCTATTGTCAGGGTGATGACGCCCCAGCCTGATGTGGCCAACTACAACTTATCCATACAGAAGGCGTTGAGAAAAATGTTTGACGGACACTATTTGAATCTTCCTATAACAAACGAAGAAGAAGAAATCATTGGCATAGTCGAAGTGTTGAAATTAACATACGCTACATTGAACCAAATCAAGGTCATCAGTGAAAATGAGCCTGAGGAATCCAAGTTGGCCAATGAAGGGCCTGCGTGGAATAAGTTTTGGACCTCTCTTGATAACGACACAGACTCGTTCCATTCTGATTCACTTATAGGAAGCGGCTTGAAAAGCTCCAACTTGAACTTGGACACTCCTACCGACACGCAAATCCTTAACTCTGATATTAAGCCTTCGGATTCAATACTGCATGTGGAAACCCCTAAAAAGCAGAAGCATCACGATGGGTTGTTCATCTTCAAATTCAGAACACCCGGATTACAAAATAGAGTTCATAGAATCACCTTGAACCCGTCGGACGGTATAGACAAATTGAGGTCTTTGATAAACGAGAGATTGCATGCAAGAGACTTTGAAGCCATGGGCATCATCACCGAAAATGATGGAGAAACATATGCCATAAGTTATATCGATGACGAAGGTGATATCGTATCGATCACCTCAGATGAAGATTTGGTGGACTGTTTTCAGGTACATTTACAAATGAACAGTGATAAGGCCGATCTTTTTCTCCATAATCCACATACGCCGCCTCCAGTTGATGTGTTCAAGCCTAGAAAACCAAAAAAGTCAACCGATTTGATACCTGGCATATCCAACGAAATATTAATCCCGGGTGCTCTAATGATCTTAGCAACATCCGCATTAATAGGTTTCAGTTTTAGCAGAAGATGACCTTGTTCTTAATATATATTATGATATCAAGAATTGCTTCTTGTTAATTTCTATGTACATGTCTATAACGATTGTCTAGCTTGTTCCACCAAAGTCTCGAGTTTTCTTGCTTGTTCTTTCTCGCTTAATTCCTGGTTTAAGTAGATGTTGCCAGCAGAAAAGTCTTCTGCTTTCAAAGCAATGTCGTTGGGGTTTCTTTCTGATTTAAATCTCTTCTTGATTATTGAGTATGTTTCTTCTTGTAAAATGCTTAAATCGTGGGACTTGGTCAAAATAAAGTCGCTTATGTCGAATCCTAAACGACTTTGTAATGCCTTTGTGAAATCAAATCTGAATTTCAAGTCGTCGAGCTTTATGTCCTTAAAATTTTCTTGCTTTATTTCTTGACTCTTTAATTCGTTATACGTCTCGCTTATTATACGACTCAAATCATCCTTTTGATATGTCTTTTCCAAATCTTTGGCCAAAACCTTCTTTGACTTCCATTCGTTGATACTGAAATCAGGCATATGCTTAGAAATGTCGAACTTTTCATTCTTTGGAGAGTTCTTTTCATTCAATATCACGATTTTAGCATTTGGGTCCACTTCGAAATTATCTTGTTCTTTGACGAGATCTTTTTTCTCTTTATTTTGGTTTCTTCCAAACCAGTCACCCAATAACGAACGCTGTGTCCTGCTGCTGTGGAACGCCCTTATTGGCACTTGTCTAACACCTCTGATCATTTTTAATATTTAAAGATGTGTGAGAAGTTGAAAAAAAATTTCGCACTTACACCAGAACACCAGAAACTTACCCGGTTCTATTGGTTGCAAATAGGCGTTAATTTTATTACTGTCATATACTATGCTAATGCTGGGTTTTGGATTTTAAAGTTCGTAAGGTGATAAATGCCATAACGACAAATAATGAGATGCCCACATTGGCATCTACCTGAAACGCTGGAGTGCCAATCTGCGGGTTTAGTGGCACAACTTGCTCAAAATCTCTTTCAAATGCACTAAATCTTTTAGAAGGTTGATCAAAATTGTCGTTATCTATACTAGAGGGTATCGATGATGTAGTTGGTGAAGAATTCGAAGCAGTAGCGGTATCTGAGGATGACTTAGTGGCTGATGACGTTTTGGAAGCAGAAGAGTTACTGGCGTCTGACGAACTACTGGAGTCTGTAGTATCAACTGACAAGGTCCCCATTTCACACCAACCATTGACTGGAATACAATTAATGTATTTACACCAACTGCAATTTTTGGATTCGTCGATTTCTTTCTTGCCAAAGAAATTGTTTGCCAACGTAGCGAAATAAACCACAATTAACGCCAAAGACACTGTTCTCACACCACACCAAATATAGAATCTTGACTTGATCTTATCTTCGAAGTTGTAAAGGGGATTCCAGTTGTTTAAAAATTGCTGCCAGACACCTTGGTGTGAATGGTATGTAATGATTCCGTCTTCGTAGACAAAAAAAGGGTCTTGTAAAAGAAGTATGGATGCTAAAATACCCATTGCAAACCCTCCAATATGACTGAAGTTATCCATGCCTGGCAATAAACCCAAAACAAACGATATGACGATTTCCAGTATCATTATAATGAGAAAAAGCCCATATCTTTTGGTGCCATAGATATTGGTATTCTTTTTACCACAATATACGAACATAACAATGTTTGCTGCCACTATGCCGAAAAGCGACCCCGATGCACCTGTTGAGGCTATTCCATCGGGAGTGAAATTGGATCCTAATAAAAACCCCGAAATTCCACTGGCCAAGTATATCACGGCATACTTTATGAACCCTATATGTCTTTCGATAGTGAACCCCATGGAAACCTGAAGCAAAAGATTGAAGATTATATGCAAAAACCCGGCATGTAGGAATATGGGTACAATAATTCTATACCATTGATGAGGCTGATAAGCATTCTCCACCACAGGGATCCCAGATAGTCCACATAATTCGCTCAAATTACACACATTGGTGTCTAACGAAGTGGAGTTGGGGCATGGGTATTGGATGCTTAAGTCATCTGTGATGCTCTTCACTGCATTCATGCATGGCACATACCTAGCCCCCATATTTATGAGAAGGTAAGTGGATGGCCCCAACATAGGGTTAAAATATGGTTTGGTTTGAAAAGCAGATCCCGTTAGTTGAGACATCCTTACTAACTCTATAATGAATACAATTATCTGTATTAGCGTCACCAACATCCCGAAATAAGGCAATCTGGTATAATGAAATCTGGGGACGCTTCTTAACTGCCTTATTCTTTCACGTTCATTCAAGCGAATCCGTTTTGATTCCTCCTCTTCAAAAGATGGAATCGGGGGTTGTGGCTTGGAGGGCATGTACGAAACACCGGCGTTTTCAAAAGGGTTCTCGTTGGGCGGTGGAAATTGCTGATAATGGCTGTTCTGAGCGTAATACCCATTATCTTCATGGGCATAGTCGGCAAAAGGATCGGCCCTTGTATTGAAGTGTGTGTCGCTATGGTTGATGGTGGTCATTTCGATTTCGTTGGAGTTGTAGGATGTCGACTTCTTGAGCAAATGGTCGTTATTAGTGGGAGTGGATCCAAAATTAAATTCATCTTCATCACGTGTGTCGTGCCCTATTTGGTCGGTGGAAGGGTTTGTATTCGACATAAACTGATTTCTATGTTGGGTATTACCGAGGAGGTTAGACCTTAGGCTGTCCATCTCGTTGGGTGGGTACGGCAACGGACGGTTATAATTCATCACTGTGAAATAAAACTGGAAAAGATAGATTCAGGTACGCGACATTACGTAATGGGCTCAGACAGGGCTATAGTGAGCACTATAAATAAAACAGAGGCTGGGTTCAGGCCCGGAGGCTGGGTCTAATTGCTATACCATTAAAGGGGGTTGGAACTAAGGTGGCAAACCAGTAAAGTCAGAGAATATCCAAAAGTTCATGAATTTACATTTACTATTAATCTTCTTTGAAAACCGATTCGTTAGACAAAGGATCCTTGGCTATAACGTGGGTTCTCTTTTTGATCTTTCTATCTAAGGCGTCCTTTGCTCTTTGTTGTGCTTGCTGTGCTGCTTGTTGTTTTAATTGAGCCCTTACAAAATTGGGCGAAACGTATTCCTTATTCTCATATATCTTTGGGCCTCCGAAAGAACCCTCCAAAATGGTGATCAAAGTCAACACCAATCTTGGTCCGATTTCTATAAGTGACAAATCATCTACGTTGATGTCGTCGCTTTCCTTGTCTTGGACGGTTTCGTTGATTTGGAAGTTTCTGATCCAAACTTTGTTATCCACTATGGAGAAGGTCATCACATGGTCAATAAAAGGCTTGGATTTTCTGGCATTAGGAGGCACCCCGAAGTTGTGAACAAACATTTCCTTCAAGAGTCTGTTGTGGTCACTCGAGTCAAAGCTTTTGTCGAAACTCAATATTGGTCTGGAACCCTTCAAACAGTTTCCGGTGAAATTCAATTCATCTAACGTATGCAAATTTTGAATGTGGAACTTTAAAGTGGGTCCGTTTGGAGGCTTCGAGATCCACAAATACAAGTCCTGGTGTTTTCTGGCCTCGAAGAAGAATATGTTGTTGCAGTTGTACAATTCGGCCACCTCATTCAATTGATAAAGGTTCTTTTTGGAATCAAACTTGGGCTCTTTTCTGGCATGGGGTAACAATTGCAACAAGTCCTGGATCAAATGACGGTGTCTGTAGGTGATACCTCTTGAGGAAATGACCAAGAGCCTTTGTCTGTTTATGTGTTTGGCCTTTTCTGCTTTTTCTTTAGAAGATTTTCCTTGCAAAGCTTTAAAAATGGCAGACATGATGAGTAGAAAATTTTAGCTCATCGCGAGAATATAAGCTGCGATAGCGTAAATTCGATAGAGACAGAAAAAGACGAAAATTATATGGGGTGAAAAGACATTTGGGGTGGCCGTGTTCTTTGAATGGCTTCCTGTGGGGCTGCCACGATGGCATCCAAGAAGAAGCACCGCTGTAGCAGCCCAAACACTCGAAAAACACCCAAACGGCCCCACGGCGTCTGATCGCCCCCAAATTACTTGATCACAACCGCATCCAACAACCCGTGATGTGTATTTATCTATACCTCTAATGTTTTTCAAGATTCTTGGACAAGAAGTCTTTGATGAATTTTTCTTCTTCCTCAGAACCAGCGTTGATCTTAGGGTGGGTAGGTGGAGCAGGACCCCATGGTTTTGGGGCGGCAACGAACACAACAGCACCCAAAGTGGCAATTGCCAATTGGTGGGATGCAACGGATCTTCCTAAGATAGTATAAGCAGCAGCCATTCTTCTTTATATGTACAACTTTGTCGAGGTTGAAAATCTCACACTTAAATCGCACCTGGCGCGGCGCACGACCCCGTTTTTATTGGATAATCACCACAGTGGTTGCAAAAAACCCTTTGGAGCCAAAAAAACCACCCCGGAGCAAAATGTCCAATTTCATGGTGCCTATGGCCCGGTTGGACAGTTTGGCCATTGACGAGATTGTAAGCGTGTTTTCTGACATCGACCTAAAAAGCCTAAACTTTGTGCCCATCAAACCCCAAAGCAATAAACGTGAATTCTACAAAAAACTCAAATTACGACTCAAACCCAACTCCCGGTACTTTAAATGGTGGTTTCACAAAACGCACCGTTGGTTCCACAGGGAAAAAATTAGCCAGCGCTACCACCAGCCTATTCTCATGCTACACACCGACTCGGACGAAGCAAAGCCCTTCACCTTCAACGGTGTGCACGACACTTTCTCTTTGGCATCTACGGAGGACCCCCTACCGGCTGCACACACATTGACTTAGGCTGGTTTCGAGCATCAGACCGCTGCCACCACAAACCGCCAGCCCCATCGTTGCTGCAGGGCTCTCACACCGCCCATAATAGAAAGCGGTGCAAGAGCGTTACTCCACATTGTCTCAACGGTTATCACACTGTGCAGCAAGTATAATATTAAACGTCGTTTATTGTGACCTCTGCCGATCTTTCGCCCATATCCATGCTGCTGCCCGCTCAATTATAACCGTTGCTTTTGCCCGCTGCCTTTTGAACACGCCAGGCTGTAATTTAGTTATGCTGGCGAAAGTTAAATTTCGTATTTACAGAACGGTCAAATAATGCTCCCAATGTCTGGAGCAGCTGGGGCGCCAGCCCCATCACGGCCTTAGCTATGTTCACAACCCGCCTGCAAATGCTCCCCCCACTCCGCCCTAACCGCCATGCCTCTTAGCAGTGTCTGCCCACACGGATTTCAGGTCGGATATTTGACATTTTGACGACATCTTGACCGTTGGATTGCATCATAGCGAGTTGTGGCCAGGCCCCACCAATTAACCGCCAAAACACCTCAAATTCTCGTCGTTTGATGCACTCCACCCCCGGATGCCCATCCACAACCACACACACCCGTTTTTGCGGGCCCACGCCGCCGTTTGTACGCCCTTTCTCTCACGACTTTATCTGATTAGGAAAAAGTTACACAAAACCCCTTAGGCTAAAAATCCTCAGTTTTGAAGATCTTGATTAGTTTTTCACAGCAAAGCTATAAGCCAGACGGACGTATTAGATTACCACACATTCCTACACTTCACACAGCTACACACAAACACTGCAGACATGGATATATCTACACTGTCTGAAGCTACCGGCTCTGGGAAATCCAATCAGGAATTAGAGAACATGTTTATAAGTCTGTTAACAAAACGTTTGGAAGGGTTCTTGCCCAATATCACGGGCTACTCCTTCAACGAGGTGGAATTGAACCCCCATTACATAATAACGAAGGATTTGTTACTTCAGGGTCTATCCACGAACGACCATGAGTACATTAGCATATGTTTCAAGTACTTGACCGAGATATTGGACTCTATCAATAAAGATTCCAACGGGCTAAAATTGATTGAAAAAGACGACAAGGTATTGTCTTCCAACTTACTTATACTCAAGGTCGTGCGAGAGCTTATCCACAAGTACTGGTCCTCGAAAAGCATCTTGGATTCCAACGATTCTGTCCCTTCATATTATTACTACGAACCTCCTCAATCATTGAACCCCGATATAATCCTGCCTGCAATAGACACATTGATAGAAAACTTGAGTGGCGATATCATCAAGAAGGTAATCAACTTGATCCAGAAAAAACCCCACGATTTGTCGATATCCAAGGTCAACCTGGGGTCCACTGTGGATGTCGACGACCACCTTGTGAAAGAAATCGACAACCACATCGAAGTGGCACTCCGGTTCATTGCCACGGCGAACCCCGACCAATACTACGCCTATATTGAAGAGCATCTCTTCAAATTTAACTATAGCAACGAAGCGTTCCCTCTTTATGTGTTGCAAAGGTATTCTCCGTTGTTGAAATACGTTTTCTTCACTCTTGGGAATGGCACAGAAATGGCCAAAGCCATTAACAAAACATGTGGGACGTTGAGAAATAACAACTGGAAACAAATCATTCTTACTTTTTATTCCAACAGTGTCAAACAGCAGGCTTTTTCCCGACCCGGTGATTATGAAGCCATCGTGGAAAACCTGCCCGAGGTTGCTTTGATTACCAAAAACCTCTTTGACCAAACCACGTCCATATTTGAGGAACTATCATACTCAGGCGTATCGTCGTTGATTTTAAGCTGGCTTTCGGTCTTGAATCCAAGCGATTATAAGGAATTTGAATCCAAGCCAAATAAACTTAAACTCAATTTCAATAAAAGATTGAGATTCTTGAATGCCTTGATCAAAGACTCCAGTAACAGATCCAATTTGTCAAGCTTTGAATCGTTGATCAATTTGTTTAGCTTAGCGGCAAGATTACCCACACGAATGCATGACCACCCAGTTTATGTTTTCACCATAAACCATCTTGATGATACCTTCAATAATTTAATGAAAGTGAATTTGAGTAATTCCAATAACTCGGAAGTGACCCACATCTACGACAATTTGGTGGTGGAGTTCTTCGTGGTAGCCATGATGTTGAAACCAGAAACATACCAGTCGCTTCTCTTGAAGAGATATAATGAAGCCAAGGACAATCTCCGGGATTTAAGAATTATAATTAAGATCATTAAAGGTTTATCAAACAATGACTTGGCTACCAAGCAGTTTGAGTACATTATGGGCTCACTTTATAATCTGCTTAAAGGAATGGTTTTCAATGCCTCCAGAATTTTAAACCAATATTTCGAGAGCTCCTCCGGTGCAAGCCCATCTTCCGCTTCTATCCACTCAGATAAAATGAGTATAGTGTCGGCAAATACTTCAGGAGTCATACATAGAAGGGTGAGTTTCGACGAAGATCTTAGCCCTAGCTCTAGTAAGATTCTCAACTTCCATCACCAAACTTCCCGCCACAGTCATAATATTTCTCAAAGCAACATAAGTATTCAATCTCCACAAGACGTTTTCAACCTTGAGGACTTAAAGTTTTCATCTGGTTCGTCTATGTCTTCTGATGCCAATGTGAACGTGACACATTCACCCAAATTGGTAGCTCATGCAGAGGCCATGTTGAGTGATTTGTTCTGCATTTTCACCGCTGTGCCTGAGTTGTTTTTTAATGATGTCAGTTTTATGAATGTCGAATTCATGGAAAAGGATGAGGATTATTGTAGAGCTAAGGTTGTCAAATTTGTCCAAGATATTACGGATAGTTTGAAGGTCGGCTTACAGTCTAGATCTATCAATCCAGATGACATCAGCTTGTTTGAAAGTAGTTGTCATTTAATTATGACAATTGTCGACAAGTCTAACATGATATTTAAACGGTTTAATGATGTTACCGCATTTGCCAATTTCTTGAGTTGCAATTACATTATCAAGTCCATCTGCGATTCCTGTTTATCTTTATCATTGACAGACTCCAAATTTAAGTCCAACTTCATATTCTTGAACAAATTTTTGAAGAAAAGAGACGAGTTTGACGAGGTGATCCAAGCCAACAAAATTATCATTAGCGAGAAATCGCATTTTGACGATCAAGGAATATGCAATTCTGTGGAGAGGGTTTTGCTTCTCTCATTATGTACACATGACATACAGTTCTATAATGTTGCAAAGGAAACTATGAAGTGGCATATCAACCAGCTTACATCTAAAATACATTATCCTGGTTACGCTAAAGATAATTTGGCTCCAACTTTCAGCAAGATCATAAATGATGAATCAGTATTCACTGGTTTCGTATCTTTGCATAAAAGAATTAGAAATATTTTGAGAGAGTCAAAACCAACAAGATCATTGTATCAAATTTGGCTTGTGATTTACGAAAGATGGCTCGAACTACTTGAGAAAGCAACAAGTATTAGCGACGAGAACCTTCTTTTCAGACACTTCACGGGATTTTTAGTCTCCACGTCGGGCTGTTTCTTACTGGAAAGTTTTACAAGAGAGGATGAAAGCCTAAAAGCAAGATCGGAGAGCAATATCAATGAGTTTTTCGATAAGTGTATTTCATTATTGACATCAAAGGATCTTGTGATCAGAGTAATTATCAAAGATGCACTTTCGAATGAGTCACATTCCTCAGTCTTTGGCTTGATTTCCTCTAGACTCACCAGTGTCGTTAACGAATTCGAAGAATCACAAAAGATGAGCGAAGATGGTATATTGTTTACCGAACAGGCAATTATGATTCTTACTGCCATGGTAGGAATTGACAATGAGGGCTCAGTTGTTCTTACAGCTTTGTTACCAGATATCTGTTTGGTGTTACTTAAAGCTATAAATTTAGTTGACAACCCGGTGAATTCTTTGAGACTCAAACTCAGATTCTGTAAGATGGCTATAAACATCGAAACTAACAGATCAAGATTGTCTTTGAGCGGTGCCTACAAAATTAGAAATTTTCACGCTAAGTCTATGTGTGAGTGGTTAGAACAGTCTGCGTTCTTTGATGAGGGTGGTTTGTTGACAAGTTCTGTTACCAACACTACAACCACACCAGTCAGTTCCAAAGATTCCGAGTTGGTGTTCTTGAATATTGACTTAGCTGTAGAAAGTTCAAAGGCTTTGTCCTTGCAATTGGAAGAGCTTATTTTAGATATTCCAGAAGGCACTCTTGAGAAAGACGTTATTAAGTACAAGGATTTGGCATTTGCTAATTACTTTTCTTTGTTCTACAAGATCCTCACCAAGTTCACTGGAAGTAATACCACTAATCATTACATCAAATCAAAGTATAAGATTCAATTGATAGTTGAGAATGTTTTGAAATGTATCACCAACCTACTTCAGTTCGATACAGACATAGGCTTGCAATTTGTGTTTCCCTTAGGATATCATGAGAATAAGAAAATTCGTGCTTTATTTTTGAGTGTATTCGCCGACATGTTGTACGAACGTAAAATCATAAGATCGAGGACAGAAGAATATTCTGATAGATTATTGTTCAGATGGGCAGAGATTGTTGATATATTCCGAGCTGCCAGTGTGGTTGCTTCAAACCACAATCATAGCTTATTTGCCCCAGCCTTGTTTGGAACTTTTGGTTATCTTAAATCGCTTGATAAAGTCTTTGAATTACTTGTCAGCGATGAGATTAATAACGTGTCAAGAACTTCTGATATTTTTAGAAGGAATAGCACTCTCACAAAGTTACTCTCTAAATTGTCGAAGGATTATGGATTGGACTACTTGACAGTAACCTTAAAAGACTTCATCGAAGATTTTACCACTAAAGACATTGTATTTAATGTTGAAAAGGAGTCTGAGTTAGATACAGCAAATCCTGATCTATTCTTAGAGTACTTGCACAAACTCGTGAATTGTATCTCTGAATCTGAGAAATACATGCCCAAGTCTTTTAGATATATTTGTTCCTTGATTTACAAGAAGGTTAGTGAGAGGGTTGAAGATTCAGGATTAGTAGCAGTTGGGTCCTTCATATTTTTGAGATTCTTCTGTCCTGCGATTATCAGTCCGGAACTGTTTTTTGAAATTGAAGTTATCAGTGCCAATAACAAGAAGTCCTTGTTACAGTTGGTGAAGGTGTTGCAAAACATGGCCAACAAAACCCTAACTTTCTTGAAATGGCCTTCTTTAAATAATCGAATGGAAGAGTTGAATAAGCTCAACCAAAAAGTGTTCGCCATGTTGGAACGTGCTTCACAGTACGACCTGGTGGATTATCCGTTTGAAGATATTACGGAACAACCAATCCCTGAATTGAGATATATTCACAAATTCTTCTTTACATACTACAAGGAAATCAAACAAGTATACCTTGTGGGCAACTACTCTCGTGAGGAAACTAAAGAAAGAGTCAAAGATGTCAGAATTTGTGACGACATTTTAAAACAATTGGGTCAACCCAAAACCTTGCTTACCTTACAACAAACGAACACTAGAACAAATTCTATCCCAGGTATAAGCAAGGGGTATAAAAACTTTGATCCAAGTGGCTCATTGAGCAGCGAATATAGCGACTTCATGAATAAGATGTCAGCCAAATATTCAGAAATGGTATTTGAAGTCCAGCTCATTCACAACTCCATCTTCCACGATGGTACTCCAGTTGTGGTTGTTAACTTATCAGCTTTAAAGTTTGTTGATTTTGACATCCACTTATTGGTTTACAAGCTATTTGAAACAGCTAGCCAAGTATGGGATAACAAGTTTTATTTCGTGTTTGACTTTACCTTCTTTGCAAGTGAAATGCATCTTTTGGTCACATACGCTTCTTTGTTGAATACCTATGCACCACAACAGGTTTTCCTTAACTGTTCTAGAATTTACTACTTCAATTTACCTACAAGTGATATTGGGGCATTTTTTAAGATAGTTAAACCATCAAATGTGGCTTCCAAAGATAACAGGGCAAGATTTTACACCTACAGTCACTGTGACACTGTTGAAACTGTGTCTAAGTTGTGCTTAAGTGAAGAAACCATGGTTATCACTAGAGATAAGAAGGTTGAATTCACCAATTGTAAGGTTTTGAATTCCAAGAATCAAACTTTTCAGCCGTCCACAGTTAAAATTGGTAGACAATTCTTGTTGATTTGTTCTGATGAGTTCATTCACACTAAGTTTGAACTCTGTGCAACTGACGGATACAAACCTGTATTGATCTATAGTTTAGGGGAAATTTTGAAATGTGAAATTACTAAAAACTCAGGAAAAACTGACGAATTTACCATATTCTTCAGCAACAATGAGAATGTAATCATAAGATCCCCGGAAAGACTGGAAATTTTGAGATTCTTATATTTCACAACTTCAAGATTACCAAAGAACTTTATTGACGACGATGACAAGAATTTCCACGCAAGTGACATAAGCAACTTGTGGTTTGGTAGATTATTTAATTTGGTTTTCCAAGGCCTTCTTTGTGAAAGCGGCGATGTAAGATCATCTGCTTCGGAATTGTTTGCTTCTGTTGCTAACTATTTTGACTTGGATTACTGTATATCGAAGAATCACGCAAAGGATATTGCTTACCCTGTGAATACAACGGACTTTCTTGTTTCTATTTCAAAGGGGTTGTCTCAGAAATTTCCACATATGAGTTATAGATTTTTCAGAGCCTTCTTTGATTGTCATGAAAAAGTTCCACCAAACAAGCAGATGGATGCTATTTTATACTTAGCACCTTGGATTGACAACATATGCAAAAATATCTATTTGGAAAATGAACAAAATGGACCTGATAGAGTTGCAGGGATAATCAGACAATTATGCACTATTTCAGTCTTAAATAAACCTATGATAGCTGCTATCAATGATATCGTTTGGAAGAAATTGTTCGAACAGGCAATGTTAACTCCACTTTTATTGGATGAAATAGTAACATTTGCTATGGACAACAGAAATGATGATCCAGATTGGTCATTTATCATCACCGTCATAACTCCTTCGGTAGAAATTTGTGGTGAGGCTATCAAGAGACTTGTTAGATGCGTTAACCAGGCCAACAACAATGATTCTGAAGTAGCCCTGGAACTGAAATTGTTTGAGATCATGATTTTGGTGAAGATTTGTGCAACCATCTTCTTTGACTCCTATATATTCGCTCAATTTTATTTGGCCGATATCTTTTTCTTGTGTACACTATTCATTGATAATCCTTCGTTAGAGTTTGGTGCTGACTTGCAAAAATTAGTCATTAACACAATTCAATCATTCTTACTTAAACCAGGATTAACAAAAGAAGAGCATGAAACGGTTGAGGAAACTTTAACCTATTTCAGTGGCCAAAGAGCCAAGATGTTGTTCGGTTTAACAAGAGACAAGTCAACCAGCACTTTTGATATCAACCAATTATATAATAAGGCTGCTAGTTTTGAGACACTTTGTGATTATTTGAATGGATTCATTACTATCTTGGGTAATGATGACGAGAGATCAAGATGGAGATCCAAGTGGTGTTCATACGCTATTGATGTGGCATTTGCCCAAAGCTCTTTGTTTCAAGTGAGAGCAATTTATGTGGTTGGAATCCTTTCCAAGTCAGGTGTGAGTGATCAAACTGCATCCAGAATGTTGAAGTTAATGAGTAGACATGCATTCAACAACTCAGTTGAATATATGACTGGGATCTTGATGAGTGGTTCAAGGATTTTCCAAGGGTTGTCAAAAACATCGTTTCTTCCTTCCATAATAATATGGCCAGAAATTTATTTGGGAATGCTCAATTATAGCTCGTTATATCAAGCAACAATCCAGTGTTTGTTGCAAACCTTGATTAAGAATTTCGAGCAAGGTCCAAATTATGATGAAAGGATCTTTGCTCAAAGAAAACATTTGGAGCCATTCATTGAATCTTTTGAGGCGTCGCATGGATTTCATATTGACAAACGAAATGTTTTAGCTTACGTCTTTTTCATTTTCACACAAGGATTGAAATTGAGTCACATAAAACACACATCTTTGAATTGCATGAAAGAAATATTCAAAATTAGGTTCAAATTGGAAAGTGAGTATTCCAACAAGTCAGAATTTGAAGTTCCTTCGGGAACTGTTCCTTATTTGTTCTTCATCTGGTTAGCTTCCAATGACAACTCTTTCATGCAATATCTTTCGTCTACCGAATACGAACCATCAGAATACGTGCATCTTTCAAGTGTAAAAGTGCCCAAAGTTTTGATCGATTACTTGGTTGATGATTCTCCCTATGCTAATTTAACGCTTTATCAAGCATCATTTTTCTTCGTTAGCGAGACTGTGGAGCACAGTTTTAAACACAGGTTTTTGCTTATATTCAACCATGTGTTTACTTTGAAACAAGAAAAAGGGCTTCAAGTGTTCCACATATTGAAACCCAAGCTCGAGTCATTGTTGACTGATACAACATCAACCGAACTTGTACAAACTATTTGCAGTATTATTTCGAGAGCTATTGGCGACAAGCTGCATAATCTAGAAGAACGTTCCAAGCAAACCGATGCATATTTGGAAAAGTTTGGATTACTGATTATGAGAAACTATGAATTCAGGAAACTCTCCGATTGGGTCGTCAAGGATGAAAAGGCTGCACAGGAGGTTGAAAGAGACAATGAAAGACTCCAAGAAATGATTTATAGAAGTGCTTCCTCGTACGTTGAGTATGAGAGACTAGAAGACTAGCATATAGATAACGATTTATGAATATATATTAAGTATTAGTATGTGAGTACGACTTAACGTCTAAGCTTTAAGGATTTTTCAAAGTCTTTTCTATGCAAACGGAATAATAACATGGTGGCTCTGGCGTCCTCCACTGAAGAATGCTGGCCTGATTGAATTTCATAGTTTAAAAAATGCTTCGTCAATTTTTTTAGCCCCGGTGTTTTGCCACCAGCAATAGCTCTAAATGGCTTGTATTGGGTTGTGTCACGGATCATCGACTTGGGATGTGACAAAAAGAGGGAATCAAGATCATGATGCACTGCATGACCTACTAAAATCTTATCTTTTAAAAGGTCTGCGGTTTCTGTTTGGGCTTCTTTGAAAGTAACAGCATCCGACATGTGTTTAGGTGTAACTCCACTGACCCATGTACGCCAATCAGTCACTTTTTCTCGAGGTTTTACGAATTTGTCGTACACCACATAACCATAAAAATTCACTATGGAGACTCTTGCTAGAGCACTTTCCTCTCCTTCTGGGCCCACTCCGACAAATTCACAGTCAATAGCCAAGTATTTACCTGGTTGTTGCTTCTTACTATCTTTTGCATTTATAGTGATTGTACCTTTGCTTTCATTAATGTCATTAATCGTTATATCTTTTTCTTTATTCCAAAGTGCTGCTCCGATGGATGTGATCTGAAAATTCTTGGTAGGTTCTTCCACCTTTTTCACTGATTGCACACTCTTAGTAACATCTGAAACTACTATTGTCTTCTTCTTCGGCCTTGCTGTTTTGGGTGCTACCTTCTTTTGGAGTTTAGCCCAATTCAGAGAAAGCTTAGACATATTTTCTTTATCTCATCGCGGAGTTTATATTTGACTACTTAATTTTAGCCATCTCGGCATTATAAACTTTGGAAACCCATCTGATTTTGTCTATTATCTCTTGACATTCAGCGGCATTCACTGCCTCTAAATCGTACTTTTTCTTGATGTTTGTTTCCTTTCCGGGTTTCTCGATGACAATTTTAAAGTGATTGGGGTTTTTACTATCTTTATACTGCTTCAACTTCACCACCTGGGTGATATGAAATGAACTAGTCTTCATCATTGAACTGTTATAGTAATTGGAATAATTGTATTGATGCAAATGAATATGATGGTGCGTGTTATTGTGGGATTGCCCATGAGGTGCCAAAAATGGGTTGTCATTGGGGTTCACCGTGTATGCTTTGTCCTCTGGGGGTTGGAGTCGGATGTAATCACCATCAATGATTAGAGCTTTCTCTATCTTATTAAGAATCGTCGTTTTCTTACGCCAGACTTTCCAAGTAAAGTACCTGGTTTTGGGGTCGGATGGTAAGGGCGATTGCATTCCTGATAGTAAATTATCAAAGAAATTGTTATTGTTTGAAATGTTGCTAGACATTGATTCATTGGTTGTTTTCTTACCGACTACAGCGTTTGCAGGCTTTGAGTCGTGCACTTTTATTGGATCATTACGAATAGTTGATTGCAAAGTATCATTGCCGGCTTTTGGAGGAGTGATAAGACTAAGACTTGGTGAAAGAGCACTATCGAATATAGGACTCATATCACTGGAACCATTCAATAGAGATTGCGTAGGACCTGCCTTACTTGGCACAACCTCAAAAACAGAACCTTCTAAAGATCTCATCGTTTCGGAATTTCTTAAATATCGTTTGGCATTCGATTTTAGCTCTGATCCTTCCTTTAAGGTTAATAAGTTATCATCATTGAATTGATGAGTCTCTATCTCCGGCAAAATCAACCTGAGTTTGTAGTTCTTGGAATCTAAGTTACGTGAGTTGCAGTAATTTGAAATTACAACGTCTGCAGTGGAATCCAGGTCGACGTAATACATAAGTCTCTCTCCCATTGGAGTGATCAATGTAATTTCCGTTTTTTCGGTAACCTCAGCTTCAGTGTCAGTCTTTTCAGTGATGCTCTTCCTGGTGTTTTTTCTTCTATAATCCAAAAGGTTTTGTTTGAGTTCCATGGATAAAGGTGATTGCTTTTCATTCTTGGCTAGTTCTTTTTCGTCATTAACTTTGCAGATAGCCAATTCCTTCGGATTATTGTAGGAAGAAAGCAACCTCGTCCTCTCTAAAATCCCGAAAGAACCATAGTTTTCTCCATCCTCGTCAACAAGTTCCAATCTCCAATGATTAGGATTCAATTTCACATATTCATCTAGCTCTTTAAAGCTTTCGCTATTGGAAAGTTTAAGCAAAATGTACCCAATACAATCAGAAATGGAAACGTTGTTGTTGATTTCAAGGTCAACAAGAGTTGCGGTGGTTTTCGGTGGAACAAACACATTGATAGTGACTTTAGTACCATTACTGTCATCTGAGTTGACGAAAATATAGTAGTTTAGTGGATTGGTGTCGGTTGAATTTGTCTTTGAAAGGATCATTTCACTTAGCTTTGACGATGACTTGGGCGTGTTGGGTACATTAATCTTATCAAAAGTGAGACCTGCTCTTTTGGGCTTGCAGTTAAGTTTCAGTGTAGACAAACTAGCAGAGGCAGATGCAGAAGTACTTAGCCTCGTTGCCTTTTCGGGTATGTTCTTAAATCCAGTAAATGTTTTGCTTGTGGAATCGGAAATACCAAAAGGAGCACGAGTTTTCTTCTTTTTGAACTTTGTTGATAGCAGTGACTTGCCATTACTGAAGGAAATGCCATTGAACGAATCCGTTAACAAAGACGACATCATCATTGAGTCATTTTCTATATCAGTGAATGCAGAATCGCTAGACGATACTTCGTCTTCGTCGTCATCTTCATCGTAATCATCATCCTCGTATTCCTCGTCATCTTCTTCGTCTATGTCATCCTCAGTAATGTCCTCATTGGTGATGTTGCTATCTAACGTCATGTTAGGGTCGTACTGGTTACTTTCATACGACGCCGTACTGGCAAATTCATTATTGTCATTTTCGGGAGTAATAAAAGCATCGTCTCCTTCGGTGTTCAAGGTTACCACGTCGTCTTTGGGCTCTAGCTTTTGCGTGGTGTCACTTCCAATGTCTTCTTCGCTTTCCTCTATCACTGTGGTCTTCACCGAACCGTCGCTGTCGTCTGAATTGGAACTATCATCTCTTTGAAATAATCTCTTGATGTTGGATTTCACTATGGCAGCCGGGGTTGGCCGTGTGGACGTTCCCTGTTTAGTTTGAGTTGGTTCTTCACTATCTGCGCTATCATTGTCTGAGGTTTGAGTGGAGCCGGGGGCCCTTTCGAAATCAAAAAATGAACCATTTTGGTCGGTTGAATTATGTTTGATGTGTCTGTTCTCGGGAGATAATTTGATAGTGGACCACTGCAGGATTTTCCTCCTATGCTTTATCTTACTACGTGTTTTGACCGATTTACTTCGACCAACGTCCCTGTGTTCGGATTTATTCTCTGATTGAAATGTGATAGGAGGCGATTTCAGTATAACAAGCTTCTCAAAGATGTCTTTGTAGAGATCATTGTCGAGATTTGGGTTGTGAGGACGAATCACCCGCCTTATCTCCACATCTTCCTCGAATTGTATCAAATACGAGCTCCTTAGGTGGGATATTATATGGTCGGAGTCTAAAGGAAATGCCATTAATATTTGAATCTACCGCGTAGAAATTTTGAGCATATTTAATGGGGTACTTTGAGACACTAGTCTGCTGCACCTTTTATAATGAGTGGGTGTATGGGTGTCAAAATAGAACCATATGCTTATGTGACATTAAGCTAGTACAATTGAGTGGTTAACGCCGAGGGGTGGGATTGTATATTTCGTTTGTATGAACATTTGCCTGTTGTTCAAATATGCCAGAGGGCACCTAAACTAAAATTAGAATTATCAACTCTATAAATAATATTTTAAGTCCAAGCCGTAAACTTGCATAAATATGATCACAGATTCGGCATAGCCTTCAAATGAATAAATCTCCGCTTGTAGTATCACTGCCCCAGAAAGAAATCCTAATCATAAGGTCGTGCCTCACCCTGCTGCGAATATTTTGATTTCATAACAATTTGCTATTTCAGTTCCTGGTGAACACCTATACTCTTTGTATCATACATGGAATTATCGCCTCCGCTCAATTAACTAAGTTCATTGCACACAATTGTATAAAGCACATCAATCCTTCAATCACACCAGATCACATCACATCAATTCCGGATCAATGACATCACCGAATCTATCGTATCAATATAGCGATTCAGGATTTCTGGATCTAAATCAAGACATCGACCAGATATATCAAAACTACGTTCAGCAGAATGACAGCAATGACACATTGGACTCAGAAGAACATAGGCCCCACCAAAGATCGTCTCGATTGATACCCAATGAGATTCTTAACGGAAACGGCGACCATAGTAATCTCCCGGTCCATATATCTCTGAGGTTGTCGTCGATTAGGAACGAAGAAGGGGTCACTCAAAGTGCTCCACAAACGCCGAACTCGGCGGGATCTTTTAACTTCAACCCGGCCAAACCTTATGCCATGTCCAATAATTCCATTGATATTTTGGATACTCCGACTATCGAGGCAGAGTTGAAGGACATCATCACTCCCAAGCATGACGACCATGTAATGAGATCCACGGATGCAATCCACTCTTTAACAATTGACGACCTGAAGTCGTCTCTTTCTTCGGCCAAAAAGGATGAATGGGATGAAAAAGGTGCTGCGGTTAAAACTGTCGAGGAGCCTTCTGGTAACATCAAGGTGATCAGGAGAAGCGTTACTGATTTCGAATTTGGCAAGCAATTGGGTGAAGGGTCCTATTCTACCGTCGTGCTTGCCACCGACAAAATCACCTCCACCAAATACGCCGTCAAGATTCTTGATAAAAGGCATATAATTAAAGAAAAGAAAGTCAAATACGTCAATATCGAAAAACACGCTTTAAACCGATTAAGCAATCGTGTAGGTGTTATTTCGCTTTATTTCACATTCCAAGATAAAGATTCCTTGTTTTTTGTATTGGATTATGCATCCAATGGAGAATTACTTTCATTGATAAAAAGATACGGGACGTTGAACGAAGATTGCACAAGGTATTTTGGTGCTCAAATATTAGATGCCATCAAATACATGCATGATAATGGGGTCATTCATAGAGATATCAAGCCAGAAAATATCCTTTTGGATGATAAAATGAGAATTCAAATCACGGATTTTGGAACTGCCAGACTATTAGAAAAGAAAAACGACGAAAGTGAAGAGTATCCTGTTGATGTCCGTGCAAAAAGTTTTGTTGGAACTGCGGAGTATGTTTCACCAGAATTGTTAGAGAACAAGTATTGTGGGAAGCCGGGTGATATCTGGGCTTTCGGTTGCATTATTTATCAGATGATCGCAGGAAAGCCTCCTTTCAAAGCAACAAATGAATACTTGACGTTTCAAAAAATTACAAAGTTACAATATGCATTCAGCGCTGGATTTCCCATGGTTGTTAGAGACTTGATCAAACAGATTTTGGTTTTACAACCATCAAGGAGAGCCACTATCCAAACCATACAAAAGCATTTCTTCTTCAATGATATTGATTTTGATAATTTTGATCAAATTTGGAGTATCAGTCACCCTGAATTAGGGCCCTACAAAATGTCTGCAAAATCGATGATGAAAGTTCCTGAATTAACAAAGTCTACCTCTACTCAATCAATACAGGTTAATAAGCCGCTAACTCAAAAGCGAGTTGCTAGCGAGCCGCTGAACGGCAAGAACCTTAACCCAGCCTCAGTAGCTGCCTATGTATTGAATAAGAAGGAGGACGATGTTGATGAGGGCATTGAACCAACTGTAACTGATGATAGTACGACCACTATAACCAAAGGTGCTTCGCGTAGCAGTGGTAGTACCTCAAGAACTCAATCCACTACAAGCCAACCTCAACCTTCCTATATCCCAGGTACCAATATTCTCAGACCTACCATCAATTCATATCATTCATACAGATCGACTTCCAGCGTAAAACGTAAAACCACAACCAGCAAAACCAAAAAGCCAAAAGCATTAGACGTTACTCCAATAAGTTCTGTTGAACTCGCATGGCAGCCATATTTGAAACATCAGGACGAACGGATTTTGAAAATAGGTGCCGTAATTGCCTGCAAACTTAATACAGAGTACTTTGAACGAAAATACAGGGGGTTGATTCATGACTCTCCCTTAAACTACAATGCAAGTCAGCGAAGACCAAACAAAAGTTTCTTGAGCCAGGTAGTTGTTGGTAATGGATCCAGCTTGAGGGGCTCCAATGGTTCACAAGATGACTTGCAGGAAGATAATGTAGATGAGAGAACAATTATCAAAGATTTCTTTTATATTGAAGAGATTCAACCTTCCAGTAGTGAGTCGAATGGTCTGACAACAAGCACACTGAAATTTTTGAAACGATTGGGTATCAACAAAGAGAAGAGTAATCCAGTCGAAGTGGTTCCTCAGCATCCTCTTGAAAAAAGTCGTACATGTACAATGATTATCACCACTCATGGAAGGGCATTGATCTTTTTCAGAAATGACTCCGAAGCTAATTACAGATTGATATCGGAAGTCGAATTATCGCATAGTTGTATTTCTTTCAAGGAAGTCATAAATTCATCAAACAAACTTCTGAAACTATTACCCACGACAGGAACGTTTGCCATAAGGTCTAACAAGTCCACCTTTACTTTTGAGGTTGAGAAGCACGAAGTGAATCAATGGACTGAAATGTTAGCTAAAGCGCAAACGAATCAATGGGAAAGGTTGAAAGAATCTTACGATTCAAAGAGTGTAAGTTCTCCAAAGTTGGCAAATTCAGCTGCTTTTAGTGATCCTCCAAAGGTCAGAAGCTCGCCAAAGTTGATGGACTCCCCAAAATTCAATGATTCACAAGCACATGAAAATAAGCACGTAGTGAAGGAGAAGTCTCGTGAGCTGCACAGCAAAGCTGAAAAGTCAGATCATACCAAAAAGCATGAGAAAGACTCTGAAGCAGAAACGCACAAGAAAGAAGGGCTTTTAAGCAGTCGTATAAAATCCAGATCTATAAAGAGAAAGCCGCCACCACCAATGAAGCCGTCAAACTTAGATATGTCAACTGGTTTTAGTAGTTCCGAAACTGGTGGCACTTTACACGCAGCTCAATTGGCTGTTTCGAATAATAGCCATCATGCCCCAAGCAATAATAGAAGATCAAGTTTCACCAAAGAGACGTCATCATCACCAATAATCAAGCCCGTCCGAAATATATCGTCCCCTTCCAATCAAGCCATCACTTCTTTGAATTCGAAATTTCTAGCCAGAAGTCAAAGGAAAAAATAATTAATTAGATCAATAAATATCTCATGCATTCTTAAATCTTAGGAATACTTAGGAACGACCTTAGCGATTAACTGGACTACCATTTAAGTATATCCAATAGCTTATTAAATCTCTGATATACGTAAGAACTCTACAAAACCAATATAGAGAATTGCTAGGTTGCCATTTGCGGTTACTAACAATTTGAAACCAATTTCAGATCCAATTGACCAAATTGTAAAGTGCAACCGGGAAGAGAATGATATGACCCACTCATCATAGGTAGACCTCACTAAATATCGCTTCAAAAACGCAGTCACACGCATCACGTGCATCATAGTAGTGGGTAAACCTACACCAGTGCACCCAGCATTAGTAGTCGTCCCTTTACCGAAATTGTTTTTGTGTAATTTTTCATTTTTTTTTCTGAGGCACATCAAATTATATAAAAATTTTTCAACTCAAACTTTTCACTTAATAGTTATAATGGTTAAATTCATCAAGACAGGTAAAGTTGGTATGTAAATATAATTTATCACATTAGAAGTGTATGGAAATGAGTACTCATGTCATCAATGACTGCTTAATCCCCGGAAATCATGTGTACCTTGTATGTTCAAAGTCCTTTATTAGTTGTCATGAGATGATATGAAGATCATCAACAATCATCGAATCCCATCGAAATAACTTTTTTAAAAGTCAGTAGAACCTTTAGAGTCCTTAACACTGTAAGCCCATTCCCCGTGTTCATAAATTAACTCGTTAACGTCGAGTTTCATCACAAGAAACCTTCATGAAATTCAAAGGTTTTACTAAGAAGTCGACATGTCCATGAGTTTCCATACTGAATATTCAACAACTTTGTACTAACTATTATAGCTATCGTAGTCCGTGGTCGTTTCGCTGGTAAAAAGGTCGTGATCGTCAGAGCACACGATGAAGGTTCTAAATCTCATCCTTTCCCACACGCCATCGTTGCTGGTGTCGAACGTTACCCATTAAAAGTCACCAAAAACTTGGGTGCTAAAAAAGCCGCTAAAAGATCTAAAGTTAAGCCATTCATCAAGGTCATTAACTACAACCACTTAATGCCAACCAGATACTTAGCCAAAGAATTCGAAAACTTAAAGACTGTTATCACTTCTGAAAGTTTAGAAGAACCATCTCAAAGAGAAGAAGTCAAAAAAGTCGTCAAGAAGGCTTTTGAAGAAAACTACCAAGCTGGTAACAACAAATGGTTCTTCACCAAACTTCAATTTTAAAGGAATTTATATCATGCATTGGGTTTAATAATATACAACTGATGATTTAACCTATGTATTCATGTATATTTAAAGATAATACAGATAGTAACAGTATCAAACAAAGAATCTCTTATAAGCATCTCTAATTTTTCAAATTTTTCAGTCCATTGTGAAAAAATATAACCATAGTGCGAATCGAAACATCTTTGATAAGACTAAAAAAGTACTCGAATCAATATAATGTCTGCACCTGTTGAAAAAGTGGCTGAAAAAGTTGCCAAATTGGACGTGAAGTCCACCGAGCAAGTGATCACTCCTTGGGAAGTGGAAGGTGCTGTTGTTGATGGTGAAACTCAAGGCATTGATTACGATAAATTAATCCAACAATTTGGTACTAAAGGTATTAACGAAGAGACCCTTGTTAGATTCAAAGCCTTGACTGGATATGAACCACATCCATTTCTCAAAAGAGGAGTATTCTTTTCTGAAAGAGATTTCAGCAAAATTTTGGATTTATATGAACACGGAGAGCCATTTTTCCTTTACACTGGTAGAGGACCATCATCGGACTCTCTTCACTTAGGACATATGATTCCATTCATTTTCACGAAATGGTTGCAAGATGTTTTTGATGTTCCATTAGTTATTGAATTAACTGATGATGAAAAATTTTTATTTAAACCAAAATTGACAATCGAAGATGTCAAGAAATTTGCTCAAGTTAACGCTAAAGATATCATTGCTGTTGGTTTCAACCCTAAGAATACCTTCATCTTCTCTGATTTGGACTACATGGGTGGAGCCTTCTACGAAAATGTCGTGAAAACCTCCAGACAAATTACAACCTCCACCGCCAGAGCCGTTTTTGGTTTCCAAGATAGTGATTGTATTGGTAAGCTTCATTTTGCAAGTATCCAAATTGCCACCTCATTCCCATCGTCATTTCCTGATGTTTTAGGCTTGCCTCCTAAGACCCCATGTTTGATTCCCTGTGCCATTGACCAAGACCCTTACTTCAGAGTCTGTAGGGATGTTGCAGACAAATTGAAATATGCCAAACCGGCTTTAATTCACGCCAAGTTCTTCCCAGCCTTACAAGGTGCTACTACCAAAATGTCTGCATCAGATACTACCACTTCTATTTTCATGGATGACACTGCTAAACAAATCCAAAAGAAAATCAACAAATATGCATTCAGTGGAGGTCAACCATCGATTGAAGAACACAGAAAGTTGGGTGGGAACCCAGACGTCGATGTTGCCTATCAATACATGTCATTTTTCAGTGATGATGACGAGAAGTTAGAGCAATTGGCCGAAGGGTATAGAAAAGGTGAAATTTTGTCTGGTGAGATGAAGAAAGAAAGTATCGAGGTTATCAGCAAGTTTGTGGCAGATTATCAACTCAGAAGGGCTGAAGTCACTGACGAAGTGATGAAGACTTTCATGACCCCACACAAATTGGAGTTGTACACCAAAGAAAGAAAAGTGCCAGCTAAAGTGAGAGAAAAGAAAGCAAAGAAATAGACCAGTTACTTGCTAATAGTACATTTAATATATATACATCAAGTAGTTATGATTGTATCACTTTTTTGATGTTCTCTAGCACAAACATTAAAGTATCGAAATCTTTGTCTGTGGACTCGCTACCGAAGTACCTTGAGCCAATTGATAGTATGACATTTTTGGGTTCTTTGAGAGTTTTAAGTAACAACTTGCCAATTTGTGATGCTATGATTTGAATTTTGATATTGGAATGGTCACCCACAATAATTTTGGGTTCTATACCAAGACTATCTTCTTCATCTAGGTTGGATATTTGTGATAAAATATTAATGGCTTGCTGAGAGTTTAACGGAAGTTCAAAAGTGGTGTCGGCCACACCATCTATTATGACATTGAGTACGACTGTGTCGTTGACCTCTATCTTGTGAAAGGTGAATTCTGTTGATTCATAAACTGCCTTGACTTCTGACGAAAATTGGTCCATGTAGTGAGAAATGAGAACTTTGTTGGAAGCATGCAATGGAAGACTAGTTGTAAAATCTTTACAGTGCCCGCAATATAAAATTGCTTTTAGGTTCAATTTTACTGCATTTGCAGATTCATGTATCTTTTTTTTACATCTTTGTTTACAATACGATTTTGACAAATTCTGTCATTTTCGAACTTTTTGGTATTTTGCAGCCAATTTCGAGCTTGCTAGCTTAATTGTTAACAATACCCAATGAAAATAAATGCGTTCTTAACTCGATAAAAAATATCAGTTCAGGCTGCATTCTTTAGTTATCCAACAATGTTAGCTTATCTTGATAGGTCTAAAGGTTTAGATATAAAGTAAGGTAATGTACTTCCGAACATGTTGATAGAGATCAGTTGATATAATAACAAAGTTCGTAAACATAGGGATTGCACAGTCATCCAAGCCTACACCATCATAAAAAGGCACTTCTTTGATACACATTGGTGCTCGTATCCGTCTTCAAAAATGCTTACACAGACATTATAAATATTAGTCAGCCCACGATAATCATTATGTCATTTTGACTAATTCGCGATGTAAAATTTCCAAGTGATATAAAGGCTCATATTTGGAAACTTTTTACACTTGAAACCCAAATTTCGAAGACATGTCTGTATTCACACCTATACCAGAGGCGTTAGAAGCCTTCAAAAACGGAGAATTCCTCATCGTTATGGATGACGAAGATCGTGAAAACGAAGGAGACTTGATTATAGCGGCTGAATTGATAAATCAAGAGAAGATGGCCTTTCTTGTTCGTCATTCCTCGGGTTATGTATGTGTGCCATTATCACAGAAAAGAGCCGACGAATTGGAATTAACTCCTATGCTAGAAAATAAGACTGATAAGCATGGCACCAACTATACGGTCACATGTGATTATGGTATCGGTACTACCACAGGAATATCGGCCCATGACAGGGCCTTGACTGCTAATAAGTTAGCCGACCCCACTACCAAAGCTACCGAATTGATCAAGCCGGGCCATATTTTACCTTTGAGGGCTGTGGATGGACTTTTGAACAAAAGAAGAGGTCACACCGAAGCCGCTGTGCAATTATGTGAATTATCTGGCTTGCAGCCTGCCGGTGTTATATGTGAATTGGTGAAAGATGATGATGGTTTGATGATGAGATTGGATGACTGCATTGAGTTTTCCAAAGCCCACAACATCAAATTAATTAATATCAAGCAATTAGTAGACTATATAAATTAAGTGTAAATAGGCCAACAATTTAAGTTGTATATTGAGATTCTTCTATTTTAAGGTTAATTGGACTTTTCTCTTGCCGGTGATATCATCTTTGATGGATTTGATATCCACTTGAACTTTATCGAATACTCCAATCACTCTTTTGTTCTTGTCATAGTCGTTAAAATGTAATTCGAATTTTTCCTCGTCATATAATGCAGAATTGGAGTCACCTAAATCTTCCAATTTAATTAAACCCTCAATCCCAAACTTTGGTACTAATACCACGATACCGTTGTTAAAGCACTTGATGACGTACCCTTCTTGTAAAGATTCATTTTGCTTCATCACTTGCCCCACAAAATATTCTATACTGGCTCTTCCGGCGAATTGAGCATTCCTGTGACGTCTATTGATGTTCTTGACAATCAACTCCATCTTGGTCTTGTCTCTATGGCTTTGAGCTAAGTCCTCGTAACCGATGGCACCAGCCAATTGTCTATGTACGACAACATCACAATATCTTCTGATCGGAGATGTAAAATGTGTGTAAATATCCACAGCTAAACCATAATGCTTGAAGTCACTATAGCCAAAAAACCCTGAAGGAAAGTACTCTGCTGCCATCATACATCTTGTGGACATGATTCTTATCAATGTGTTGAAGTAAGGATCATTTGGATCCTCACATTTGTCCAACGAATCTGCCAAAGCTTTGGAGTTTTCGAGTGATATACGCATTCCTGACTTCCTCACATTAAGCATTTCATTCAAGGCTTCGAAGTTTGCGGATGGTGGTGAAGCGTGTCTTCTCAACATAGCGGTTTGGGGATATGCGTCATAAATCTTACGAGCGACGGAAATATTGGCAAGCAACATGAACTCTTCAACCAACGAGTTGGTCTCGTACAATGCTTTGATCTCAACTTCTCCAGGATCAGAAGTTTCATTGTCCATGTGAACTTTGACCTCTGGTGATGCCAAGTTTAATGCACCTGCATCAAGTCTTTGTTGTTTCAACTTTTTGGAAAGTGCTAATAATATTCTGATCGACTTAGTGAGTTCGTCTTGATTACTTTCATCGTCAATTCTCTTTTGTGCAGCCTCATAACTGAAGGCTTCTCTTGATTTGATAATCGACTTCATGTAATCTACCTTAACAATCTTAGCATTTTGATCCAATTCCCAAATAACCGAAAACAGGAATCTATCAACATAGGGTTTAAGTGAACACAAGTTTGTACCCAAAAGCATAGGCAACATATCAATTCTTTTATCGACAAGATAAACAGATGTACCTCTCGATGCACCTTCGTCATCCAATGGAGTTCCTGGCTTGACAAAATGTGTAACGTCAGCAATATGAACACCTACTTCAAAATTTCCATTTGGCAATTGTTTGGCATGCAAAGCATCATCAATGTCTACACATCCAGGAGGATCGATCGAACAAACTAACTTATCTCTCAAATCAACTCGTTTACTCAATTTTTCGTCACCGTTATTTAAGTCTTCAGGCACTTTCCAGTTGTCCCCTTCAGATGGAAGACATTTCAAGACATTAGTGGCAAAGGGTCTATATTCGACATCGTGCTCAAGCAAAAGAGCTTCTCTTTCGGCATCGGCACTTTCAATATCACCCAAGGTCCTGACGAAGTGCCCTTGGGGATATTTGCTTGTTGCACTCCAATCATCGACGGACACAACAATTCTCTTTCCCAATAATTCCTTAGATTTACGGGTACGTATTCTGATTTTGGGCAAAACGCTGTCCATTAATATAACAAAACATGATTGCATGGTGTTACCGGTGTCAGACTCTGACACAGAGCTGGGTGCAATTTGCCCCACATAATATCTCCACGATCTTCTGATTATGCCAACCACTTTGGCCGTTGGCTGGAGTTTCTTTTCCAAATCCACCTCATCTGTGGGCAGAAAATTAATGGCTTTTCTGGCTTCCTGTGCTAACATAATTCTTTCCTTGTCAGGGATGATACTGGTGGCGGTAGCACCGTCCTCATCATCTTCTGGATTATCTGAGTTGTCTATGTTTCCTTCTTCAACAATGGTAGAAGAGGGGGTTTTCCATTTATCTTTCGGTAAGATCTCCACAACCACAAGATCACTGTTGAAAGCTCTATTGAGGTTCTTGGTTCCAGTTACCAAAAGTGGTTTTTTGAAGTCAGGAACTTGTACCGTTCCTTCAAGGAAGTTGTACCTAGAGATGTTGAGTATACCCTTGAACAAACTCTTGTTTTTCAACCCACCCATGATTCTGGCCTCAGTGTAATACTCCTGGAATGACGTCTCGTCCACAGATCCAAAGGTTTTGTTATCGGTAGGCAATAATTCTCTGATAGTGTCAGCGTTAGGTAAAAGTTCGACATAATCAACAAGAGAATAAGCAGTTATGCCCTCTCCAACAGCCTTTTCACGATTGTCCTTATCATTGCAAATAAACACAATTTCTATGGGTGTGGAAGAATTATTCTTATTGATATGGTCGTCATACCATTTTACCATTTTTCTGATGGCACGGTCATTTTTGTCATTAATGGATTCGCCTCTTTCTCTCTTTACAAATGTACCTTCGTGGAATTCATTGTGAAAGACCACAAAACGCTTTTCCTCGGCTTTTACGAGCGTTCTTAAACGCTGATAAATAGGATATGATCTATTACGTACTTCTTCCAAAACAATTTGGGGTACAATAACATCGTAGAAGCACATAGGATTCTCCAAAAGGTCGATGGCATGCAAAACAATGTTTGTGTCCAAAACAATGTAGTGTCTTTTGTCGTCTATCTTGTTGGGCACATCGGATAATTGTACATTTGGTAAATCTCCTTGTGGATTTTGCTTGATAATCTCAGCACATTTGGTGCACGCCTTCGAATAACAAATGATGTCATCACGTAGGTAATGTTCTCTGACGATTTTGGTAGCGCCTCCGCGTCTGGACATAACGAAGACCTTGGAGGTCACGGTAAGTCCTGATGATAGTCTTTTAGACATAATCGATGAGATGCGAAAATTTTGAGATAATGATAATATTATATATTTAATGTTCTGTGATGTAATTGTACAGGGGTGTATAAAATCTGCTTTGAAAAATGCTTACTATTCTCTTTGTAGGTACTAGTTAGTAATAGTAGAATCTCATTGCCTCAAAGTTTAAATTTTACCAAATGAACCACTTTCTATTTCTTGCTGCAATTTCCGTATAACTTTTTGCTTTTCTTCATCTAAATCATTTATATCTTTGTCAGTAAGCTCTTTAACTGATCTTAATGCTATTATATGGTCGGGTGCCAATTGGTGGATCTCGGGCTTCTTTCTATTTACACAGGCTTCCACCTTCTCTCGTGTCAGTAAGTTTAACAATAATGAAGCCTCCACCAAAGTGTGTGCTAATTGGGGGCATTTGTCAAGTAATTTCTCCATCAAGGCAGGGTTCAGCACACTCATATCCTTGGCTTCTTTAATCAATTGAAGCGCCGATGCCTGATCGAAGGAAGATAATATATTTGAGATTACTTGGTTGTAATTTTGATTAGGGAACAATTGTGTGCCTAACGGTAAAGGTGGCAACTTTTCAAATTCGTCCCCAAACGGATCACTATCGTTAGATATGCTGCATTTAAGCGTCCTGTTTCCTATTTGTGTGTTATTCAAGTTCCTTACAGCGGAGGCTGCAGTTTCAACATCTGCATACTTCACAAATGCGTACCCTTTGGAACGTCCGCTTGCTGGATCAAAAAGCAATTTTAGTTCATCTATAGGCCCAACCGCTTTAGCGATATCCATCACCTGTTCTTCCGTATAATCAAACGGGATATTTCCTATGTATACGCTTCTACTCATAGTGTAATAAAAACGATAAATTCGCACTTTTGCAAAACCTTTTATTGAAGTACAACATGGAAACAAAGGAGATCAAATCAATAATATCAAACCTTGAGAAATCGTCTGACGACACCACCATATTAAAACTCCTCAATATCTTGAATGATGGAGTGAAGCCTTCGGAGAAGTTGTTGAGAGAAACCAAAGTGGGGGTTGCTGTAAATAAGTACAGAACCAATTCAAATAGTGAAATCAGCTCCTTGGTGAAAAAGATGATCAGAAACTGGAGAGATGTAGTGCAAGCTGAGAAGAACAAGAAAAAAGCACTGACTTCTGCCGCAGGAACCACTCCGAGCGCCAGTACAAACGGTGCTGCTGCCAATAACAGCGGAAAGTTCCACTCTGGGCCCAGAAACCCCAAAATCGACGGAGTAAACACCAATATCTACGACGATAGCACCAGAAATGCGTCCATAAGTGCATTGTACACAGCATTGGCCATAGAAAGAGGCGATGCTTCTGAACATATTCTTAAAATTGCCTGTAATATAGAGACTGAGGTATTCAAATCGGAGTTACTGAGAGTTGCCGATGGCTACAGAAACAAGTTAAGAACTTTTGTGATGAACTTGAGAAACAAAAAGAACCCTGAATTGAGAGATAGATTATTAACCGAACAAATCTCTGCCGATAAATTTGTTAAAATGTCACCTAACGAAATGGCACCTGAAGCCTTAAAGAAGGAGATTGAAAAACTTCACAAGCAAAACTTGTTTGATGCACAAGGTGCTACCGAAAAGAGAGCTGTCACCGATAGATTTACCTGTGGTAAGTGCAAACACAAAAAGGTCAGCTATTACCAAATGCAAACCAGGTCTGCCGATGAGCCTTTGACTACTTTCTGTACATGTGAAAACTGTGGTAACAGATGGAAGTTCTCGTAGAGGTTAACTGGAATTATTGTAGATAGAGTGTAGATTGATATATGTAATATACAGCAGACAATATGGAACCCTTGGATCTATTAAACGTACAGGGTGTTTTTGGCCAAAAATGAGATCAAGTCGACCTTGGTAACAATTTGAATTGGCTTGTAATCTTCATCAGTGATAATGGCATTAGAGTTTGTTTCAAAGAACTTGTTTAACAAGCTCAACGAGGTGTTCAAAGTAATTGGTTCGTACTTTCTCTTGGAGTAGCCCGATTCTTTGGTGATGGTGAAGGATTTTTCAAAGTCAGCCAATTTTCTAAAGTCAATGATCACTGATTTGATGGAGTTGGTCATTTGGATTTTCTTGGTGGAAAGAGATTTCAAGATCTTTGACAAAGTGACTAAACCAACCAATTTACCACTAGTGTTAAGAACGGGCAATTGATCAAACCCATTGGCTTGAAGCAAGTTGAAAGTCTTTTCCACAGTATCGGCCAAGGTTACGGTGACAACTGGGGCCTTGTCGGAGACCAAATCTTGGATCTTCTTTGATGCCAAAAACTTATCTTGTTCGTTAGTTGCAGAGGAAGCGGCTTCGACTTCGAAACCGTTAGTCTTCATCCATTCGTCATCAGCAAATTTAGACAAGTAGGATCTGATAGAATCAGGGAACACCACAACAACAACATCGTCTTCGGTCAAATCTTTAGCGACTTCGAGAGCTGCTTGCAAGGCACTTCCGGAAGAACCACCTACTAAGATACCTTCTTCTCTGATAATTCTTCTGGCCAATTTGAAAGATTCAGAGTCGTCGGTTTTGATCCATTTATCAACCCATTTTCTGTCCAAAACATCTGGAATGAAATCGTAACCAATACCTTCAACGAAGTATGGGTCAGAGCTGTCGTTTAAAGATTCAGGTTGGGCCAATATGGAACCTTTTGGATCGGCACCAGTGACTTCAACCTTTGGGTTCTTTTCCTTCAAATATTGAGAGATACCAGTGATGGTACCACCAGTACCTGCACCGGCAACTAAATGGGTGACCTTACCGTCGGTTTGTTCCCAGATTTCGTAACCAGTACCATAGTAATGGGCGTTTGGATTGGCTTTGTTAGAGTATTGATCCAAAATAACAGCATTAGGAATCTCTTTCTCTAACTTCTTAGCAACCCCAATGTGACTTTCTGGGGCATCCCAGGCGGCTTCGGTTGGGGTTCTGATGATCTCAGCACCTAAAGCTTTCAAAACGGACACTTTTTCGTTAGACATTTTTTCTGGCAAGGTGATGATGGTTCTGTAACCTTTCACGGCACCCACCAAAGCCAAACCAATACCGGTGTTACCAGAAGTAGGCTCAATCAAGGTGTAACCAGGCTTAATTCTACCGGATTTTTCGGCCTCCAAAATCATATTTTTGGCAATTCTATCTTTAATGGACCCACCAGCATTGAATAATTCCACTTTGGCGTATACCTTGGCCTTTATACCAAGGCTTTGAGGAATTTTGTTAAGCTTTATTAAAGGGGTGTTACCAATAAGATCTAAGGAGTCGCTAACAGCAGCAGGAACAGTCATTATAAGGATGTTAAATTACAACAAAAGATTTAACGGTGGAAAAATTGTGGCATCGCATCGCGAACGTAAATGTACGAGGGAGACCATGGCCAGGCCCAAATATGAACTGTTTCCGAATTAAGCAACATTGTCGCCGCCGTGATGTCTAAAATTAATTATATTATCTATAAAGAATTGAATTGAATTGATCTACACATTAATAATTTTACACTTGACCACATCGGGATCTTCTGGAACACCCTTGGTGAAATCGAACACAGAGATGAGCCCTTTTCTATCAGTAACGTACACCTTACCACCATCAGCCGAAAATTTAATGGAGGCGGACTCGGTGTATCTTTCAGCATTGGCAACTTCTCCCAAAAGCACAACGATTTTTTTGGCTGAGCTGTTTAAGTTGATTTCAAAATTAGGAATAGAAACCAAATATATCTTTCCGTCCTTATCCAAAAAGGCCAATGCGTCTCTTCGTGGACTCAAACTCAACTTGTGAATTGAATAGCCCACCTCGGCAAACTTCAATAGCAAGTCACACGATTTGATGTTGTTTATGTCACTTTCGTCGATGACGTTCTCTTTGGTGCTATGAAGACTACTTTCCAACGATGTTGTGTCCGAATAGGATCGGTTGTAAACAGTGTCTATGCTCGATCCTTGAAGCCTCAACATCACTGGTGGTCTGTGTTGCAAAGAGCACGATGCTAAAACAATCGTGTTGGGAATGTTCCCAAATTGAAGGTCGGTAATACCTTCATTGTCCATCATCAAAGCATCATCGTCTGAATTGTCATCATCTTCATCATAATCAAGCATGTTGCTACTGGACTTCTTTCTTCTTGAGCTCCTCATGGACCCATTATCGCTCCATATCAATCTGGGTTTCCTCAAGTTATCTGAACCGGCGCTTCTTAAACGAATTATAAGATACCTGGCCTCCCAAACGGTACAACAGGTTAGGTGTGTGGAAGTAGCATTGAATCTGATAAGCTTGATGGGGTCCCTGTAAGGAATAGTGATTGTAATAGGCTCCACAGACCCAATAATTCTGTTAGCTGTATTAGATCTGACCATTTTATGCACTATGATGAATGGCTGCTCTTTACCGGAGACTCTCTCTTTGGCAGTGATGGAACATGCAATCAAAGGCTCCGTACTAGAAATAGAAATACACCTTATGGGGAAGTTGGTGATATAGGTGTAAACAGGCTGACCCAATTCATGGGGAAGAGAATTTTTGGACACATTAAATACTCTCATTATACCTCTTGTACCAGCAAGAACCAAATAATCGTTACTCAATTGACAACTTAAAAATTCCCACCCACTAAGCTTTTTCTTGTAATCATCCGTGGCACTCGAATCTTTCTGTTTATTGGTACTACCCAGGAAGTCATTTTTGGTGATCACTTCATGGCCGTAATCTTCCTTAAGATCATTATACAGTACTCCATATTCACCAGTCAGTTTTCCGCAACAGATGAGCGAAGGCCTGTAATCATTCTGATGGCTGAGTTCATAAAGTTCCCATTTCTTCTCAGTTACCAACACTACACGAGTAATTTCCTGGCCCGTAATGTGATCGATGTAGGTGTGAATATCGCTGCTGACATAACGGGTGTTTTTCTTAATCACGGAACTCTTAAAAGGGTTACTGGAGAAGATTTTGGACGGCTGAGTTTGATAGGTGAACAATTTTCTGTGGAAGGGAAAACATCTACTGAAATTGTACTCTTTTTCTTCGTTCAAACTTGCCAACAAAAAGTCCTCATACTTCGACGTCTTGCTTCGAGATCGTTCGTGCATATACGTCTGTCCCTCAATGATAAAATCGTTTGCAATGGGAGATAATTGTCGTAAAGGCGAGATCGATATGGAATTGGAATAGCTTTGTTGAGAAACCGATTTGGATCTGCTATTATGCTTGATGTTGATGGGCTGTGTTTCTGTGGTTGTGAACGACAGCTGCTCAGTCATTGGGTTCTCCTCCTTGGCATATTTGTAGAATAAACTTATGAGGTCCATCTGCTCTGATGAGGATCTTTCGCCAGCGTCGTTAGTTCTTAACGATTTCTTCGACGAAGATCTTCTACGAGATCCGCTATATGCCACGTCGCTACTTATGTTGGTGACAATACTGTACAAGTCTCTCAACTGCTTTATTGGTTTCAAAAAAACCACATTCGGTTGAAAACAATCGGGACATGTAGCCACATTGTTGACGGCATTGGATAAAAAAAACGACTCCGACACCACACATCCACAAGAAAGTATCAGAGCGTCGGCACATAAGCCAGAGGGGTCCAAGCTACCATTAAGTTGAAGCAATGGTTCAAGGGATGCCCTTATATTGTTCATTAGTATCCAAAATTATATGAAAATTGAAAATTGTTTTTGATTCATGCGACTTTGACGTAGATGAGCAAAATGTGTTGGGAATTGATTGCAGAGACGAATTCAATTGGGATCATATTAAGATAAGCTATTAAAGTCAAAAGTAAACTATAAATAATCGCCCCTGTGGCGGCTTGGTTGTTCCAGGTATAAAATGCACCAGTGCACTCATTTTTAGAGACCGTAGTCTTCATGCTATTTCAATTCATATCTTGCTCGCGAGCCAAAACTGGAGTCTCTGCCCTTTCAATCTTGGACTCTTGGGCTTTATGTACATCTGCATGATCTGCGAAGTTGATAAGGGTGGGTTTTGGTTTTGAACTGTCGATGGATATAACCGTGGGCGACTTGTGCTCGAGCTCTTCGTATTCTTGGTCGAATTCTATTTCCATTCCATAGTCAAAGAAGGAGTACACCGCTTTACCAAACTTCGACACGGCACCTGCAAAAGACCTGAGCATGTTTGTGTTGGTGATGATCTCTGTATTCTCATCATACACGGGCTTTAAAAACATCACTGATCTGGGGTATAAGTTGAGGTCTTCCAACAGGCTGGTCTCCTGGTGTTCCTCATAAGAGAACCGGGGCACCGTGGGGCTTTGGAAGCAATAAGCCGTGGGCTGAAGACAATCTGGTTTAGCAAACGAGGGCATAGGTTTAGATGATATGATCTGTAGACCCAGATCGGTGTCTAACCAATGTCTCACGGCAAAGAGCGGGTACCAAACAGGAAACTCGTGTTTGGCGGTAGACCCGTCTAATACTCTGATCGATAAAGTGCATTTTTTGGCATTTGCTAGGGAGCTAAGCTTATTCTTCAATTCTTTGGTACTCCCAGCACTAATACTGGCAATAACGCATCCGTACTGCAATAAAAACACCTTCTTTGCTTCAAATTCGTGGTGCACAGAGTTGTCAGGCTCGATTGGTGAAGCTTTAACCAACCGCAACAACTCTGGATAATCGTCGTGACCGGGGGGTATATGTAATGACACATAAGATGACGTATTTTGCACGGCTAAAACACTCTCCAAAGTGTGTATGTTGGTGGAAACAGCTACGGGTATGTTCTGACTCATGGACACACCCCATGCTGCCGTTAAGTTCAACGCTTCTTTCGACATTTGGCAACAAAAAAACCTCAAATAAACAATTTCACTTTTAAAGTATGGGGTTGCTAAGGTGCGAAACACGGAATGACAGGAAAATGCGACTACGAGGTCTCAGATCGGCTATAAAATGCGCGCGACCGATAAAATGATCCGTCCACGACTGAACAGATCAAATGGCTGATAATATAGGAGTGGTAATAAGGGTAAGGCCGGCGGTTCCTCGGGAGCTCGGCGGACATGGGGATGACGTAGAGCCCATAGTGTCAATGCCAGACTCACGGAATGTGCTCTTGACGCGAAACAGCGCTTCCAGAACGTTTCGTTTCGATGATTGTGTGTGGTCTTTTGACGATAGACAGGAGTTTATAGATAACCAAAAATTCTACGACAAAAGGGGCCCGGAGTTGATTCGGCACTTCTTTCAAGGGTTTAATGTGTGCCTTCTTGCGTATGGTCAAACCGGGTCGGGAAAGACCTACACGATGATGGGTGAAAAGGCTGAAATAGGCTTCATTCCTCTTTTGATGGAGGACGTGTTGAAGTATAAAGAGGAATTGATCCTGCAGAAAGTCAACTGTGAGCTACGATTGTCGTACATGGAGGTGTATAACGAAACGGTACGGGACTTGCTATACCAGGAGAAAACCCCTCAAAGATGGAGGGTCAGAGAACATCCAGAAACAGGCCCTTATGTCGATAACCTTAAGGAATACGTGATAGAGACGTACGACGATTTCGTCAAATATCTCTCGATAGGGAATGGAAATAGAGCCACCGCCGCAACTAACATGAACGAGCGTAGTTCCCGTTCCCACGCCATAATCAATCTACACTTGAGACAGACGAGATTTGAAGCACACGACGATTCGTTGGAGGCCGCTGTAGAGGTTGTATCCAACATCAAATTGGTGGATTTGGCAGGGTCGGAAAGATTGGCTCGAACCGGGGTTTATGGGCAGCTGCAACGGGTGAAGGAAGGAAGTTTAATCAACAAGTCGTTGACGGTGTTAGGAAGATGCATCAATGCATTGTCGAAAAACGCCCTTCACGACTCTAATGATATGATACCGTACCGAGATTCCATATTGACGTATATTTTGAAAGAGAATTTGGGCGGCAATTCCAAAACGGTGATGGTGTTTTGCATTTCACCGATGGACTACGAGGAGACCTATCAGACGCTTAACTATGCCGAACGAGTGAAGAACATCAAAACGAAGGCCCGGTTGAATCAGTCCAAGATCAGCGATATCAAGATTGACTTTCCTGAACAAGACCATCTGGTTGTGGAAGCCCTTAAAAATGAAATCCTGCAATTAAATGCCAAGCTAAGCAAGTACGAAACGGATCGCGATACTGCAAATTTGCTGCAAGGGTTACTGTCGCAAGATAAGTTACTGAATATGGTGAAATACTTAGAAAGAGAACTCACTGAATCGAAGTTCCAGAACAAATACTTGAACACCAAGATCAAACAAATGGAAGAGGAAAAAGAGGAATTACAGGCTCATAACATCTATTTGCACAATATGGTCGGGCACGAAATGAAACAAGCATATGATTTGAAGCTCAAAGCCCAAAAAGATCTGCTTTTGTTGCAGCAAAGCTCAATTAAAGAGCAATTGATGTTTCACGAACGAGAAATGGTGCAAATGTTGGGTCAATTCGGGATCTAACAATGATTTTGCCAGCCATATCCATCCCACGAGTATTTACACACACACCTATATAATTAATGAAGAGATGAACAACGCTAAGATGCAGGAACCCGCTATATTGAATCTTCAAGTCTCTTCTTAAGGCCCTCAAATTAATATCGCGAAAATTCATCATGACTGAGTTTCTTCATTACACAGTAGATTTGACTCTTAAAGACGGAACGCAGCCTAGCGGTGTAATTTCGTCTGTTGATCAATATCAAATTACGCTTGAAAATGTGAAACAAAAAACTCAGGACTCGGATGGTGCATTGACGCCAGTTTTGCAGGTGAAAAATACCCAAATCGCAGACTTGAAGGTGGTTAAACTCCCTCCCGACTTGTTGAAGACCCTTAAAAAGCAAAAACCAAAGAAAGAAAAGAAACAAAAACAGGACGAACCCAAGCCAAAAGAAAAAGTCACCGATGATTTCGATTTTGCTGCCAATTTGGCCATGTTCGACAAAAAATCGGTATTTGAGGACTTCCAAAAGAAGGACACCGTCAAACCTCAAGACAGATTGGTGGGGCACAACAAAGTGTCCAATGTTCAAAAGGCTCAAGAGAAGTATCGTAACGACGAAATGGTGTTACAGAACAAAAGCGATAAATGGGACACTATTGGTGCCAGCGACCATCACCCGAACGTCAGAAATGCCTCCGTCACAGGCAGATCCACGCCCGTTAATGAAGCTTCTACAAGCACAAAGAAGAACTATTCGCTTGTGAATGTTTCCACCGGCAACACCATCCCAATATGCTCTCCAATCCAACTTCTTGACATTGAAAGAATATCCAACGACACCTTTGGCTACGGTCCTATGTTGATGGCCGAGTCATTTGCATCAAGCTTGTCGGCATACATCACAGAGAAATTGCTTGGAGGTGCCAACCGGATCAATCCCAACAACCATAACTTACCACCACTTGTGATTCTTTTGATAGGAAGCGAAAGATGTTCCTCTCGTGCATATGCAGTTGGGCGCCATTTATCCAACCATGGGGTAAGGGTGTTGGCGTATGTGATCAACGATAAAGACATAACGGACGAGCATTATCTCAAGCAAAAGAAGATGTATTTAGACTGTGGTGGAAAGGTTCTTTCGTGCTCTGTCAAAGAGTTTGTACATGTGATCAACCATGACCTTGATACGCCTGTTGAGCTCGTGATTGAGGCCTTACAAGGATATGATGATCACTTAGAAGACGTTTTCTACGAGCCTAAAGAGCAGGAAAGCTTGCAACAGTTAATTTCATGGTGTAACGATTCACTCAAAGACAACAAAATTATGTCTTTAGATATTCCCTGTGGGGTCGACGGTGGCTCTGGAACTGTGTCAGAAAATGTGGATGTGTCTCCAGACCATGTTGGCTTACAACGTGTGGCTACGGCTGGTTTGGAGGGCTCACTTGCCATAAATAGCAAATATTGTGTGTCGATGGGCGTACCAGTGGCAGGAATCGTATACGGGTACAAAACCGGCGGCTTCAACAAAATCAACGACGACGAATTGGTCCATTTGCTTGTAGATATCGGTGTTTCCAATGCGGTTTACCAGAAGAAGAGTAATCTCAGGAGATTCGACAAGCTCTGGTACGGATCTGAGAAAGTGGTGAGAATGCAAGTGAAAGAGGTGTAATTGTTGTTGTTATAGTCAACGTTTAATAGTAAAATAATAGATAATGCAAAACTGTAATTAGACCAGCGATATCCTCATTAGTTAAGCAGTTTCGAGTGGCTTCTAATGGAATCAGATCGATGGTATCTCACACCAAACGACGCGATGACTGCGAAAATTTCCAGCAATATGAACAAAGGCTGGGGCAACTCAACAGGGTTTTCACTGATGAATTCGACTTCTAATCTATTCGGAAATTCATCTACTCAAAACACAGGTTCTTTGTTCAGTCAAAATAATACAAATTCCAACACCAGTGCCTCGTCAACGTTGCCTAATTTGAGTTCGAATCTAGGTCAAAACAATTCAGCACAACCAACTACCAATCTTTTTGGGGGACTGGGCTCTCTTTTTAACAAGTCCAATACCAATGCTTCGAACAGTAACAATGCAATAGGCAGCGGTTCTGTTTTGAACAATCAAGGGGCACCACAAACGTCGATCAACACCACTTATGTGTCTAATAACGTACTTTCAAATATAAATGCATCAGAGATGCCAGCGTCGATCACAGGCTCCCTATTTGCATCACCTGATTCAAAGCCAACAGCTAAGGCATATAAACCCTCACAAAACAATGAACCAACCTTGTTATCGAAGCTTGCAAGGAAGTTCAATATTTTCAGAACGAATACTTCCAAATCTTCGGCCAATACAGTCGATGGAATTTTCATGTCAAATGATTACACCAGCACAAAGTCGCTTTCAAATCCGCACATTCTGACCAACAAAAACAGGGTGGCCAAACCTAATGTGATGTCTCGTGCTAGCGTGAGGCAATCGAATGAGGTCAAAAGATTGGTTATCAAAAGTAAACCAATGAAATATCATTTGATCAATGCCGACAGAGTCATCGACTCCAAAAGAAAACGTATTTTTTCACAGCTTATGACTTCCGAAAATATACTTAATGGAGGATTCAAAAGTGAGGACGATGACTCTGATTTCGAAGTGGCCACTATCGATAAAGTCAAGTTATCCAACCACTCCAGAGTAATCAAAGGATTAGATGAAGACATCATTCCATCTACAACGTTTGGTAATACTAGCACCGTGAAAGTTAGCTTAAAGCATGGTGATTACTATACCTCTCCTTCAATTGAAACACTCAACTCGTGGTCAAATAATGATTTGAGTGAAGTGAACAACTTCATAATAGGTCGCAAAGGCTTTGGAAAAATTGCATTTGATTCCCCTGTAGATTTGGCGGACTTGAAAGATCTTGCTGACAGCGAAGGCAGGAGTCTCTCGGAATTTTTGTATGGCGATATTGTCGAAATCGACTTGAAGTATGTTAAGGTCTACAAGGAAACAAGAGGAAAGCCACCCAGAGGACAAGGGCTCAATGTTCCAGCCACAATCACTTTGGAGAACATCACCCCTAAGGCCAGTTCGGATTTAAATGAGTTTATCAATAAATTGAAGGCACTCGAAGGCATGGAATTTGTCACTTACGATCCTATAACCTTCACATGGATCTTTAAGGTCCTTCACTTCAGTATATGGGGATTAGTAGACGAGGAAGACGATGCCATAGCTCAAGAATTCAAAAGACAAAAGGTTCAAGGCGACACAGAGGAAATTCCTCGTGACTGGAGCTCACTAGAAAACTCTATTCTCATGCTTAAAAGTAAGCAAAAGGAACCCTCAGCTCCTGTAGCTACCAAGGCGAGGCCTATTTACGACGATTCGCAAATGTCTATACCAACTCCAAGACCTGAATTCAATGAAGAAGATAGCATGAGTTTTGACATACCCACTAGGAGGAACCTTGAATATTTGAAGGAGCTTGTAGCCACTCTTCCTGAAGACACTGATCTTCTGGAGATTGTTCACGAAAAAGCATACGAACCCGAAATAGATGACCTTTCAGCATTTGATAAAATTCAATCCAAACCCAATTTTGCAGTTTCTGATGACTGGTTGGTGCAATTAAAGCTTTCGAACGACATAAGTTCATCGCTCTCACCTTTTGCAGGAAATGGTAAGCCTGTAAAAGACTTGAAAATGCAGCAAATTGATGACATTTTATTTCATGAATTTAACAAAAGCGCTGAACTGAATAAAGAAATATCCACGCCATCAAAATCAAGCGATAGTGATATCAACAATGAAAAGGCCGAATTGGCGGATAAAGAAAACGTTGTTTTTGTCTTGACTAAGCTACTCGAGAAGTCTCAACTCGTAAAGCGTAGCAATAAGTTTTCTAAGGTTGTATCGAGTGATTTCCAATTTAAGGATTTCAAGAATGCCCCAGATTCTTTGGTGTTTGACCTTTGTTCAGCTTTATTGGATGAGATTACTATAACCCATCAAGGCGATGACGATGTTGTTAGCCAATTGAAGTTATTACAGAGAAAAAAAGACTTTTCAAGATGGCTTGGAGGATATAATGAAAAGACTGTGAAAAACTTGATTGGCAAGTATGACGATGACACTTTTCATAAGATTTTCATTTATTTGTGTTTGGGTAACATCAAAGAGGCTGTAAATCTTGCAGTGGAATCCAAAAACAATCATCTTTCAGTCCTCTTGACGTTAATAGATTCCAATTACGATGGCATACAGGTGCTCGCCAAATCCCAATTAGAAAGCTGGGATCAAGAGCATATTTCCAAGTATTTGGTCAAAATTTACCACCTTATTTCTGGAGATTCCAAGGTTTGTGAAGAGTTACCATGGAACGTGATTTTGGCATACAATGTGTACTATTCAAAAGTTTCAGACTCTTTGAGCAAAGTCTTAACAAGTACCATTGAGAAGTTACATCCCGAGGACTCAACCAATGGAAGCGAAATCATAGATATCTTGAAATTCTATACCGACCTTGAGAACGAAAGTCAAGAAAAGGCATTAGCACATCTTACTGAATCCAGTCTTAGCTCCTTCTATAAGTGGGTCATTCCAAAGATTTGTGGATTGGAAATTGACGACAACAAAACTCTTCGTTTTGGTAAAGTGGTTGAACAGAGTCATCTTTTCAAAGAATGTTTGTTCGTGTACTCACATTTGTTGAATGATGTCCTCGCTGAGAGTAGCATCCGTAGAGTCATCTCAGGCAACATTAAAAAGATCAAGGACGACAAAGCTAACGTGGACGAAGAAGAGGTACTTGTGAACACTTTGGGTATACCCTCCAGTTTGATTTACGAATCTGTTGCCACGGAAATGAATAACGCCAAAGATTACTGGAAGGCGTGCGATGCGTTCATAACAGCGCATGCATGGGAGAAGGCCCATGAGATAATCGTTAAGTATCTTGGACCATCTTTGGTGATATCACAAAACTGGATTGAAATCGAGAGACTTTTTGGAATTTTAAAGCAATTTCCCAGCCAGGGTAAAGTGGTTCCAACATGGGCCAAAGGAGCAGGGATTTTTCAGGGGTATTTTGAAAACCTCAAGTATATTCAAGAGGCCAATTTCACTCAAATAGACAATTTGGTCTTGTCGGTCATACTAGAAAACTTACCCTTGTATGAACCGGGCGATTCTTTAACATCTAAAGCTGCGTGTAAAATCATTGCCCAAGACATTGCTGAGGCTGCAAAAGCCATAGGGGTAGGTTATGAGAAGCTAAAGGCGTTGCCCTTCGCAGAAGGCGATAAGTTGCATTTTTTCAAAGTCTCTGCTTAGATTTACAGTATGTAGAATAAAATGTAGAATAGAAATTTCGCACCAGTGATAATTTCGCATCATTAGTAATGGCACCATCAGTGATTGAACAAGTGGAAAACACACAACTAAACGGGCCCGAGCCTGAACACTGTCCGGGACCAGAATCAGAACAAGCTGGTAAAGAGGACGCTTGCAACGGCTGTGCTAATCAAAGCATTTGTTCGTCACAAATACCCAAGGGACCTGATCCAGATTTGCCCTTGATAACAGAGAAATTACAAATGATAGATCACAAGATCCTCGTTCTTTCGGGAAAAGGAGGTGTCGGGAAGTCGACGTTTACGCTGATGCTCCTGTGGGCCTTAGCAGCAGACGAAGACATCGAAGTCGGGGCCATGGATTTGGATATCTGTGGCCCTTCATTGCCTAGAATGTTAGGTGCAGAGGGAGAGTCTGTGCACCAGTCGAATTCCGGGTGGTCACCTGTGTATGTAGCCGATAATTTGGGGATGATGAGTATCAGTTTCATGTTACCTGACGAAGATTCAGCCATCATATGGAGAGGTGCCAAAAAGAATGGATTGATCAAGCAATTTCTTAAAGATGTCAACTGGGGAGAACATCTCGATTATTTGGTGGTGGATACGCCACCGGGAACCAGTGATGAGCATCTCTCCGTGTCTTCTTACATGAAAGCAAGTGGTATTGACGGTGCCTTAGTGGTTACAACTCCACAGGAAGTTTCTTTATTGGATGTACGTAAAGAGATTGATTTTTGCAGAAAAGCGGGAATTAAGGTTCTTGGACTAGTGGAAAATATGTCGGGATTTGTTTGTCCCAACTGTAAGGGAGAGCTGAAGATTTTCAAGCCCACTACTGGCGGTGGAGAAGCATTATGTAAGGAATTAGGTATTCCGTTTTTGGGCTCTGTGCCTTTGGATCCTCGTATAGGCAAGGCATGTGATCAAGGAGTTTCGTTTTTCGATGAATATGCCGATTCCCCTGCAGCCGAAGCCATCTTAGATGTGGTGGATAAATTGAGAGATGAGATCGATTTGCTTGATGGATTGAAGATGGGCAAATTGAACTTGCAGTAAGAGAAATAAGAAACTAATATGGGAACACAATCCTGTAATTCACGTTTCATGTAACCCACAATTCCCAACAACATCATTTTGCTATTATGAACCTAGCAACACTGATCGAGTCACCAATATTTGACGATATATGCATATAGTAATAGACATTCGCGCATGGATAAGGAAAGGTATCAAGTGATTAAATCATCCACAGGATATTCTGTGAGCAGGCTTGGATCTCTCTATAAAGACTTCACCGACTACAAGTTCCTTAATCCAGAAGGATACGAGGCGAATTTGGAGTCATGGCTCGTCATATTTAAGGTGCTATGCGACAATAAAGCTTTTGAGGATACTTTAAGTATACCCCATCGAACCCCCGATTTGGCTGCCAAAGTAGCCTTACCAACGATAGGAAAGCCCCAGTGCATAGATTTGGTGGTACAGGAGCAAGTGAACCGGAGGAAAATAGTACCGGTCTCTCTCTTTTTGGAGTTTGAAGATGATTTTGACAAGTATATCAATCCTACTTCATCTTTGTTGTCATACTTATCTCCCTCGAGCTGGATTTCAAGCTTGGGAACAGATATCAAACTATACTGGAACTCCAAAACGGAAAAGTATATTGTTTGGACGCATTTGACCCAGTCAAGCAAAACTATAATGAGCAAAATTTTAAAGCATATTACACCGGGGATTTACAGTTCCAAAGTTTTTGACAAAAGGCTCCTTTTGGAGCTCATACATTCAACTGCATTCGAACATTTCACCGAACTTGACCTTAGGATTCTAATTACGTATTTGAGTCGTGATACAAAGCAGTGTGTTTGCAACGAAGATTTCAGTGTCATCAAGTTCGATAATGCACCTATAACAGATCAAGATAAGAGTATAGCAAACCTCCGGTGGAGTTTACACGAAATTTCGAACCGTATGGATGCTATAACTACAAAAATCAGCGAACTTAAAGAACGTATAAGAAAGTATACCACTGATCAAATCAAATCAGATCCTTCAATCAGAGCCGTTGTGATGACGTTACTTGCATCTAAGAAGCAACAATCAAAGGTTCTCGAAACCACACTGGCAACATTCACGCAGTTAACCACTATACTAACCAAAGTTGATGATGCTACCAACAATATCAGCATATTCAATGCTCTCAAAGAGTCTGCAACTGTATTAAAAAACCTCAACACGCAAATTGACGAAGATGAAGTGAGTCAAGTGTACAGTGACATCCAAGATGAAATCGTAAAGACCGACGAAGTGTCAAAATTATTAGGCACAGAAGAGGCATACGACGACGAGATAGAAAATGAGCTTAAACAAATGGAGGCCGAGGAGAAGAATAAGACAACGCAAGCAGAAGACAAGGAAGAAAAGAAGAATACCAGTGTTGGAAGTGAAGAAATCAAGAAAACAGAAGTATCTGGAAACGCAGAAACAGTGCACAGTCAAAAGGAAGCATCTGGACTCACTGATGCCTCGGAGAACAAAGCATCGTCTGATTCAGATGAGCAACTTCTAGCAAGATTGAAAAATCTCAATGTTGATGACAAATTACCCGAAAAGGAACCAGAGAAAGCATTAGAACCTGCAGTTTAATTTATATATATATTAATACACATCTAGATAAATCCAGTTACCCTAAAATTTGTAAAATTTGTTGGGTCAAATTAAACAATTCAACTCTTGGATCATCGTAATTTTCATCGTTGGAGATTTGTGGTTTTTGCAGTTGTTGACTTATGCCCAATTTCTTGATTCCTGACAATATAGCTTCATTTTCCTTGATCAAAGAATTGATTTCGCCATTGTTCGACTCCAATAATTGCAAAATCGTCCATAAGGCAATATGTTCGAACGTGGCACTTTCACTTTGTAAGAATCTTATCAAAAAGCCATAAATACCATCATTTGGTTGTGACCAGTTATTCAAAATAAATTGCTTGTGGCTATCAGAAACTCTGGAGCATAAGTTGGCTAAAGCAGCGGCAGAATTACCACAAACTTCACCATTTTCACTGAATGTCAAAGGTATTAATACGTCAATGATTTGACTTTCGTATAATCTTGGTTTCAAATCATCAGCCAAGGCTAAAATAGCAAAACATGCAGATATTTCCAGTTGAACACTTAAAGGCACGTTCAAGACCAAACTCTTGCATTTATCAACTGCACCGGCGGCAAGTAATGCTAATCTATTTCTTTCACTCGAAGCAGCAAGGTTTCTTAAAGTTGACACGGCATGACATTGGATTTCCTCCAGTTCAGTGTAGTCTAAAAGATTAACCAAAGGTTTAAGGAAACCAGCCTCAATGATCAAAGCTTCATTTTGAGGATGAATTGAAATATTACGAATACATGCTACGGCAGCCAAGACCAAAGGCTGGTGGTTGGAGGTCAAAAGAGTGACCAAATGAGGCAAGCCACCGGCCCTCACAATTTCAACCTGGTATCCAGAGTCAGAGGCCAAATTTCTCAAAGCCAAGGTGGCTTGGCACTGCACTCTTGGACTTGGTGATATCATAAGGTTAACAAGTTGACTAACGAGCTTTGGTTCGGTTGTTGAAAGCTTTTTACGGTTGATCTCATCAACTGCTATGTTACTTAAAGCAGTCGTACAGTAGTATTGGACATCGGCGTCCTCGTTGGACAAGAGTGATACCAATACCGGAACAGCACCCGCATTGACAAGTTCCTGTCTATTTTCACCCAGGTGGGTCATATTCAAAAGAGCACCCGTGGCGTTTCTTTGAACTCTGATATCTTTAGATTTGGCCAACTTGGTCAATGGGATCAAAGCCCCACTCTTTGCAATCTTGGACTTGTTGTCATCTTGTGTGGCCAAGTTGGTAATACATCCAACAGCATTGCATTGGACTTCAATGTTGGTGGACATCATTTGTCTGATTAAAGGCTCCAATCCGCCCATCTCAACTATCAACACCTTGTTCTCGTTATTAACAGCCAAGTTACCCAATGCCCCACATGCAGCCCTCTGCACCTCGCTATCGGAGCTTTGCAACAAGATCAAAATTGGCTCTAAAACATCCCTGTTGACCTCACGAACGTCCTTTTCAGTAATCTCAGCAAAAGCTAAGGCAGCACTTCTTTGTAAATCGATGTTTTCCGAATATACCAAAGTGCTGAGAGCCCTCAATGGACCTTCACTGAAGAAATCGACATCGCTACGGTTTTCCAAGTATTGCAATAAGGCGCTTATGGCTTCTCTTTCGTTTTCTTCCAAAAGAAGAGGTGTTGACTTTTCAGCCTTGGGATTAAGACAACTACAACACACACCCATTTTTAACTTGTATAAGTTTCTATATAATCAGGAGGACCTAAAACAAAGCTTGAAGAATTGATATGTTACAATGAATGATCCTATAGAACGAATGCACTATACTTACAAATTATATCAGGTTGAGGTTGCGTCTCCTTGATAATGCGAGTGACGAGCGAGGTAGGCTGCGGTTCAGGGTGCAGGACGTGCATTTTTAGTCATTGCGACATTTGTGGTATGCCTGGGCTGAAGAGGTAACCGAGAAGGTATAGAGATGGGGGAAAAGACGGAATGTGTTGGGTGTTTATTGGAGAATGGATGGTAGAAATCTAGAGGAAAAATTAGTTTAGAGTGTACAAACTTTATCGGCATATAAGAAAAGAGAGTGTCGTTCAAGTTCAAAATATGTCGCGTTAGATTGCCTTTTTGGGTTAATTTATTAGAGATCTTCGAAGATGAAAAGAAGTGCAATAAAAGTTTACTGGACGTGATAAGAATATAGATAACACTCTCATCTAATTGTGCACCACTCAAATTGTGTACACGTCGAAAACCACTTGGAAAAGCGTTCAAAATTGCCGTTTGGAGCCAAACCTTTAAAATAGAAGTCTCGAATAAGATTTAGACTATAAACCTAGATATATGGTTCTTATCGATAGTTCCGGAAGCACCACATAAACACACCTATATATAACGAATACACCACATACACAATAATAATAATCTTTCATTACACCTCTATACATCTATATTATGATTCTTTTAAAACCTACATACAAATAACGGGATATAAAAGCACCAACCGTGCCCAAACATGCCAGTACCATTACAAAAATCACCATGTTATCGAACGCCTTAGACGAACCGTTGGAAGAAATAGCACCTCCGATGGGTATACCTACAAGGTCCCCAACACTGAATACAAAGAATGCCGTCCCTGTCTTTTTGGCAAAGTCCTTGGTTTTGCAGATTTGACCAACACAAGTAGGCGATAACGAAAGCGTGGAACCAGAAGTAAACCCATAGGCACCGGCAAATACGAAAAGCCCGGTTAAAGAATGGCCCACTGCAGGGTTTAGCCAGAGAACTCCTATAACGATGGTAGAGCAGAGACAAACTACGCAAAGCATATTGAATCTGCCATACCTATCGGCTAGGATTCCCGGTATAAGTCTTCCCGGTATAGACATGGAGTTGAATGTAAGCATCAACAAGTAGGCCTTGGCTTCAGGGTAACCTTGGGCTACGGCATACGAAGGAAGGTATGTCATCGCCACAAGGAAGGCAAAGCCGTGGCCCACCAACAGTAGAATCAAACAGGAGTAGATACGGTCCTTAAACGCACGATAGTCCACGGATTTGATTACTTCCACGAGCAATGGATCCTTTGAGACAGCCTCGTTCTTCATTATGATATGCCTACGGTCTTTGATCAATGCAAGCGACACAATCAGTAACACCAAGCAAATGAGCACTCCAATGCGTATGGTCCAGCCAAAACCCACCGACTCGAACAACGATCTGTACATCACCGGAAAAAGAGCCCCTCCTAGAGCACCACCAATGTAGGAGACTCCGATGGCCATGCCTCTATCTTTCAAAAACCAATGAGAAAGCACACTAATGTTGGCACAGAAGGTAAAGCCTGCGCCCAAGCCTCCAAGAATGCTGTAACTCAAAATGAATTGGTAGGTTTTGTGGGCCCATGACGAGCATAAGAATCCCACAGTGGAAAGTACAATGCCTATAATAAGGGGCAACTTGCACCCCACACGATCAAAAAAGGGTCCCACCACCAACAATGATCCAAATTGGGTGAATGAATTAATGGAAAAGATCCACCCTATGGTGGCACCGCTTTCATGTGGTAAGATGTGTTCCAGGATATAACTTTGAAGAGCCCCATTTGCATTCAAAAACGCCAAAGACGCAACCATACCACAAAATGATCCTGCTAACACAACGTAGGCCTGGGGGTCACCCTTTGGAAACATACTAGGGTCCTCCAAGACCGGCACGCCGTTGATAGATTCTTCCTCTCTGAAGGTTTCAACGGACTTTTCTAGTTTCTCGTCCTTGACGTTAACGGGATTCATTTCTGCGTCCCTACAGGTGCTTCCAGATGCGTCGCCAATTCCGTTCATGTACAGCCTGTCAACCATGGACGTTTGCTTGAGTGTCATCAACAGCAAAACGTCTTATTAAACCTCTTTTAGTGAAAAATTGCAGCCGCTCAATGCGCGCGTCGGAATGCTCTGTTTGGGATTTTTTGGAGTAGAAGACTTTCCGAGCTTTGTGATAGCGGCAACGGTCAATTTTCCGTCAAAGCCGATTGCTGCTTAGGCGTATTTTGATGCTATTGGTGAGTATACACAGTGTTGCAATCCATTGTGTTAGACCATACGCTGCCGCACGCGGGTTCGGGCCGGTGTAGAATCGGTTGAGTTAAGCAAACACCTATTAGCTCGCTTATCGCTTACCTTTCTTATCCCACCGCTTCCTTATCGCCTCACACTCAGTGTTATAAAAGGCGCTAAGCTCCGTTTCGGGTGATCTGATTAAACATAAGCCAAACTTATTGTAAAAATATGGCCATTTACTTCGTATTACTTCTTATAGTGTGAACTACATTAAGCTAAGACTGAAGGTATCATGGTTCCCATTAGCATTAAGCTTTGTAAGCTTCAGGTGCTGTGAAACAGAAAAACTCACCCCACATAAATCCATGCCCATTTATAAATACCACAAAAGTGACACCCCTAAGCAGATTTTGCAGCCTTGGCTGAATTGGGAAGGCCCATTATATGGCTGAATTAGGAAAGGCCAGGTAGATGATTGAATCCGCGCCCTCGGCGAATTTTCAACCATGGGTCTTAACAATCCTATTCCAAGAAGTCTCAAGAGTGAGTCGAAAAAAGCAGCCAAAGTGCTTGCTTCGTTTGTCAAACCTAACCAATTCGTAGGGCCTGACCAGATCATCCCTCCACACGTGTTGAAAAATGCCAAGGGATTGGCTATCATCACCGTTTTAAAAGCGGGCTTTCTTTTCTCTGGAAGAGCTGGGTCCGGGGTCATCGTTGCTAGATTGCCTGATGGAAGCTGGTCTCCACCGTCTGCTATAGTGACAGCCGGGGCCGGTGTTGGTGGTCAAATTGGGGCCGAAATCACCGATTTTGTGTTCATTTTGAATAATAAGGCTGCCGTGGACTCTTTTGCTCAGATGGGATCGGTCACCTTGGGGGCAAACGTGTCTGTTGCCGCCGGTCCTTTGGGTAGAAACGTTGAAGGGGCCGGTACTGCCTCTTTAAAGAGTGCTGCTGCTGTTTTTGCGTACTCTAAAACCAAAGGGTTGTTTGCTGGTGTGTCCTTAGAGGGATCGGCCATTGTTGAGAGAAGAGAAGCCAATAGAAAGTTTTATGGTGACAACTGTAAAGCGAGATACATTCTTGCTGGTAAAGTCGAAGCCCCACCTGCATGTGAGCCATTGATGAGAGTTTTGGAAACAAGAGTCTTCAACAATAGATTGCCTTATGAAGACGACGATTTATATGATGACGATTACTATGACGATGTTCCTGATGTGGACGAGTTTTCAGACACCACTTCATATGATTCGAGTCCAAGAAGAAGCACCAGAAACCGCAGGCGTCAATCAGATGATTATTCCGATGAGGACGATTACGAAGACGATTATTCTCCTAGAGCCAGAAGGGGAAGTTCTAGAAGGACACCTGCTTCCAGAACGACCACTACTAGAAGTGGAAGCGGATGGGAAGATGATATTTACGATTCTCCCAACAGAAGAAGAACAAATAGTGAAGTTGATAGACTTGGAACCAGATTGAGCAACACTAGGGTCAGCAGTGGTGGTGTCAGACCTCCTGCTTCATCCAAACCTAACTTTGGAGGTGCCCCTAAGACTAACTCGTCTCAAGCAATTGCCTTGTATACATTTAAAGGCGAACAGGCGGGCGATTTGACCTTCAAAAAGGGCGATGTCATTGACATATTGAAAAAGAGTGAAACGACTGATGATTGGTGGACCGGCAGAAACAATGGATCCACCGGTATTTTCCCTGCCAACTATGTAGAGCTCATATAGGCATGATGTACAATATGGTATGATATTGAAATTAAACATAAATCATTACTTTTTTTTATAAATTATCCCTAGCACGTTTTAATCAGTTTTGAACACTTCGTTTACAAAGTGTCTAACTACCGTTTTTCCTTCAATAAACAGAGGGTTATCACTTTGTCTCACAATAGCAGCTCTGTGGGTTTGCCTGGTGTTACGAATGATCACCGGGTATTTTTGCCAGCCCAAAGCGTTCAAATTGCTTATGATGGTTTGCTGATGATCGTTCAATTGAAGTTCGAATGTTTGAAGATTTCCTTTTAAATTGACAAGCTCAAGATTCTCATCAAGCGCCATTGATTTGGCAGAGTCGCTATCGGCAAGAGATCTCGTGGTATCGTGATATTCCTTATAGGTGTCGCTGTTCATAGCGTTGAAAACCAGTTCCACAAACATGTCAGTCAGGTCTCTGAAGGTGCCAACAAAATCATTTTCAAAATGGTGCATTCTAGAATCGTCGTGGTCCTCAACCGCATGTAAATGATCTAACCTGTTGGATGGGTCCTTCATGAATTTCCCAACTCTTCTTTGATGGTTGATTCTTTGCACAACCAAATTACCTATGGAGTATAAGATGTAGAATGGACCCACCAAAACAGCCCCCACAATCACCTTCATCCAGTTAAATTTACGAAGAACCCTGTTCTTACCTACCTCAATTGTATCGTAATTGTGTACTTCACTGGTGAATTTAATAGGCTTGGAAATATTGACCACAGTGGGATCATAGTCGGAGATATACTCCAAAGTGTAAGCGCTTGAATTCTGGTTAATCATAGACTTAAAAGGATCAAATGATGATATTGCACTGGTGTACCATGAAGTTCTTTTGTCATTGATAGCATTGGCATACAACGAAAGGTGCTTGAATTTCTTCAACCCCTTAACAAACAGCGATCTGGGGTCCGACATCCATACCAATAAAGGCTTGTGATCCTTTCTGGTTTGATCTGTAAGGAAGATCTGACATCCTGTTTTGGCCAACACATAAGGAGCTAGCAAATTGTACAATTTGGTACCCCAACTACCACCGGGGTTCTGAACGCCTACGTGTGGACTACAAAAGGTGGTAAAGTTGACAGCTTCCACCTCATTAAAGAACCCTCTTGAATATAAATAGCCTACACAATATCTCGAGATCAAGCCCCCCAAAGAGTACCCAATTAAGGAGAATTTTGTCACCTTAGCTTTCTCATTTTCGCCTTCAAGCATATGCACTTGCTCGTATATCTCATCACTTATTCTTTTACCGTTAACATCAATGCCATCGTAAGTCAAAAACCCTGCATGTGATCCGGTTAAATAGCACACTATTTGATCTTCCGATTCCACCGTCAATTCAATCTGCTGCTTGATATACTCCATGTGTGCAGGGGCTCCCCAGAGCCTAATTGTTAGTATTGCAGTTTGAAACTCGCTAACGCCGTACATACCCATGAACTAACACCACCAAATGATAATTAACCATGTCTTAAATTAGAATATCGCGAAGTTGCAGAAATGTCTAGAGAATGTCATATGGGTGCGAAACGACAAAACCCCAATGTTTATTGTGCTATATACAAGTAGTGATGTGCTATGGAAGCGAGCAGAATTGTGCTATATACCCGAGCAGAAGTAAGTGCCACTTTTTGCGTTGAGATTGTCTTCACCAGTCGTCAAATTGAGACGCTTACTTGAGGATCATTTGGCCTGATAAACCATTTGAATTGAAGTAAGCTGATTTAACCATTTAAGCTGATTTGACCATTTAAATTGAACCGGGCAATTATGTCATTGTGAGATTTGAAATCAGTCAATTTGTGTACAAATCACCGCCAAATTAAGTTCTTCCAGCTCGTTCAGTTACAACCCCACGTTTCAACTCCAGCCGTTACTAAACTCCCTTTATTGTACCAACTTCGAGATCAAAATCGTCGTGGCGGCACTCACATTCAACGAGTCCACTACCGCATCGGTATCGGTACGGTTTTTCTCCAAAGCAACCGTGAAATCGGTCAATTGTTTCAAATACGTACGCACACCCGATCCTTCGCTGCCCAAAATTAACATAATTGGAGCAGATTCCAACACCTTTGAAAGCTCCGAAGGCTCGATGGACTTCTCGGTGTTTACATCAGCGGAAATAATTGTCCAATTGGTGTCCTTCAACTTCCTCATAAACTTCAACCCATTGTCTACCTGATATATGCTCATAAGGTCCAATGCGCCAGCGGCAGCCTTGGAGCATGCAGGCCCAAGCTTGGCTGTGTTGTGGCCCGGCGTAACGATAAAGTCCACCCCCAAAAAGTAACTTGATCGGATGATTTGACCGACGTTTTGAGGATCGGTGATTTCGTCAAGGTATATCGCAAGTGGATAGCGTCCATTTTTACGTATTGGCTTGAGCGTTCTCAAGGGATCTGTGTTGTATACATCTTCAACCAAGGTGACATCGTAAGAGCCTTCTTCACAGTTGGACAAACTAGCGATTTCGGGCAAATCAAGCGGCCTGGTTTCCAAAACCACTCCATTATGTACTGCATTATTGGTGAGGACATTCAATTCGTTCTTGTTCTTTTCCTGTATTTTGATGCCGTACTTCTTACACAAAGACATAATCTGGGCCAGCGGCTCTTTCTGTATCAACAATCGATTGTACAGAGTTCTTTTGTTTGCAACCAATGCTGAGTGCACCGAATGGGTTCCATATAAGTATTCGAAAAATGGCGATGGTTTCTCTACTGGCTCCTTATCTTCATAGTCCGATCTATAGGAAGATCTTCTGTTGGAATAACTTGGTTCTTGGGAGGCTCGACGTTGATCTCTGTAACGATTTTGACGTTCAGTTTTCTCTTGGAGTTTTTCTTTGGCTTTGGGATTCATAAAGCTGTATCTTTTGACAAAAAAGTCGTCCTTTGAAACGCCTTTTTTCTCCCAGGGCTTTTGGGGCCTTGGAGGCGGTGCCGGAAGATGTTTGTCTATCGACGAACGCTTCTGCTTGAAGGCCGACAAGAGAGATGAGGTAGAGAAGGTCCTCATGAAAAATAGTGAGAATTCACTGTGAGAGAACCAAACCTACCCATTTTCGAATTTTAGGCAAAATTTGTAGTTCGGGGATCTGAAACAACCCCTTTACCTACTAACACATGCAAAATTCAATTTACACTATTTCACGTTCACTACTTACAATAAATACATGATGACTCATAGTCATCGATTATGACCTAAAATAATACACCTTTGGTGCTAGGAACTTCGTCGGTCCCGTTGCTTGAAATGGCTTCCTTGATGGCGATAGCTGTGGCCTTAAACGCAGACTCGGCACGGTGGTGGTCGTTGAATCCCCTCAAACAGTCGACGTGCAACGTTATACCGGCACCTTGAGCAAAACTTTCAAACACATGAGGAATCATTTCACACGACAAATCGCCGATTTTTTCACGTTTTAAGCCCAATTCGATAACAGCATACGGCCTATTCAGCAAATCTACCACTGCACGACTCAAAGCTTCGTCCAAAGGTGCAAACCCACTACCAAATCTTTTGACTCCACGCACGTGACCAAGAGCTTGCTTGAAGGCAATACCTAAAATGATGGCCACATCCTCGGCGGTGTGGTGGTCGTCAATGTGCAAGTCTCCTATACATTCCACCAAAAGCGACCAGCCTGAATGTTTGGCCAATGCGTGCAACATGTGGTCCAAAAAGCCAATTCCGGTTTGGATGTTAATGGTTTGAGATGATGATTTCTGGGTAGCCACGTCGGTGACCACGGAGCCGTTTTTGTCGGCTAAAATGGAGGACTCGAAAGCGATGGCACCCCCATCAAGAGATAATGCCACTTGGATTTTGGTTTCGTTGGTGTCACGCTTTAATATCGCTACACGTTTTTGTTCAGACATTAACCAAGAAGTGAAAAATATGAAAATTTCTTATCGCGCTTGAAACATCTTTATGTCTAACGTGAATCAATATAAACGAACGGAGGTGATTGGAAGGGGTAAGTTTGGTATTGTATACAAGGCGTACAACCGACATACCAAACAGGTGGTAGCCATTAAAGTGCTCAATTTAGATACCCAAGAGGATGAGGTGGCTGATGTGCAACAGGAGATCCAATTTCTCACTGAGTTAAAAACAGTCCCCAATGTGACCCATTATTATGGGTCTATTTTGAACGGAACAAAGCTTTGGATTATTATGGATCACTGTGCCGGAGGCAGTGTTCGAACCTTGTTAAAAGCGGGTGTGTTTGAAGAAAGATACATTGGTGTGGTGATGAGAGAAGTTCTTGTGGGTCTCCTGGTTGTGCACAAACTAGGAGTGATACATCGAGACTTAAAGGCCGCCAATGTGTTGATTTCCAAAGAGGGAAATGTGCAGTTATGTGATTTCGGGGTGGCAGCAAAGGTGACGTCGAATTTGATCAAAAGAACCACGATGGCGGGAACTCCATACTGGATGGCTCCTGAAGTCATTCGTGAAGGTGAAGCATACAACTCCAAAGCGGACATATGGTCGTTGGGGATCACCCTTTATGAAATAGCCACTGGTAATCCGCCTTATTGTGACAAGGATGCCATGTGGGCAATGCAAATGATCTCTAAACAAACTCCTCCCAGACTCGAGGGTAGAGAATACCTGCCGATGTTGAAAGAAGCCATTGCTTTGTGTCTAGACGAAAACCCCGAAGAAAGACCGCTGGCGGATGATATGCTGAAGTGTAAGTTGGTGAGATTTTATAAGAATCAGCCCACGTCCATTTTGAAAGAGGTTATAACCAAGTATCTTTTGTGGAGAGACAATAACCGACATCGAGATTCCACGGCCTTTGTGAGCTTGGAAAACGACTTGGGTCAAGATGGTGATCATTCTGATAATGAAGAGAACCATATCCAGGTCAAATGGGACTTTGATTCGTTAAGTTCCCGTGAATATATCATTGAAAATGACATAGATATCAATCAGGTGGACGAAAACATCGACAGCACCTACGACGCAGCAGAATTGAACGAATCATACCAAACACAGCCAACTTTACGAGGCGACCAGTTTTCCAGCACAATAAACGGATATAGAATGGCGTCACTAAGTGAAACTATCGGCGGTAAGACTTCGGCCGTGCCTGCAACAAAATCTTCCGAGATTCCTAAATCCTTACAAAGTCTTTTTGAAGAGTCTCCCGAGTTAGAAGCTCAGCATACAGCACTACCTGGTGGAGCTTTTGAGTTGCCGCAACCAGGAATACCTCAAAATGATTCAAGAATGGAGTCGCCAACCATCGAAATTCCTGATATTGATAAATTACCAAGCGTTGCTTCCCTGACAAACCTTACTATGAATTCACAACCACACCTTAACAAGCCGCCTGCACTTTATCATTCACAATCTGCGTCGGGAAATTTGGAAACAAGGTATTCAACTGCTCAGAAGGGTAATAGACCAAGAAAAAAGACCATTTCAAACTCCTACAGTAGCAACTCCTCGTCTACCAACACGTATCTAAACACGTTAACTCCACCATACACTTCGACGACCACTAACAAATCACCATCCCCAAAACCTCCATCCACATCCAATCTTACCAGTGCTACTACCGGCACAAGCTCGCCGCTGAAATCTATGAAAGCACTTCAATCTAACACCAATCCCTTGCTTCAGCCAATCAACTTCAAAACGGACCCGACAGCTGCGTCAGCATCGCTGCCCAATGTAAGCACCAATGCTAATCCTTTGGCCAGAAAACCTCGGCCTGGTCTCCACATTCAAATGCCTACGCCTAACACTACAGTAAATCAGCTTTCGAATCTCACCAATAGTAACACGATTGGTGAAGCTCATGATGAAATAACTAATCAGTTTGGTGTTAAAGCGTCTCAAATAGGTGTTGTGTCGATGACACCGGTTACGGAGAAGGATTCGTTTGTGGACGACAAAGACCTCAAATTAGACGTAAGGGAAAAACCGCCAGTGACTAGAGAACGATCTGATAGCGTAAGAGAACGATCTGATAGCGTAAGAGAACGATCCGATAGCATAAGGGAAAGATTTGAGGCTGTTCGGGATGAAAACTCGAGAACCAAGTCAGAGCCTGGGCTGAAAATCGAAACTGAGGGCCCAAGGCCCTTGATGAATAGAAAGCACACCATTTCCGGCACACAATCATCAGGATTTAATATTGCCAAACAAAACACGTCGGCTCTGTCGCCTCTTAGCCAAGTCAGAACCAAGTTCCCTGCTATTCCAAGCATAAACAACGACTTCTTCATAGACTCAACTCCAAAGCAGAAGTTAGTCAATGAATTGGAGTCGATGATAAAATTATTCAACATGGGATTGGATGCCTTGGAAGAGAGATTATGATTTCACAGGAAAGTGCACATCTTACACGTTAAACATGCCTTATATAGGTCATTAATGAAATAGCACAAATAGATTTACTACATATTGACACCATTTTTCGCATCTCCAAATCTGATCGCATTATTTGTTACTCTTAAACCATGGCTCCGCGTATGAGAAGGAGGATTACCTCTGCAAAACGTGAGGAAATCGAGAAGGAGCAACGGGCACTTTCTCGTCTGATCGTTAGGCCTTTTGATGTGGTATCAGGCTTGCCCGTTTCGTATAGTCAGCCGCCCTACGGTAACTATGAGAGTATGTTGAAAAATCCATTGACAGTGAAAGACTCGGGGGTTTTGTATCGATCGCTACTCAAATCACGTAATACGTACGTGTTTCAAGCACCAATGTTTCAATTATACTGGTTCAAGCAGACAGCGTACGCCAAGAAGTTATTGAACGAGAACAAGGGCGTCAAAGACGAAGAAAGAAAGTCTATAGTAGGACCAGATACCAATATTAAGGATTTGATGGTTAAACTCTGTGATGGAGGTGCTACTTTGGGTCCACATGAATTTGAAATACGTGTTTATTTAGTGAAGGAGAGAAAGATAAAAGACAAAGATGCTAAAGATGAAAATACAGAAAAGGATGATACTATCAAACAGGAAACTGATACGTCCTCAATAACAGAAACTAGTACATTGCAGAAAGAGGAGGGTACTCCTACAACCGCCACCGCAAGCGAAAAGCAAGCAGAAACAAAATCCGTGGACAATCAACCTTCCAATGTTTCAAATGGAGCACTATCCACTTTACCACCTATCAAAACCACGGCGACTCCTGGTAAGGGCATTCAACTACCACCACATTTAAGTGCATATGCCAATTCCATAACGATCCCTTCGATACAGAAAAAGCTTTACGAGTCGGGAGCGCCTGTGGTTAGTTCGACACCACCGATCTCCAGTGAGGTCAAGGCCCAACAAGAGGCCCTTTTAGTGGACAATCTTAAACTCTTAGCGCTGATGGATGTTCAATTGCAGGCACTTTTGAAGCAAATGGCACAAGGCAAGGCGAATCTGCAAGAAGTGATGACATTTCAAGGATATCTTGCGAGAGCCAGGGAAATGGGACCACCGCCTCATCCATTTGTCACGCCCACGTTCCGAGTGAACCCCCACCAACCACTTAAAGTGAAAAAGTTGAAAGAAAAACGACCCAAAGACCAACGTTTACAGGCTTATCACGAAAGATATATACAGAATGCAACACTCTTACTTGAATTTGCTGAAAATCCCAATGTGAGGTACTTGCTACCCAAAAAATCAATATGTGAAGTATTACCAAGCAGCCATCGTGGCGAAGAACGTGATATACTAATTAGTTATTTGTGGATCCATAATCAAAGCGAGGTAGACAACTACGAACAGCTGTTGGACAGCTACAACAAAGCCGTTGAAGATAGAGAAAAGAAACAACGTGAAGAAGAAGAGCAAAAGAAGAAAGAAGCAGAAGAGAAAAGAAAAGAAGAAGAGCGTCAGCAATTAATCTTAGATGGAAAATTACCGCCTGATGAAGAACCAGAGCCAGTAGGCCTGAATTTAAGAAGAAGGCCACCTCCTCGTAAAAAGAAACAGGTCAATAGGCCAATGAAGAAATTGGTGGCTCCTACTGCTCCAGAAATACGGTTCAGTCCGGTATCATTTACATTGCACAATATTCCATCAACTTTGGTGCCTGTTTTCGTTCATAGCTTTGAACCTCCAGACCAGGTAAGACAATACATGAACACCATTATAGAAACCGGCACAAGAACCTCCAGTCTTAACCTCTGGTATCAAATTGATGGGAAGTTGGATGAGGAATTAGCGGAGAATATCAGAAACGAATTGATCACGGATGAAAAGAAGGCCACAGGATATGTACAATTGTCAGGGGGGATTGCTAAGAAAAGAAAGATGATATAACTTATGAATTATATTTATTCTATATACAAGGCATTATTCTCTATTCATAACACTTAAAATGTCACTGATTTTATGGTCCACTTGGTGTTTAGCACCGTCAGAAACATTTGTGTTGACTTGATAATCATTATTTCTAAGATCTTTAGCCCATTTTCCGGTAACAACACTGTTGGCACCCAACTTAACCCTACCGTTGATAGATATTTCTGCATCTGTGATTTTGTATGGCACCACAAATTGTCTGGAGTGTCTGCTGGTTTGGTCTTTAATGTAGTTTCTTTGCAAGGTCTGGTCGTTCACATTGGCAATGAACCCACCAATAGCTGCTTCCCTAAGATCAATGACCCTACCTGGAGCAATGGATCCGTACCTTAAACCGTTAGGAGTGTTGATGACTCTTCCTTTTTGCAAATACGAAAATCCACCGGTACCTTGGATTTTATTGTCGATGAAGCCCCTTCTGTTACCATCTAGCAATGAAGACTTTTGTTTTTTCAACCCCTTTTCGGATTCCAAGAATTCTTGAACTAGTTTAGATTCATTTCTGGAGCTATTTGTGACCAATTTCTTTGGATGTTTCTCAAGCATAAATTTTTGAAATCTTCTGTATAAATCCGGATTTTTCTTCAAAATGGCTCTTACTTTGTCGGATGAGGCAGTGGACCTTATGTTAAGACCAAAGGACACGGCGTCCTCGGTGGTATCGTCGATTTCTTTGGCACTTCTGGCGGTTCTGGTTTGATCATTAGGAAATAATGGGTTTTCAGCAGTTTCGGTTCGTACAGGCTCTGCAATTTCTTGAAACTTCACACGATTGTAGAAACTCCCAGAGTATTTCTCTACATCCGGCATGTTCTGCTTGTTGTCGATGTCGTTGTAAACAATGTGGGAGAAACCAAGTTGTTTTGGCAATGCGGTTTTGAGACCGTAATTCGATCTCACGGCACTGGATTTGGGTGTGTAGATGATTTGGTGGGTGGGTCCGCTTTGGCCACCTCTAAGTCTCTTGAACAAAGGCTTAGCCACCTGAGCCAACTTAGAGTCCTTGAATAAACGGTATAATTCCTGATTATTCATGATAATTGGATGAAAAATTTTTGGTGAAAAGTCTCACTTTAGGTATCGCGCAACTTACCCGGAGCCAGAGCCTTAACCTATCTTAATATATTACATAGTATACAATAAATAACGGATTAAAAGGGGTGGATGTAAGGTCATCAACATGCATAGGAGAGCAGCACACCGAATTTGTTAAAGTCGGGCTGGTTTTGGTGATTCAAGGTCATTCTGGCACCGGCGCTTACGAGAAAGTCTTTACATCTACCTTCCCATAGTATTTTCACCATTCTATCGCTAAGACTGGTGGACAACTTTATAACACTGGAGAAGTCACTGGCGTTGACAATCGATTGAAATGCATTCACCACGGATTGCTTGGGTTTGCCAATGGAGTCTCTGTTGGAGCTGATGGGTTCTCCAGGACGCAATATCGCTACCTCTGGCTCTACCACGTCTCTGGAAGAGTCAATGATTTCTTTAGACTCTGCCACTTTTTTATTGGAGTAATTGTATAGCTCGAGCCCCAAAGAGAGGTTGCTGTCATATGAATATAAGTTGAAGTCGTAACGGGAACTGAAAGTGGAGGCCACCGACGTCTTTACGGTGTATGTGGAGGATAATTGGCCCAAGATAGGGTTGCAAGCTAGTGTCATGGTCAAAGGTTTGCCCGTGGATGTGGAACGGGTGGTGTACCTGAATGCAGTGGATAATCCCGGGCTCATGGTCATGGCAGCGTACCATATTTCGGTACCAATAGACACCATCGAGTTATCGAACTTGGGTATGAGGAAGTTTCCGTAGAAATTGGGGTGTTTTCCAAAATTGTATAAGCATCTGAATCCCAAAAGAGCCTCGTTTGTGGAATACACAAACTCCCGCAGGTACTTGGGGGTGTTGTTTTGGAAATATATGATCATGGTTCCATTTTTGTCGAGATTGGGGTTGCTTATGGACTTCACCAAGAGCTGTGTTTGTGAACTCAACCGTTTGATTATCATGGCCTCGAGTGCATTCCCGGGAAAGTACATTCTTCCGTATAATAAGGAGGCCTTTTCGAAAGGTTGTGTGGTGCCTAATCCTTGTTGATTTAAAGACGTTTTGGGCTCCAACACCTTGAAACCGGAGATAGCTTCTTGCAAGGACACATCCTTGGTACCCAATGTGTTTTTAAGCGGAATTGACAGGTATAGGTACGCTAAAGACCCATTAATAACATTGTAGTTGGAAAGTGTGAAACTACTGGCCAGGTAATCGGTGGCTTTCAGGGATATGTCTACCTTCAATCCATTAGGTATAGGAAAATCAAGAATTGCTTGAGAGCTTGAAGTTATGCTTGGATACACATTGGCCTCTTCCCACCCGGTGGTTTTGTAGAAGCATTTCTGGAGGTATTCCATGTATGTATGCATGGATGCGCGGAGTTGAAATGTGCGATTTAGATGTGAAGTAGTTGAGCTGAGTGGCGGGAGCCGAAGGAGAGGAGGTGTAGTGAGGGCCTTTTTCGTGCTAATTGAGCTATTTGTAAATACGTGGATTGTTTCGTGTCTTTAAAGATTTTTCAAAAGCCCTATATGCATGAATTGAGTAGGTATTTCCCACACCACATTTATAACCTGTATTTGTAATTAATCTACCAGAATTATTCACAAGGATATCTGGAACAGCGAAGACGTGTAAGCAGATTTGTGTCAAGTTTCAGGGGTACGACCTGCTTTAAACAAATGACACCGCTTTAAACAAATGACACCGCTTTAAACAAATGACACCGCTTTAAACAAATGACACGAGCGGTACTATAAGCTACCCTGCTTTTAAAGTAAAAGCTACCCTGCTTTTAAAGTAAAAGCTACCCTGCTTTTAAAATAAAAGCTTGCATACAACACACAAAGCATATCCGCTATTTGATGGTGCTGAAACGTAAAAATGGGCCAGACCTTGAAGGATCAAAGTTACATGAAGCTTAAAATTCCTTCAACACCGATTGTGGGGCCAATGAACCAGCCCGTCTGGTGAATATTCGAAGACTCCTAAAAGCTTCCAGACGCCATGTCAATCGCAACGCTCCTGACGCAGCCAAGCCCAGGTGCTTAGGTTTCTTAGATTTTCAATTCATCAGGGCTTTTGGCTGTAGTTTGCGAAAGGGCTAAAACCAACCCTGTATTGGCTTATGTGATAACGGCCACTTCGATGGTTATTGCTGGACGCCTGTTCCCTTAACAGGTAAAATTGAAGAGCTGCTTTATGAGACATTGCAGCGACGTGCTGGGTTGAAAATCTGGGTTGACAATTATAGCTAATGTTTCGTCTCAGTTGATTCAATCTCGGCGATAATTCTTTCCATCTTAGTGTGCAATACAGTCTCCAAAGTTGCCAACCTTTGGATTCCCAACGTCATTTTGCACTATTGTTTTTAGTGTCTCAATTTCAATGAAGCCCTTGCTCGAGATGACGAATTTTCCTAATCAGCAGTAGCTTGGCTACGCTGTTGTGCATGAACCGATTTTGGATATTTCGAATGATCATCCTTTCTGCCAATCCCCTATCTGCCAATCTTCCACACGGCTCAGACTTTGAATCAGCCACTCGTCCCAAAATGGCAGCTAGGCACAGCCCAAAGAGCACTTTTAGCATGCCCGATCGTATTTGTACGTCGAATGGAACAGTGCATGCGGCGCTGAGCCGCTTATAGAATTTATCGAAATGACTTCAACGGTTCTGATACTTTAAGTGTTCAATGTGCAGTATGCCCCGCTTGTTCTAGCTAACTACCATTGGATCTCAGTCATGTTCTTCAACTCATATTGCAACAAAGTACCCAACCCCAGGCCAGTTCGTAGAACATCGCTTTTTGTTCACTCTGAATTGACACATATGCGGCGTAGCACTTATTTAAAAGAACGCTTATGTAAGAAACTTTTTCGACGCTTACATAATCGTTTTCGGGGCTGAATGATTGTATAATCGACGCTTACATAATGCCTTTTCGACGCTTACATAAGTAATGTACAGGAAAGCTTAAGCAAACTAAGGATGTATAAATAACCATTGGTCCCTCTCAGATATCAATAACAACAATGGCATTTTTAATCTCAGAGCTCGGAGAAGCATCAAGTGTTTTTTTGGCACTTTACACACTTTTCACTATAAACGCAATTTATGTCGTGTCTAAAAAAGGTTTCAAAACACTCTATTCGGTGTTACTATTACATGGAGTTTTCAGAATTGGTGCATATGTTTGCGCAGTTTGTTTTGCGGTGCTTGGATGGAAGCATTGGCAATTTTTAGTGGCATATTTGGTTTTAGCCGCTGAAGGTTACTTCACATTGGTCATGGTCACCTTGTATGCCTTGATAACCCAACAGCAAGTAGCATATGGAGAAAGTCCTTTAAAGAAAAAGTTCATTCGTTTACTTGCAAGAAAGTATAGCTACAAAACCTTATTTCATATTTCGTTGATTCCTGCCAATGCAATCATCATTGCTGGTGGTACTATGTTAACAGGCTTATCGGAGGAGGAACTTCTGAGCAGCGGTTCGAAAGTTGCCACGTCCAAGGTCCTCAGAACCGTTGGTCAAGGGATATTTTTATTCCAAACCATATCTGTTGGGTGTTTGATCTACTACTGGTACTTTAAGAGAAACCTCAAGACCGCTCCTATGATCTTATACATGATTGTGATACCTTTCTTATTGGTCAGAGGTGCCTACGGTATTTTGTCTATTTTCATTGATGAAATGAACTACTTTATTATACTGAATTATATGACTGATAAAGGTGAAAGGTTGTTGACCATATATGAATATGTGTTGTCATCCAGCATGGAATACATCGGGGCCTCTTTATTGTTATGTGGATATTATTTGGAAAAAAAGAGTAATGGAAAACAATTGTCTCGTTCTTCCACTGAAGAGAAGGTGTAGGTCACAAGAATTTGTTCAGCAGTTATGTATTTAGAAAATATAGAGTCATTGAAATTTCTTAGCCACTCAGATTCAAAAGATTATTCAAAGCTGAACGGATGCATATTTACGAGTGATAACCATCGAAGCACCTGCTCGGGTGCATACGCCTGTGCTTGTGTATTACTAATGCTTACGTCGATGATCTAACCAGGTATTACTTCGCTTATACCCCAGATTTCGGATAAATTAATAGGGCCATACTAGCTACTCTCAAATGATTAGAAATATTAGAGCACCAATTTTGTTAAACATTCATTGTCTTCTACACAAGACTACAAAACATATCACAAAACATGAGTAGCACCTTCGTAGTCTAAGACTTTCTTGTCTTCTACACAAGATTACAAGACATGGACAGAACCTTCGTAGTCAAAGAACTTTCCATTGTCTTCCTTTGTTAAGCCGTTGACGACCTTAATCATCCCCTCAGCACTAACATTGGGGTCAAGAAACTCTAAATCAGTGAACTTTTTGGCTTCAATGGCCATGTCGGTATCACAAGCACCAGGGTGAAGAGCAATAGTGATGAATCTGGAATCAAAAGATGCTTGCTTCACAATATGATTGACAGCCGATTTGGAGACACCATAACTATTAGAAACAAATGGAGTTTGGGATGCAGAACCAAGAAGACTCGACATAAATGCAAGTTTGGAACCTTCTTTCAAGTATGGCAAAAGAGCTTGGTACAATTTAACAGTACCAAACACGTTGACCTCAAATACATCGTAGTATGCGTCGACATCTTCATCAAGAGCTCCGGTCAAGCCATTGGGTGCTTGAATAGCGGCATTGTTGATGGTGATGTCCGGAGGGAATTCTTTGAAGATTTTGAATGCTTCAGCAAACTTTTCTTTTGAATCAGTCAACTCCAAAATAATGGTCTTGACGTTATCATAGCCCAAATTTTCGATTTCTTTGGCTTTGGCTTCAGATCTAACGCTACCGATAACAATGTTTTTTGGGTCTTTGGCGGCTTGCTTTAAGAGGGCTAAGCCAAGGCCCCTGCTAACTCCGGTAATAAAATAGGTTGTCATTTTTTGATATCAAAAGCATACTATTTGATCTATATTTATATAGATTTTCTGCTTAGAAATTGTATCATTAATACCTGATAGCTAAATTAGTTTCATTATATATTACTAAGTATGTTGACCGTTTCTGGTACATGATTATTCAACATTGCCTAAATTGGAAAGCGGCTTCTCGATTTGTAATTGTAGCATACACTTTAAAAAATAAAACAGCAGTGAGGCATTCATTTTACGTAAGGGTTTTGGTCCATAATGTGGAGTGCCTCCTTGCCACCGCAAATCTTGCTAGGAAGTACACCTCCGGACGGTCATAACAATGCTTAAAAATGATACACAATAATTCAATAATTATTTTTATTGGACATATATTGGCAAATAAAATATCATATAGGATGTCTGCTAACAAATAAGAGGTTCTAAGGGTAACCAGCTTTGCTTAACGCAATATGATACATGCTTCATCGAATTCTCTGGGCAGCTCAAATGCCCCCATCTCCTCTAACAGAAAGATAGTAATCGTATCGTCTTTCCGATTTATCCACAGCTTACCATGCACGGCTGCCCTTTCATGGCCAGACTACAATCCATTGTCTTTGTTGTTCATCGAACCTTAACTCAAAAGATGCCATTTTTGCCGTGAAAAGCAACTTGGAAGGCGCTACCATCATTTATGATTTAATTAGACATTAACAAGATTCAACGGAAGAACCTTCTTCTTTTATAGTGAGCGTGCTTCACTTCTATAAAGAATGCACCACAATATGCCCGCTTTATTTCTGTCTATGTCAATTTCGGATGCCTATAATCGGAACACCTCACGGAAACTACAAGCTATGGTTTATCACCCGGAAAACTTACCATAAGATTCCAAGTTCAACCAGGTTGCCTGCTGATTACGTCACGTAATGAGTTAAATTTAGATCAAAGAATATTATTTTATGCCTCTTCGGCAATGTGTTCGATTTAGACCATTTTAGACCTCCTTCGTAAGGTCCAATTACACGCATAGTTGCCCTATTCCCCTATTTTTAAGCTTTAAAATAGCCCACAAGTCACTATAACGACCTGAGTTTACTTAATGAATCTATCAAGCTGTCTATGCCGGGAAAAACAGGCCTGAACATCTCCGATTTTTCTTTGACGGATTTCTTGTCTCCCTCCAAGTCGTCTTCCTCCATCAAATAGAACAACAAAAACTCAATCACCTTGAAATTGAGTACCTGCTGGTTTGCTCGTTCACCCTCAATGGACTCTTGTAAAGAAAACGTCGACAAATTCAACTTTTGGATGACAATGGGACATCCATTACATCGCTCAAATATCCGATAGTTTCCTAGGTTCTTGAGAAGTATATGCAAAAGGGTGGATATAAATGAAATGGTGACCTCAAACGGTACATGCTGGGAAGTTTTAGGGTCGTTACTCAAGCTTATAAAGTAGAGAATCTTCTCCATGTCAGACACACTGCTAAAGCTCTTTCGGCTCGGTGGGTGCAACAATAGTAATCCCTGTAGAACACGGTTAAACCGCACGATAACTTCTGCTTCTATGACGTCTATGTTTTCTTTGAATAAATCAAGCACCTTGCTCATCCTCACAACAAGTCTGTAACGGGGGTTGTCTTGCATACGTATAAACTTTGTAGATCGACTTTTACGATGGAACAATTTGAACGCGTCGAGGTTTTGCTTCATCACCCTTTCCAATGCAGAAAGCCCTTCCAAAACCTCGTGGATGTCTTTGCTCATCAACTGGCCATTGATGGTGACTACGTCTGCCACCAATTCATCCTCGTCATACATTCTGCAAGAAATTACCGCGTAAACTGCGAGCCCGTTATTTACTGTTTTAGTGCGGTGCCTGGCCCCAAATGGTGCAAGCGGCGCTCCACCGGTGTTGAGCGTGGGGCCCATTTTAAGTGAGGCTGCGCACTTTCGAATTATCCCATTCTGTGTTGTTTCCTTTCAGCACACCATGTCTGAATCTGCGTCGATATTGGTGGGGTGCTTTGTGGCTGTGTTGTCGTCGGCAATACAATCGTTTGGCATCACCCTACAGCGAAAATCACACCTATTGCCTGTCCATCTCCCCGAGAATGAGACGGCTCCGTACCACTTGAAGAATAAACGTAATCTTTGGTACTTTGGGTTCGCCCTTTTCATCATGTCCAACATCCTTGGGTCTTTGATCCAGCTCACGACATTGCCCCTTATCATTTTGTCGCCGTTGCAGAGCATTGGCTTGATATTCAATTCTCTTTTCAGCTGCATGTTACTTCCTGGAGAATCATTCACGTGGAAATTGGGTTCTGGAACCCTCATAATAGCCTTGGGGGCGTTTGTAATTGCCTACAATGGTGCTGGCGAGTATAATACCGGTGTTGGCAACGACGGTCCGGGAAAGAAAACCCCTGATGAACGATTTAATGAAGTTTTACTTAAGCTCACACGACCTCATTTTTTGGGTTGGTTCATCAGCACCTTTGTGCTTATCGCCATAGTATTGGCCATCAACTTGTTCATGACATACAGAAGAAACTATCTCAAGGCCCGGCTCGAGCGCAGAGTTAGTCGGACGATGGTCAAACAATTGGACAAGTTAAAATTCTTGAAAGGTATAAATTATGGTGTGGTTTCAGGTACCTTGACTGCCCATACGTTTCTATTCGCCAAATCCTTGGTGGATGTTATATTTGAGACCATCTTGAACAACCACGGCCTAACCCAGATATCGAGCAACATCGTGCCTTACATTTTGTTGGTTGTGATGTTGACGATTGTGGGCTTCCAACTCACTGCATTCAATTTGGGACTCTCGCAGATCCTGACATCCATATTGTACCCGTTGTGCTTCTTGGTATACAATTTCATTAATTTGATAAACGATCTTCTGTTCAATTCGTTATTGAGCACCCACAAAATGACCGTGGGGCAGCTTTTATGGGTCATATTTGGCCTTATCAATGTCTTGATAGGCGTGGTTCTTATCAGCTGGAACGCTTCGAATTTCCGTAACTCCATTTTGAACATAAAAAGTGAGGAGGACTTGCTTCTTCATCTGAAATTCCCATACAATGAAACCTCAGTTCTTTTGGATAACAACATGCCTTACGAATTAGACACCCATCTTTCCACCGACAATTTGAGTCCATCTTCCATACCATCCTCCATATACCCCAGAAGTGGAGTCCCGAAGAAAAAAATTCCCCTTTCTTTCGAACAGAGACATTTATTGAGTCAATCCAGTAATTGAAGATTACGGTTACACAATTTATAGACAGAATTCATATTTCATATAATGCATAATAACGGTGACAAATGCGCCAAAATAGACGGCTTCGTAGCCAAACCAATTGCTCTGTCACTCTCAATGCCGCATTTAGCGTCTTTCACTCTCATCACCATACCACATTTATAGGCGATGCTCATCGCGCATTTAAATTATGGACCATAAACTCAACAGACTCTTTCAACGACAACCGTCTGTTGTCTCGTACAAATCCGTGGATGAACTCATAGTCCTCAAGGATTGGTTTTACAATTTCAACGACCAGAATGATAAAAGAAATAGAGCCATACAAAAGGTCAAGGCCATTAGTTCTCGAGGAAAGATTCCTCATGGAATAGAAAGCACCAGTCTTTTGACATCTGTGTGCTTGACAGACGCCGCATTAAGTCCCAACAACCCCACACATCAAACTGACTCGAACATGTTGCAACTTTCGTATTCCATGGCGCTTATACGGTTTTTGAACGGACTTTTGGACCCTCTTCAACAATCGAATTTCGCCTTGCCTCTACATCAATTGGCCAAAACGATAAATTTGCCCAGCTTTTTCGTGGAAGTACGTCACATGGCTACTCATGAGAGACTCCCCAGTTTGATTTTGCTTCGTCTGGCTGCATTAGAAGCTTTGAATTGGCTTTATGATAATTATTGGAATAAAATTGAGGACTTAGATGACGATTTGGCAGAAGAAATGGTTACGGTCAAAGAGCAGGAATTTATAGATAATCAGGTGGAAGTTCAAACCAAATCGATGGAAAAGGCCATTGTGGACTTGAAAGTTTTTAAGAAAATACGCAAGAAAGACATGAATACTATTTACAAATACGGAAACACCACCGAAACCGGCACCAAGTATTGGAAGAGCATAAATCATCTAAAGCATGTAGATGCGGCTCTCTTAGCAAATGTGTTGATATTCAAAGACTTCATGATATACAATAAGGACAGTCTGAAGTTGACAGAGAAGAACGTCGCAAAGTATACCCAACTTCTCGTGAAGTTGTATCAACCATTATTGGATGAAATGGGCTTAGATTTCAAAGGTTTACTCGTAGATTTGATCGTGCAAAGTTTACAGGAAGGTCTGGACGCGGTGCAGAATGCTATTAACACCAAAATGGGTTTTGTATTTACTCAGCTGGCTGAAAAGTTATGTGCTTCCCATTGGGTAGGCTTTCTTGTTTCCGACATGAGCACCTCCAAGACATTCATATTGAACGACTTTGTGGCCAAATTGATAGACCAAATCGGCGATTTGGAAACCGAGTCAGACATTTTGAGCTCGTTATTAACCTTGAGGTTAACTTCGGACGTGCTATCGCAAATACAGGCACGAATTAAGGTGTTGACAACGCAAAAGCATCTTCAGAAATACGAAGAGGTGCTTGATTTGGACTCAATTCTCAAGGAATCGTCACAAGAACCACAACAAAAGAAGCAAAAAACGCACGCCGTGCCCCACTTTCTTCTTGAAGAGCATACTGCATGGGAACCGGTGCCTTTTGGCTCGCTTATATAGTTAATAGATAAGATGTCGCTGGTATGATTAAAGGTTCGCGATAACACATGTCGCACATTTTACATATCACACTTAACTAACATGCCTCCCTGGCTACCGCAAAATATACAAAAGAGGTTGCTTCTTTATGTTCTTCAGCAGCTTCTGTTGTTTTCGGAGATAGACCTACCCAATTTGGAAGAGGTCTCCATTAATAATATTCTACTTAAGGATGTTTCTATTGATCCTGAGAAAGTAGGCAAACTTCCTGGTTGCAATCTTCGATATGGCCAAATCGGCACATTGGAGCTTAGTGGCGGCGTCATGGATGGCGTTTGCATTGAGGCTCTGGGGATAGAGGTGGTGATGGCCCCAAACATGGATATAGGCGAAGATATCACCAAAAGCGTGCAGCTTCATTTAGCACAAAGTACTGTTGATTTGGCGCAAACTATGCTTTTACCTGATGACTCGGTGGAGTCCAGCATGGAGGATCTTCTTGAAGGCGACAAAGATGGCGATGGTGGTGACGATGACTCCGAAGCCTCCAGCGGGTCTGGGAAGCCGTCGGCATTGACTGGCGTAATGAATCGAGCTGTAGAGTTGGCTTTACTGAGACTATCGGTGAAGCTTACCAACATTGAAATAAAGATTGTATCGGAATTGACCGACATACTTATCCACGTCGACAGTGCATCCATGTCCACAGTGAATAAAACCCGAAACGTGAAGGTGACCGGCATTGAAATCGTCACATTGAAGCCTGACGTATTTCCGGGCAATCAAGACAAAAAAGAGCAAAATGCTAATGAACCCTCTAAGGATGAAGATAACGACAGTGACTCTTCAAACGACTCCGACTCAGAAGTTGACGAGTCACTCATGAACAGCATGGTGTTTACCCACGAAGAAGCTCTGTCTATATATATGAGTGCCACATCAAAAGCATTCCAAGATGCGGCAGAGACCACGACTGACGCAAAAAACAACGCTTCATCAACAATTTTGGTTGTAGATGATCTTGATTTAGAATTTGATGGTCTCAGCCACTTGTCTAACTTGTGCGTAGACATTGGAGACGTGAAGTTTGCTTGCAATCCTCTTGCTCCTACCGTGATGTCTATTTTACAAGGTATATCGAGGGCATTGAAACTTAAATTATATCAGAAGCGAAAACAACAGGCAGGGAGAAGAGATTCTATTCCCGATCCAACCCGTGTTACATTTGCTACGTCTCCCAATCCCTCCAAATTCCCCCAATATTCTCTGGCCAATGATACCGTGGAACAGCCTGAAGATGAAACCAATCCATTTTTCGACAGATTACACGTGTCTCGTATTCTGTTTAGTTTGAATTCAGCAATTGTTGATAGGAAGTGGTCCTTAGAGGAGAATAATATCTCTATGTGCTTCGAAAATCTAAATATCAAACAAAAAAATGATACCTTGATATACGGTGGAGTTGAAAAGATGTACATTGAGAGAATTACTAACGACAAGTCTGTTAAAATATTTCATTTTGAGGTACCTGAGGACCTGAAGGACCTGAAGGCCGATATCAGGTTTGAAGTGTTTAAGAAAATATCAAGCGACTCAAAAGTCAATGAGATAACTGTTTTGCTCTCGAAGAAGGCCATTGGTTCATTCGATGTACAAGTCTGGCATGAAATGCAGGAAACAATACTAGCATTTGGGCAAATTGGTGACCAATTGACGTCCCTTCAGGCCCTTATAGAATCATATAAGTTAGTAAGTGCAAAGACTAGTACTAAATCGGACGTAGATCTTCAATTGATTGTTCAAACATCCGAAATTGACTTGGACATAAGTTTGGGTAAAAATAATTCAGCATTGACCTGCAAAATAAATCCGATATCATTTAATCTATTAGATCACGGTTTGAAATGCTCATGCGTCACCTTACAATATAAAAACGAAGTTTCTGTAGATGAAATTTGTAAGATTTCCAATATTACGTTGTCTACAAAACTTGAGAGTTTCAAGGGTTACTTGAGCCATGGTTCCATATTCTCACGTGAAGTGATTATGGGTTCTTCGTTGACTATAAAAATTTCCAAGGTGCTGGTCAATATTGAATTTGCAAGACTCTTAAGCCTAATTGATGAAATTTTGGAGTTCCAAAAGTGCTTAAAAAAGTTACCCTCCCAGCTGATTTTCCTACCAGTTCATGGGTCAAGCATCAAAAAACCTCGAAAGAGACCTATCAATAGCAAACTCCCATGCAGTTTCAGGATCTGGGTAGATATGGCTGAACTCAATATGAAGAAATTGACTGAGACATTTGGTGATTGCTATTCTTCATTCCAAAAAATTCAATTGTACTGCTACCATGGTGACTTGATAGGTGTAATCAACGCATTTTCTGCTGATAGATTCTTCGATGCCACACTGACTAGCAGGCAACCTATAGTGTTTCCATATGATATGCAGGATAATCCCAGAGACCCATTGGCCATAATGATAATGAATCAGGGCCTTGACATTAAGATCAGAAATGTTGTTATTGATTTATATGCAGAATGGCAGAAGTTAGTGGATGAATTTAAGGATAAAGAGCTGCATGAAAATTTTGTGTCAACAGAAGAGAAGCCCAGTGAAAAGCAGTCTAATTTTGACTTAAAAGTCCAATTAAAGAATTGTACTTTAGGCTTGTCTCCCCTTAATCTAAAATGCAAATTATTCATCGTCATGAATCAAATGACTTGCGATTTTATGTTTGCAACACATCAGGTATACTTTAAAAGTACCTCAAGAGACATTTCAGTGCTTTTAATAGATGATATCAAGAACATTAATAGGGCGCATCATCAAAGACTGTATGATGCCGGCGAACATTTTATAAAGCAGGGCTTTTTAAATTTGGGAAGTATAACGAATCTCCATTTTGGAATCACAATAAACCGTGAAAAGGAGTTACTAATGCAGCATAGCAACAAATATAATTCACTTGCATTGAACGATATCAAAATAAATACGGATGAAGTCATAATGGAAGCATGTGGTGACTCATTCCATACGTTTATTCAACTTTTGAACGATCTCAAAGTTCCTTTAATATTACAAGATCACGAAAAATTCCAGTACAAACTTCCCAAAGAAATCAATATATTGGATGGTATAGGAGAGCTTAATTTCAATGAAGGCTTAACTCAAGATTTAGATGAAAGCGCCAGATCAAAGCCTTCGAAAGAAAGCGACTCGCCAGACCTTCAATTCATAGACGAGTATGTGGCCTCCGATACCTCAGTTACTGAGGACATGGAGACATTACATTTGGAGGAGGAGATGGGAAGTGAGCTTGAGGTTCACGAGGATTATATCGGAAATGAGGAGCCAAGCAAATCAGTGACCATTAACCCAGTCAGTGTGAATGTTAATATTGGTAAATTGGGATTATACCTTTTTGATGGATATGACTGGAAAGACACAAGAAAAAACATCAAAGAAGCTGTTAAAGAAGTCGAAAAGGCAGAATTAATTGAGGCTAATGACATCTCTAATTTGCCGGAAGAATCAGATGATTCTGTTGACTTGATTGAGAGAACACTTTTTCAGTCCATACATGTGACAATGCCAAAAGGATTACCTCCAAATCATCTTACAGAAGCTATAAACAAGCAAGTAAATGAGGTAAGTTCTGACAGTAAAGAGTTGAAACTAAGGAGAGGTAGCAGATACAAGATGATGATCGAGCTTAAGAGCATAGAAATTACGACGGAAATTTTTACACTTCGTGACCCTATAGAATCCCCGTTATATGGGCAAAAGGAAGACTTTGAAGTCTTAAATCACATAGAGCTTGTGGTTGATTTGGTGACGATTTACGACAATCTAATTGACTCCACCTGGAACAAATATTTGACATACATGAGAAGTGCTGGCGAAAAAGAAATAGGCAGAAACATGATGAAGCTTGATATTATTACAGTGCGAGACCCTTTAAATCTAGATTTTAATGAAACGGTCATCAAGGCTTCAATCTTGCCCATCAGGCTTTTTATGGATCAAAACAGCAATGACTTTTTGGCCAGATTCTTCAAGTTTAACGACAAAAGGTTTGAAGTACCTAAATACGAAGAAGATATCTATATAAAGAAAATTGAGATCGATGGTGACATCAAGGTAAAGATTGACTACAAACCGAAAAAAATGAGTTTCGTAGGATTAAGAAACGGAGAGTTCAACGAACTTTTGAATTTGATCAATATCAATGGGCTTCCTATTAATTTAAATTCAATCAAGCTTTATGGTATAAAAGGTATTGATCAATTATTCATGAAATTATTCGAGGTTTGGCTCCCAAATATTCAACACACACAGCTAATAAACCTATTCACGGGTGTGGAGCTATTCAAGCCACTTATCAATATTGGAGGTTCCTTCAAAAACTTGGTAGTATTCCCTATAGCAGAATATCAACACATCAATAACAATTTCATGAAATCCTTTAACAAAAACGGAGCTGAATTTCTTAAGACTACTTCATTTGAGTTGTTGAAATTAGGGTACAAGCTCACTAATGGTACACAAACCTTGTTGGAACAAGGAGAGGCTCTTTTAGGTGGCACGGGGGCGAAAGCCAGAAATTACAGAAGTCATAACACTAGAAAGAAGAACTATCAATTGAATCAAGCAGATGTCACAAATTCTAATTTGCTTGAAAATTCCATCAAACTAAATCAAAGCACATTGGTTGAATCAAATATATATAGCAACAAGAAGAAGTATGCAGAAGTTGATGAGACCAAGGAATATTCTAGTGACGAGGAGCCTGAAGAAACCAAGCTTATCAGTCTTTACTCCAATCAACCAAAAAATCTCAGGCAAGGTTTAAACTACAGTATCAAGTCCATAAACAAGAATTTCAATCTTACTAAGAAGGAATTTTTAGACTTAGTTGAAAAAATGAACGATACAGAGACATACGAAGAATCAATGAAAGTGTTGTTAAAGAAATCGCCCCTTTTGATATTAAGACCAATGATCGGAACTACAGAAATGATATCAAAAACGCTTATGGGATTAAGCAATGAGATCAATCTGACCGACCAGATTGAGTCTCAAGATAAATACAAGTTGGCTTAACGACTCGGCCCAAATTGGCAATAACGAACGAACCGGAAATATACAGGGTCCGCTGATCCTTACATTGCATGAAAAGAATATGACAGAGTCACTTAATAAGCACTTAGTACCAAATCATTCACTCAACACTACTTATAGCATATACGACGTAAATTCAAGTAATTATAAAGAATTTATTCGCACCCATTTGTTCTTTACCCTAAATTGGTTTATCAGAGTGCCGTACACGTAGGGCATCGCACCTCTGAAAACCGGACATGGAGTATGAATAAGATCAGATATGGCCAAAAGGCATCGAATACGAACGATGAACCATATGAAAAGGATCTGTGGGGTTATTAATGTATTCTCTAATCATCCATGCGGTTTCGTTTGAAATTGCATTTTATTTGGTGATTTCAAACACACTTTGCATATCGGCTATTAGTTGCCATATATAGAATCATGATACTTTCGAATAAAATATTATTCCTCAAGATTGAACTTTTAAACACACAAGCCACTGAAGGGATCACCATACTCTTCTAGACCGCATGGATATTTTCAAGTTGGAACGGCATTACCGGTGTTAGACTCCTCTTTCCCCTTGGGCGCTAAGCCGTGTTTCAAAGCCCGTAATGCGTGGTGTAATTCTACCAAGCAAATCACTCTATATCTTCAATTTTGAAGTGGGAGCAAGTATGAGCTCTAAATGATAGCCGTAAGATAGAATCCTTTGTCTTGTGGCATTAACGAAAGTTATCTATTGTGGTCTTGGCCGCCGTATCAGCCCGTAACCCTTTATCCAGTCAAGACAGGTTTCTGCGTGCGGATTAACTCGCCAATGAACGGCTCATTACTTCGGATTACACTACTGTATTTGATAACAGAGAAACATTGAGCCCTACAATGCCAAGACGTTGCAAAGTGCTTTATCAAATAATTCCTAAAACTTAAAGGTTCATCATATCGGTAAGAACAACAAGGCACTATTCTCTCCGAAAAGTATTTATCCGCAAATGTTCTATTGCATAATTCGAAAATTGGCCCGCAAATCCCATTTATACCACCTTACAAACAACACAAATGAAAACTCGACAAGACTTGCGTTTTTAAAGGCACACACGCATTAGTATTGGTAACTTCACTATCTTAAAAGTGTTGCCTGTCCAATAAAAATCGTTATCTAAATTTCTTTTTTTCGGTCGAATTTTTTTTCTGCATTTTGCCTTATTAGTGCCTTATTCATCTCATCTTATAAAAGTGGAGCTATTTGCCTTACTAAAATTTTCAAACAAACATGGAACCTGTCAGGTCAAAACATTCCATCATTGAAACCCAACCAAGTCCAAACGTGGATCTTGAGAAGGATGCCGTACATAGTGACGGTAAGCAAGTTTTGGAGAAGCAAATTCTGAAAGAATATGAAGTCTCTTCAACAGAAACTCCAACCAAGAAATATACTTTTGCTTGGTTAAAGTCCAAGATTCCTTATTACAGAATTCTTTGCCATATCATCATCGGATGTTTCTTCACTGCTTGGTGGTTATCGATTGTCATTCAAGACAAACACAGACACGAATGGTTAATTCCTACCATCGTTTGGGGTTGTATAATGCTTAGGTTGATTACCTTTCATTGGAGAATTTTGCACCAAATTTTGGGTGTTGTTGCAATTGTGTGGAACTTTTTCACCAAAATCATCTATGAAAAGCTATTTCCTCAAAGATATCAAAGACTTTTGGCAGGTGCTACTGTCACGGTCGCTGTGATGTTAGTGGGAACCTTTGTTCCAACCGAAACTCCATATTCCAAAAGAGAAGACAGAGCTGTTTCCTTCTTTGGTATCATTGTTGCGATTTTCCTCTTATGGCTCACTTCCAGAGACCAATCCAAAATTCAATGGAATACCGTTATTGGTGGTATGTTGATGCAATTCATCATTGCCCTTTTTGTTTTGAGAACTAAAGCAGGGTATGATATCTTCAACTTTATCTCTTTATTGGCCAGATTGTTATTGGGATACGCCAAAGATGGTGTGGCATTCATCACAACCACCGAAATCAGTGAATTGACTTACTTCTTCTTTTCCGTTTTACCAGCTGTTGCTTTCTTCGTCGCTTTCGTGCACATTTGGTTCTACTTCGGTGTCATCCAATGGGCCATTGGTAAGTTTGCCTACTTCTTTTTCTGGGCTTTGAGAGTGTCTGGTGCCGAAGCTATTGTGACAGCAGCATCTCCATTTATTGGTCAAGGTGAATCTGCCATTTTGGTCAAGGATTTCTTACCATACTTGACCAAAGCAGAATTGCATCAAGTTATGTGTGCTGGTTTTGCCACCATTTCCGGATCTGTTTTAGTGGGTTACATTGGTTTGGGTCTTAACCCCCAAGCTTTAGTGTCTTCCTGTGTCATGTCCATTCCTTGTTCATTGGCTGTCTCCAAATTAAGATACCCAGAAACGGAAGAGCCTTTGACTGCTGGTAAGATCGTGTTCCCAAAGAAAGAGGAAGGAGAAGATGCTCCTCAAAACGTTTTGCAGGCTTTTGCAGCCGGTGCCACTTTAGGTTTAAGAATTGCAGGTACTTTGATGATTCAATGTTTATGTATCATTGGGTTGGTTTCTTTGATCAATGGTCTTTTGAACTGGTTCGGTGACTTTTGGAATATCAATAACTTGAGTTTAGAATTGATGCTTTCCTACCTTTTATATCCTGTTGGTTTCCTTTTGGGTACTCCAAGACACGAAATCTTGCACATTACCAGTTTGATTGCCACCAAGACCATTCAAAACGAATTCGTGGCTTACTCCATGTTGATTAACAACAAGCCTTTCAATGAAATGAGTGACAGAGGTACTTTGATTGCCACCTATGCATTGTGTGGTTTCGCCAACTTCGGTTCCATTGGTATCAATATTGGTGTTTTGAACGCTTTATGTCCAAATAGAGGTAAAGACATTTCCTCCACCATTACGTCTGCTTTCATCTCAGGTGCTATTGCTACCTTAATTTCCGCCGCTATTGCAGGTATGGTTATTCACGATTTGACTGGATATATTAATCATTGATGTTTAAAAAGCTTAATGATCTTGTATAGTAACTAATAATTAATACTGAGAAAAGAGTGTAAAGTGGCTAGGTGCTCATATTGAGCGATTTCTAATGCTTATCTATCATTTATCCCAAGTACAATAGGGGCCACCTGTGGATGTCCATTAAAGTGCCGTCTAGGTTTAGAGCCGCGATCAGCTTTTAACGCCTACTTTATCGCGCTTAGTATAATATTCTCACCATGAATAAAGTGGACTCCAAGGCCATTCTCCAGGGATGCCTTAGCAACATCAACCACCAATCAAGTCTCATGAAACAATGTCTTTCTGATAACAATCTTTTACAGGCATTGAAGCATTGCTCGAATTTTCTTAATGAATTACGTATAAATCAACTTTCTCCTAAACAATATTACGAGTTGTATATCACAATCTTCGACTCGCTCGATTATCTTTGCAGTCATTTGTTACAATCGTACAAATCCAAACAGCAGAGATCGCCCGATACACCTTTCTTATCCGATTTGTATGAATTGGTTCAATATAGCGGTAATATAGTACCCAGGTTGTACATGATGATAGCTATAGGTACCACGTATATGTCCACCAATGATGCGCCCAATGATGCCATCATGAAGGATATGATCGAGATGTGTAAGGGAGTACAAAATCCCATCAGAGGGCTCTTTTTGAGGTACTATCTCAGTCAGCGAATCAAAAACCTTTTACCTATTAGTAACGATACAGAATTCAATGATACGGTGGATTTCTTGGTCACCAACTTCATAGAGATGAACAAATTGTGGGTGCGTTTGCAACACCAAGGCCATTCTTCCGAGAGAGAACTTAGGTTCCAAGAACGTAAGGAATTGAAGATTTTAGTAGGGTCGAACTTGGTGAGATTGTCACAAATAATTGATGACTACTCCGCCGAAAACTACCTGCCTGAGGAGTATTATAAAACTAAGATTTTCCCCATTGTCACAGAACAGGTCATTCAATGTAAAGACCATTTGGCTCAAAGTTATTTGATAGACGTCATTATTCAAATCTTTCCTGATAATTTCCATTTCCTCACCCTTGAGCAACTTTTGAACGATGTTTTTATCAAGTTAAATCCAACTTTGAATCGTTCAGACCTTATTTCCACTTTGATTGATAGATTTATTAATTATAAAGAGTCAGACGAAGGCCAATCCTCGGAATTCACCAATATTTTTGCCATCTTCTGGGCATTTTATAATAAATTGGCTCAGTTAAACATCTCTGTGGAGGAGCATTGTGCAATGTTGGCTCATTTCATAAGATTGACCTTGGTTTTTGAAAAGAACAATTATGATAATCTCAATGAAATTTACAAGTTTATTACCGATAACTTTGATGAATCGATTGATGAAAAAGATTGGATCGCTTTGTTGACGGTCCCCATCAAGGAATTTGATTCGGTTATAAAGCTTTTGAAATTGTCCTTTTTCAACCATTTTTACAATAAGATATCCAATAAAGCCTATCAGAAACAAATATCTTTAGAAATTTTAAACAAATTTTTAGAGTATGATGAGATCGTTTGCAAACTGGTGGATGATATAGACACTGTATTCAAATTCTTGTTGGTCTTGATTAAAGAACTGAATGATACGAACGTGTCTAAAAACCTAGGAATTACCAAAACGTTTAAGATTGAGAATAATGAAAAGACAATCAGTGCTGACTTCTATTCCAATCAAGCCAATATAAGCAAGATCTTGAGCAAGATAAACTCCAAAAGCATTGATTTTAGCGGCAAGATTTCGGACTTGATATACATAAAAAAGAAGTACCTCAACAAAAATGTTGCAAGCATAGTGTACACATATCCAACTTTAATCCAATTAATCTTGAATAATCTCAGAGTGATTGGATTGGTAAATTTGAAGAAAAGTGGTATCTTCGAACTGAAGTTAATCTCCAACTTTAAGAACTTATCTATCATTATTGACGAATTGTATGAACAACATGGTCAGTACGAATCGCCTTTGGTACTCAATCTTTACTTAAGTTGTTGCTTAGTTGCTGATCAAATAAAGCTTCCAACCATCACCTTTGAATATTTCAACAAATGTTTCATAGTTTATGAAGAATACTTGATGGTTGGAGGGGGTGCAGCCAACCCGCATGATCCTTTAAACAGTACTTCCACACAATATCAATCAATTCTTCTGATCATCAACAAACTTCACTGCGTGAAAAATATATCGTTAGAGGACTATCAAACTTTGATCACCAAAGTCACATTATACGGTACCAAACTACTCAAAAAGCAAGACCAATGTAGATCAGTTTACAGCTGTGCACATCTTTTCTGGGGATCTTCAGAAGAATTGCAGGACGAAAAAAGAGTTCTTGAATGTATGCAGAAAGCACTCAGAGTTGCTGATTCGTGCATTGATCCGTTTTTATCTTTGGAGTTATTCATAGAGATTTTGAACAAATGTTTGATTTTCAACGTTTATGGAAACCAATTGATAGATTCTGCTTACATCAATGGATTGATCGAGTTGATAAATACAAACCTAAGCAATCTAAGAGAAGACAATCTTAAGGATCCGGAGGATGACGAGTATAGGTTGTTTATGCTGATACAAGCGCATTTCCATCGCACCTTGGGCTACATTGAACTGCAGAGAGAAGACTACTTTGAAGAAATAACTACAGGCATAAACAGATTATGAGAACTGGGTCGTTCCAAAATTATAACTAAATATACAACGCTCTTAATCAGATGAAGTTGGCGTATTTGTTTATCTATAAAACAATAATTCGTGCCGTTCCAATATATGTCAAACTTTATTTGCATATTATGGTAGTCGCAATTTTTATATTTTTCACCCTCGATATTCTTGATAGTGTCTCACTACATTTAATCTAACCTAGATGTCGTACAAGGCCAGAGAAGATGGGCTTTTGTCATTGATTCTTCATTCCAGAAGAAAGAATCGTATACTGGATAGCAAGAGACTCGACGGGGAGACGAAACCTTATTACAATGAAGACGCAAAATTATGTTCAGCGCCTTACCTTGATAATGAAAAATCTATAAATACTCCCCATCGTAAGCCCTGTGTTTTGATACGAGTATTCGCTATGACAATTGTATTGATATTCGTTTTCTTGGGCTTGTTGAGATCCCATTTGGCCCAGGCCTATGCCGTTTCAAGCATAAACAGCGTATCAGCCAGCTCAAATGCTGCGAAGCCAACCAGCTTTGCCATGAGACTTCTCGAGAGCAGAATCGCCGCTTCGTCTCCTAGTAACGAAGTCTTTGAGGTTTCATACCCTAATGTTGTACCTGAAAGTTATGGGCCCTCTTTGTACCAAGGAAAAGTAGTAGACCATGTTTTTGGCCAAAGCTGGGGTAAGCCTGATGTGGTCGATTACGTAGCACCTAACGTAACCTTCAATAGAGTGGTGGCAACATTGTACACAGATGTTTCCGGAGTTCAATACGACAGATTGGCTCACTTGTATATGGAATCTGTTGAGGTTTGGAGAACCTCCACCATAGAACCGGGTGGATCTTTGACCTTTTCGAATTTCTCCAAAGATATCAGTGATTATACCACTCTATTCCAAAAAGACGGGACTTTGGTCTTTCAATTGGATAACAACCTCGCTGGTGATATCAATGGTGAATTCCATGTAAGATTATATTTTGATTACTATATGGATGATACTTACGGTAATGAAGAGCCCTCGACCAGCAAAAAAAGCGTCTTTGGCAACCACAAGCCGCCCGCCCTGATCACGCCACTTGCTGTGACGAATGACATAATGCCTGCACTTTCGTTACCTGCCGCTCCTTTCTCAGTGGAATTACCTGAATATTCTTCAAATACCACCCGATTGCAGCTCTCCATCATCACCAGTGGTAATGGGAATGAAGAATTCTGGTACTCTAATTTGCTCAACTCACAAATTGATACACAAGGCGGGTACGGCCACGGGCCTATCAGATTTGTCACTGTTCTTTTCAACGGAAAAGTCATTGCCAGTGTAAGCCCTCAACCTGTTATATTCACAGGAGGTCTTTCGCCTGCTCTTTGGAGACCGACCGTTTCTACAAGCGCCTTTGATTTGAACAGCATTGACCTTGATTTGACGGTATTGTTGCCATATCTTTGGGAGCATCAATCATCAGACTCAAGAACTCTCGAAATAGTTATAAGCAACGGACAGATAGATGACAATACTACTGGAAGTGACTGGATCACCACCGCAAACTTGAAATCATGGGAACACGAAGAAGTCGACTCTGGTTTCGGTACAGTCGATATTTCAGCGTCCAAGCCCGATCATACTGTTTTGACATTTGGGGATAAAGTTGTTCAAAACGTCATTATAGCCCAATATGGAGCCGGCGTCAGTAGTGAAATTGGGTTTAAATTAATCGATGGATCTGAGATTTCAAGTAAGGTTTCTTTGAACACAGAAGGAAAAGCTTCCAATATTCAGGTATTGACTACCAATTCACAAAACATCGTACATGCTGGTACGTCTTACAACAACTTTTCAATTTCTGATGTGGTTGAATTGTACGAAACCTTTGAATACCCGCTTATTGTAGACACAACCAGCGTGAGTACTAGTAACAGCACTGTATTGGATATTGACTTGGTTGGGGGTAAGGTGATCAATGTGGCAAAAGATGGACAAATTTTACTTGAAATAGATTCCATTCAAAACGGCACTTCACACTTTACGATTGCACCTGGTGGTAATCATGGTAATGGTAGCACCACCACTAAATACAAGTTCAAGGGGAATCCCCCAATGCAAAAGATTTCTTACTGCAGGACAGTCAAGGCTGAAAATGGCCAAGTTGCCAGCGACGACGAATCATATGATGATGAGTGTACACCTTTTGGTGTCTCGAGCATTAGTACTTTAATATCAGCTGATTATGGTTTAGAGTTCACCAAAAATCCTCAAGCGAACGCTATTTTCAACAACGCCATTAATTTGATCGATGGCCTTTTGACCTCCTAAATCAACCAAAACCGGCCCATTCTATAGAAAATGTATTTGAATTTTCGCTTTCGCCTTCTGAAACAACAAATAACTTCTTTACGCCTGTTGCCAACCTCCCTCCTGCTATAAGATCTAAAACATCGACCTCTTCTGTTGCTCTCACAATATAATGAGAATGGTATCTCAAGGGATCGCCTGGATATGCTAAAAAATCACCCCCAAACTTCAATCCCGGAAGAATATAATACCCCAAGTCCCTTAATTGAGTAAAAAGGTGGAGTTTAGAAGGTTCAGCCAAATCAATGAATTTCTGTAATAATTTTTCACTCTCCAGATTGTTGTTCATATAACTCTCCCCAATGGCTGTATCTGTTGCATCTTTCATATCTTCAACTGTGTATGGCACAACATAAAACTGTTTATCCCTATTATTGAACTTAGGCGTGGGAAATGTGGAGTTATCTACCAATATAGCATGGTTATTCTTGACTAACCAAATTACTTCATATTCACTCAATTTTAAGGGAAGACCCAAGAAGTTGTTCTGTTGAGGAGCTACTGAAAGAGATCCTATCAAACATCCCAAAATGCCCAAATCCCTAAGCTGTTTTACTGTTTCTACGTTAAATATGAGGACATCTTCATCCACTACTGGTAGTAGAAGCATCGCACATATGCGCCGCATCCAACACCAAAATATGGACCAATTGGTTAGACACAGAAAAGTCATTAGAAAACATGTTGTTTATATTTAGATATACAAAATCATCATTCATTAAACATTAGTCGATTAAACTCTTCACGCTAATCTTTGTTTCAGGCTTTTCTCTCGTTGCAGTCAAAACGTTGTTTGACAACAGGCTGGTGGATTTATTCAAATTAAACGCCTGTTGAGTTGGAGAATTTCCTATAGAGCCCATTCCACTGACGTTTTGGGGAAGCGAAAGTGGAGGGGGTATCAGAGATTTCCTTTTGTGGCCAGCATCCTTCAAAGGATTTGGGAAAAAGTCAGGAGCTATAGACGACCTTCTTGAATTTGAGGACGAATTATTGTTGGAATAATTCAAATTCACTTCAAAGGTGGTAGAAATGGAGTTGTTCCTTGAATTAGTGGTGGAATTGGTGTAAAGCAAAGGACTTTGATTATAGGGGCTTTGATTTCCCAACGGTAAACTCAAATTATTATGGGAGGTGTTTAAGCTGGTGTTGGAATGAGTTGGAATTGAATACAAAGAGTTTGTTGCAGTGGAGTGTCTTCTGTTATTAGTCGTCGTGCTGATAGGATCTTCAAGATATCTTCTTTTGAGTAAAGGAGGCAATTGAGTGGAATGGTCGAAACTGGCCGATCTCATGTTCCTTTGGTCATGTCTGGTGGGACTAAGAGTATCCGACGATTGATTGGGTGGGTTGCCATTATTGAACATTGACGTATTGAATGAAATTGGCTCTGGATGGGCGATGTATGGGGCACCCAATGTTGGACCAGTAGGGTTGGAACTGGCATTTGGAATAGCAGGCGCTGAAAGCGGCACCGGGGGCATCACCGGGTGTGATCCATGACCCGAAGCATGATTTGCATACGGCTGGTGTGTATTATGCACTGAATGGCTTGCAAGAGCTGAGTGGGGTGCATGTGTCTGTTGATAGTGCAGTAAATGTGCATGACCTTGTGACGGCAGCAAACTGTGTGCCGGTGCTTGTGCTTGGTTTTGCAAGCCTTGGGCCAACTGGTTAGGACCCGGAAGATTGTACAGATAATAAGGTAAATGTCCCGACATTTGGCCTTGATTGACTTGAGCAGTGTTGATAGGTTGGTGTATTGGAAGCGTTTGGTGTGAAGGTCCTTGTGGGTTCTGGCTCGGATTTTGTATGGTGCCATGGGCCAGTGGCTGGGTCTGGGTCTGTGGTTGTTGTTGCACGCTATCCGGCTTATCCTGATACCCAGTGGTCCTCTTTCTCTTCAGAGCACCGCCGTTCCACCAATTTTTGATGGCATTGTCGCTTCTTCCGTTCAAGTGACGGGCGATTTCAGCCCACTTCTTGCCGTACTTGGCGACCAATTCTTCGATTAACTCGCCCTCCTCGGCGGTTATGGGGGCTCTGTTCAAGCTAGGCTTGAGGTTCTGATGGTACCTTTCCCTACATTGCTTGGGGGTTCTGGTTACAAGACTGTTGGAGATTCGAACCCAGTTGGTCGGCCCAAACATGGAGATAAGCTCCATGAGTTTCTGGTCCTCTTCGGGGGACCATGGACCTCTTCTATTCATGATGGATATTAGTTTCAAGGATCAAAGAAGATTCGATAGGCTCTTCGATATTTGCGTTTTAATAGTATGTCTGTGAACGGGAATCTTTGGATAAATCAAATTAGACGATTGGAATACCCACTGGTATTTAGCGTTATGATTTCCACCAGCTGAAACTCGACAAATTCTAACCAAAATAAATTGTTAGAATCGGACTGTGTGTTTTGACAGGGGCGATTCGGATTATGTACCGGCAAACAGATGGGTGCTACACAAACTGATGTATTGGTTTGATCTGGAGAGAACAGGCGTTATACTTTCAAGCTATCAAAGGTGAAAATATAAACGTGGAATTTACTGTGGAATGATTAGCAAGAAAAAAAACCTCGATAATTTCGTTGAGAAAATGGTCTATTGTACCTAGTCACTTATTTTGCATATAAAGTACAAATTGAGATGAAACCTGATTGATTTGCACTAAGTAAGGAAATTCGATATGAAATCTGTGTATTGTCCTGAAATGTAAATTTGGAAAAAAAACGGCGGAATATTACCAGGGTTTTACTAGCATATTTATTCCTTACAGCTCATTAAATAGAAATAAAATTTAGCTCAATGCGGTAATTAAAATAGTCGGACTTATACTAAAAAAATTTGAATGATTGAACCGTTATACTTATAAGGCTACATTCAAATTACATAATTGCATCCGTTGAAGTATAACGGACATTTATGGTCTTTAAAGTATCACCCAACCCTCTTATTTTGGCGTCCCACACTCTAGACGTATCTCCTTAATCAATAGCCGATTTAGTCTGCCCTGCTTACTAGTTTCATTCGCAAGTTTCATCGTTTTTTCTGCATGAGTGCACCAACCCGATAAGTGCAAGAACACCCTAACTGAAACTATTCAAATGCACCACGACTATTTTTAACCAAGCATTATTCTATTATTGCACCACCACCCAGACGTCTCTACATTGTGTAGCATACGCAACCGTCAGGTCGGTGTCTAGGTAAAGTTTTGGGTGATTTAAACCCGGTTATTGTTATCCTTCGGAACCTTGTTGGAGTTCTAGGTCCAATGGCCCCGGTGGAGATAAGCCCTAGCGATACACCGTTTATTTTGAGGTTTCATCGAAGGCGCAACAATGGGGTAAGATAACCGTCTAGACCCCAACGGTCCGAGCTTTAGCCCATTTTACAGTCATTCCACCGAGTTGCAGTTAAGTGCCTGTAATTATTGTGCTTGAGATAATTTTTGGGGCCGATTCTCGAGATCCACACTAATGTACAACAGGCCCATATTGGCGTCCAGCTGGTGCTATTATTGTGGGCGGCGCTTGTGTGGAATGGGTTGCAGCAAACAAAGCGGGTCAACACAGATAATGCGTTTCTTTGTCAAGAAACTTGGGTGTTCATTGGAGCAGGCATTAAAACCGTTATTGCCGTTTTGCCTAATCGGTCCAAAATTACTAGAGTTGCCAGTCTTCATGCACGGCTCGATGCACGTTATGCATGCAGGCACCAATTAGGTTTAGCCTATACCACTGGGTAGAAGCAATGGTGGCCACCTATTGTCTATAAAGTAAGCGTGTAGCACCATCGTGTAATCAGCAATTGGTGTAATTTGACCTACATGGCGTTTGTTTAGACTGGCCAAATGCACTGAAGCTTAAACGTCACTGACGGTTGAGAATCGTCACCTGTAGTCATCTTTCTGTACTTAAGCGTATAAGGGGTTACTTTGGAATCAAGCTGCATACGCATGGTGTAGATAAGGGAAAGTCTACTTAGGAGGCAATGTAATTCGTTGGGGTGACAATGTGCATTAAAAGAAACCTGATGTCATATTAAGTTGTGCGTTATCATGAACCCCATTATATGTAGGCATGGACTACCTTGGACGGCTTTTCTAACAATGAATAGTCACAATCAGCAATAGATGTTGATCGCCATGGTTAAACGTGCAAACGGCACCTTCACAACACGGATGTCGTTTAATGGTGATATGAGCTGTGGCGAATGTTTAAGCCACTATGCTAGGCAACCCTACAGTCGGCTAATCAGCGCCCTTTCGTTTGAGATTTTAAGTTTTGCAGAGAAGCTTAAAGATGTAAACGTGAAAACTGCAGTGTTGTGCCACCCACTTCAACGCTGTGATAACGGTCGTATAGCTTAAACTGACGGAACCACTGCCATCATAAATTTGGGCCTGATCGTCCCCAAAAACCACAGAGTGCCAAACGTAAATCAACCTCTAGCAATCATTTCAGTGTTAAACTTGCATGAACCTTATGCATGTCTTCAAAACCGTTACACTGCTTTGGTTCGTAAATGCGCTAATAGTTTCCCATGTATTGAATCGGTCGTGGGGTGGCTCGCCGTTAAATAAGCGCCAGGTGTTTCAAGCCGTTGAACCAACCATTCTAACTTATCGTTGTGATTCCACCCATGCCTTTTTTCGGGCACTACCCTTTTGTGGCCTTTGCTCCAACGTCAATGGGCCTCTAAACGACGCTCAGTAGAAGCCATTATGCCAATAAGCTCCAACTGGCAATTTCGCTGCACAACGCACGTTGCTCCGTACTTGCTTCGTAACCCGTAATGAGGCAGGGTGTAGTTATTTTTTAAGCATGCCCTGTATCGTAAACTGTTCCGAGTTGCACATACCTAGGCAGAAATACCCGAGTACCGTCAATGTTTGACGGCGGAGTGGAAAAGCAAAACGATTTGGGCCGAGTTCACACGGCGGTGTCTCTACCAATAGCGACGTCCCGGGTCAAAAGGCTCCCCTTAAAGCAGGTAGCTATCTGGGAACCCATGAGGGAAGCACCAAGCACTATTTCATAACCAACAATGCAATCAACCGCTGCAGCTATGTACAGGGTATTTTTTGACGACCCAAAGCATCTACGTGCATGCATTGGAGCTCAAAAAAGCAATCGGTACGGTTCGTAAAAGAGATCACCGTTATCTCGGTGTTTAAACTGGTGGTCGGCCCCAAGTCCACCATAATGCCCCGATATCAACGGATCATTACTGCTTTGGGAATCTGGGACGGCTTTGTGTGTTGCAACCGCCGTTATGGAACACAGTGCGTTATGCATACGGTTGCACGACGTTGGACGGCTCTGCTGCAAAACAATGAAGAATTAAATCCTATTCATTAACTATGTACATATACAGGCCTGCCCAAAACTATGGGGGCGGAATGCTGGTGGGGTTGCGGTGGAGAGGCCACATTTGACTGTGGTGCTGTGGATTGTTACTTAGTTTCATTTCATGTGTGGTAGGGAATGTTTAACCGCTCAATTCTTTCGTCCAACGCCAAAAGCTCGTCGTAGTGGGTCGGCTAACTAAGCTTGCATAGGGGCAACCACCGATAATTGCCGCACTTTGAGACCGTTATCAAACCTTTCGTCTTCATAAGTTTTAGACGGGTGTGGCTGTTTTCCTAATTCAGCAGATATCCATTTAAGATACGATGTAACCTTTTTGTGAGGCTTCCGCTTAATGGAGGCCCAACACAAAAAAACAAGACGCTTGTATTGCATACACGCTATAACCCTGCACATTCCAGCGGGACCTGCAGCTTTTATGCGTGTGTAGTTGGGTATCACTGAGCTTGAGTGTATTGTAATTTTAAGCATAAACTCAACGGTAACCCTCCCTATGTAACCAGTACATAAATTTGGGTTGATTGTTGTTCGGTTAAACATGCAGTATTGTATATGCAGATGGTTTCATTGAATTTGATCGTAATATTCCTCCAAATCTTCAGGCTCGAATATGACTCTCACCATCAAGGAACAAGAAGGACACACAGCGATGTCCTCGCCGTCGTTCAAGTCGTCGATCGAAATGGCAAACTTATCTCCACATGGACACGGATGCTGGAACAATTGCGTGAGGGGATCAAAGGTGAAATCTTCAATCTCTATTTCGTCATAAATATCCATTTAGATTTAATTTTTCAAAAGCTCATCTCGAAAGTTACAGGATGCGATGCGGCGTGCGGCGTTGATGATCTAGGGCTGAGCCCTATGTGGTCACGCGCGCGCCTAACAAATTGGTTGGGACTGCTCCCTTAATTGAGTGGAAAAACCGACTATATGCACACTGGCGATGAATTTTTTTTCACTATTCGCAGCGAAAACTAACCAAAAAAATTTTCAATTTTATTCAATCTTCAAATCAATAGAATTTTAAAAGATGGGTATTTCAAGAGATTCACGTCACAAACGTTCTGCCACTGGTGCTAAAAGAGCCCAATTCAGAAAGAAGAGAAAGTTCGAATTAGGTAGACAATCTGCCTCCACCAAGTTGGGTAACAAAAGAATTCACTCTGTTAGAACTAGAGGTGGTAACCAAAAATTCAGAGCTATAAGAATCGAATCCGGTAACTTCTCTTGGGCTTCTGAAGGTGTCTCCAAGAAGACCAGAATTGCTAAAGTCGTCTACCATCCATCCAATAACGAATTAGTCAGAACCAACACCTTGACTAAAGCTGCTATTGTTCAAATTGATGCTACTCCATTCAGACAATACTACGAATCTCACTACGGTAACACCTTAGGTAAGAAATCTACCAAAGACGAAGAACCAGCTAAGAAATCTAAAAAGGTCGAAAGAAAATTAGCTGCTAGATCTTCTACTGCTCAAATCGAATCTGCTGTTGACGCTCAATTCGGTTCCGGTAGATTATATGCTGCTATCTCCTCAAGACCAGGTCAATCTGGTAGATGTGATGGTTACATCTTGGAAGGTGAAGAATTAGCTTTCTACTTAAGAAGATTAACCGCCAAAAAATAAGCATATCTCTAGTTTATATATAATATCTGTAACGTAATTCAAATATATATTTGATCTTACTTTTGTGGCGGGATGAAGATGAATGCACTGAAAAGATGTGTTTAGCTTCAGTGGTGTTGATGAGCTTAGCTTGAGTAGTGCTGGTGAGTTTAATGTAGGCCGTCAAAAGTAAGTTTTTTAGAGGCTTGCTCAAAAATGGGCCTTTGAGAGATTGGACATGCCCGTTTGATGGGACGTGCTTTTTTCAAGAGACCTTGTTCAATGTAGGTACTTGAATATACTAGAGAATTCAGACTACTCTAGAAGTGTAAATCTGCAATAGAATTAGAAGAGACGAAGAGCAAAGAACGAGCCAGGTTGAAAGATCATGTTGGTCTTCCTACAAATTCCATCTTCAATTGTGTTCCAAATCGATTCTGAATGTTAGTATGATTCAAAGCATTATCAGAAATAGGCAATAATTGTATCCACATTGAATTCGGTACAGGTCTGTGTTATTTATTTCATCATTAAATCTTGTACATACTGTTTGATGATGAGTGAAAATTTTTTTATGAGAAATGGCTGCAAATTTATAGGCACGCGAATAACTCAGAAATATGGTGAAGTAGGGACCTTTGTGTATAAGGGCATTTAAACTCTGAGATACTTCGTTTCATGCATTTTTCCAAGTCATTGTATTCTTAGGAATATAATTTAGAAAAATTTGATTTTAATTAGAACTCAAATTCTGCAATTTTTATGTAAACATATTTAACCATATATTCAACATAATCATAAATATGTATGTTTATCAATTGAAGACTTCAATGTATCAAAATACACAAAGAATACAAAATAATGTTACAACTTGCACACTTTTCATTAATTGGCTGCAAAAGAAAAACTCCAAATCGATCGCAAAAAGGTTGTCTTTTTATTGTTATGAATATACTCCAGTATATTGTCAGAAAACTTCACAGACAAATCAAAACACCTTATGATCTTGTATACAGCGGCACATATTTATATCCATTTAAAGGCCTAATTTATTTCGCTAAAAATGAAGATTTATGGCCAATATATGCAACAGTCTTAATACCTCAATTGCTTCTGCTTTTAGGCACATATTTGGTCCTATTCCCCTTGATGTTCCCGATTCTTTTGGTGCTTTATACATTAACTATGGGACCCTTTGGAATCATATATTGCTGGAGCACCATATTTTTTGTTTGTGTGGATATATCGAATATGATCACAATAAAGACAGCGATGCCTGAGGTTGAAAGAACAGTCTTTGAATCTATCTTAACTAGGGAACTCAAAGAGGACCTTGTGATTAAAGGGAAGCTTCGAAAACCAGTTAAAACCCCGTTTATTATAAAATTGAACAACCGAATTTTAGCACTACCTGAGTATCTCATTTTACCTTACTTGTTAATCAAGGATTTGGGTGTTTATTTGATTAAATTTATACCCGTAATAGGGCCCTTTGGGGCAGCATATATTAGAGCTCCAACCAGAGGTCTCCAGTCTCAAGCAAGGTATTTTGCCTTACAAGGATTGAATGCAAAACAAATCAAAATGGTATACAAGGCCAAAAAAGGCGAGTTTGTGGGCTTTGGTATAATAGCAAACTTGTTAGAGTCGTTTCCTTTATTGAATCTAGTGTTTTTGTACATAAATATTATAGGTTCTGGGTTGTGGGTGGTAGATACGGAGGCTAATAAAGATAAACTGCATCGACACAACCAAATCCTGCAGCCACTCCACCTTCATTACTTGAACTGAACTTTGATCTTAATAACCAACCCGAATTAGAGTTGTATTTGATATCATGAGTGGATTCATCAAACAAAATCGTACCAAATACACCCAATTCACTTATGATATCTTCTTTGAATATTTCGTTATTTCTAATTAACTTATTTTTGTGAGTAGCAGGTGTGATGAGTTCCATCAATATGTATGCACCCCAATCCTCTTCTTTGATGTCTTTCAAAAAGGCTGGAATGTCTTCTTTGTAGATGTTATTGCCACCACCTTCTCTCTGAGGCTTTAAGACAAACTTTTGAGGGCATTCTTGTATGAGTCTTTTTGCTTCTTTACCCAACTCAGATTCATCCAATGGATAAATCTTAACGAAGGTATCTTTGATGGCTGTAATGTCATCCGAAGTTTGGTCTGGCAAGAACTTTTCGAGTATTTCAGGCTCGGTTAACATCTGTTGAATTTTTTTGGCTCCCAGCAATTGGGTCAAAACGGAAGGACATTTGATAGCCTGGTTGTTTTCTAGGTGGAATCGTGCATCCCACTCTTTCTCAGTTGGAAAGTCAGTTGGAGCATATCCTGATCTATAGTAAACGACTGATACTTCATCCATAGTTGATTTAATGTATAATTTACCAGAATTAACAGTGGTTTGGTCCAAAGCCTCTGCCAAAGTCAATCTGTAGCTTTTCAAGCCGTATTTCTTGAGCAATGCGTATTCTATGTGCCTTTGGTCGAAAGAATTTCTTTCTTTTGGTTGAACAATCACCAAAATCACTGTCTTTGTGGATTCATCTTCATCATTGTAGTAATAGTTTCCTTTGAACAAGCCCTCTGCGATCTTTTCAACAGAGTTGCTTACAGGTATTTCCTCTTCAGCATAATATTCGTACAGATAGTCGTTATCGTAGGCACCGGAACTGTTCAAATAGTTGTGCAATTCACCAACCTTAGTGGATAAACCCCCAAACGAAACACTGATGGTGTTAAACTCAATTTGCTTAATTTCGGTGCTATCATTATCTTCGTGTATCATATAGTCGGATCTAAAGATCCCCAAAGATAACGGTTGTGGCAACGTACCATTGTTCACGTCAATCAATTTCTTGTAGATGTGGTATAATTTCCCCGTGAAGTCTTTATCATGAGTACTCAAAGCTTCAATACATTCAATAAGCCATTCTTTACCCAGAGAAACAATATTGGCGTACAATTTATTGTAGTTTTGTTGGATTTGAACCGCCTTATCGAACAGCTTCTTAGGGATGGGCGTTGGAAACAACGTAATAGGGGCATTATTGACGCTGAAATCCTGGAAATTTGGTGGATACATTACTAATCCGTTCCCCAAACACCATTGAAGCGTTTTCTGCAAGAGAATCTCGGTGTTGCCCTCGTCAAGTTCTGGAAACGATTTCATGTGTATCTTACCAGGTTGATTATCGCGAATTGATAGCGATTTGCAGCCATAATTTGTCAGCCTATGTAATAACACGTGATTAAGTGTAGTTACAAAACCACAAATTGGCCCCATACATAGTTAAGGCTGAAGTTACATACGAAGCACTATTGCTTCCCACAAAAGCACCCAGCAAGGCAGCAAAAATAAGTCGGTGCATATAGAGACGATGCTCACGTGATCTCGTGACTGTTTTTTGGTGCTCGCTCAAGGTGGTTTTTTCAACTATCTCAAAGTTGGAGAAAAATAATTTTTCAATCTTAGTAACATGAAATACTTAGCTGCTTACTTATTATTAGTTAACGCTGGTAACGCCACCCCATCAGCTGCTGACATCAAATCTGTCTTAGAATCCGTTTCTATCGAAGTCGAAGAAGAAAAGGTCGAAAAATTATTGGCTGAAGTCGAAGGTAAAAACGCCGAAGAATTAATCGCTGAAGGTAACGAAAAATTATCTTCCGTCCCAACTGGTGGTGCTGCTGCTTCCTCCGGTGCTGCTACTGGTTCTACTGAAGCTGCTGCCGAAGAAGAAGTCGAAGAAGAAAAGGAAGAATCTGATGATGATATGGGTTTCGGTTTATTCGATTAGAAAGTTCATGAAAATAACCACCTGTATAATAACTAGAACCACTCATTAATATATACATTAGTACAACCTGTGGCTATCATGTGTGTATTGCAATACAAAATCGAATATTAAAGCTCGTCGTCAAAGTGTTTTCTAAGGGCGTTAGGGTTCCCAAACACCAAGTGTCTGGTTTCCAACATTTTTTTATCAAAGTCTTTATCGGTATTGGAGTACAAATGGTCCCTTTGTTTCAAATTCTGGTTTCTCTTACCTGCCTCTTCGTCCAACCACGCTACGAATTCTTTGGTTGGTTTTATATGCACTTTTTGGTGCAATTCGACGAGTTTGGTGTAGTACAATCTGAATTGATCTTCATCGAGAAGGTCATAATTCATAAGTTTGTTCTGAAGGAACCTAGAAATCTCGCCGTCGTGGTTAGTTGTCTCTGGAATCAATTGCAAATCCTGGAGAATATTGGAGACTCTGGTTTTGGAGGTGTCCTCCAAGTCAGGGAAAATAGCGATGAATCGGTCCACGATCACCGTTTTGTACTTCTGTTTGAACTCCTGGTGGGTCAATAGTCCGTCAAAAATACCCAAAATACGTTTTTTGACGACGGCGTTGCTGTGGGTGTCCAACTCGTCAATCCATTCCTTGATCAATTTATCGTTGGAAGAGCCCACAAAACCATGCACAGCTTCGGGGTTGTTTCTTAAACACGTTCCTATAATACGATATATCTTTTCCTGGGTTGCATCAGAGGTTTTGGATGCCACTGCGTTCAAATTAGCAAATAATGTGGGGTCATTAGCCAAATCTGATCCGAAATCAATATCGTGGCTCAAATCAATCAAATTGTCGAGCGCCGAGTTCAAGTTTTCCTCAGATGCTTGGTTTCTGCTGTAGTCATCTATCACACCAACTGAGTCCGCCAATTCGCTGGTCTCGGTGGCTGATTTCTTGCCTCTTTTAGCCGCTGGAGGCACCGCCTTCTGTTGTTCACTCTCAGTCCCTTGCGGCGTAACAGCCACAGCATCATTGGGTTCTACAACCACCACGTCCTGCACAGTATCTTTGTCTTCAGGATCCATGAATTTTGCTTCTCTTTGCAGGGTTTGCATGTTTAATCGAACGTGTAATCCAGCAGGTATGTCCTGGCCTGGTTTGACGAGTTGCCACTGGTTGGAAGGTACGAAAACTCGCGGGTAGCAGTCGGATGCGTCCTCGGGAGAGCAAATGATATCAGAGCAATATGCCAAATGTAAATACGTAGCTATCAACAAAAGCACCGATGGTTTCATCAATAGCAGTTAACAAATTGCTTATGGCTGCGAATTTATATGGGCTGGAAAATTCCCCAATTTTGGCTGCGAAAAATACTTTCTAGACACTTCTCAAGCTGAGGTGTCCTCAAATCTATAAGGTTTATTGAGCTAATTCTACAAAGGCACTAGTATACAATTAAACTCTCTCTAAAGCCTGTTCAATGTCTTGTAACAAATCGTCGGTTTCTTCGATACCAACAGAAACCCTGACCAAATCGTCAAACACTCCGTTGCTTTCTCTTTCGGCCTTTGGAATACCTCCATGGGTCATGATAGCAGGAACTTCGATCAAGGATTCGATCCCACCCAAGGATTCGGCCAAAGTGAACAACTTGGTGGATGAGGTGAACACGGAGGCGGCGTCTGCCCCACCGTTGATTCTGAAAGAGATCATACCACCACCTAAGCCGTCTCTGTGCTGCTTCAAAACCACATTGTGGTTTTTGTGGGTTTTCAAGCCGGGGTAGTTGACCAAGCTAACCTTAGGATGGTTGTTCAAGTACTCTGCAATCTTTTGAGCGGAGTTGGAGGCCTGTCTGACTCTCAAGTGCAAGGTCTTCAACCCTCTGTGGGCCAACCAGGAATCGAAAGGAGATGGCACCAAACCAATAGCATTCTGCAAAAAGGTGAATTTTTCGTTCAACTCGTCGGAGTTGGTGGCCAAAACACCCATGACAACATCGGAGTGTCCGTTGATGTACTTGGTGACGGAATGGATAACCACGTCGGCTCCGTGAACCAATGGGTTGCTCACATAAGGTGACAAAAAGGTGTTGTCTACCACCAAAATGACCTTGTTTCCGGTGCTTTTTTCATGGCCGTCCAAGATTTCACGGACCTTGGCGATGTCAGTGACCTTCAAGGTAGGATTAGAAGGGGTTTCTAACCATACCAACTTGGTTTTGTCGTTCAATTTGGATTCCAAGTCTTCAACTAAATCACCTACAAAAGACACCTCAACACCGTGAGTGTTGGCAACCTTGGTGAAATATCTATGGGTTCCACCGTAGACATCACCACTGGAAACAATGTGGGATCCAATTGCTAAGGATTGGATAATTAAAGCGGTGGTGGCAGAACCAGAAGCTAAAGCAAGACCGTACTTGGCCTTTTCCAAAGTAGCAACCGCAAGTTCGAAATTGTCTCTGTTTGGGTTGGCAGATCTCGAGTACTCGTAGATACCAATGGGCTTGGAGGGTGCAGATTGAGCAAAGGTGGTGGATAAGGAAATTGGTTCGATGACGGCCCCTGTGGTTGGGTCAATAGGTGCACCGGTGTGAACTGCTTGAGTACCAAAGCCGTAATTGATTTGTTCTTTAGTCATTTTTTCAGGGCGAGAGTTTTTATGGGATCTATAAGTTGAAATATAGATGTGAAGCTGTATAAAGGTTGGACTTTATTAATTAATGGGAGAAATTAATGACTTTATAGTCTTAAAAAGAAAATTTTTCAATTACTAAGATGCCACAGTTTTAACGGTTTTTCGCATACGCACGCTTCCCACTTTACGCATTGAGCATAATATGCGATGTCCTTCGAATACGAGGGCCACGAAGAACCCTTAGAGCTAAGTCGGGTGTTGGGCTGAATGTGCTTTGAAGCATTGAGATGGTTTTGTTTCAAGATATTGAAATAAAACGCATTAAAAGCTGGCGTGTCAAATGTACAAGTCGATATCACGCAAGCACCTCTCGATATTTAAATTCCGATACGGCCAGAATAGCATAAAAGCATACGATGCCAATTGAACTTTTTCGGCATATGGTGTCCCTTCAGCCTTTCAACATACTTTGTGTTTATTAATTATTAATTATTGGTCATATGTCTCGTTTGTCATACAGTGGATATGGTTAATTTTGTGTTTTGATGTCTCAAAGCCATCAAAGATTATAAGCGATGCCAAGCTTGGCATGCTGCAGCATATACGGTGCTGAAATTGATACTCATGAGCTGTTTATGAACTTCTCTATTTCGTTATTGAAGCATTCGGCGAAATCGTCAATTGGAAAGCCTTTATATTCGTCCAAATACCCCATAACAATATTCATACCGTTTGGTGTACTGGCGATGCTGGTTCCAAAAACACAACTCACACCAACAGATTGACTAAAGATCAAATCTTCGATGCACCAATCGCCCTTGCTTAGCTTGTTGAACCCCAAATTGGATATCTCGAAAAGCACATCGCAAGTATGGTCTGGCTTTTCGGGCTTGACTAAAGAGCCAACACCCACCAAATCTGCCAAGCCTGAATATTTAAAAGTGGCTCTAGTCACAAGTTCTTCACTGATTATGTTATTGACCCTTCTCATCAAATCAACAGCCCTGTCGTCAAACTTGAACACGGGTTCAAAGATGGGCGTGACTGCCGATACGAAATAGCCGTACTTAAGCTCATCTACAAGCTCTGGATAGAATCGTCTTCCAGATACAATAATAGCACTCTTTGCAGTTTTGGCAGTTTCTTTGAAGTATGTTTTTTGGAAACAGTATCTGAACAAAACATCCAAAAACGAAGTAATAGTCAATCCTTTAGCACGTAAAACAGGTTGCAAATTCTTCATGATTGTAGGATCTACAGTGATAAGATTGTAGTTGGACTTGAAGGTTTTCTGGTGGGTTGAGGTGAACAACGGGTATTTGCTGGTATCAGGCAAGTCCTTTGTAAAAAAATAGTCGTAAAAATTCTTCAAAGAAACCGGTAAAAGGTGCCAGAGAATGTTCCTTAACTTGTACCATACACCAGAGTCGTAATCACTTACTAACTCTCTGGTTTCTTTCGGAATGGTGAAAGGTTCAACTGCTGTATAAACCACATCCTTGAACTGTAAATCGTCACCCAAGTCGTTTAAACAAGCCAAAATGCTCTCGTGGAATGACCTACTTGCTTCACCATCGAATAAACTGTGGTCGTTCAAAAACGCCACATAATCGTTGTTAAACACCATTAATCTCCATGTTGGAAGACCGCAGTCAATGTCACAGAATACGTCATTGATGTCAGTTAAGCTTTTTTCACTAAAGGGCTCGTCTTTATGAATCACCACCTCGTCGTAAGCAATTTTAGATACTTGGCGGTATTCGTAGTTTCTGTAGTCGTTTTTTCCAGCATCTGAATCAGTCGTGTTTATTGTCAAGCAAAATCGTGGATTTTCACGAAGGAACATCTCCAAAGCATTGGACAAGTTAATCTTATTTAGTGGCTTATTATACTTAGCACACACCAGATAATTCGAATATATTTTTTTGATGTTTCTGAGGTTGTTAAATGCCTCAAATGTACCTAATTTTCGATGTTCAGACATGGTGGGTCACAGAGAAAGAAAAGAAACGCCTGATTGGTAAGTAGATATGCAGAGAAAAATCTCCCACTCGCACCATACTTTTTGGTGCCTTTTAATCGCTGGGTCGCATTTTTACCGTTGATCTTTTAAGTACCGACTGGAAAATAGGGGCCTCATGAAGTGTGCCTTAAGCCCCATGTATGATGTTTACAAATATCGAATGTATTATTATGTGATGGAAGAACATATAAATGAGCTATAAATCATCAAAAACCGCCTGTGTAATTAGATAAAATTATGAAAATGAGTGCTAAGTATGTCTCACCAAAGCCTTCCTGACCTGTATAGGAACATCAGCTTAAAAACTAAATGGTGGGATTTTGGAGGATATTTTGAGACGTATCTGTGTAAATTTAAATCTGTTGAGCGCTGCAATGGACAGTAATGGAAAAGTAAGGGCTTATGGTAATTGAATATCACACAATCACGAACTACTCGAGAACCACAATCCAATCACCAGCTACTCGAAAAGCTCAAAATGGTATTGAAAGCTCGAAAAGACGAACCTTTCAATGTCAATCAACACAAGCCCCCATGGATGCCCGTTTCAGAGCCTAGCACCATCTAAGCACTCCTCTATGCATCCAATTCGTTCAAGAAATTGGGGTTATTGGCCAACTTGCCCTTGAATTTATCCCACCACGTATCAAAAGCCTTGATAGGAATCTTCCCCTGATCATCTATAAAGCTGGAAATGTAATTGTACGCATGCAGAACCACTTTATTTGCCATCTCTGCAATACTACCTGGGTTCATCACAGGTGCCACAGGTTTTGGAGCTGCCACAAGAGCATTTGAATTTCCCAGCATTTTCTGCTTTTCCTGTTCGAGCTGACTTTGCGCTTCGGCAGTGGGTTCTATCGATAACCCGATATTTATGGTGAACATGTCGGTATTGTCTATCAACCCATCGTCCATCATTATGTCGTCTTTGGGCTTCATATTGTTCAATTTGAAAATCCCACTGGGTTTGTTGGGGTTAAGCCCTCCCAAAAGCTTGAAATCTTGTGAGTTGGGGAGCTGGAAAAACACCAACGCCGTGTAATTGGGATCATTGAATTGCGTCTGTGGTAGCAAGAAAATTGCTATGTGCGATATGTTTGATGCGTTGGGGATGCTTATCACATACTTGTTATCGGCCACCTGAGTGGCTAATTGAATGGCCCTGCCTGAACAAACAGCTCCGAACATAATTGCACGATCAACGGAGTGGTTTCTTATATGTCTTTACAGAATCTCTAGAGACTTCTAGATAAAGTGCGAATTCGCACGACCGTCTATAAAGCTCGATGCGATGCCTGAAAAATTATTCGTTTTATGGATGGTAAGAAGATACCCATGGATTCCATGCATGGAATGTTGATACAACCGTCCTAGAACAATTACGGAGCCACATATTTCTCATTTATCGGTCTTCAATGCGACTTGGGAAAGATGCTTCGTGAAATCTTCTGACCTATGCTCTCTATAATGCCACAAAGGTGGTGGCACATCCACACGCTATTAGCTCAAAAGGGCCCTCGTAAAGCTTGTTGAGTTGTTTGAACACAATCTGGTCGTGTTCCTGCAAAGGGGAGTGGCCACAATTGCCATGTTCGCCCCATCCCCACGCGTGTATTTGGTGATTCTGTGCTATGACCCCATGTTCAGAGCCCACATGAAACCTTTCGAACTCGCTGGTGCTTGTGCCGGGATACTTTTGGCCATGCTTGCTGTTGCCGACGAAATTGACCGCCCCGTTTTGGAAATAATGCACCGACAGCCACATCGTGAAGGCTTTGTCGATTACACCGTCTACGTTGACGTCTAACCTTCCAAAACTTCGAAGCCCTTCTGTGTTGTGTAATATCAACGTGTCTTTTGTGGCCATTATATCCTTAACCTTGCTGATCCCGTAGTTGACTTTTTGGGGTACCTGGAGAACGGCTTTATCACCAAATTGGCCCTTTCTGCCATTACCCCAGCCCCAAAATTCTCCGTCGGGCGTCTGAACCACCAGAAAATCGAGTCCACAACATATTTTGTGTACTGGAACTTGCATCAATCGCGTCAATGTGGTTTGGTGGGTGTCTTGCAATCCCAACTCGCCACGAGGCCCATTACCGCATACAAATATTTCGTTATCAACAGATACAAGTACGGAAAATTCCCAGCCACACGCCACATCTTTCCAGGACCCTGGTACCTGCGTGAAGACTGTTATTGCATCGCCAGATAGGTGGCCTGTTTGGCCAAAAGTGTTATCGCCGCAACTAAAGAGTTCCCCAGATTTAAAGAGAACAAACGTATGGTTCCCACCAGCCACGATTTTCGCCACATTTAAGAGCATTTCTTCGGTCACTGCATTTCCATACGCAAATTTACATGGTGTCAAAACATTCGTGTCGTCCTCCAGGCCGTTTCCCAACTGGTAGTGCCCGTTGGACCCACAAGCAAGAAGTTTCATCAGTGAAAAATGGTGCGGCGCGCGGTGATGGCTTAGATAGAAGAACACTACGTTTGGATGATACCAAGACTTACAGACAATAGACCGTTATTCCCCGATCACAGATGAGTGCACATCATACCCTATGGGGAAACAAAGTTGGTAAACAGAAAAGCTAAAAATAGTACATGTCCTGTACAAAAACCTCAGCCCCATGGTTGACGACTATCGTCGCCCATTCCGGTACCACTTATCGCGGAATGTGGCACTGCGCGCGTCGGTCTGGCCCCACGCATTTGGCGAGGAAAAATTTTCAGAATACCGCATATATTTGACGCTAGGCGCCCCTTTTATACCCATGTTACACTCGTTTATAGCATTATGCGTGCTAGGTCTTGTGGGGATCATAAGCTTCCACACTGTGAGCCCCGAAATGTTCAGTTTCCATGATTGTGCCCTGAACGTATCGGCAGTGCACTCCAATATTGTCTTAAAGAATGAAATAACCGAGATGGTGGCTAGCACCTTGGCCGACGTGGTGGAGGTGTACCACACCGAGTTAGCCAAGAGAGAAACCGCTTCCAATTCCACCTCTTCGGCGTCACTGGAAGACGACGATGAAGACGGAGATGAAGACGAAGACAACGATAATGATGGTGAGGATGGTGATGTCACTCAAGCCCAGTCGACTTTCAGTTTTGATTTTGCATCTTTGACTTCAAGTGCAGGGGTGTCCAGTGCTGCATCCAGCAGTGCTAGTGTGGTTGTGTCGACCCAATTTATCTCGAGTTCCAGGGCCTTTTCTACCGTTACCGTAACCCCTGGTTCGAGCTCTGCACAAGCCAGTAGCACCAGCGCAGTGGCTTCATCGACCCAAGATGAGGCTTCAAGCACATTCCGTAGTTCCTCGGTCACTTCCACTAGCCAGGAGTCATCGGCCACGTCTTCGGGCGACGAAACCACCTCCAAAACGACCTTTGAATCGGTGGAAGACGGTTCCACGGTCATAGTCACACAGACGTCGGTTGTTTCCAATGAGCCCAGTGCCTCCAGCGATAACAACGACGATGATTCTAGCAGCAGTGGCCTTTCCAACACCAACAAGATAGTTGTGGGTGTAGTGGTTGGTGTCGGTGGTTCTGTGCTTATTGGATTGTTTGTATTATTCTTCCTCTTGAAGAAGAGAGGTGCCCAAAACGCAGAAAGCGGCTGGACCTTCTGGAGAAAGAACGAGAAGGAAAGCCCCGACGAATTCTTGAACGGAGAATTGGGGGTCAGGGATAGAAATATCAACCAAGGATCTAACTTTTGAGTCTTTGGTGATATTGAGAGTATTATGATACATGAGATGGCATATAGAGAATACACATAACGAGAGGACCTAGAAAGACCAGAAAGGAAGAGGATTTGGAAGTAGAGATGAAAAAAGCAGCAGATTGTATGAGAGAGAGATGAGCTCTAAAACGTTCCGAGACCGTTTTGGTAACTTTTCTTCGTTATGGCAACTTTTCTTCATTAGGGCTTCGTTTCATATTAAAGCCACTGTACTCTGACCTGCATATTTAGACTACATATTGTATCGGTAAGCACAGAATCGTATTTGGCTTCAGGGGGCATCGATAAGCGTAGGATCCATCCCATATGATAAAAGCTGCACTTCTACAGAGCCTTCGATGCAGCAAGAAGCGTTTATTATAAAGTGGCATCAAAGTCCTTCTCCTCCCCCTATCGACTTTGTCAACCCTTAGCAAGATCATCCGTTCTGAATACAACAAAAGGAAATCACCTCCACAGTACCATTATAAAGCTTTCATTTTTCTACCTTGCGTCTTTTCTGCCTCCTCCTGCCACCTCTTTCGCCATCTCTCTACTCCATTTCTGCATCCTTCTGGCAAATTTCACCCACATCGCTCCCTTATCTATGGCTTTGTTTTACCGTAGGGCTGCTTTGCAGAGTTCATACCCTTCCATGCTTATATGCATTGTATACTTTGAGTATTGCCCTATGGGTTTGAGCACTCCACACAACATGGCATTGCGTTGTAAAGCTAAATTGGTAGAGCAACCTAGACCACCTGATTGGTCCATATTGTACTTTATACTTTATACATGGATTTTTAGCGTTGGAGGTAATTCGTCGGAACACCGACTTGCAGAGATTTCTATTGTCTCAGATCATACCATCAGATGTGGCCTCCTTCCACCACATAAGATGTATCGGAAAAAAAAAGCAAATGCAATCAAAGACTGCAATGCGGACTTTCCCCGAGTGTTCTTTGTGTAATGCTCTTGCATATACAAACGGCTCTCCAGTAAAATATTATTTAACCTGAGACATCGTTCCTGCATGCAAGTGAGACAACAACAAATAATTGCTGCGAGAAATTAAGGAGAACATTTATTAGTTATATTTGTAGATCTTGCAATTGCTTAGTGTACTTTTTTCATAGCATTATCTTCTGTTCTTGAATTGTCTAGAAAACTACATTGTGGACTCGACATACTTAAAACCCAATTTGACTGAAAAACGCTTGGACCAAATTCGATTTAAGTAGTGCTATCACAAGTGAAAAAACTTCATTTATCTACCATCTTGCGAATCCTTGCAACCAAATGGTGAAAATACCAGAAATTTTGAATTCAAGCGAGAGCCTGGGTGATGAATACACCCGCCCCTCTACTAGGCCTTCCAGCGGAAGTTCTTCCGCTTCTTCCAGCTTAATGACTTCGGTTTCTTCAGGCACCACAATATCCTCTGAAGGGTCTTCGGATAGTATCAACTCAAAACCGACAAGAAACGGGAATGCACCTCCGTCTGTGTCTTCAAGTGACGCCGCCGATGGATACATCACTAAGGCAAATACCATGTTTAGAAGGGCCGAACCAAAGGTGGGTGCTGCCAATGCGGTCAAGTCAGAGATCGAACATGACATGGAGTTACGTAACATGCGTAAAAGAGCATATGAGTGTAATGATATTGCCATGCCTACGAAGGTTCCGTCGCCTTTGCTTGATAAATCCCAGCTTACGCAGCCATTGGTGCAAATAGCCATTAGAAGAAAGTCGCTTTTGAACTCTAAAGATGCTTCGTCGCCACATCAAAGTATTTCCAGCGCTTCAAAGCTCCACAAAAAGGCTTTGGAGGCTTGTCTTCGTGTTAAATTAACCTTAGCGCCTGATTTGATCACTCTTTATAATTTCTTGACTCCTCACACCGGGCGTAAGAAGGAAATCCAGGTGTTGAATCATAACGATGAGTACACTAAAGGCGACAGAGTCAGCAACGCCGACTATTTGAACGATGTCCACCTCGAGACCAGATTGGTTCTGTTAATTGATAACAGCTTGGTGAAAATGTCGGGCTTCAGTAACAAGGTGTTGAAAAGTTTTTCGGCAAAAAGTCATGAATCTAAAGACATTGCCCCTACTTTCAACTCGTTGAAAACTGCTATACATACTTTGTTTGCAATTGACGAATATTCTTTGGTTAGAATCACCAGATCTACCACCACAGATTCTGAGGGCTCGGTCTTGCTTAAATTTGAAACCGCAACACCCGGAGAGCTTAGTTTGATCGACGACTACGAGTTTATTGAGGAGTATCTTCATTCTTTGGGTAAAGAAAATGACAACCCGTCGAATGTCTTCATCAAGAAAATAGTTGCACGCCCCAGATATAAATCAGATATGAAGATCTATCTTATTCCCAAGAAAACACATTCGTCTTTATACGTCGATCCAAGAATGCTCGAGAGAGACTTGATCAATGGGATTGTTCGTCAAGATATACCATTTTATAAAAACTTGTTTTGCTCCTTCGATTACAAGGATGTAGTAGAACGATTCCAGAAGCTTTTGACGAAGCAAAATTTAGAACGTAAAGGAAATGAACCTGTTTGCGATGGTAAAAAAGAATTTCAATTCTCCAATGCATATCAAAATGCCTACCCAACTTTTGATCCCAAAGATTATCAGCAACACGTAAGAGCTAGTCCTCAGTTGTCGCACAAACCTATGGCCCAATTACCTTTTTACCAAAGCCCCAAACCAATACTTTCGCCTGTGTCTTACAATCCAAGTTTAGCTCAAACCAATGTACCAATCAATCATATGAGAGAAAAGCCATCCGAACCAACAACCCCTAAGCCTCCCTTTTTGGAGGCATTAGTCAATAACAAGGACAAATCAATTGACAAGAGTATTAAATTACCGCCGATATTCATCAAGAAAGATGAAACAAACGCTTTATGAAACGAATTTTAAAATCATATTTATAACGAATCAAGTTTAACGAACCCAATTTAAAATAAAAGCAATTATTAGAATGAAACGAATTTAGAGTGAATGAATTAAAGTGATGTCCATTTAATTCAAAGTGAGAACCATGTAACTATTTCAATAAATAGAAAACATACATTAAAGCTAAATACTCTTTTTTTAAACGCTTAATTTAACTTCCTCGTTATTAATGTACTTCTTGTAAGGTTCCAAAGCTTTAGCAACATCATTTTTGATGAATTTCTCGGTTTGTTGAGGAGCTCTACCAACGAAAGTAGAAGGATCCAATAATTTATCCAAATCGCTCCAAATTGGTTTGAAGTATTCGGTGTTTTTGACTCTTTCTATCAAATCGTTATCACCACCTTGTTGTTTGACAACAGCAGAAGCTTGGTGACTTAACACTCTGATTTCTTCGTGGCAGTCTTGTCTAGAACCACCCTTTTCAACCATGGCCATAATAATGTTTTCAGTAGCCATAAAAGGTAACTCGGAGTTGATTCTTCTTTCGATGACCTTTGGATAGACAACCAAACCACTGGTAATATTGTTTAAAGTAGAACATAAGATATCAGCAGTCAAGAATGCAGATGGTAAAGAGATTCTTCTGATAGCAGAATCATCTAAAGTTCTTTCGAACCATTGCACGGAAGCAGTTTGAACGGCATCGTTCAACAAAGAACCCAAGTGTCTTGATAAAGAACACACTCTTTCACTTCTCATTGGGTTTCTCTTGTAGGCCATAGCGGAGGAACCGATTTGAGATTTTTCAAATGGCTCTTCGACTTCTTTCAAGTTGGCTAACAATCTGATGTCGGTAGCAAATTTGTGACAAGTGGCACCGAAAGATGCTAATGGTGACAACACATCAATGTCGATTTTTCTGGAGTAAGTTTGACCAGTGACAGGGTAAACGTGTTCGAAGCCCAATAACTTGACAACAGTCTCGTCCAATAATTCGACTTTATCATGATCACCATGGAACAAGGACAAGAAAGAGGCTTGAGTACCGGTGGTACCCTTAACACCTCTGAGACCAATATCGTTTCTGGCTCTTTCCATGTTTCTTAAATCCCATAAAAGTTCTTGGATCCACAAAGTGGCTCTTTTACCCACGGTGGTTAATTGAGCAGGTTGGAAATGAGTCCAACCCAAAACTGGCAAGTCTTTGTATTCCATGGCGAACTTGGCCAATCTGTCGATGACATTGACCAACTTAGGAATCAAAATGTCGTAAGCATCTCTTAAAAAGATCAAATCAGCGTTATCAGTAACATAACATGAAGTAGCACCCAAATGAATGATACCAGCGGCTTTGGGACAGGTTTCACCAAAAATGTGGACGTGGGCCATGACGTCGTGTCTGACGATGGCTTCCTCTTTTGCAGCTCTTTGGATTTCGTCATCAGTGATTTCCAAGTGGGCTTTCATTTCTTCGATAGCTTCATCGGTGATGACATCTAACCCAACTTGCTTCTCAGCAATTGCCAAATTGAGCCATAATTTTCTCCAGGTGGAAAACCTGTTTCTGAGAGAGAAAATCAGTGACATTTCCTCACTGGCATATCTGGAAGACAACGGGGTGGAATAAGAATCGTAGGACATGGTAGTTAATTTTTCAATTAATTGACTGCGATGAGTTTTATTGACTCCGAAGGTGCAATTTGTCTGCACAAAATTGGTAGCGCGGGCCACGACCTTCGCTCTACGATTGATCGATGTGGATGTCTTGAACGGCGCTATCGTCGTCGTCGCCGTCGTCGCCGTCGTGCTGTTGTGCCTCCTCGTTTTCCACGTACAAGTTGTATATGGCTGTCTGAAAGTAGGTGTGCACTAAGCCCATTTTCATCTCCAAATTGCGGAGGTTCTCGAGCAAGTGGTCCGGACTCGCGGTAGATTTGTTCAATCCGACGATCTCCAGGTCGAGCTTTTTCAACAGCAGTGCCAATTTCTGATACAGAGCGAGAACTGACGTTTCTAGGTCGGGCAACCCCAATTTCTCGTAGTCAATGGTGTAGATATCTTTGGACATAACAAGTTAAACATACACCTTGAGCGCGTATTTCCCACGACATCCAGTTTCACCTTAACAATCGCGACATCTCATTTTCAGCAATTGAAATTTCTACTTTGCTAACACCTCTGCTGAACATGTCTGCAATTGAAACCAAGGGCGTGACGAACGAGACGGTTCCTAAGGAACACAAAAAGAAAAAGTTGGTCAGAAAAGAAAAGGGGCCCAACCCGCTTAAATATAAGGCCTGGTTGGCGGGCCATTTGTCGTGTATAGTGTTTGGGAGCATATCGTTTGTGTTCCAGATCTTCTGGTTGCCCAACAAATTCTACATCAATTCCATCGCCTACAGACTTTCGTTGTTGGGGTCGATTGTGGCGTTAATTTCCACGGTGTCCCATAGGTTTGGGCTTGGATACTTGCCTCCTACCAGCACCCTCATAGCCCTGCAAAACTTCCAATTTGTCATTTTGGCCATTGCATGGCTCTTTACCTTCAAAAGCGTGTTCAAGATTGTTCCATTCTACCTTATTTCTGTGTTACAATTGGGCAGCCACAAGAAAATCCTGGTGATTGAGAAGCAAGAAGGTTTCTTGTCGTCTTTGATTGCCTATAATGAGTTGTTCTTTGTGGTGTATCTTTTATTAAGAACCCTTTTCTTCAGGGGAACTTCGGGTTTCCAATTGGTGTTGTTTTTGTTCTTCTACTGGTTGAGAATCTTGTACAACAAGGAGACTGCCAATCTTTTCAAGACCATTATAGAGAGATTGGATGGAAAGGTCCAGGGTGTCAAGAACGAGAAGGTGTTGCATTACTGGAACAAGGGTAAACAGATGATTGAGGAGAAGACAAAAAGTCTTTGAGGAGATGCAGTATGGGTACAAGGAGATTTTAGAGGAGCAGATACTCAAGACACCCATTATGGACGTTAAATGCCCTGAGAAGTCGTTTTTGAGATGGCAAATTCGCTCAAAGGGGCCTTCGGTGGGTGTTTTGTGATCAGTGCTAGTGTCATAGCAATTCCAGAACGAGAACAGCCATGAATGTCATTGATGCAGCGTCCTCTAAGACATTTCAACCCTCAAACGTGATGAGAATCGTGACAAAAGTCTTGATGAGGCCATTCTCCTCCAAATATTGCAATTTTGCAAATATTTTGAAACGATCGTATTTAGTTAAATGAACAATTGTGCTTTTGAGGCAATTGCAGCGTTGCGGCCCCTAAAAGTGCCTCTTCGACGCACCCTGTCGTAGTGGTCACTTCCTCTCTTCCTCAGTTCGCGAAATTATCATTCTAGTTGAGAGTCTCCTATGAATACCACCTTCCAATTAGGCCATTTGCCCATCAAAGACCACGTTTTCTCCTCTGACCGTAGCCTCTTGGCCGTCACTAAGGAGAACTACATCGAAATCTACAACGTCCAGGGGCAAAAACCCGTGCTTTTCACCACCCTCAAAGGACATGACAAAACCGTCACCAGCGTCGACATATCTCCTGATAACTCCAAGATCCTTACATGTTCTCAGGATAGAAACGCCTTGGTGTGGGAATACAACGGAACTGAATACAAACCCACCTTGGTGTTGCTTAGAATCAATCGTGCTGCCACCGTTTGTAAGTGGTCACCTTATGGTAACAAATTTGCCGTAGGATCCAGCGACCGTATCATTGCCGTTTGTTACTATGAAGAAGAAAATGACTGGTGGGTTTCGAAACATTTGAAGAAACCATTAAAGTCCACCATCACTTCTTTGGATTGGCACCCTAATAACGTCCTTTTGGCTGCCGGTAGTACTGATGGACATGCCAGGGTATTTTCTGGTTTCATTAAGGGATTGGATGAAAAGCCTCTGCCTTCTGTTTGGGGGTCCAAATTGCCCTTTCAAACTCTTTGTGGCGATTTTACTAACGAAACCGGGGCCTGGGTCCACGGTGTGAGCTTTTCTCCCTCTGGTGATAGCTTAGCTTATGTCAGCCACGATTCTTCTATTGGAATTGTCTATCCACAGGGAGAAGGGTTGCCTCCTTTGGCTTTGTACAACGTTCGTACCAATTATTTACCTTTTAAGGCTGTTTTGTTCTTGTCGGACTCAAAACTTGTTGTTTCTGGACACAATTGTAATTTGATCGTCTACGAAGGCGACCAAAACGGTTGGAAGGAGAGCTACAAAGTGGAAAAACAAAAGGACTTGATTCACGACATCCCTGCCAAACAGGAAGATGAAGAAATCTCCAGTCACGAAGCCTTGAATATGTTCAGACAAATGGACTTGAAAGGGAGAGTCAAAGAAGACAAATCCAAAGTTCTAAGCACCATACACCAAAACACCATCAGCAGCATTCGTAATTACGGTCAAGGCAAAGTCAGTACCAGCGGTATTGATGGAAAAGTGGTTATATTTAGCGTTTAAAGTATATAAAGGTTTGTAGAGGTTCCTAGCAATAAACACGTATGAAAAGCACACAGTAATCCTACTGTATGATCTTCATACCGAAGTTATCGATAAGTTTTGATATAAGGATATCCTAGACTGGAAAGTTAGTATTACTTCAATCTCTCAGTAATTGAGCTTTGGTAAAGGTTGTATCTTCATTCGGTTCAGAAGCAGAACTGAAAAAAAAAGGTCTCATCATAAAGATAGGAGTACATACCATTAGTACTTAATATTCAGATGGTGATGCATGTTTTATCCATGGATCAGGAGTCACCGGGACAAGAATGTGAAAATTTCATCAAATTAAGACATACTGAAGAAGTTAGTACGAGTTTGAGCGACACTGATCATAAACGAAGAATTCCTTATATTTTTGTCCTGCATTTACATCCTCAGTGATATGGTATGGTTTTAATCATAGTGTCTGCATACCTTTTAAGAAGTATCGTTGTGGTGAAAAATTTGAATTTTCTGAGGTGGTGAAAACTTATAGAGATGGAGTTTAGTTACCCGGATTTTGGGTTGTCAGCCGTAAACCCCAGTTAGGCACCAAAGGGTAAAGGAACAACGCCATATCAGTTGCAAACAGTGTTGTTGGTGTTGTGGTGTATTAAAAATAAACACATGTTTATTTATTGCAATTATAACGAAATTTCAATGAATTTTTCAGTATTATTAGTTAAACATCATACTTGCAAGATTCACATAATTTATATAAATTATTTATTTAAATATATGAAAATGAATCGTAACTTATTTTGGAATATAAGAAATGAACTTGTCGATTTCACCTTTGGAACCCAACCAGATTCCACTTCTGTCGTGAATACCCTTTGGTAACAATTCCAAGATTCTCTCACCTTTATCATTAATAGCGGATCCCCCGGCTTGTTCCATCAACATGGCCATAGGAAAACATTCGTACAAGATTCTTAACTTACCGTTTTTCAGCTTGGAGTCGGCGGGATAAGCAAAGATTCCTCCGTACAACAACGTTCTGTGAATATCGGCCACCATGGAACCAATGTATCTGGCGGAGTAGGGCTTGCCATTGTCCTGCAATTTCTTCAAATCACCAAGGTATTCTTTGATGTAGTCAGGCCAGAAATGGGAATTACCTTCGTTAAGCGAGTAAATAGCCCTGGAGTGGGGGATCTTCAAATCGGGGTTGGTCAAGATAAACTCGCCCAATTGGGAGTCCAAAGTGAACCCGTTGACACCCTGGCCGGTGGTCAACATCAAATGGGCAGATGCACCGTACATGGTGTAACCTGCAGCCACCATTTCGGTCCCCTTTCTCAAAACATCCTTGATGGAACCCTTGGAGTCGTCCTTCAACTTGTAGATCCCAAAAATGGTACCCACGGAAACCCCGGCATCAATGTTGGAGGACCCATCAATTGGATCGGTGCACACGGCGTATTTGCCTCCCCCCTCGAACACAATCAAATCCTCTTGTTCCTCACTGACCAAAATTTTCACCATTCCTGAGCTCTTCATGGCGTTGATGAAGATTTCGTCCCCAATGACATCCAATTTCTTCTGAACATCCCCGGTGGAATTGGCGGCACCACTGACCCCGATCAAATTGATCAATTCTGCTCTTCTAATGTTGTGGGCTATGAATTTGAAGGCAAATTGAAGTGCGTTAAGCAATAACGTCAATTCACCGGTTGCGGTGGGGGCCAACTTCTTCTGCTCTTGCAAAATGAATCTTGACAAGGTGATAATGTCGGTGTCGACATTCATTTGTTTGGAGACGGCATCATGGGCTTGGGACATAATAGAAATAAGTAAAAAACTTGAGAAATCAAATGTGACCAAGATACCCCATATTTATTTTGTCCCGGGGCAGCCAGGGTGTACCGGCGTTAAAGATCCGGGGGATGAAGGCATTCTTGCACCGACACCACCGCGAGCGCATGAGATTTTTCACGGTTGCGGTGCGGGAGGGCGCCAGTTGGAGCCCTTTTCGTGCCAGCTGGCGCCGGACGTAAGTTGTTGCGGCACCCGGCGTAGGAGGGCGTTGTCGCGAGAGTTCTTCCACCAACCCTGGCGCTGGTGGGGCGCGCCAGAACAAAGGGTCACGTGCTTTCGAGCACGTGACGGGCGCGAAAACCACCACCATCAAAATTTTCCACTCGCAAAATTTAACACGTATCAATGGCTGGTTTCCGTGTATTAGATTTAGTTAGTCCCTTTACTCCCTACATTCCGGAGGTAATTGCCCCAGAAAGAAAGGTTGCGTTCCAGCAAAGAGTCATGTGGACCGGGATCACTCTTTTGATCTTTTTGGTCATGAGTGAAATCCCTCTTTACGGGATCGTGTCAAGTGACAGCAGTGATCCACTTTTGTGGTTGAGAATGATGTTGGCCTCCAACAGAGGTACCTTGATGGAATTGGGGATCTCCCCCATTGTGTCTGCAGGTATGGTGTTCCAATTGTTGCAAGGAACCAAGTTGATCCAGGTTGACATGACCAACAAACAAGACAGAGAACAATTCCAGAACGCTCAAAAATTGTTTGCCATTTTATTGGGAATTGGTCAGGCCACCGTTTACGTTTTGACCGGTATGTACGGTCCAACCAGCTCTTTGGGCTTGGCTGTGTGTCTTTTGTTGATTTTGCAGTTGGTTTTCGCCAGTATTGTTGTTATTTTGTTGGACGAGTTGTTGCAAAAGGGCTACGGGTTAGGTTCCGGTATTTCCTTGTTCACTGCCACCAATGTTTGTGAACAAGTTTTCTGGAAAGCATTTGCACCCACCACCACCAACATCGGTAAGGGTGTTCAATTCGACGGAGCCATCGTGGCCTTGTTCCACCTCTTAGGGTCCAGATCAGACAAAAGAAGAGCTTTGTTAGAGGCCTTCTACAGAACCAACGCTCCAAACATGTTGCAACTTATTGCCACCGTGTTGGTGTTCTTTGCTGTGGTTTACTTGCAAGGATTCCGTATCGAATTACCCGTCAAATCAACCAGACAAAGAGGTCCATATGGATTGTACCCAATCAGATTATTCTACACTTCCAACATTCCTATCATGTTGCAAAGTGCCTTAACGTCAAATATCTTCCTTATCTCCCAATTTGTGTTCATCAGATGGCCAGATAACTTTTTGGTCAAGATCTTGGGTGTTTGGGACACTCGTAACCAATCCAGTCAATTATATGCTGTCAGCGGATTGGCTTACTACGTTCAGCCACCAATGTCCTTCACCGAGGCCTTGTTGGACCCAATCAAGACCGTGATCTACGTCACCTTCGTTTTGGGTAGCTGTGCCGTGTTTTCAACCACCTGGATTGAAATCTCCGGCTCTTCTCCAAGAGATGTCGCAAAACAATTCAAAGAACAAGGATTAGTTATTGCCGGTCATAGAGATACTTCTGCCTACAGAGAATTGAAAAAAATCATTCCAACTGCTGCTGCTTTTGGAGGTGCATGTATTGGAGCTCTTTCTGTCGTCTGTGATTTGATGGGCACTTTGGGTAGTGGAACCAGCATTTTGTTGAGTGTTACCACCATCTACGGATACTACGAATTGGCTGTCAAAGAGGGGGGATTCAACAAATCATTGGTTAGTGGATTCTCCGATGGAATGTAGCTTTAATAGTAATATATTCAGTAAATTACGCGTTTAGGTTGTGCCTCATGCACTAAGTGCGATTGGCGGTCATTTTGATGTATTATGGCGACAACAATGGCGGTTTTCAGTTACCGTGTCCAAAGGGTGTTTTAGGTATAAGGTTTGTTCGCTAACATTTCGAAGGTCTACAGCTTAGATTGGCCTCGCATTTGCAACAATAGAGGCGTTAAGTTCCAGCCAAACCCCTCGTTACCGGTTTGGGTCTACAACAGAGTTAATTCACGGGCGATCTTGACTCATGCAGGCACACTTGGATTTGATTGCTGAATAAGGTTCAGAAAAGGCTAACAGCAGCGGTTTACAGCAGCGATTTGCAGCAGCGATTTGCAGCAGCGACTACAACAGCGGCCGCACATAACCACCACACATGCATACGTTATCAATGGCTATTGATGCACCTTGCGGTAGATGCTTCGCGTGCTGAATTTCTCTTTACGGAGCTAATCACGAGACGTGCATATGGACACGAAAAACAATATAAGCCAACCCGCCGTACCGGGATAAAATAAATAAAATAAAAAAAAAAAACACGTCGTGCGCGGCCCACAAACAAGTGGTTTCTTTTTCTCTTCTTCATTCATTAATCGCAATTTTTATCTACACCTTTAGCAGATGAAATCTCCGATTATACCTCTACAGTCGCCCAAGAATACGTCGTTCAAGCTTGGGGGCGTGTTAAAGAGGTTTGTGGGGCCCAGATTGATCAAATTGATCATTGCCATCATCGCAACCGTCAATTTGATTTACATTTCATTCTATGTCCTTGATGAAAACTCCAGCACCAGAATCAAATCTACCATCAAGAGCCAGGCCTCCATCGTTTTGGACAACTTCTATAACCAAAACCAGAACTATCCCGAGCCACCTAACTTAATCAACAACCATATACCCAAAGTTAGCACTGTGGATACTCACGACGACTTGCCCAAGAAAGAGACCAATGAAGACATCAAAAACAAGCTCTACAAAATTCCCGACAGACCGTACGACGAGTTAACCAACAAGGAGAAAATCTTACACAGATTGAACGAGATCACCCAGGACAAGGAAAAGTACTGGTTGGCCCACACCGAGTTGGACAATACCGAGTTGGAGATCAACATCAAAGACTTTTTGAAGGAAAGCTGGGTCGACAACCCTACTTTATTCTACGATCCAAGATTCACGTTATCGGTCTACATCAACGAGGTCAAGAACCAATATTTGGAGAAGAACCCAAACAACGACAAGAACAGATTGCACCATATTGTGGTGCCTTTCAGTTGGAGCGATTGGGTTGATTTGACGATGTTGAACGAGCAATTCTTGAGCGGTGATTACAACGGCAAGAACTGTGAATATTTGAAGTTGACCCACCATGTTCCTGCAAAGAACCCCAACTATTGTGTGAACATCCAGGACATCACGCCAGAAGACCTTGAAGAAATGCAATTACCCTCTATTGATTACGTCCCGGGGTTCGCCATTAAAGAATCTCCCACGAACAAGGCTTCTAACGAGGTCAGAATGTTGGAAGGAAAGGCTCACTTGTTGACGTACGCCAAAAACCCTACTCAATTAATTTTCTTGAGTAAAGAAGGGGTTTACCAAGCACAAGTCGAAGGTAAGCAGAGATTGGTGGACAGTGACTTGTTTGAAAAATTCTTGCAACACAAAAACATTCAAAATTACGACGCCAAATTGACCCTTGACCCTGTGGATGAATTTTTGGACTTCAGTGCTAAGGTCAAGCCTAATCCTCTTGACCCTGAAGATGACGAATACGATATGGTGGCCAAAATCAAAAACCCGGATATCGCCAAATCTAAGGAAATCTATTTACCAGAAACCGCTTTCAACTATCAACAAGATAAGATCGAACAACAAATCAGGTTCTATGAAGATAGGCTCAATTTGTTGAAGGATCTTACCACCAACGAGTTGATTTTCGATGATCACACCGTCAACGAAAAGCGTCTTAGTAGAACTGAAAAGATGTACTACGACGGGTTGAAATACGTCAACACTTTCGATCCTCAAAAGGAAGAAACTTACTTCCGTATGGCACGTTTGAATTTCGACCACAATGACAAGAATCACGACGCAGGATGGCATTACGAATGGAGATTCTTTAACGGTGCCATGAGATACCTTAAAAAGGGATGGAACAGAGAAGAGTTGCTTGTCAGAGATAAAGTGCTATTGGACAGGATTCTTAGAAACTGGTTCAGATTTGCCAACGAAAAAGGTATTATCAGTTGGATTGCACATGGTCCTTTACTTTCATGGTATTGGGATGGTCTTTTATTCCCATTCGACGAAGACATCGATATTCAGATGCCTGCGGAAGAATTGACCCGATTCTCCAGATTATATAACCAATCGCTTGTGATTGAAGATATAACTGAAGGGTTTGGTAAATATTTCATTGATTGCTCCACATTCTTACACCATAGAAGTAAGACCAACAAGCAAAATCACATTGATGCCAGATTCATCGATATCGACACTGGTTCTTATATTGATATTACTGGGTTGGGAATTTCAGAGGACGAACCACCTGAAAGATATAAGGAAATCATTGACAGAGCACAAGCAGAAGGTAAACCAAGACCGGTTTACAACTGCCGTAACAGTCATTTCACCAGTTACGACGAAATCTCTCCATTGAGATACACCATGATGGGAGGTGTGCCATTATACGTCCCTAACAACATCGAGAGTATCTTGAAGGATGAGTACGCCGATGGTATGACAGCATATTGCTACAATGGATACTACTTTGTTGATTCAATGAACTTGTGGATCCACGGTAGCAACTTAACGTTCCTTTTCGAAGAAGATCCAATGATCAAACAGGACTACAAAGACGGCCAAGGTCAATTAATAGAGGAAAAGTTCACTGAGTTGGTCAAGACCATGGATGACGCCAAGGTGTTGAAGCTTATTGAACACAACGAAGACATTTTGCTCGAATACTACCTTACCAAGGATGTGACCGAGTTGCATAAGAAGGAATTGACCTACTTGTTTGAAATGCCAAACGGCGCACAAACATTATTGGGAGATGCAGGCCCTCAATTGTCTCAAGATCAGATAAGCAACAATGAAGAGTACCACAAATTCACCGGGTCCAACTTCAAGTTCCAGAAACCATTTAGAAGACCGTTATTCAACTACGAGTACATAGATAGACCTCGTCACCATGTGGTGACCGCATAGAGGTGTCCCCCGTCAATCTTCTTAAATAGTGCATAATGTAACATAAGTGATATTAATATACAGAAACAATTCTATATACACGATAAACACGCCTAGGTTAGCCAAGGTTCAGGCAAACAAGCATTTGCGGCAACAATAAACAATAAAGTCGTCTTGTTCTTAAAAAATAGCTCACACGATACAAACGCCAATTGTGAATTAGTCGCCATTAGTTGGCACAAGCACTTCCCGTGTAGGAAACATTGTTTCCGCAACCAGAATAATTTCACCTTGGATGCACCTGTTTTATCGGGACAATGCCTTATCTCGTGTGGAAAAGGTAATTTGGAATTTGCTATCCAACCTTAAATTTGATGCTGACCATGGTAGTAGATCCGGCCCTGGGCATGCAAGCGAAGCTTTGTACACTCTGCGTCGATACGCCTCTAAAACGCCGCCCCTTATAACTAGGATTTCAGTTGCACCACCGTTCCATCAAGACGCACCTGCCCCTATTGGGCCACTTTTGGCGCCCAGTTACACGCCCTGCCCCTTAAACAGGTCGTGTGAGTGTTCACTTCATCTCACGAAGAAAAAGAAAATATCCAAACCTTTATCCCAATCATCATCATCATCAACTATGTTCAATACAAGGTTCATAAAGATCATCTTCTTTGTGGTTCTTATCTTGAACATCCTCTACTTCTCCAAGGTGTACAACTTGAAGGAGGACCAATTAAGACAGGCGGCGTTGAAGCACATATCTAACATCAGTTACAACACAGATGATCAAATTCAATACGCCATGGACAAGCCCTACAATGAGCTCAACATGAGTGAAAAAGTATCGTATCTTTTGAATTCCGTAGAGAGCGACAAGGAAAGATTCTGGTTGGCCAACACCGAGGTGACGGAGCCAAATTTGAAGATCAATCCTAAGGATTTCTTGCCAGCGGGTGACGGGGAACAAAATTGGTCCAACAAACCAACGTTATTCTTCGATCCAAGATTCACATTGTCTATTTATATCAACGAGATCAAACACCAACTTATGACGAGGAATCCTCGTAACGAAAAGTCCAAAGACAACCAAATCACTGTTCCTTTCAGTTGGACCGATTGGGTTGATTTGACCATGTTGAATGAGGAATTGGCCAAGCCGGTGGAAGAACGTTTGGATTGCGAGTGGTTACAGAGCAACATCAACAAGCCCACCAAATACCCTGACTTCTGTGTAAATCTCAGAGATTTGACCGACGAGGAGTTGTCTGATATCGGCTTACCTTCGAAGGACTACGTGACGGGATTTGTGGTGAAAAATTCTCCTATGAACAAAGCTCCTCACAAACAAGTGATGATGCAAGGTAAGGCACATCTTTTGACCCACCAACAAGTGCCGCTTTCGATCATTTTCTTGACAAAAGATGGAACTTACGAGGCCCAAGTTTCTCATAAGCAAAGAATCGTCCACACCGATATGTTTGAAAATTTCTTGCACAGAAAGAAGATTGACGCCAATCATCTTGAAGACATTGACAATTCCATCATTTTGAATCCTCTCAACGAGTTCAACGACTTGATGAAGGAAATCAAGCCCAGACCGCTTAATCTTGATGATGATATCTACAAAATGAATCTGATCACCAGACAAAAAGATGTCAACGCGTCCAGAGAGTTGTACCTTGATCCAAGTGCCTTCAACTATAAGAAAGAACAAATCGAGGGACAAATCAGCGAATATGAAAACAGATTGCGTAATTTGGAAGAGGCTTATACCAATGAATTGCTTTATGATCCAGGAGTGATCAACAGAAACAGACTTTCTCGTCACGAATTGAACCATTACAATTCATTGAAATATGCCAATTCTTTGACCGTCAAAGAAGAACCAACCTACTACAAGTTGGCCACTTTGAAGAAAAACGACGAAAACCAAGATTCTGGATGGCATTACGAATGGAGGTTCTTCAACGGTGCTTTGAGATACATCAAAGAAGGATGGACTTTGAATCAACTTGAAATTAGAGAACAAATCATTTTGGACAGATTGCTTAGAAATTGGTTCAGATTTGCCGAAGAAAAGGGTATCATCAGTTGGATCGCCCATGGTCCGTTACTTTCATGGTACTGGGATGGTTTGATGTTCCCATATGACATTGACATTGATATTCAAATGCCATCTGCCGAATTGAACCGTTTATCCAAGCATTACAACATGACTTTGGTTATCGAGGACATTAACGACGGTTATGGTAAATATCTCATTGATTGTGCCACCTTTTTGCACCACAGAGACATGGCCGCTAAGGATAACCACATTGACGCCAGATTCATTGATATTGACACCGGTACCTATATTGACATCACTGGTTTGGGTAAAAACGATGAAACCCCAGAAGCTGAATACGACTCGTACATCAGAAACAAAAACTCCAAGGGTGAAAGTGTCGAGTTATACATGGACAGAAGAAAACATTGGCTTAACTTCGAAAAAATTAGTCCGTTACGTTATTCGATGATCGGAGGAGTTCCGGTCTATGTGCCCAACGATATCATGTCCATGTTGAACCATGAATATGAAAAGGGTACTACGTCATATTATTTTGATAATTATTATTATGTTCCAATTCTCAGATTGTGGATTAAAATAGACAAATTGCAGGTTTTGTTGGACCAAAGAGGTTTGAAAGAGCTTAACCAAGATCAAATGATCAAATTTGTGAAGGAATTGACTCAGGAAGACAAAGTGAAGATCCTCGAAACCCACGATGATGTCTTGATAGAATACTATTTGACCCACAAGTACACACAATATCATGAAATCGAGAAGAAGTTCATGCTTGATCCTTCTTTACAGCATTCTATTTTGGATCTTTCAGACAATAAAGAGTACCATCAACTCACTTCCAAATTCAAAATGGGTAGACCGTTGAGAAAGGCTCTTTTTGACTATGAATACATAGAAAGAACAAAGCACCAGGATGATTGAATAATGAATTGTAAAATATCGAATACATAACTAGCATAAAGAGTAAGTATATTAATACAAGAGTGAAATTTACTGCCATTTACCTATTCAGGCATAGTAATTTGAGAAATCTCAAATTGACGCGATATGTTTAAATTGAGGCCGTTACTTAATTACGCCAAAACACCCACTTTTAAGCTTACAAGATCGTACGCTTTGTTCAAGGATCTTCCCAAGAAGACTTCTAAGCCTATGGTAACAAGAGCTGGCTCCAAAGACGCTTCCGAAACCACAATAACCGAGTCTACTGACACCGGTGCTGAAATACAGTTTGATGATATCCCTTCAAACGGCGTGCAATCGTTGAATGATGGCTCCAACGCGGGCCATATTAATTGGGGAGACTCATTCCATGGATTGGGTGGGGCGCCGTTCCCTAGAGAGATTTCTGACATTCTTTTGGCGCCCATTGCCGACACCGACATAGAAATAAAGCCCGATGGTCTTTTGTATCTTCCCGAAATTAAGTACAGAAGAATCCTTAACAGGGCATTTGGGCCCGGCGGGTGGGGGTTGGCACCACGTACCGAGCTGTACATTACCCCTAAACAAATCAGTCGTGAATATGCCCTTATTTGTCACGGTAGATTGGTCAGTGTGGCCAGAGGGGAACAAGACTATTTCGGAGGCGAAGAGAAGGTAACCACTGCGTTAGAAGGGTGCAAAAGTAACGCCTTGATGAGATGCTGTAAAGATTTGGGAATAGCCAGTGAATTATGGGACCCCAGCTTCATCAAGCCTTGGAAACAAAAGCATTGCGACGAAGTGTTTGCAGAGCACGTAGTGACCAAGAAGAAGAAGAAGTTATGGAAATTGAAGAGAGTTAAAGCCTTGGACTACCCCTACAAAATTTGTTGAGTTTGCGTCGTTAGAGACAATTTGTATATAGAGTAATAAATTATAATTCTATGTGACCTAAATACTCCCAGTGATGTCTGTGATTATGCGTATCCCAGCTATGTTGTTTATGGCTTAAAAATTCCTCTTCCTACACCCAATTCCTCTACGGTTTGGGAAATAGGTCTTCTTCTCATCACATCCCAAAAGCCTTGTTTAGGAGTTGACTCCTCGTTGGCCAAGTAGTGTTTGACGTCTCTACCGGCAGAACTGGCGCTTTGTGCCCAGGACCAATGGTTTAAGAAGGCGGCTATGGCTGCACCAGAAAACCCGGTCAATATTTTATGTTTCACAGGTACACTTTTGAATCCGGCGGTTAAAACAGCCAAGTTACCGGCTCCAATACCCCAGAATGTGTTCCAACCGTCGTTCTTTTCTCTCAAGTTTGTCACCATACCTTTGGCAGCGGTGGCCACGGTGGCGAAACCAACCACAGAGAGCGGCAAACCCACTTTGAAGGTGGTTCTTTTCCATAAATATAACCAAGCGTATGCACCGACTGTTGTGTAGAATGTGAATCTGAAGATTCTGGTGGTTTCTGCGATGGTGTCGACAGGCTTCCATGCTGGGTAGGCACTGGCGTTTGACAAGTTCACAAACGGATTAGGAAGCTTGAATGTACTATCAGGTAAAGGTTTGGTTTGAGTATCAGACATCTGCCAATGAAAAATGTTTAATTTCCAATGAGTGCGAGTTTTGAAAGTGGGAGGCAGATATCGGGGAGCCCTTAGGGAGCGACGGTGCGGGAGCTCTCCCCATTATGGTACGGTGGGCGGCGCGGTGGATGGTGCGGTGAAGGTGAGATAAGAGAGTGCGGTCTATGGCGCCAGGTTAGCGCGAGCCGTACTAAAATGGCGACAGCTCTCGCACCACCTTCGTCCACGCTGACGTCCACCAGGCTCAGTTGCGGTCGTGCAGCGATATACACCGAAATTCTCAATTCGCTAAAATTTTTCACTAAAATGGGTAAAGCTTTAACTATTACCGCTCTTGTGGCCACTGCCTTCGCCGGTTACGCCATCTACTTCGACTACAACAGAAGAAACTCTGCCTCCTTCAGGAAGTCGTTGAAAAAGAAGACCTTGAAACAAGAAAAGGTCGCTGCCAAAGCCGAACATGAATCCAAGAAATCCAAGTTGGAATCGGTGAAAAAAGCTCTTGAAGAAGGCCTCGAAGCCAACCCTATTCCTACCGAATTGGCCGAAAAGGAATCTTTCTTCATGGAACAAGTCGCTTTGGGTGAACAATTAGCCACCGTGCCATCCAAAAAGATCGACGCCGCCTTATGCTTCTACAAAGCCTTGGTCGTCTACCCTAACCCTACCGAAATTTTGTCCATTTACCAAAGATCGGTTCCAGAAGACGTTTACGAAATTATTATCATGATGATTGCTGTGAAACAACCAGCAGCTGTGTCTTCCATGTTGGGCTCCACCGCTCCAAAACCAAGTGCTGCTGATTTAGATTAATGACGATCATGAATGTATATAGATGTATAGTCAATTTACTGATACTGTAGACAAAGCAAGCTTGATCAAACATGCATGGATCATCAAACGTTTATGCACCTCATGCATATTTAAAAAGTGTACCTTGCATCGCTAATCGGCTCGACTCGATCTCTTCGCATGGCTATGCCACATTTAGTGTTGTTGTTATATTTGTCATGTCTAGGCAGATGCATGAATGTGACTCGGAGCAACTCTTCGCTTATACAGCCAGAAACCAATTCCAGAAACTTCCATTACAAAGGTGTGTGTTTGGGTGGATGGTTGGTGCTTGAACCGTACATTACACCATCGTTATTTTTAGAATTCAACTCGACCTCATCAAACAACACCATTCCTATCGACGAATACAGGTACTGTAAGCAATTAGGTGAAAAGGAGGCCAAGAAACGGCTTGAGAAGCATTGGCTGACTTTTTACAACGAATCGGACTTTCAACAGATGAAAGAATACGGCTTGAACATGGTCAGAATACCTGTAGGGTATTGGGCGTTTGAAAAACGGAAAAACGACCCCTATGTACAAGGAGCACAAGAGTACCTAGACAAAGCCATTGAATGGGCTCATGATAATGATATCAAGGTTTGGGTGGATTTGCATGGGGCTCCAGGGTCTCAGAATGGATTTGATAATTCAGGCTATAGAGACATCGGGTATCCTGGTTGGTTCAACAAAAGCTCCAATGTGGATTTGACACACAAAGTCTTGAATCAAATGTTTGCCAAATACGGCGGAAAGGAGTTCTCCACGAAGTACCCTGACACTATTGTAGGCATTGAGGTCTTGAATGAGCCTTTGGGGCCCAATTTGTCCATGAAGAAGCTCGAAAAATTCTATGAAAAGGCCTACAAAGACGCCAGAAACATCCAAGCGGTTAACAACACCATTGTGTTGCATGATGCGTTCCAGTCCATGGGGTATTGGGACTACTTTTTGGACTTTCATAGAGATTTCACTAACCAAACCACAAACAACTACAACATATTGATAGATCACCATCATTACGAAGTTTTTAGTTCCGGCGCATTGAACATGACGATAGACGACCACTTGCTGAGCATAAAGAGCTTTGCAAGCAGTGTTCATGATGAACTAAAGCACCATCCTGCTGTTATTGGAGAATGGCTGGCTGCCTTGACCGATTGCACCCCATGGTTGAACGGGGTCGGCCTAGGCGCCCGCTATGATGGTACCAAGCCTTATACGAACCAAGCCATCGGCGATTGTTCAGATATCAACGACTTTGATCTGTGGCTGAGTGAACGTAAGAAGGGTTACAGAAAATTCATAGAGATGCAATTGGATCAATATGAATCCAAATCGAACGGGTGGGTTTTCTGGTGTTTCAAGACAGAGGATTCCATCGAATGGGATATGTCACGGTTGATAGAATACGACCTTTTCCCACAGCCTTTGGATGACCGAATTTACATCAAGAATGGAAAAGATACCGACAAGGATAAAAACGATTATATGGTCGATGGAGACAAGGTCGAAACCACCACCAAAAAAAGTGGCGGTGTTTCTAATTTACCTCAATGGTTTAACTTGCTTGTGGCATTCTCCCTATTGTTTTAAATCATACAAATAGACTGCTTAATAGATTTTATGTTCATGTTGGTAATCGCGCCTGCAGAAAGATATTTTTTTGCAGCCATTTTTTCTCTTCTATAACCACATCTAATGCACAAGGCAGACTTGAAGGCGTTTATAATTGACGTGTGTGACTACAAATTGGATTTTTCGGGGACCCTAGCGTACACTTTGGTTGAGAAATGGTTTGAGGAGTGTGGAACACTGCAGGAGTTCATTGACACCATTTTACACTATTGTGGAGATATCGATACAAACGAACTTCCTGATCTGGTATTTCTACAATACGAATATGTGGGCTTTTTGAACAAAATTGAAAGTGAATTGTCAACCAAGAAGAAAATCGAATGCTGGTCCCAATCCCACAATATCACACAGGTTCTATTACCTTTATTGAGAGCCGCTTCTATAGCTTACGATGTCAACTTCAGTCTCATCCGCAATAACCCTTTGTTTATCTCGATCGACAACGGTAGATACGAACATAAATCCTTCATTTTATTGGAGATAGTGGATGAGCTTGATGATCATTACTATTCACCAAGAGTGGAAGGAATCGTCAATTTTTCTGATTCTTTGGCATCCAATTATTTCTACCAGAAATTCTTCAAAAGCTACGGGTCCATCATAACTGACGGAAATAGAATTGATGTAGCTCATATTACTGATCCTAAGTTTGAGCTCAACTACACCAACGTGACTTTGATGCCCATGAAAGTTTCTTGTGTAGGATTTGCACCTTTAAACAGCACCGTAACCGACATCTTTTTGGACTGTATAGGCCCATGGGTTGATACTTTCAACAAAAACAATCCCGACGTCTCCAACAGCTTGATAATAGCAGAAGAAATAGAGGGTATACATAGTGATTCAGAGTCATTCGAGATAAAGCCAGCACTGTTGAATAAACATTCAGATGAATCAATTGATTTATCTAAGAATATGAAAAGCTCACTAGATAGTCCGTTCGATCCATTGGCGAGTCTTTTGGCTTCTCCAAGGGTCCATGTGTGAATATAAACCCATGCTTTTACCTCAGCACTGGAGTCGTGCTGGGTCGACTTGGACTCTGTGGCGCCCCAGAGTCGACCTAAGTCCACCGGAGTCGCCCCGGAAACGGCCAATCTTGGCCAAATCTCAAATTTTTCACTTGATTAATTATGTCTAAATCAGTTAACGTGGCCATTATTGGTTCTGGGGTTGTGGGATCCGCCTTCATCAACCAATTAAAAAACTTGAAAAGCACTATCAACTTCAACGTTGTTTATTTAGCCAGATCATCCAAAGAAGCCCTTTTTTCTTCCGATTATCTGCCTGTGGATTTATCTACCTACAAAACTGCCTCCAGCCAACCAGTTTTACCTTTGAGTGAACTTAACGATTACTTGAAGAAATCAAACAAGCCAACCATACTTGTTGATAACACCTCCAATGCTTCAATTGCCGACTTCTACCCTACTTTTATCAAAAGTGGCATTTCCATAGCCACACCTAACAAGAAGGCTTTCTCTTCTGATATTTCTGTCTGGAACGAAATCTTCGAAAATTCCGCTAACGGTGGCGGACTTGTGTACCATGAAGCCACAGTTGGTGCCGGTTTGCCAATTATTGAACCTTTGAGCGACATGATAGCTACCGGTGACAAGGTTGATAAAATCGAAGGTATTTTTTCAGGTACCTTGTCTTACATCTTCAACGAATTCTCCACCACCGACAAGGACAACAAAACCAAATTTTCTGATGTGGTCAAAGTTGCTAAAGAATTAGGTTACACTGAACCAGATCCAAGAGACGATTTGAACGGTTTGGATGTTGCCAGAAAAGTAACTATCTTGGCCAGAATTGCTGGATTGAAGGTTGAATCTCCAACTTCGTTCCCAGTGGAATCTTTGATTCCAAAGGCATTAGAATCAATTGAATCTGCCGACGAGTTCATGTCTCAGTTGCCCAATTACGACGATGAAATCCAAAAAATCAAAGACGAAGCTTTGGCTGAAAATAAGGTGTTAAGATTTGTCGGACTGGTGGATTTGAACACCAAAACTGCTTCTGTCGGTATTGCCAAATATGGCTTCGACCATCCATTCGCATCCTTAAAGGGATCTGATAACGTTGTTTCCATAAAAACTCAAAGATATCCTAACCCATTGGTTATCCAAGGTGCCGGTGCTGGAGCCGAAGTCACTGCCCATGGAGTGTTAGCTGACACCATCAAATTGGCTCAAAGATTATAGGTTAGAATATAATACATGATTTTGTATATTACATTTATATGTCAGTGGGTAAAACGTCTTTCATGAAGTCTTCTCTCCACAGGTCTCTAGCTTTCTCGAAGATCCGTCTAAGGGCCTTTTCTGATGTGCAAATCTTACGGAGTCCCAACATGACTCTTTGAGAGTCGGTGGTGAAAGCGTTGAGATTGACGTCATAATCACCTACATTGGTTATTGGCGCATTAAGCCTTGTGATATGCATGTTATTGGGTGCTAGGAAAAAATCACCATTGTCTCTAACCTCCACAATATATGATCCCAGTCGGTGGATAAATTGAGCATATTGGAAACTGGGTTTACCCCAACTATAGCTAATTTCGATGTTGTCCTTAGAAAAGTATAATGCCGACCTGTTGTCAAGGAGGAATCCTTGTTCCTTCAATAAATACATGTGATAGTAGAACCTATTGGTGCTTAGGATCTTTGCCGTGTTGAACTCTGGGTCAGTCCAAGGATCCACTGCAAGTTTCAAGTCCACATACGAATGGAATGGGTTAAGCAATGGAATTGTGCATAGCTCCTTCCATGGAGTCTCCACAAACTTTAAGCCATGACGTTCACATAGTCTCGACCAATTGTTGATAGTTTCATCAATAAAAACCGTCGATGTATTAAGCCACTGCAAACGAATATGGAAACAATGTTCTGGATTGTGGACTCTATCGAAATGCACCGTGACGATTTCGGGTCTGTAGGATTTTTTCAATGGATCTGCGTTGTATTTGACTGCTTTACTAAGAATAAACTTCCGCTTTTGTTTTCTGAAGTTAGAAGAGTCTGCCATAGATGATGTATCAGATCCATTAAGTTGACCGACAGATGTGATACGTTTCAAATCCGATTCCTGGGCACTCATGGAAGGCGACTTGAAGGAATCAATATCCGAGTCTTTTTCAGACTTATGGTCTTTGTCTGATTTAAGTTCCCTTTCCAGTTTCTTTCTTGAGAACCACGAGGTCTTCTCCGGCTTGTAGGTCTTGTCGATGTACTCAGCCTTCAATTCGTAAAAATAGTAACCATCCAAGAATCCATGTCGATTGTCCACGTGCTGAAAAAGTCCTTTTTTCATTAAGGTTTGTCCGTAGTTGTGGGCATCTTCACGCAGATCGATATCCTCAAAATTATCAACCAACCATGTAACAAACTCATTTCCAATGAAACAATTTTCGTGATGACTGAAGTGCCATGTTCTATCCACAATTTTGACACCATTAGGGCCCTGAAGTTCTTGAGAGAGCGTTAATAGCTTGATATTTTTATCGAATCTCTTCGTCGCCATCAATGAATTGGTTGGCTGAATACCTGTAAGTTCCATAAAATCAGTTTGCTCATCTAAAAACTCGTACAAATTACCAGTATAAAAACTGATTTCGGGAGGATCCAGTCTTTCTTTAGATTTAGTCTTGGTGTATTTGCCTCTTTCAATTGCAGCTATCAATTTACGAAGACCTTCCACTCGAATTTCTTCGTCTGTCAAACTTTCGTTGTTGATGTAAAAGGCATTCTTAGGTATTTCAGCGGGCAAAACAACGAACTTCATCTTGAAAAAGGATTTTTGATCGTCACTCAAAGCATCTTCGTAACCAGCCAAAAGTTGATCGAATTGATTCCAATTATAACGCTGGGGCTTTTCTTCGATAAAATTATGTGCACTAAAAGAATATTCTTCTGCATACCTAGTTCTTATCAAGGGTTTATGAGCTTTGGGATCGAACTCCACATTTTTGAAGACAGGCATGAGTTTTTGATCCTCCACCTTTTTATAAAGCTGAACATCTATGGTTGTTCCGTCACAATAAATCCTGTGGATCTCGTCGTCAAGGGTCATATAAATACTACTGCCAAAGAACTTTTGCTTGAAGGTCTTCACCAATCCCTCCAAATTTTTTGAGTTATTCTTCTCCAGTTCAAATTTCTTTAGTTGCTCAGAATCACATATTTGAAACCCCAAGAGCAATCTCATCTGAATCAATTCTCTCATAAGGTCATCAATTGAGGATAATTCGAGGTCATTATCAGGATTAAGGATAAGATTATAAATCTGAGTAGTGTAATTAGTCTCCAATTCTTTAACAGATGGAAAGAAGGGCAGGTAGATCGGTAATGCAGCCGGGTTTTGAAGTGATCTCCATTTAACCAAGTTTCTATTAATACCACTGGGAAAAACCTGATTCCATTTTCCTTGCTTAATAAAATCAAGCGAGTCGGCATGAGTTTCCTTAGAGGGATTCAGGATTTCAGTCCAAAAGGTGTTGCTCGTATATCCATGTCCCATTTCAGGAATAGTGAGTATTGTAGGTCTTTTAGTATATGGTCTTTCATTGGGAATTTCATTCGTCAAATCTTTAGATATTGTAGAGAGGCTATGGATGTTTGAGGATTCTCTCATGGACATTGGTGTAGATAGACTTGAGTCATGTGATTTGAATATATCCTCCTTTTTTATTAGTTTAGGATGCACAGGTTTCGGAAGTCCATGTTGAGTAAATGTGATTGATTTATTCATGGATGAAGGTTTGAGGGAAAACAGCCTTATGGACGATTTACTTGATATCAGCTTAAGAATAGGAGAAGCCACTTCCTCATGGCCCTTAATCTGATACAACGTGGTAAGGGCTGATGATTCTGCTGTTGTGGGATTTGTAACTGTACCTAATGCAGTTGAGGTTGTGGTTCCGATGTCAAACCTGGCAGAGGATTTGTTTCTTATGATCTTGTCATTGATTAGAAGTAGTGAATCATGGACACCTTTAGGGGTGCCCTGTTTGAGAATTGAAGCTGGGAGTAACGGTGTGCTTGATTTGAACGTTCGGGAAGAATCTATCGAATACAACGTGCCCTCTCTTGAATTGGATGCAATTGGTTTGAATAGATCGTTATCATACAGATCCATATACTCCATAAAAGACTTCTCATTTTGAAATACTCTTAATCTTTCAATTTCAATGTCATTGACTTCATTCTCCATCAACCCCATCATCTGGAGCTCGTAAATCTTGCATCGAGGAATCCACTGGTCGTTGTTAGCAGTCGGATCCTTAAAGAAGGAGATATCACACCAATTGGGTACACAATGTGAGAGCTTACCATTCCTATGTAAGTCTTTGTACCTGAAAAGTGGAACCATATGTAATGGCGGTAAACTCAAACATATTATATCCAAAGCACAGTCACTCAGAGACATCTTTTTGCTTGTTTCAAGTAAAAGGTTGTAATCCACGTCAAACAATCCCGTTCCTGGGGTTATCACTACCAAATGATTCAAACTATGTTTCAAGTCGGTATCAGTGAATCTATCTTTGATCAAACTTAAACCAACATTCATAGCTTCCAATATATTACCCTTAACAGCTGGTAATGTAAATCCCTCTAAAGAATAGTTAGTGGAGTCATCATTGAATCTATTGAGCATGATATCTCTTTTGAAATGAGCAAATTCAAGCCGAAGATTCTCCATAATAGCTGACCAATGCATAATGTTCACCTGATCCACAACAACCCTAAAATATTCTCTGGTCTTATTGGGACGTTCTCCATGGCCCAACGCAGTCCAGGGTATATCAGTAAGATCAACACTCGTGAAAAGAACAATGGTTAACAGATGATGTGCATCCTTTTCTCTCCATTTTTGGAATATTTGAGGAAATAGATTGTTGACTAACTTATGAAACATAATTTCACCACTTTCTTCGAAATGCCACATTTCTCTGGATGTTTGGATCAAGAAGATCAATCTACTGCTTTCTGATCTGTAGACAACTTTGGTGGATTTGCCGATATAAGCCAGAAAAACTTTAGCACCACCTTTATATATGCTTTTTATGCCACCCACACGGTTTTGAATAAATTTTATTCTCTTCCCTTCATATACACAAGAACCGACGAGAGAGCTTGATAATATCCACATCTGATCTCTAGAGATATTACTATCCTTTATAGAAATCTCTATCGTGTCTGCCTCCACCGAAGCCAAATCCACCACTTTTCTCACCTGTACGATTGATCTAGGTAATAAGTCCAAGATTTTCTGTAACGGATTTGTTAAAAGCGATATAAGCAATTGGTTTTTTGATTTGATATTGGGTGCAGCGCTTGCAGGGGAGTTAGTTCCAGCAGACGTCTTGGATGTGGGTGTCAGGTTCTGTCCTACACTTACCAGCAGAATGAACAGATCCGATAATTGCACTTGCGTAGGCTCGTTGGAGGTATTTACAGGGTTCATCAGCGGTGTTGACGGCAGGGGGTTGCCTCCAACGCCGTGGTGGCCCGTGGATCCACCTAATGTGTTTCCAGAATTGGTAATGATATTTGCATCGGTGATGGTAAAAAGTAGCTTTTTAGGCCCCTGTGCATCTTTGTGATCTGCAGCTTCGATTTCGATGGCATCGCCCACCTTAAAGTTAGGCATAAGTGATAAATCTATCAAAAAATCCTCCTCAGAGGTCCTCAATTCGTGGAACCAAATGGTTACATTCACCGGCAAGCTGGGGTCTCTAGAAACTGTTTCAATCAGATCGTTTTGGGACACGGCACGTTTGTAATTTCTGTCGATGTTAAAGGGACGGCCTACCACAATGGTATTTTCGCTTTTCTTCGTGTTGAACGTACGGTTCATCTGTATACTGGAAGATCTAGAACGACCTATTTCAAGTGTAGACCGTGCTAGTTCTCCAGAGCGGCCTATTTCGCCAGAAGAGCGGCCTATTTCGAGCGTAGAAGAGGACCCCATGGCATTGGAAGTGGTAACGGAGTTTATATTCGACGAAACCAGTCGCACAGAGGGGTCCTTTTGTTTCTGGTTATAGAAACGGGCATGTTGCATAGTTTGAGATAAAGATCGCGAAACTAAACATTAAATGTACATTCTCTATAAAACAGCGTTGTGAAAACAACACTAGTATTAATGATATAGGGTTTAAAAGTTGCTGTTGGCAAGAGCAGAACGTCCTTTACATAATAATGGATTTTTGTGCCTCGGGACGGGCTGAGTCTTGCAATTGATCAACTTATATGATTGTGATTGCATTCCACATATAATAAATAGTTAGACCCGTGTAAGTCTTTGATGGAGTCACAGATGTCCACAGCGTGTTAATAAATTGTGTAGTAGACTATTTGGCATACCTTTGGTAACTTTTTTTCGGGATTTAGCTCAAGAACTCCTCTAAAAACCATTTATGGAATCTGGTGTCTTCAGCTAATTCAGGATGGAAGGACGTGCCGAGCTTGTTACCCTGTCTAACAGCCACAATTAAGCCGTTTTCTAAGGTATACAAAACGTCGACAGGCGCAGGATTGACATACGAGGTTTCGGTGTAGATAATGCCGTCCTCTCTTTTGTCTATATTGTCCACAATTTTGCTGATGACAGGGGCTCTGATGAACAAAGTAGGGAAGTCGGTGACCCCTTTGATGAAGGAAGAGAAATCCAATTTGGTTTCAAAACTGTCCAATTGTCTCCCGAAAGCATTACGTTTAACTTGAATGTTCATACCTCCCAAGACTTTTTGGCCCGGCTTACCGTTTTCAATCAGCCTAGAAAGAAAAATCAAACCAGCACAGGTCCCCCAAACAGGCTTAGAGGCCACAAAATCCTGTAAAGGCTCCAACAAACCGGTTCTTTGTGCAATAAGCGATATACTGGTGCTTTCTCCACCAGGAATCACCAAAGCATCACATTTTTCAAGCTCATCGGCGGTTCTCACCTCAATAAGTTCGATACTAGGATCAACCTCGTGCTTACATTTCTCGAAGTGGTTGATGTGCTCGATGAAAGCACCCTGAAGAGCAAGTACACCTACGATCTTACCCTGAGTCATATTGTGAAAAATCCTAATCAAAGCAGTAAGAGTAAAACTGAGTCAATCGCGATTGGACATGCCGCTAACAATCCTGACTAGATCCCCAGCGCAGTTAGCACCATTCTAGGGAAGAAAGGCGCCGTGCGGCGCCAAATCGCTCAAACCAAATTCTGGCAATAGTTACTGAATCGGAATTCATATTCCTGTGACTCAGAAAATTTTTTATAAATTCAACGGTTTGTCAAAGTTTTTGTTAAACACTCAATAAAAAAATGTCTGATTTCAAAGTAAAGGCTGGTTTAGCCCAAATGTTAAAAGGTGGTGTGATCATGGATGTGGTCAATGCTGAACAAGCTAAAATTGCTGAAAGAGCAGGTGCTTGTGCAGTTATGGCCTTGGAAAGAATTCCTGCTGATATGAGAGCCTCTGGTCAAGTGTGCAGAATGTCTGACCCTCAAATGATCAAGGAAATCATGGCCACTGTGTCCATTCCTGTGATGGCCAAATGTAGAATCGGTCACTTGGTCGAAGCTCAAGTTTTGGAAGCCTTGGAAGTCGATTACATCGATGAATCTGAGGTTTTAACCCCAGCTGACAAAAAATACCACATCCCAAAAAACAACTACAAAGTGCCTTTCGTTTGTGGTGCCAAGAACTTGGGTGAAGCCTTAAGAAGAGTCAGCGAAGGTGCTGCCATGTTGAGAACTAAAGGTGAAGCTGGTACTGGTGATATTTCTGAAGCTGTCAAGCACATCACTCAAATCAAAGAAGAAATCGAATACGTTATGGCTTTGAAGACCGACGAAGAAGTTGAACAATTTGCCAAGGAAAACAGAATTCCACTAGACACCTTGAAGGAATTGATTGCCAACAACGGTAAATTCCCAGTTGTCAACTTTGCTGCCGGTGGTGTTGCTACTCCATCCGACGCTGCCTTATGTATGCAATTAGGATGTGACGGTGTTTTCGTCGGTTCCGGTATCTTCAAATCCAAGAACCCTGAAAAGTTGGCCAAGGCCATCGTCAACGCTGTGACCAACTACAAAGATCCAAAGAAAATCATGGAATACTCTACCGATTTGGGTGAATTGATGTTTGGTGTTAGTGTCAGCAGTTTGAGAGAAAATGAAAAGCTTTCTTCTAACGGTTGGTAACTCATCGGGCGCAAATGTTAGAGATGTAAATATTAATATATGAAACAAGTTTACTCACAGGGCCGCTCATGTACGACCGTTGAATGTTGCATCGGGTGACATATTTTGTCGCAAGCCCCAGCGTATGTCGTAACAAGTCATGTGATCGTTATATATATTAACCATTATACACTGTTTATGCAACTTTAAAGCCAAATTATCTCATGATGGCGTTCTAAACAACAAAAATCTTACTTAATGTACCAGCAATATCGGAGTTTTGTTCAACCAGCACGATTTGCTTGACAAATCTTCCTAGGTCTCGAGGTTCCGCTGAAGCGATTCCTAAGTCTTCCGGGCATATCAACAACATGTCGGGCTTGAGGTTCTTGATGATGTTGAAAAAGCCCTGGAAGTTGCTGCAATTAAGCAATTTGTAGTTGCTCAACACCGCCTTCGGCACGGGGAATACCTCTGAAGTGTCCTTGGTGTCGCTGTCGACGTCACCGCCCACTATGTGAGCCTCCAAGTCGTCAATCGACAAATTGGGAGGCAATATGAAGGTCACGTTATCACTTTTGAGGAGTATGTCCTGCAACGGAAGCGAACTGTTGAGGATTGAATGCGATAACGTCAAAGCAATTGACTTGTTGGTGTAGTTTTCTTGCTTCAACACCGGCTTTTTGTAGTACTCGTAGACTTTGTACGATACGGCCAAGGCCAGCGTCACTAAGAATGCGCCTAAAAACACCCTGGGGTCTTTTCTGCGTGCCATTTATCGTATCCAGGAGTGAGCGACGAAGAAAAAGGGTTCCTCTTATATGAAATTAGATGTGGAGTGAGATTTTGTTGACTGGGTCGAACTCGCACCAGGGCTCGCAAATACCCCGGATTATACCCAACAAAAGATCCTTACAAGCTGAATTAATCTACATTTGATATTATACACTATGGTCATTCTATTATCAGTCTCTATAGCCGAGCGTGTGTAACCCTCTATTCAGCCGCACCAGCGATGATGTTGCTACAGTAATTCATTTCGTCCTCGTCCAAGGTTCTTATGTAGAGACACTTGGACAAAAGTTCATTGTCTACTTCGAATTTGTAGTACGACAGCCACTCTATGCATTGACTCAATGATTTGACGATATGCACGGATGTTCTAAAACGGGCGAAATTGACTACTTTATGCTTTTTGTTGATGTACTTGGGTCTTTCTGTGTTGAAGATTAAATCAGAGAGATAAAGTCCCACAAATGGAATGCACCCCTTGGAGGGTTGGATTCTGTTGATGGATAATCTGAGATTGATGAAGTTCTTCAACGGCGACGACAACTCTTCCAAGTTTTTGAGAATTAAAATGTCTCCTGGTGGTAAATGGTTCCAGGTATCTCTTAGTTTGTTGATTTTTTCACTGGTCAATGCCAAAAGAATTTGCATCAACGTGGAATAGTTTTGTAAACTCAAACAGTTTTGTCCAATGTGGATGAATCGGGACACGATGTTGCATCTTTCATACAAATCCTTGGTCAATAAAATTTCCGAGATGATCCAATTGACCATCAAATTGAACCTTGCAATCACCAAATTGACTCCTTTGTTGTTGTTGTAATACTCCTCGTTGACAATGATCTCCAACCAACTGTTGACGGGGGTCAATTCCTTGTTCCATTTGATTTCAACGAGCTCTTTCCAGTCAATTTCTTGCAAGATATCTCTTTCGATCATGGTGAAATGCTCTGCCAATTGTTGTGAGTTGTAATTTAACAAGAAAGAAATATGTAAGTTTTCCGCCATGATTTTTTCAACCGTCAATTCCTCATTGGAGAGGTTATATCCTTCCAAAATCATTCTGGGGCTGGAAAGCTTGGGCGAGATTTTGATATTATTGGAATAATTGGATACTGTGTTGGAGAAGTTGCCATTAAAGTTAAAATCCTCGCTTTTATCTTCTGGCGTAGATGGTCTCGAGTGGTTGATGTTACTCAGCTGCTCGACTTGGCTCAAGCGGGACATTCTAATGCTTGAGTGGTCTGCCTGGCTTACACGGGACATTCTAACGCTTGGATGTTCTGCTTGACTCATACGAGAAACTGCAGCACTTACTTGCTCAAGTTGAATCAAACGAGATACTCGAGCACTCAGCTGCTCCACTTGACTCAAACGGGAGTCAATCACGCTCAGTTGCTCTATAATGTCTGCAGTATTGGCGTTGTTAATCTCATTCAAAATGTCTTCGGTGTTTTCTAACGGTAAATCACTTTCTGCGTCGTCACTTTCCACCTGGGTGGTTTCAGAAGCACTGTCCTTGTTGCCTTCCAATTTTCCAAGGGCAAAATCCACTGGATTGAAATGGAATGATTCGTCTGGAATGGCTGCCAATTCCTTCAAGATGGTGTTGCTTATACCAGGAATGGCCACCGAGTTCTTGCTGGTGTCAACATTCGAATTTAACGATCTGTTGGAGTTGTCATTCAAAGTTTGTACAGAGTTGGCAATGGAAGCTCTGCTTTTGATAGCCACCGAAAAGATTGAGCTATTTTCTAAGTTGGACAGTCTAGAAAATCTCTTATTCTGAAGAATAAAAGAGTTTTTGGAATCATTGACCCCATTGAATGGAAGTTCTGTCAAAGCTTTAAAGGTAGAATGTCTAATACTCCTTCTCACAGAAGCACTGCTTTGAATTCTAACCGGGGTTTCTAAAGCTCTTTTGTCTAAAGATTTGGAATCAATAGAGTGTCTTTCATTCACAGGTAATCCTGCAAGGGTACGAAGATCTTGTACTCCGGCTTTCTTTCTGAGATGGCCACCCTCATGGTTGAAGGATTCTCTTGAAATCGAGAATGCAGAATCATAGCTTACATATGATTTGACAGAATCTCTCTTGGTGAACAGTTTTCTTGTCACTTGATCGTGGAAACTTATCCGTCTAGTTTGATCGTTCATAGAACCAGGACTCATTGCAATACCTAGATCTTGGATTTCAGCATCATAATTGGTCATATCACTTGGGGTACTTATGTTGGAGTTGTTATCTTGAAAAACGAAAGAAGGACCAGCGAGTGGTAAGTCTTCGTGGGTAGATGAAAAAGAATTTGAGGTGGAGGATAAATTGCCAGTTTGTGAGTTATCCATTTCAGAAGCAGAAGAATCACGTTGTTCAAGAACGAGGTCTTCGTTCCAATTGATGCTGGTTGGTCTTTGGAAGGAAAATTCGTGAATATCGTTTGGTATTGCAGGACTTCTTGTCATCAGTTTATTAGGTTGTGGGTCTTGATCCTCCTCTTTTAATTCTGTTTCGCCTACGGCACCTTCATTGACAAGATGGTCGATTTTGTTGAAATTCAACTCACTGATATCATGAAATTCCTCATCATTATCCACTTCGTCTTGTTCCTCTTCTTTTTTTTGTGCAGATCCATGAACAAGAACAACACCATCGAAATTTTCGGTGTCAATGCCATCGTTATCATTGATGGAGTCTCCTTCAATGATGGTAGGATTATGTGACTCTGTTTGAATGTAATATCTGATTAAGAATTCCAATTCGTCGACAATTCTAGCACTTAATATATCAAGTCTATTGCCAATTAGTCCCAGTTTATCGGAAGGACTTGCTTTGTCGTCATTATACTTGTTGAAATGGGGTTTGCTTTTTTTCCACCCGTCAAGCACTTTCTTGATGGAGCTTTTCCTTCCCAACTCTTCACTAAGTGGCTGATCGAATAAATGCTCCATTTTCTTGACAGGAGTTAAAGGTACAATATCGTATACTTTCGAGCTGGGTAATTGGATATTACCGTTTGTGGAGAAACCTATGTTATCGACTTTGACGGGATTTAGGGAGATTTTGTCAACTTCTTCATTTGACAATTTGGGGCTGACATTTAAAGTCTTCTTCAAGCCAGTCGAAGAATCATTCAAATTCATACGGTTATGCTTATGGGTTACGGATAAAGGCGATTTTGGTGATACTTTGTTAGCCAATCTTTGATATTGCGTCACTTTAGAATTAATGGATTGTCGGGACAGCTGATGGTGTATAAGCAAGTTATTTACCGATATTTGAGGATTTTCCCATGCTTTATTATCATCATACACGAGACACTTATGAATTTTCTGATTATTGTCGTATAAGGATAACATCGCCGATCTACGGTAGCTTGGGTTAGTGTGAATGGATGCTTCGGTGTTACTTTTGACCAATTTGTTCTTTGAGGAAAGCTCGAGCGTGGAGGGAAGACAATAGTCATACATCTCGTCTTGAATCACCTCCAAATCAATGTCAACTTTCCAGAACTCTTTAAGAACGTTGATCCAATGGAATTTCAAGTCCTTGAGTATTTTCTTCTCAAACACCATTGAATTATTTACAAGTTTGGACTTGAATACTATGTCGTTCAAAGCGTTGATGAAAATATCACAAAGGTTAAAGTTGTTGTTGAAATCATCAACAAAGTAGTTTAGTATCCAGTGTCTTAACACAACGAAGGTTCTCAATAAGACTGATTGCCCTATCCTTTGTTCTTCGGCATTTTCTCGATTGATATACTGCAAACTCCAGATCAATCTGGTCATCAAGTATTTCATTACCAAGTTACTTTCGACAAACATACGATACGTTATGAAAAAATCGTAAATTAGGTTATAATCAATGACTTCTGGACTGGTGAGTTGTACAATTAATGCCTTAAGAGTAGCATGGTTTATGAGCTCCTTGTTGGAGTCGTCAAATTTGACCACATTTTCTACGTTTTGCTTCAAGCTTGGAAATACGTGGGGATCATCAAATTCTGCTTCTTGGTGAAGGTTATAGGAGAAGTCGTTCGAATCCACCTTCGTGCTTTTTGTATCATCGGCATATGAATCTTCCTGATCTATTTGTTGATTTTCTAGTGGTTTAGATTCCACGTTTGAGTTTGCCGCTTGGTCTTCAAGTACAGCTTTGTTGAAAACGTCATCACCTGCAGAAACCTTAAGGTCTAATATGCCATTTTTTAGATCGACATCCTCGTGGTTATCTGTGGATGTTTCTACTGTCGTTTGCAGGTTTTCATTGACTTCTGCATCGGATTTAGATTTTACAGATTCAGCTGTCTTGGTTGCAACATTTGAGCTTTCGACAACTGCTGTTGCATGTTCACTGTTTAGGGCTTCGACAGCTGTGGTGGACTCAGGCATGGAAGAAGAAGAAACGGGTTCTGGCGCCATGTCTGACTCAAGCGATGTCCTCGTCTCGCTAATTTCAGTTGGTTCCATGGTGATACCGTCGTCAACTCGGGTTGTCCCTGCAACACCATTGTTTATGGGGTTTGCAGATTGAGCTGATTGCAAAGACTCCAATGAGTCTTTTTTCATTATGGGTTGATTACGTTCAGAAATTTGTACACCTAGCGCAATAATTGTAGGGTATAATAAATTTTCAACCGTGGTGTTTGTTTACATTCTCGTCCCGCGTAATGGTGCCGGAATGCAACAAAGAAAAGGGCGGAAAACGGCGAGAAAAAGAGACAGACGGGCCCGAATTTGACGAACGAACCAACTACAGCAGTGTGGTACGAATGGGATAGCTGAAATAGAGTGAAAGGTTTGGGTTTGATGTTTTGTATTGGGCAATTATGAGATTACGTTGCAAATAAGATCTGCGACTGCACAACAAATATTTCCCTATTGAGTAACGCGTATACCTAAAATGGACACTTTAACAGAAAAGACTATAACTAAGAATGGGCCCTGTGAAAGAGCTAGTGCGATTTGAGTGAGTTGGGGGTGCATGTCGGAGGTGGAAGGTGGTGTTATGTGCATTAATTAGGCTTTTGGGCTTTTGTGGATATTTCTCGCTGGCCTAATTGATTAAAAGTGTATATTGAATGGATGCGAAAAGATTAAATAATAAAATTGTGAATTTTGCAACCTGAGAAAAAGACTTTTCATAAATGCCATTCTTGTTTTATAATAAAGGATTAACGCAATTGTTACAGTTTAGCTTCCGTAAAATATCCGTAGTAAACTCACAAACGGCCTGGTCTAAAATAAGCTAAATGCTTGTGGCTAAACGTGCATAAGCGAGACGCATTGATCAAACAAGCGTCAGTATTTTTCAGTAAGAGAGAATACGGTGTATTTAGTACAATGCAAGGGAATTTAATACTGCCCTACGGAATAGGCTTTGAATCTTGGGCTACTGGGTTTACCGGGCTTTAGTCTTGTTCCTACTGGTCTTTTTGCAGCTCTTTTTCTTATTACCACAAAATCTCTAGAAATAAGTAAAATCACCTCCAAAAAGCCTCATGCTCTGTTCTTATTATCACTCCTCTATCCTTATGCTCCCCCGAAACAAAACCTGGCCCCAAACACACCGTTTCCGCCCACTATCATTCCACCTACTTCACATAATCACGTGCGCACACATAGGGCTACGAATGACTGCACCATGGTGTCGTGGTTCACACACGCAAATGCGACGCTGCGACTTTTTCAGGTTTTTTTTCACTGACTTGAGATACTTAAAATTTTTCAATCTTAATAAATCTTTTTATTGAATCAAAGTATGTTACACGAATTATAACCAAATGATATGTTTTTATAGCGGAGTCATAATATTCAACCCACCTAAGAGGTAATCATACCATACACATTCCTACAAGGCTCCTACATTGACCCAATCCGTCCCATCATTGTAAAACATTTCAATATGCAATATCATGTACTAACATTTTAGATGGCTAAAAAGAGAGCTTCCAACGGTAGAAACAAGAAAGGTAGAGGTCACGTCAAACCAGTCAGATGTTTGAACTGTGCTGCCTGTGTTCCAAAAGACAAAGCTATCAAGAGAGTCACCATCAGAAACATGGTTGAAGCCGCTGCTGTCAGAGATTTATCCGACGCTTCTGTCTACCAAGAATACGCTTTACCAAAATTATATAACAAATTGCACTACTGTGTTTCTTGTGCTATCCACGCTAGAATTGTCAGAGTTAGATCCAGAACTGATAGAAGAGTCAGAACTCCACCTCAAAGAAAGAGATTTACTACCGACAGAAAAGTCAGCCCACAAGATGCTGCTAAAAAAGTCTAATGTGTATAACATAATATAAGAACTTATAAGTTTGAAGAAAGAAACGGGGCCCATCAGCACCTTGCTTAACATTTGGCGAAAAATTTCTATTTAGCTTGTAGAATGGCGAAGAAAGGCTCTTTTTGAATTCCCAGTTCACAACTGTCCTTAGTGAATCACTGTAACCAATAAGACTTCTTGTGACAGCGATTACCCTACATTAAGCCCCAACGTTCAGCCCTAGCGTTTCCTCATCTCGTCTCCATTGGTTGCGCCAGAGACTTCATCCAAACTGGGCCCAAGCTCGGTCCACGTCGTCCTCCCGGCCCACTTCTGCCACCACACCGCGCAGGCTCGCCACGTCGCCGCCTAAGCTCACCACGCCGGCTGAAAATTTTTATACCCCCGCGCACGACAGATCGTTCAACACTCCCTATCATATCCTTAATTACTTTGTCAATTATATAATATATTCAGTTTAACAACTTGAATATATCAATTCTTCATCAAGCACATCAAGCGCGAGCAAAGTAACACATCGGTTCAACATAGAGGTCATACAATCCGCTTAAAACGTAGTATTTTAACATTAATAAGTCATGTCAATGAGTGATAGCTGGAAGTTTTCCCAATGTTTTGGGGACAAAGGTGACATCGAAAACCTAACGGAAGCCGATATCATATCCACAGTGGAATTTAACCAGGAGGGGGATTTTTTGGCCACCGGAGATAAGGGTGGCAGGGTTGTTTTATTTGAAAGAAACCATAGTAAGAATTCTAATTGTGAATACAAGTTTTTCACCGAGTTTCAAAGTCACGATGCTGAATTTGATTACTTGAAGTCTTTAGAGATCGAGGAAAAGATCAACAAGATAAAATGGTTGAGAAATTCAAACAATTCGTTGTATTTGTTATCCACCAACGACAAAACCATCAAGTTATGGAAAATCATGGAAAGACAGGTCAAATTAGTAAGCGAGAATAACTTGGGTAATGCATCAACATTGCCGGAGTCCTATAGCATCAATAACTTAAAGTTGCCTCAATTAACATTCCACGACAAATTAATCAGTGCCCAGCCGAAGAAGATTTATTCCAATGCCCATGCGTACCACATCAACTCCATATCAGTCAACAGTGACCAAGAGACCTACATTAGTAGTGATGACTTGAGAATTAACTTATGGAACTTGAACATATCTGACCAAAGTTTCAACATTGTCGACATCAAACCCACCAATATGGAGGAATTGACTGAAGTTATAACAAGCGCCGAATTCCATCCAAACCATTGCAATTTGTTTATGTACTCATCTTCCAAAGGTACCATTAAATTAAATGACATGAGATCCAACAGTTTGTGTGACAACCACAGCAAGATTTTTGAAGAATACTTGGATCCTTCTTCACACAACTTCTTCACCGAAATTACCAGTTCTATCAGTGACGTCAAGTTCAGCCACGACGGCAGATACATTGTTGCCAGAGATTACATGACAGTGAAGATCTGGGACATAAATATGGAGTCCAAACCAGTTAAGACCATCAACGTTCATGAACATTTAAGAGATAGATTATGTGACACTTATGAAAATGACGCCATATTCGACAAGTTCGAAGTGCAATTCGGCCCCGACAATAAGCTGATTATGACTGGTTCATATAATAACAACTTCATGATATATCCTGATGCAATTAATGATAATAATGGTAATACTAATAACAAAACTAAGGTTGTTCCCAATAATGGCCGTATCGATGACTTGGCCGGCAACCAGCAGTCCACCGACGATTATAGCGATAGTGACGATGAGGGCCTCGAGTCGCCTATGAACCATGACGACGACCAAGAGGAGATCATTCTACAGGCAGACAAATCGGCGTTCAAGACCAAGAAAATGGGCTCCAACCTCATGAGAAGAAGAATGATGGATTCAGACTTAAGCAATGACTTTGAGAAAATCGACTTCAAGAAGTCCATCCTCCATCTTTCATGGCACCCAAGAGAGAATTCGGTTGCTATAGCCGCTACTAACAACTTATTCATATTCTCCACATTATAAAATTTAATATATATATTACTTTGACTTCATTGTATATTATGACTAGCTAATTTCATCGCTTATGCCTCGATGTTTCTGTTAACATCCGAGTTCCAGAATAAGGTCTTGTCACCATCACCCCAGAAGAACTTCTTAGTTCTGATGTTTTGGTAGTCGTATTGGGTAGGCCACTCTTCATCCGAAAGGTGTCTCAAATGTTCTCTGTGGTGAGCGTGTTTCAATTCGATGTTACCGACAGGGATAGCGGTGGCAATCAATGCTGGGACGGCAATCATGTAGGTAATTCTCTTCCATAACTTGGTGATACTTTCAGAATGGTGGACCTTTTCTTCGTAGGCTTTTTTGAAGGTTTCACCGGCCTTGGCATCGACCTTGACTTTGGCAAAGGCGGGTTCGTTGATGAGTTTGGAGACTCCTAAGCCGTGGCCATGGGAGTTGAATCTAACGAATTGACGTGTGGTTCTAAACATGTTGAAGATGGGCTGAGAATTTTCAACAGTTTAATTGGTGCGAACTCTATTGGGTCGCGCACGCTCCAAAGTAGGAGGTCATGTGATGTCTATAGTCGTATATTGTCATAATCTACAAATGTAGCTGGGTGCCGACGGGGCAGGGGGGTTCAGGTGGGTGAAAATAATGTACGTGATACAGACGAGAAATTGGGAGGTGTCTATCTCGGCGTTAAATCCAAATTGGCGCTAAATTTGGCCATTTTGGTTAACCTCAAAAATCTCTGCTATCGGGTCGTCCTTCTCCAATTTCAGCTTCTTCGTCCGTTTGCTGTTGCAATGGTGGCAAAGAAAGCGTGGCAGTCTTTGGTGGGGGTGCGTTGAGTACCTTCAATTCTTCTTTTTCCATATTGACCAACGGATCGGGCATTTGGTCCGGCAAATTGGCCAGTTTATCGGGCTGGGTAGGCTCTTGAAACTCGTAGTTATCGGGGTTTTTTGTCATGTCAATGGTTTTAAGCATCTGTTCGTTTTCGGCGAAGAAGTTTTTATTTTCCATGAAGCTGTTGTAGGTGAAATAATCGTGTCTCAATGGTTTGAACCAAACCTTCAAATTTCCATTATCATCAAACAAAAGTGACTTGGTGGACGATCCTGCTTCCAAAAGCGCCAACTCTTTGCTGTGGAACTCGGTGATTTCGTTTGTCAATAAATACTCAAAGAGCAAATCCTTGCTCTCCATCAAATACTCGAGGTAATCGTGGGGGCTCTGAAACTTCTCGTCGATAGTGGCGTCTTTATTCTGACGGCCCAAAGCGTTTGTGGCACGATATTTCCGTAACTCTTGTGACACTTCGGGATACTTTGATTTGATGAATCGGATTCCGTTTTTGGTCAAATCCCATAACCTCAAATCTCTCATGAAAGTGTAGGTTTTGAACTTTCTGAGGTTGATGGAATTGGGACTGTACTCGTTACTAAGCATGCTTTTGTAATTGTTGGGCACATAGGTGAATTGCCCTTCGTACACACTAAGCTTGAGAGGGCTTAGATCATCAAGACTCTGGAAATGATTGTTTCTACAGTTGTAAATCTGCAAATACTGGTTTCGTTTGTAGTCGCCAATGGTTTGATCGTTGGTATCTTTCATTAATTCGGGAGGTAGCATAGAGTCGTATCTCTTTGGAGACACTTGGTCGGTAAGAGCTAACCCGGTGATATCAATATACAACCCGGTATCCACATCGATGAATCTTGCGTCGATATTGTTGTTTCCATTTTCTCTCTTTCTGTGGCTGATGTAACTACCGCAATCAAGGAAGTATCTGCCGTATCTCGTTTCTTGGTCCACATTATTACCCAAATCAAATACCAAGCTCTGATTGAAATGCCTACAAACGTAATGGAGGTCTTGAATGGGCATTTGGACATCAAAATCGATGTCCCAAGGAAAAGCCATTCCGTTCCAGTACCAACTGAGCAAACTTCCATGGGCCAACCACGAATTGATATTGTACGCATGGACAAATTTGAACCACGAGTTCACAAGCCCAAATAATACCGGTTCTTGCTTGGGGGTGAAGTTGATGATACCATTGAAGAATCTCCAATCGTAATGGCCTCCCAATTCGTAATTTTGTTCCTTCTTCAAGAGTTTTGCTTCAGAAAAGTACTTGAAAGGATAAGGGCATTCCAATGAAAGTTTCAAACTGTCTCTATAGTTTTTCTCTGCTTCCAGGAGATCGTGCATGGTGGTCAAAGATTCCAATATCTGACTGGAATTGTCCACGAATTGGTCGTGGGTTAAATGCTTTTCGTATGGAATCGAGGCCGTGTCGGTCTGCACGTTGGGGTTGTGTTGGAGTTTGCCCAACACCGACATGATCATGTCGCTGACATTGACGATGATTCCATTGACATCTTCCTCGTTGTGTTTCATGAACTTATTGGTGTATTTGGTGAAAAGCGAAGAGTCTATCAATGGGGTACGAAGTCTGTCCTCATTGGGGTTCTTTATGCCTATTTTAAGGGCGGTGGTGAGCCTGGAAGGTCCGCCAATTTCGTTTTTCTCCACCGGCAAGAGAAACACCAAATTCGTGGGAGGCCGCATGATATCGTGGAGATACGACTTGCTTTGCAACACCTTCATGTGTTTTCTGGTCCGGCCCCCGTACGAGTACACGTGGAACCCGGTGGAGAGGGCTTTTTTCTTCGAGGTTGCAATCTGACGCTTAACGTAATCGCTTGCAATGGTGTGTTTGGTCTCAAGCAACTTCTCCACGTCTTCGTCATCCACACAGAAATAGGCCGGGTGCAAGATTTCAAACTTCTTGTCCTGAAATCGGTTCCGGGTGGTGACGTCGAACAATTCCACACACGATTTTTTGTTGGGGTTCAAAAGATATTCGTGCAACATGGAAAGATCCACATAATCAGCCCAGTGAAAATAGGGGATTTGCAACAGGTCCAACTTCTCGTTGTACTCCAACAGCTCGGCCACATGGTTCAACACCAAGCCCACGGTCAAGCGGGGGTCAAAGTTGATTAGCGGAGGCCGTGTGGGATCATCAAGATCTTTGGCGTACTCATTTGATATGAGGATCTCATTTTTCAGTTCGTTGTTGTCCATGTCGAGGAGAAACATCTTCTTCCTGTCCTCGTCATGCAACTCAAAGTTCTTCTGCGGTATTATGTAGTTGGAGTGGAACTTCTCGTGCACTAGCTTCAGCAAGCTTGATTTCATCACCGGCAATGTAATATTGTCGAGATCTAGTTCGGTGGTGTAGACAAAGATGGAGATGTGTAGCACCACCAAGAATGCCAATAGGATCACACACCTGCTTTTCCGGATCATGGCACGTACAGCAAATTGGAGGGAATTAGCGGTGTGAAGAAAAGAGGTGGTATAAAAACAATTTCACCGAATCAGCCTCTTAGGTCTTCTGACATAATTGCGAGCTCCGCCGCATGCAATTCGCAAGGTAGGTGCCGGATAGGGAAGAAAGTGTGCGAGCCCGGACGGGAACTCTTCCCCAGCCCCTGGCTGCGCCCTGGCGCGGGCGGTTTGACAGCACCGGCCGCACGCGGGGCGATGTAGTGCGACGTGGTGCGATTGCTGGTACGGCCTGGCGTCGGGAGGGCGTTTATTCACTGCGGTGTTATGTACGTGGGACCTGACGAAGGGGGTCTAAACCGTAGGGTTGGGTGCATTGTGAAGCTGTTTTGTGGGTGCCTGGGGCGGTCCTAGAGGGCGGAACTGAACCTGCCACACGGGTCGCTTCTCGTTCCGATACGGGCGCAGTAGGCGTATTTGGCACCACATGCCCGTTTTAGCAAGGCTTTGGTGGTACGGTGAGAAATCGGTGCTGAGATACAGTTTGTTCTTGGTTACTAGCACTGATAGCAACCGTCGTGTGAGTTTTGGCTAAGAGGTGGGTGTAGCAGGGGAAAGGAACAGTTCCGAGGAGAGGATAGGGCCAAATGGTGTGAAATACAACGAGTTAGAAGATGTAGAAAGAGGCCCTTTTAGAGACACCGAGAACCGGCGAGTTAGCAGCGGTGCAGCGTACAGCCCAGAGTCCGCTGGAGCCCAGAGTCCGTTGGGGCATAGACGCAGCCTAAGCACCCCTTTTGCGGCTAAGCTCGCATGGGACTTCACTAGCGTTTAGCCGCCGGGTCGCTCCATAGACTTCCAGAAGGACAGTAAACAGCCCATACGAATAAATGACGGGATTTTCCGGATGGTAACATTTCCAACTCGCCAGATACCGGCTCCAAAGAAAGGACAGCCCCAACGAAAGAGCAGTTCCAAAGAATGGCGTTGGTGTCGGTATTCTGGCGTCTAAGATGGAAAATTCACGAAATCTGGGGAACTTTTAAAAGTCACGAACAAGTAAGCGAAAATTAGCTCAAATTAGCCCAGAATTTACGAACTGCTTCTGAAAGCTATTTACAGACAGTCGGAACTCTCAGCCACGCAAGAAGCCCAAATTTGGCCACAATGGTTCTTCGTGGTTTGCGATGCTCTTCTCAAGCCTTTCGCGCAGATTACTTCACCACCTTCTTTCTCTGTTTTACTGAATACGCCGCCTTGTTTGACATCTTGGGCTAATAAAAGTACAGGAACTCTCAACCGGATACCAAAAGAAACATATTTGTTGCTAATTGCAATTCAATCGGACATTTGCCACAAAAAAGTCGCTGCTCATGAAATTACGTATAGCTGCTGTTCAAATCAATTCGATATTGGGCGAATTGGAAGCCAACAGAACCAAGGTTTGGTCGCTTCTAAAGAACCTCCCACCTGTAGATTTGGTGGTGTTACCCGAATTGGCCCTTACAGGGTACAATTTCCCCGATAAGACATCGGTGCTTCGATATGCCGATAAAGATGGGTTGAGCCCATCGACGGAATTTGCCGCCAAGATTCTGTCCAAGCTTAATTGCTTCACCGTCATTGGGTTTCCAGAATACACCAACAACGTGCTTTACAATTCGTGTCGTCTTGTGAGCCCTTTGGGAGACATTTTGCACACCTATAGGAAGACCCATTTATATGAGACAGACGAAGTATGGGGATGTTCAGAGAACCCCAACAAGAGCTTCGAGCCAGTGGAGGTAACCATCAACAACACCAAGTTGAAAATCAATTTTGGCATTTGTATGGATTTGAACCCCTACAAATTTGAGGCTCCTTTCAACAAGTTTGAATTCTCGTACCAGTGCTGGGAAAATCAGGCCGATCTTGTGGTGTGTCCCATGGCGTGGCTCTCGCCCTACAGCCCATCGATGAACGCCGAACAGGCCAAGGAGGAGCGTGTGAAGGCTGCCAACAAGTTGGTGGGCCAAATGGCGGAGCAGCCAAACATCAATATCGAAAAATCGGCCCCATTGGAAGAAAACAAGGTGTTTGAAGCGACAAAAGGCGATTATTCCACCATAGCATACCATATGCTCAGGTTCTTCCCGTTCATGAACCACAAGTACAACATGTTGCCCAAATACGGCGACGTGACGGTGGTGGCATGTAATCGAATTGGGGTAGAATCGGACGTGATGTACGGCGGCAGCAGCTCCATTTTCACGTTTTCGAAGGACCAGCCTGGAAACGACCACACCGATCACCGCAACCCTAGCGTACGTCTTCAAGGCCACCTTGGTGCCGGCGAAGAGGGCGTGTTGTACCGCGAGGTCGAAGTGGGTCCATTGCAGACGGAAACCTAAGGTGGAGACCGAATTTTCAGACGGAAGAGGAGGCGGAGAAGAGGGACGGAAGCGCCAACACGGTAGGCGATGGGGTGGTGCCGAGGGCGTTTACAATTTGGTGCTGCAGAAGGACATTGTCAATTTGGTGTTTCTGAAAACTTGGTGCTACATTGGGAGCTGCAGAAGGCCGCTGGAGCTAAGAAACTACTGCTGAAGCGGGGCCCGTTGAATCTTTTGGGCCCACGGCGGTGCAACGCTCCACCGTGATCCAATAACCCATGGTACAATAATCCACGCATAACAACACGCCGGTGTTACAATGTCACACAGTGCTGCATGGAAAGCCATATTTAAGCAAAAACGCTATTGGGATCAGCTACGCAGATCTCCTCTTTTGCATTGTATAGAAAAGTATCCAGCCATATACGAAAGTCAATGTGCAGGCAGGCCCAGATTCTAGGTTGACCGGCCGGATTAAGCCTACTTTTAAACTTTTAGTTGAACCTTATATTTTACAGAGAACAAATTGAGCTGTATGAGCACTTTCTTCAAGTTTGTAACCACTATAACCGTACCTCAAACGCATAAACCCACCTAGCACATCTCCATCATGGAAAAAGCCTCGCCATAGCATTTAAACGAGGTCCCCCCGATTATGCATCCGGGCTAAGATCGTTTTCGCTCGTGTGAGATAAAAAGAAAAAAACTTTTATTTCCTATAAACTTTCGCTTTTCTCTTCATCTCCCCACCAGATTCACAGCACGAATGATGAAGATCTTCAGGAAACTACTTATACGGATATTTGTAGTGTTGGTGGGCTTCTCATGCCTTTTGTCTGTGAAAAGAAGCTACAGCAAAATCGAATTGGAGCAGCAAAAGTTCCACCTTGAGAAAGCAATAAGGATCAAATTGAATTCGTGGTACTCCAACTTCCTCCAAAAGTACTACGACTTCGACAACGACGAAGCATTTCAAGCAAAGGTCACTGGCATGCTAAACACAAAGAAAAACGAAGCAGATTTCTGGGGGTTGTTCAAAAACACCGAAGAATTGCCATTGTCCATCAACGTGCCGGTATATTACACCGACGCAAACGAAACCAGGCCGTTGGTGCAGCCATTTGATCCCCGTATGACCCTTTCGGTGTATTTCAACTGGGTAGCCACCCACCCCGATATCCCCGTCAAATTCCATTGGATGGACTGGGTCGATTTGTCCAAATTGAACAAGTATATTTTCTCCACCGACCGAATCAGATGTGATTCTTTGTTTGATATAAGCAACAACGACGAATTGATAAAGGATAGCGAGATCATCCCTGTTCGAGAATACTGCAAAACGTACATCCATCTGAAGCTTGGGTATCGAATTCTTAATCCACCCGGACCGCAGACGGTGGAGAACCACGAAATTTTGGGTAAATCCTACTTGTACACAGCGTTCAATCCTCCGTTGAAGATGGTGGTGCTTAGTGACCAAGGAAACTACGAAATCCCCATCGAAAAGCCGTTCGAGAGTGACGAGTCCCAGGGCATTCTCTCCAACGGTTACGTCGAAGATGTGGTGGAGAATTTGGACACCGACACCTTAAATGTGGCGGGTTCTTACGAGACGTTTGTGAAGAAGCTCAATCCCAAAATGAAGAGTTCAACCTACAAAACCAACAGACTTAACCTTCCTGAAGCATATTTTGATTTCGACGCCAAGGCGAAAATTAAAGAGTTGGAAGGTCTTACCAATAGGTCCGTTAACCAGGAGCAATACTTGAAGTCACTCAAAGGATCCGTGAACGTTGACGACCCGGTGAAGTATTTCCACGAAGCAAAGTTGTTGAATTCACACAATGAGAATTGGTTAGGAGAGCATTACGATTGGCGATTTTTCAATGGGTTAAGCATCGGAAGCGAAGAGCAGAAAATTTCGCTTTACAAACTCGTGGGAAACTTTCTTAAATTCTGTGAAAACGAAGGCATTATCACCTGGATAGCCCACGGAACCTTACTCAGTTGGTACTGGAACGGGTTGTTATTTCCATGGGACAACGACTTGGATGTGCAAATTCCCATATTCGAGCTCAACAAATTGGCCGAGCACCACAACCAGACGTTGGTGGTGGAGAACTCCATAGACTCCAACGGTAAGTTCAACGGAATGGGCAGATATTTCATCGATATCGGCAGCAGCATCACCTATAGACACAAAGGAAATGGTAGAAACAATATCGACGGCCGATTCATCGATGTGGACACAGGCTTGTACATTGATTTGACGGCATTATCGATCTCCAATAGCCAACTGCCAGAAAGATACAGCTACCTTGACAGAACGTTTGTGGAGCTGAGCGGACACGACATGTTTGACTTCAACAAACAGTATGGGCTTGTCAACTGTAGAAACAACCATTTTTTGAAAATCGACAACGAAATCAACGAGTTGGTGCAACTGCATTTCAAAGGACAGGTGATTTTTTTACCCAAGAACTTCATTACCATGCTCCACAACGAATACAAATTGAACTCTGTGACGGAGAAGAACTACCGAGACTACTTCTACCTTAATAACCTTCGGGTTTGGGTTAGAACACAGGATGTTTTGGATGTGATGAACATCAAGAAGAAGAGGGTAGTCAGTAATATGGAGAAGTTCCAGATCAACAAGTTGGGCTACGACGACTATTTCAAGATATTGGAGCTTCCACACATTCTCAAAGAGTATCTCGTGTCAAGAAACTTCACCAAGAACCACATCATCGACTTGGACAACATCCACAGCGATAAGAAGCATAACTACCAATTGGTGGACACTTACATCCAGGACTTGTTTATGGACAGGATATATAGACAGGACTGGAACTATGATAACGAGGTAGAGGAGGTGATTAATTTGAGTGTATTATATGTAAAATAGAGATATAGGAATAAAGGCATGGTATATAATGGCAGAGTAGTGGAGGGCGGTACAACGGCGGTATCCAGAAGAGTCAACTCAAGAACAAGCAGAGCCGTGATCCTGAGATCCCGAAGACTCCACAATTATTCAGTGGAACATTAAGTCAGTTCGACTCTTGTGACATTGGGTGTGGCGTCGCCAGGCTAAAAAGCCAATGAGCTAAATAAAGGGTCCAGATGATACAAAAAGGTTTGGCTGGAATTACTGAAGCTCAGGAATCGTCGGTCCGCCGTGTCACACTTTACTAAACCACCTCTAATTACACTCTAATGAGGGCCACATAGCCACGCTAGACAGCACTGCCCATCAAAGTTTAATTTAGAGTCACGCCATGGGTTATGACCGGTTATTTAGAGTTAGTTTGAGAGGCTTTTGGGAAAATAATGCTCGATAGGCACTAAGGCCTATTGTGCTTCGTAGTGCATCGTAAGCTTACAAGGCTCACAAGATTGACGAATCTGCCACGTAGTCTTACGATGCTACCAACAGGCTTACCAGGCAAAAGCAAGAGACCAGGCAAGGTTGCACTTGACAATTGGAGCATCTCGGATTTATTCCAAAAATAGCATTGAGGTGCTCGATGAGGTGTTCAATTAGGTGTTCAGCTTTGGAGGGTGTAGCAGGTGGTTAGGGCGGTGCAGACGGGGAGGTTGTACTGATTTGTAGGGTTTTTTCTAAGGCACTTCATCCTCTGGCTAGGCACCGGTTACGCTCTGCCCATGCTCTGCCGATGCTCTGCCCACGCTCTGCCCATCTCTGCCCACGCTCTCACAAGACTCTTCCACACCATGGCTTTTCACGATCTGGCCACATGCCCACACCCCCGCTAAGGATCTCCCACGCCCACCAAGGGTCTCCACATCAACACACCCCCGTCACCCCTAAATCACACTGGAATCTTAGCGTCCGCCTTATCTATTGTCTCTCGTGCAAACAATGGATCGGGCACCGTGCGACGCGTCGCAGCACCGCCCTGCACTCGGCCCACGAGTGCTCCCGCATAGTAACGGTTGCAGATTCAGCCCATTGCTTATCGGCACATTAGGGCCCTTGACTGCTAGTGTCGGGCGATGTCGATGTAGGGCACTTAAGCTGTAGAACGGTGAAAATGATGATATCGGGGATGTAGAGAATTTACTGGAAAAGACAACTCTCTTTATGATGATTGTAGGCATTACGCTGCTTATCAGAGATGTAAATGTAATCGATAAGATTCCATGAAAGAACTTAATAAGCAGAACGTAATAGAACTCGCAAACAAGATTTGATCTGACAAATACCATGTACACCAACAGCAAGCCAAAGGGTATCGAAGAATACTCACACAATAAAGTAATAGAAAGATTAAGCTTAAAATTAACCGATGGAGATATTATTCAAACGCTGGCAGGCATTATTTCGAGGAGTAACATCTCTAAATTGAGCCTAACAACTCAATGAACCTAATAGAGGTGATGTTTGTCGATGACACCTCTAAACCCATCCTTCTTTGCATACCAACGAAACACCCAAAGATGGGTCAGTACCATCTACAATCGCTCTTAACAATGCCTCGTCAGAACCACCGTTTCAGCCAAACATCAGCGCAGCAAACATCGCTAAAAATAGGCCAACATTGCTCTTGATGGGCCGTCGTTTGCATTGTGCCAAATCCGTCCAAGCACATCTAAGCTTACCCCAACATCGTGGGCATGGGGCACACGCAGCACAAACACAAAGCGTGTTTCGTCCCTTGAACGCCAAAGTTCTCCGATAAGATTAGCTCTACCCACGAGTATATCTTGAAACGTGCCCTGACATTCGTCCAAATGCTCGAGTGCAATTGTAGCAACAGGAAAAACTCTCCGCCAGCACTGCGGTATCGGAGGAGACCATTTAATTACTGCAACGTGACGGGTGTGGGTAGAGCCGGAAAAATAGCATTGGTGTCTAAACCATCAATTGACCTGCCCAAAGTGCACAAATGGTAAACAACCACATGTTCAGTACAGCCAAAGCCATTGATTGAAAATTTCCTAAAACGGATTAATAATTGCATAGTTCCTGGATTTCTTTTTCATTCCAGCATTTTAACAATGCCGCAATGGGTGGTGACTTTGTTACACAAAACCACCGGAAAATTATAAATATCCCTTGCTCGCACCTAGAAAAATTTTTACTTTCCACAAGTTATAGAATTATAGATAAGATGCAATTCAAAACTGTTTTAATCGCTTTAACTGCTGCCTCCGCTGTCCAAGCCGCTAACGCCACCAACGGTACCAACGGTACCTCTGACGACTCCGGTGCTGCTGCTCAATTCGCCTCTGCTGGTTTGTTGGGTGCTGCTGCCGCTGCCGGTGTTGCTTTATTATTGTAAGCGCCTTCCATATTGTTTTAACACCCTTTGGCTATCATTAATGTACTTTTTATATCTAATTTAATTGTATTTCCGGGTCCCATTAATAGTTGATTCTTCATAGATTGGGACGTTTTTGTATTATTTAGTTAATAGATAGTCAATGAGATAATTGAAAAAGATGGTTAAAATTCTCTAAAAAATTATATCTGAAGCAACCCATTGCTTGCCGTTCTTGGCGGTTTCGGAGTGTAAAATCTGACCTCATCTCTTATCTGGAATTGGCACTGAAATTTCATCTGGCCCTGCTGGCAACCATTGTCAGCGGTTGCGTTTACTACCTGCTTAACGTCCGTCTTCTTGACGACTTTGCCAATTTGCTTGCAACACCGCCTGAGACGAGTCAAAGTCGTAGACGATCACAGTAGGTGGCATTCTTGGCCATTTCTATTTTTAGTTTCCGTTTCAGGTATTGGCTAAGCGGTTATTTTTTATGCCACTTGGCTGCGATGCCCCAAACGGAAGAGGGTCTAGCCTGCAGGGCTATTTGAATGCGGAAACGATGTGCACCACCTACGTCTAAGAGCATGCAGCATATGCTGCCACCGAGCCACAGTGTGGAAATTGTAGCCGAGTGGTGCAGAAGGTGCTACGGCACTGATGGGCCCACGGTGGTATGAGGCGCCACAGTGGGGTGGCAGGCGGGGGCCGGTCTGGGCTGGCTCGCTCCGACTGCTTCTGCTGCGTACCGATAGTTCGGTGCGGTGCCGATCATTCTGGTGTTAGGATGTGGGTGCTGCTTGGGGCCCAGTTTTGCTGATGGTGGTTGCAGGGGTTGGTATTGGACCGGGCGGCGTTGGTGGAGCGAATTGGTGGGGCCCACATGTACGTGAAAGGGCACATATAGGTATGGTCAGGATGTTCGTGCAACTGCTCGCTTAGGCACTGAAGTATCTTGCATAAATCTTGCATGCGGATGATCTCTAATAGTCAATTAGTCCGCTTAGCACCAGCACATTGGATGAGCTTAAACTTTAATGCAGTTTGGATATTGTGACACCAGAGGGCCACACGTGAGAGAAGGAGAGCGAAAGTATGAAAGAATTACGGTCTAAACGTTATTCATAAAGTATATAGTTTATGCACTCGGTGCTATGAGCCGGGCATTAATTTCGTAAAATGGTGGGGTGTGGAGCTGGGGTGTATCATACAGCCGGGGAAAGGATTAGGATTCAGGTAGCTGTAGATGTCCAGCATCTCTGCACCAAAGAATCCTCCGAACCTTACGCCGTTTGCGCAGAGCACACACACAGGCCCTCCTCATATGCCGCCCCTAGGACTGGAAAAAGGTATGGAGCCCTCATCCTTCAACTTCAAATTCGTCATTTCCTCCGCAACAGCACCCAAGTCGTAATCCTCCTCGTAATATTGTTCCATTCTTCTGCTCATTGTTTCCATCACCTCTAAAGGTGTCGAATTGTTGGTGATTTCATAAAATTCTTGCCAATATTCTCTTCTTTCATCTTCAGCACTTCGCTGTGGCCTTGGTGAAGGATTGACGGATTTGCTGGCTTTGGAAAACTCTTGATCATTAATTTGAGATATTTCGTCTACGCTTTGTGTTGTGCTCCACTCAGCATTGAAAAGCGCCATGGTTGAATCTTCCATCTCGGAGTAGAAGGGGGAGCCGTCTACAGATAATGCTCCAGGACTAATTAACGTTGGGGCCGGATGGGGCATATCGGCGTCCATTTCCTCGAAAAAGTCCAAAATATTCAAACCATCTGTTTTTGTATCAGGAGAAGATGTGGTGGTCTTGGAATCTGTGAGAGAGTCCATTTCCAAGTCCAAAGTTAAGATCTTGTCCACATTACCGAAAAACCTAACACCTCCCTCTATAAGGTCATTTAATCTTTTATCTGTGTTGTACTTCCATCCTCCGAACTCTTCGAAATTATACTTGCGATACCATTTCGAATACTCTACGTAGATTCCTCGTGTTTGTTTGAATCCAAATAATTGGAGGAACCCGGAATAATAGTATAAAAGTCGAAGACTCAAAAAATGCTTGCTTTTGATTAGATCGTACATCCGAACGTCCAAGAGAAAAATGTAACGAATAAGACAATTTTCATCTTGTGTTCTAATCAACTTATTCATGCAGAGCTCCATAACAAAAATGGATCTGCAGAAAAGACTATTCAATTGAGGTGCCATATTAATTTCAGAAATGTCTGTTTTCCACATCTCGACCACGGGAAACGTATGTTCTATAGGGGTGTGATCTACAATTTCCGATAGATAGAATATTCCATCGTATTTCGTTTGGTATAATAAGGGCATGGTTTTGGTCATGATGATTTTCATGAATTTGACCAAACCAACCAAATCTGAAACCTCGGGGTCAAACGACACCAAAGGCATCATGTCAAACGGCTGAAGGGATAGAAAACTGAATGCCATTATGGCAGACAAATTAATCACGGCACTGGTTTCCACATCCAAAACCACTTCATTCGATATCACCTGTGATATGAGCAGACAAATCTGACCCAAAGAATTGTTAAAGTAGCTTACGCATAGGGTCTCTGTGTCTTCAAACGTTAAATGCAACCCCAAGTCTTCTTTTATATGGTGTGATAGGTTCCCGTTAAAATAAAACGCCAAACTACTAATTGAGTAGAGCATTGTTCGTATCACCATAGAATCCTGCCACAAATGAGGAAGTTCCTTCATATAAAGCTTGTCGATGGGATTTAATCTATTTACATTGATAATCAAGCAATTGCTTGAGTTGACGAGTAGTCTGTACTCGAAATTACTGACATTTAGATGCCGGGGAGCAGCATTTAATGACATCTGTGACTTGGAAACTTGAAGCATTTTCTTTCTTCCCCGTCGGGCCGGTTGCGAATAAATACATTCTCTATTTGTATGTTTGCAATACTCACAAGGCCGACCCTCGTCACAGGCAATTTTTAGTTTTCTGCAGCTTAGACATCGAATCTTCATATTTGAAAGCTATGACGAATAGAGCGCGCCAAGCTTTTATTTTGATAGAAAGGGCTAAAATTAGAGTGCGACACAAGTGCTTCCGTAAAGGGTGTATCTTACGAAGGTGATCAGAGGGGCAGTTTTGGGGAAGAGAAATCAGGGACAAGATAATGCCTAATGAGGATAAGCAAGACAATACAGTGGAAAACTGCACATGCATGTTTTCTATTGAACTTTATTCACGCAAACGAACATAAGTAAAGGTGAGGTAGCTTTATTTTAGCAGTATTATGCTATCATAATTCTTTTAGCAAACCAATACCAGTACTGATTCTGCCATTTTTGACTGGTGGTAATCGAGAATTCCCAGTTCTGGTCATTTCTTCGTCACTTCTTCGTCATTTCTTCGTCACTTCTTCGTCATTTCTTCGTCATTTCTTCGTCATTCCTTCATTATTAATCATGTATCCCTCTCTAATGCTACGTTATCATCTGGACCCATTCATTCTCCAAATCGCCATCATATAACCTCAAATTAACCAAATCATCTGAGATTTCCATATACTTTCGGTCAATGTAGTGGCCGAAGCGTTCGTTGAATTCATTCATCTCATTAAAAGAGTTTTTGGCGTCCGATTCGTCTTGATAAAGATTCCCTGAAATACTCACGGGGGATGGGTTCTTCAAAGTCAACGACAATTGGCCAGGTTCAGGTTTATTGTTATGCAAAATTTCAGGTGTGACATATCCTATATACCCATCATAAGGTGTATAAGGAGGTCTCATATCGAAAGTCAAAAGAAAGTTCACATTATCTTTAAACAGTAAGCCACCTTCCAACAAATGATACAAATTCTCATCACTAGAGTAAACCCATTTGCCAAATTCGTCCATGTTGTGTTGTCTGAACCAGGAGGAATATTGCACATATATTCCATTGGGGGCTTGATAGCCAAATAGTTGAAGAATACCCGAATAATGATATAATAGTCGAAGACTCAAAAAGTGCTTGTTCAACATCAAATCATGCAGTTGATCGCTCAACAAAAAAATGAATCGTATAAACAGAACCTTCTCCTGGTGATTTATCAGGTCATTCAAACACAACTCCAAGTAAAATATGAGTTTTTGGAAAAGTTGGCTTAATTCATTCCCCATGACTATGTTTGCCAAATCCTCTCTCCACATTTCCACAAGAGGAAATCGGTGCTTTAATGGCGTACCCGAAATATCAGATAATCGAAATAGGATTTCGAATTGGGTCTGCACCAACAAAGGCATGGTTTCAATCATGGTGGTTTTCATACGCTTGATCATTCGAATCAAATCCAAGGTATCATCGTCGAACGAAATCAACGGCAACAACCCAAAAGGCTGTTCGGATAGAAAGCTAAATAATAGCACCGATGAGAGATTCAACACTGCACTGTTGTGCACATTGACTTCGGTGTCGTTACTTATAAGTCGTGAAATAAGCACACTGGTCTGCGCCAAATACGTATTAAAGTAGTTAATGGTTATGGATTCAGTATTTGTGTTCCGAAATGAAGTTTCTAGTGCTTCTGACATATAACTATCGAAATTACCCTTCATATGAAATCCCATGGTACTTATTGAATAGAGAATATTTCTGATTATCAGCGACTCCTGCCACAAATGGGGTAATTCCTTCGAATAAAAGATCTCAAACGGCGAGGGATTCTTTTTGTTTTCTACCAAGCAGTCTCTTGCATTAATAAGTAAGATAAGTTCAAATTTAGAGATGTTCAAATGCTTAGTTGTGGCATTCAAGCCGCATTGAACAGCAGATAAGACGGCCGAATTCGCCGGCGTTCGCCGCCGGCGTTCTTCATATACACATTCTCGTGCTGTGGACCTACAATATTCACATGGCGATCCCTCGTCGCAGGCTATCTTAAGCTTTCGACAGCTATTGCACTTCTTCTTCATGGCTTCTATTAGTCCTCCGTGCGTGCGCGCGCCTATATAAACTTGGCACTAGCGGGGGCTTAGACATCGCCGCCGTCGACCTAATTTTTCTCCTTCGCACCGCTACTGCACCGCTGTACGGGGCCATCACCAAAACTGGGGTAACTCCCCCTAATTTTCGCACCATGACAAGAACAGAGATGGAAGCTCTCATTCAACAGCTCCCCCACGGCGACGGAAGGGACAAGATCTTTGGAATGGAGAACTTTGGAAACACCTGTTACTGCAATTCCATTCTCCAGTGTCTTTACTACACCGAAAAGTTCCGGATACAGCTCATTTCACACCATCGCACCGAGCATGAGAGAAAGTCCAATTTGTACGGAATTAAGACACATAACTTCACGAACAAATACGAAATGTTGGTACAAAAGCGCCAGAAGGAGCAGCAAAAACAAACGGCCGAGGATCGACCCAAAAGCTCGAGAAAAGGAAGCATTTTTGGCCTCAAATTCAACAACCTTGGATCTAACAATAATGGCAACGTAGTTTTCAGCGAGGTGGACATCCCCAACAAGCAGAATTTCATTTTTGAGTTGAAAAACTGTGAGTTTTTGAACAACGCACAAAGAGCCACCATCCACAAACAGCTGGATGCTTTTAAAACCACTCAAGTGATGGTCACCAGGCCCCTTCAAAAAGGTGGAAACGAGGTGAAGAATTCACAAAATAAAAATGACTACAGTCAGCTGTCATCGATGTTGCTTAATGAGAATAATGGAACGTTGGATTCAAGGGATGATGGGATCATCTCGCTGCAAAGCAGCTTTATTCTTATTGGGATTCCATACCCCGAGGTGTTTCTTCAAAACCCCATAAACCCCTTCAACCAGTCACCCACGTCGGACCAAAGAAAGCGGTCTGCGTTGATTAATGGCCCTATTATCAATTTGGATCATTCTTTGCAATTGCCTAGCGAACAGAACGAGGATCTGGCACTTTTGTATGCCCTTAAGGATGTGTTTGAGTGTATGGTGGAAAATAACTCCACTATTGGAGTTGTGTCGCCAAATCATTTCATTACTAAGCTAAAAGACAAGAACTACTTGTTCAGACAGAATAATATGCATCACGATGCACACGAGTTTTGCAATTACCTCATCAACGAAATCATTGAATGCTTGAATAAAGAGAATGGTTACGAGAATAATTGGTGTAACAAACTTTTCGAGGGTATTATCACCAATGAAACGAAATGTCTAAGTTGTGAAACCATCACTTCGAAAGAAGAGACTTTTTTGGACCTTTCTGTGGATATTCCTCGTGGAGCCCACAGCAATTCCTTGACCCATTGTCTTAATAACTTTTCGAAGCTGGAGATTCTTACACATCAAAATAAGTTTTACTGCAACACATGCAGTTCGTTGCAAGAAGCCGTCAAAACCATTAGAATCAAGCATTTACCAGAGGTTCTAGTGGTCAATTTCAAGAGGTTTAAATATGACGAATCGTTGGATAGAATGGTTAAATTATTCGACTCCATTTCGTATCCCTTTAAATTGAGATTGTTCAACACCGCCAACGATAACGATAACATTGAGAACAACTTCCAAATCTACGAGTTGTATGCCTTGGTGGTTCACATTGGGGGAGGACCTATGCACGGGCATTATGTTTCTTTATGTAAAGTCAAAGCCAATTTGTGGGTTTTATTCGATGACGAAACCGTAGAAATCGTAGACGAGACTTTCGTTTTGAAATTCTTTGGTACGGGTCCCGGCTTGGCTAGTGCATATATTTTGTTCTACCAGAAATGTGAAGAAGTCACTGACGACGAAATGGAGAAAATGGACTTTGGATTTGATGTCAACGACATTTTTAACGGCGAGTCGTACAATTTGAACAATTACTACAATTCCTTCACTCAAATGGAGGTGGATAACAGCATTGAAACCACAGATGACTCAATTGACCCTCTGTTGAGGTCTAAAGACCATCTGAACTCAATAAACTCATTGTCACAACCAACCGAAGCATCGCTGCCAGTAGCGGTCCCTACCAAAAAGCCTAGTTTGTTTAAGAAAAACTTCAAACTTGACGCATCAAACACCCCTTCGATGTCGTCTTTTTCCCAAATTTCTGCCGCTAAAGACCTCCCAGTAGCACCTTCAACCGCACCCACTGGTGCACCTGCTGCACCGCCAGATGTGCCTGAAGTCGAAGAAGACACAAAAAAGAAATCGTGGGTGGGAGGACTTAAAAGAAAAGAGCTGTACGCCAAAGACCGCAAGGCCAGCGTGGGAAGTGTCAAACTGGCCAAGCTGGAAGACAAGAAAAAGTCCATTTTTGGGTTTAAAAGAAAAGGCACATAAGTTGAGCCGCACGTCAACTTTAACCTCATCGGCATCATGCTGCATATTTCCAACGGTGCGCACGTGATGTTTCGCAATTGCATCTTATCAGTCAGAAATTTTTCAAATCATCGATTTATTTAATATGGTTTCTTCTATTGTGTCACCAACTTTGAACACCACCTCCACCACCAAATTGATCACTTTAGCCGCAGGGTGTTTCTGGGGTGTGGAGAAGATATTCAGAAAGCAGTTTGAAGGCAAAGGTCTTGTCGACGTGAGATGTGGTTACGGAAACGGACTTGCTAATTATGGTGATGTCTCCTACAGAGAGGTTTGTACCGGCAAAACCGAGTTTGCTGAATCCGTTCAAATCTCTTACGAGCCAAGCCAATTGAGCCTTGCTGATATCATGGACATCTTCTTCAGAATGCACGATCCAACCACCTTGAATTTCCAAGGTCCAGATGTCGGTACTCAATACAGATCGGTGGTGATGTTCCACAACGATGAAGATCTTGATGTTATCAAGCAAGTGAAGGAAAGGGTGCAAAAGGAATACTACCCAAACCATAAAATCGTCACATACATTGAGCCCATCAAGGTCTGGCACGACGCCGAAGACTACCATCAAAAGTACTTGGAGGCCAACCCAGAGGGATACGAATGTCCTGCACACTTTGTGAGAACCAAGCCTAAGAATTGATGATGAGATTGTTGATGTAGACATGCAGGAATTGGATGACATAGTGATGGCTGCTGAAATAGCTGTTTATAGATTATGAAGATATTTATGATTCGAAAAGAAGTGTTGGGGGAGATCTCTGTGGATGGGGACACATGGTGCTGTGTGTTCAGGGTGCTGTGTGTTCAGGGTGCTGTGTGCTCATGGAGCACCTGTGGTCTTTGGTATAGTTGAGTGTGCTGTTTCTCTCTGGCCGTCTGTACAGTCCATACCGTCTGTACCGGCTGGCTCAGTCTCGCACCGTCTGGCTCAGTCTCGCACCGTCTGGCACGGCCCACCGCACTTTCTACCAGGCTGTCTCCACCGCCATTACTCCGTCCGCACCGCACCCGCTCGCTCTCACCTCGCTCACCTCGCTCACATCTCTCACGCGTCTTTATGTCTCTCTGGGTTGACAAGTACAGGCCCAAAAGCCTCGACGCCCTTCTGTACCACGATGATATCACCAAGAATCTCAAGGCATTGGCCTCCACAGGCGATTTCCCCCATCTTTTGGTGTATGGCCCCAGCGGAGCTGGCAAAAAAACCAGGGTTTATGCGACGCTCCACGAGTTATTTGGAAGCCTGGTTGAAAAATTGAAGATAGATATCAAAACCTTCACCACCTCGTCCAATAGGAAGCTAGAATTTAACGTGCTTAGTTCGCCTTACCATTTGGAAATCACCCCCAGCGACATGGGCAACAACGACAGAGTTGTGATTCAAGATTTGTTGAAAGATGTTGCTCTGACGGAACAAGTGGACTTCAAACACCCATCCGCCAACAAAACGCAACACCGCTTTAAAGTTGTGATAATTAACGAAGCCGAATCGTTGACCAGAGACGCCCAGGCGGCTTTGAGAAGAACCATGGAGAAATACTCCTCCAATATAAGAATCATTATGATTTCCAACACAACCTCCAATATCATTCCACCCATCAAGTCCAGAACGCTCTTGGTGAGAATCCCTGCACCATCGCTGGACGACATAGCGTCGATCTTGGCCACTGTTGCGCAGAAAGAGCACGTCAAGTTCAATGACGACGCCAAAATGCAGGCGTTTTTGACCAGAATCGGAGAAAACTCCAATAGAAACCTCCGTAAGTCATTGCTCTGCTTCGAAACGATCACCATGCAGAACGCTGTGGTGTCCACCGACTCCAGCGCCATCATCGACTTGGACTGGGAAACCATAATTCGAAACATCTCCAAGTCCATTCTTCAAACGCAGACGGTGTCGAACTTAGCCAAAATCAGAGTAACATTTTACGAACTTTTGGCCCATTGCATACCGGCACGGGTGATTTTGAAGACGTTGATATTTGACTTGATCAATGCATGCTCGAGCCAGCACGTAGCTGAGATTGTACGTATCGGGAGCGAGTTTGATGAGAGGTTGAGCTTGGGATCGAAGGCTATTTTTCATTTGGAGGGGTTCGTGGCCAAGACGATGGTGGAGTTGGAGGTGTAGGATGGAGAGGGAAGTGGAAGGATTGGTGGGAATTGGGGAGAGGAATGAAGAAGGGAGTTCTCACAGGAAAGCTGAGTCTGTCTTTCTTGAGGCCAACTGCGCTACCTTTAGAGGCAACTGCTGCTTCTTAGAAAGGAGCGTGCAATTATGGCACTGTAGAGCGATAGAGACTGTTTTTTGAAGTAAAAGGGCCATGTAGGAGTGCACCATGCCTCAAAGAACTGAAACATCTCAGAAGTACCCTAGAACGAAAGGACTACAGAACGATGCCGTTCCAGAACAGAGCGATGCCCTTCCAGAATAAAAACCTCCTGCATTTTGCTGTCCTAAGCACATTATTCTAAACAAATGGCCTGCTAATTCACTGCCTCCACCTCCACAACCTACTCTCAGAAATTAATTCAATACAAAAGCGAAGTAAACAGCTCCATATTAGTTCTTTATCTCCTCTCGTCCACTCTTTCGTATAATTCGGCCCATTCAAGCGGCAAGCACAAAACCCACTCCTTGCGATACTTCTCAATCACAAGCACAACGTGCTCAGATTCATCAAACTCTCCGTTTTATACATTTAAACCATACCTATTTAATTCCTACCAATTGGTCCCTAGTGTTGTACCTTGTTGTCCTTGGTGTCGGGAGGTGCAGGAACAGCCTCGTTATAGCTTGGAGGCGCCTCGCTGCTGCTTCCTTGGGGGTTATCGGTGTAGCTTTGGACGTTTCTGCTCAAAGCAGCTTCTCCAGCAGCAGCCGAGGCCGCAACGTGTGATTTGTTCACCACAATATGCGAGCGCTGTGGAGCACTGTCCGAACGAGGGGCTTCTTCGTCCACTCTGGCGTAGTCTCTTCTGGGGGTTTCTACGATGATATAATAAATGGCGAAGATGAGGCCCGGAACATGGCCCATAAACGTCAAAATAACACACACCAAGAACTCCTTGGTGAAAATGGTGCCGTCGATGAGAAACACCGATGCAGGCGGGATGAAGAACGCAAGTAAAACAAGCAACGATCTGTCGATAGCAGCCATTGAGGGATGAATAATGCGAAGTGAGTGCAGGGCGTGATGCGGTGATGGTGCTGATGCTGTGCGAGGTTCGTGCGAAGGCGGTGCCATTTGCGCGGAAATGGCGCGAAAACCGTGCTAGCTACCCCCAGCTAAACTTTTCGTGCGACTTCACCCTTTAATGGACTACATCAAAAAGGCCATCTGGGGCCCCGACCCCAAAGAACAGGTACGTCAAGCGACACCCACATCCCATTGCGTCTACTAACCGCCAGATGAGAAAGATAAACCAACTTTTGCGCAAAAACAAGCGGGAATTGGACCGTTCCATGAACCAATTGCAACCTCTCAAGAAGAAGACCGAAGGCCTCATCAAGAAAGCCGTCAAGGACAAGGACCTCAAGAGCGCCAAAATATACGCCAGAGAATTCCTGAACATCAATAAACAGTACAAAAAATTGCACCTTTCCAAGGCCCGAGTGGAGTCCATCACCATGTCCATCAACGAGCAGTGGTCGATGAACAAATTGACCCAATCGATGCAGGCGTCCACCACGGTGATGAAAGACGTCAATCGCATGGTCAACCTCGGCGTGGTGCTGGGAACTATGCAGGAGCTCCAGAAGGAGTTGATGAAGGCGGGCATAATCAACGAAATGATGGACGACATGGTGGATTTGGATGTGGATGAGGAACTTGAGGACGAGTCCCAGGAGGAAATCGACAAGATCATCGAGAGTTTGACCCAGAAGGAGATCGGCAAGATCGAGGTGGAGGTGCCTACGCAAAGCTTCGAGGAGCCGGTGGAAGAAATGGAGGACCACGAGGCTTTGGACGAAATGAGAGAACGATTAAAGGCACTTCTGGAATGAGTGCAAAAGAAGAGAATGAGAGTGCAAGTGATAATTTTGTGATGACCTCTAGCTATTGAACCCGTAGGCAATCATACAAAGAATAAATAGACCTCCCAAAGCCCGTTTGATGCTTGCGCCGTTTTCATAATCCTGGTCGAACTGCTTGAATGGAACGGCACTTTTGTTTGCATGCTCGTTAGCATTTTCGTTCATGTCGTGGGGAACGTACTTTTGGCCTTGTAATTTGCCGCTTTGGGGGCTGTAGCTGAATAGCCCGTGTGATTGCTCGTCTGCATTGGAAACCACTGCTTCGGAGTCTACTAAGATTTGGTCTTCAACGCTGAATGGGAGGAACCAGAACTTTTTTTTAGGCTCTTCACACTCTTCAGGTTCTTCTTCGGGTTTTTGTTTATCGAGATTGAGATAGACTCCGGCACTGACATCAAAACTGGCTTTCTCCACATCAGGCTCGTAGTCCAAGTCATAGCCATTGTACTGGAATTGTTTGAGAAGAGGGCCCATGTCCTGTAGAAGAACAGGAGGACCTGTGGTGGGTGTGGGTTGTGCCAATTGCTCTATGAGCATATCGCTGGGGTCTACGTATTTCATGGTTGCAAAGGTGAAGTAGGTGCAAATATGAAAATCGCAATTTTTGCAGCCATCACAAATGTGTAGCATAAATATATTAGAGGGTAGATTGAGACAGAGAATAAAAAGTGAGAACGAAAACAAAAGCCTTTCCATACAAAGAGAAGCAACCTCAGTTTGTGTATGAAAAATCACGACAGTTTAAATTACCACGTACATTCAATTGTACTAAAGGTCCATTTATTTTAAAGTAACATTATTTGTACTACACGTACCGCCGCCTCTGCCCATGCTCGGCACTAACTCTGCCTACCGCACCACGGTCTCCGCTGGCGCTCTCCCTCGCACTTCATCGCATCGCACCTCGAAAAAATTCACCTCATCGCATCACCATGTCTTCCAGTAAGCCAAGAGTGACGCCCGTAAGGAACGCCACGTTGCCCTCACAGACCACACCCGAGCAGAGGTACTGGAGAGGGTTCGTGAGTCCGCAACTTATCAAAGAAAACCACCCCGTAACGGCGGTGCACTTCAATCCTAACGCCCCACACGATTTCTTGGTCGCTTCTTCAACCAGAATCCAAGTGTTTTCGGCCAAAACAAGACAGGTTATAAAGACATTCTCCCGTTTTAAAGACACAGTTTTATCGGCTCAATACAGATACGACGGGAAATTGCTAGTGGCGAGCGATAAAAGTGGTCTCGTGTCTATCTACGACAGTTATCAACCACGAAATCTTTTGGTGAGTTTAAACCCCTCCACATATGCAACGCATGTGGCCAAATTTCACCCCACCATAGGGAACCAACTTGTTACCGGCTCTGACGACAGAATTGTGCGTGTTTACGACATAAGTCAGACCACCACCGGGCCTATTCTCGAATTTAACGACACTTTCCACCAAGATTACATCAGAAGCGCCGACTTCATACCCAACAACCCCAATTTGATTGCCACCGGGTGCTACGACGGGGTCGTGAGGATTTTCGACACAAGAACCGCCGGGTTGGTTGCTAATTTCCAGCACGATGCTCCCATCGAAGACGTTTTGTCTTTCAGTGCATCGACCTTAATATCGGCTGGGGGCCCCCAGGTTAAAATATGGGACCTCTCCACCAATAAAAAGATCAACGAATTGAATAACTTCACCAAAACCGCCATGACCTTGCACAACACCGGCGATAAAGGGTTGCTTGTGGGATCGTTGGACGGCCATGTCAAAATCTTTGATTCCAACTCGAGCAATTGGAACGTCAAGTTTGGATGGAAATTCGGCAGTGGAGGAGTGTTGAGCAGTGCTGTATCTCCCAACGAACATAAGCATTTCGTCACCGGGTTGACGTCGGGGTTGATTTCCATCAGAACCAGAAAAACCGAGCCCAAAGTGAAACAGGGTGTCAAACAAGTCAAATCGAACGCATATGCCCGAATGATCAAGGGTATGGATTATCAAGGGGACTCAGAGTCGAAGGTGATCACTTCCTCGGCACAAAATACCAAAAAGTTGAAGACATATGAGAAACTCTTGAATTCTTTCAAATGGGCCGAAGCTTTGGACAATGGCTTTGTTAATGGCGTCCCTAAAGAGCATACCATCACTATCATGAACGAATTGAAGAAAAGCGGGAAGATAAGAGTGGCTTTGGAAGATAGAGATGAGATCTCGTTGGTTCCAATGTTGCAGTGGTTCATTAAGAACATCGAGGATATAAGAAGTTTTTCTTTGATAGCCGATTACGTCTCCATAACGTTTGAGATGTACGGGTCTATGATAATGAAGAATTCAGACTTGAACGAAATATTCAATGCGTTGATGAAGAGAATAGACACCGAGATAAAGAAGGCCAAAGAGGCCAACGAAATTAAGGGAATGTTGGAGATGTTGGCGGTTTAAATAGCATTATAGCCTTGCACTATTGTAGATATAAATGATACTTTATTATACACTATGAGACACTATTTTACATTATATACAATGGGGAGTTTGCTCATTCCATTCCCAGTCATCACCACCGTCTCTTCTTTTTCTTTTTTTTTCGTGAATCGTACGCTTCTCTGCATCCCTGCGAGCAAAACCATTTGATCTTACCGGTGGTATACTTAAGAGCTTCAACTCGATTGAGTAGCCCCACACATTTGTAGTGAAACCATTCCCCGTTGGGACACTTTTCTTCATTATCACAGGCTATCATGTCACCAAAAGAGCCTTGCTGACAAAAGCAGTACTTTTCGTTATCGATCACAGCCGTAGCTTGAGGCTCCAACGTGTATGAAGGTTCTGGAGGAGGCACGTATTTGAGTTTGCGAGATTTGGCGGATTTTTTGGCTTGTAGCGATTTGGCTCTGTTCAAAGCTTCAATCTGTTTGGCGGAGTGTGTCTGCTTGACTTTGACGGGCCTTCCACGAGTAGGTTTGGGCGAGGGAGACGCTGTAACAAGTTTCATGCTGCGTTGAAATATTTCAGGCGATTTTTGCAATTCTAACTCCAATTTGGTTTGTTTCAGACCTCTTTTCCTTTGCTCTTCTAGAGCTTCTCTTTGTGACGTCAATGGGTTTTCCTCGTAATGTTTCTTCAATTTGTCACGCAAATCTTTGTTTGCTTGGAATGTAAGGTCGTTGTTGGTAACTTTTGATCTGATGGCCTGAAGTTGGTCTGCTTCTTCCGAAAGAGTAATTTTATGGGCCACCAATTGGTTGTTTAAAGCAGAAGACTCCGCAACGGCTTCATTGTGCAAGTTCTGGAGCGATTTGACTATGGTTATGTATTTGGATCTATTCTCTGAGGAGACGGTTGTGGCCCTCAAAGATGGCAACAAAGAGGCCAATTCAGCCGCAAGTTTCTCCTTTGCTATGTTGATGGACTGGAGAAGCCATAGTGATCGTATAATGTCGCTGGGAAGATGGTCTACCGTCGATATGAAGGAGTTGTTAACAGAAGACGAGTAACTAACAGACATAGTTAAAAACGCGCACCTTGAAATTGAAGCGTGAATGAGAAAAGTGAAAAATTTGAAAAATTGTGAGTGTTAAGCACCAAGGTACCCCAGAGCATTAATAGACCGTTAAATAAGACCATTAGCCACCATAGAAATAACTTCAGAGTAAGTGGAGCACCATGTTAAAAGAAAAAAAAGTATATTAGCTATACATTTACTTTTCTAAGTCCTTTTTCAAAGTACCTAAGAAAGCGTGCTTTTCAGCTGGGGTTTGGAATCTACCCTTACCGAAAGAAGAAGCAGTGTCAATCCATTTCAAGTTGACCTTTTCGGTGGCTCTTCTGGCGGTAGAAGTGTACAAGGATTTTCTCAAGGTAACAATTCTCTTTCTGGTACCTGGGATAGAACCCTTCAACAAGACGAAATCGTTGTTGACCATACCGTATCTGACGAAACCACCCATTGGGTTAATGGATTTGACGGTTCTGTCGTATTCGGTGGCACCGTTAGATTCATCACCGGCCTTACCAATTCTGTAGACCTTGTGGTTGATGGAGGTTCTGTGGTGGTAACCGTTTTGACCGGCTCTGGCAACAGTCCAGTTAACATTGGCTGGATGCCAAGCACCAATACAAGCAACCTTTCTCAAACCTCTGTGGGTCTTTCTTGGTAATCTCTTGGTACCCCATCTGTGGGTAACACCTTCGAAACCGTGACCCTTGGTGACAGCAATAGCATCGATCATTTCGTCTTGTTCGAAAACAGAGTCGACGGAGACGGTCTTTTCAAAGTGTTCTTGAGCCCATTCGACCTTTTCGGCGACGGAACCACCGTTGATTTGGATTTCAGCTAAGTGGGCCTTCTTTTGAGACAATGGGGTCTTTTTGATTTGGGTGTGAGCCAAAACTCTGACAACAGAAGCGTATTTCTTGATTCTGGCCAATTCTCTTTCGACTTGGGTGGCGTCTTGAGCGTATTTAGCAGAGTACTTGGTGAAAGCCTTCTTCTTGGACTTGTACCAGTTCTTGTAGAATCTTCTTCTGATTTCTTCAGACAAGTGTTCGGCCCAGACGGTGGTCAAGGATCTCAAACCTCTTGGAGTTTCGACGTAACCGACAACACCAACGACAACCATTGGTGGAGTATCAACGACAGTGGCGGCTTCGACGACTTCTCTCTTGTGCATCTTGGAACCTGGTCTGTCCAAGTCTCTGACGATGGTGGTCATACCAGCTTTGTAACCTAAGAAGGCGGTCAAAGAGACTGGCTTAGACTTGACGTCTTTAGGGAAAGACTTAACTCTTCCTCTTTGCTTAGCAGCTCTCTTTCTTGGTAAGAATCCTAAGGATCCGTGTCTTGGGGCTTCGTATTTTCTGTGAGACATGTTTTAATGTAGTTAATACTAGAAAATTTTTCAGATTGCACGCGGTGAAAAATCAAGAGAAGAGGTCGTGGACGCACCAACACCCTACAAGAGATGAGACCGAATGGGGACAGTCGCGAGGGCAGGAGCCCTAACAAAATGTCGCACTCCCTGGTGTGGATAGGGCGCGTCTAGGAATAGATTTATAGTTGGTGCATAAATCCTGATAAGACAGAGTGGCGATTAAGCGATAGAAAATTGTCCCCGCCCATCATCAAAGTTTCGACTTAAAAAATAGTGGGTGGGCGAATCTAAACGATACAGGTCGGGTGGTTGCCAAGGGCATATATCCGCCAGTGGCAGCGGCAGGCCGCCAGACTCTAGCACTAACGCCCGCCCACTAATGCCCACCTAACACCACCACACCCAACTGTCTGCATCCCACCGACATTTTTGTAATTAACCTTTATAGCGGAAGCGTCATGGTTCCCCGTACCTATTGTGACGCGTACGGCCAAGCGTATGCTTAGTTGACGTTTCATTGCCGGTGCGTTTGTACCATAAAATTCGCCTTGGTTCGAGCATAATGCCATTGTGAGCCAGTACGACCAATAGTGATTGTTGGCAAGCCATTGTGCTAAGCAGATTGTAGATCCTGCAGATGAAATTAACGCCTAATAATTGGAAGTATAACCGTGAGGGACTCGCCCTGTGTGGATTTTAGTTTGTGAATGCAGACGGGCAGTTGCGAGTTCGATCTGGCGCCATACGTCGCCAGACCCGCTAATCTGGAACGGTCAGGTAAGATAAGGGGAGGATGCATGTGCAATAGGGACGGCGATCGGCATCGGCAACTATGGCTGCGAAGGAGTTAGGTCATAGCAGGTGCTGTCGGGGATCACAGGAGTTAGTGCAGGGTACGGACCTGGCGGGCAGAAGGTGGTATGAGTGGAGTTAGTGCAGGGCGCGGGCGTAGCAGGAAGAGGGCGAAGCAGAATTAGCGCAGGGTACGGGCCCAGGGTAGTACGAGAGGGGTGCTGGTGTGGGTCCTGCTTGTGAGGGATGCAATTGCGAGGTGGCATATATAGAGCTAGGGGTCGAGCCGCGGTAGATCTACAACGGGGCGGGCCTGTGCGGGCAGGAACTGCCGGTCGATGATGCCAGTGCTATTTGTGGCGAGCCAACTGTGAGCCAGGTGAGGGCAGGGGCAGCAGTGGCAGGTATTGCTAGGCAGGAAGAAGACCAACTCAGCGGTCGACCACACCTCCTCCGTTTCCTGCCACCCTTCACCCGGGCATGTCGTGCGATCCCTATGAGCGCAAGCTTGGTGCCCAAAGTGGGGTGCCGCCAAAGAAACGTTAAAGCTAGATAAGCCGAGAATAAGCTCACAATAGGCCCACAGGAGCTGTTGGTCAGGCTGGATGCAGCGGGCCTAACTCAAACAATAAGAAGGCACTTGGAGGTTTGAGCCCTCACGCGAGTTAGTGCGTAGCACTCGTAATGTTATCAGTAGAGCCGCTTGGCGTCTAAGAGTAAACCCATTCCTATATTCTATACATCTAGTCTACACTAAGCTCGTTTCACATGAATCATCTTCTTCAACGCCAAGCGGGCGTCGCTGTCGTCAGCAAACTGCTGGGCGTTCAAATTCATGAGATCGGCTGAATTGTAAAACATCTCATCATTGTACATGAACTGGTTCGAAATCTTTTTGGGTGAATTCATGTATGCATTCATGATCGAATTGAATTGTGGAGTCAAGTTGTACGACAACGGGGTCAACCCGGTGCCCAAAAGGTAGTTTTCCTTCTGCTTGGGCGTTGTGGGTGGGTTGGTGTCGCTAAACGGATACTCCAGATGGCTTTTGATTGGCAAAGGTCTCTGCTGATAGTTGGAGAATTGATTATGTACCAGACTATAATCAACCTCGTTATGAGTGTCTATGTAGTTGTTTTCGACGCCTATGACGGAGTTTGCGTGGTACAACTTAGGCTTGTCGAAATCGTACTCCATTTGCGATTGCATATGGGGGTTCATCTGAAGTTGGGGCGTGGCTGCGCCGGAGCCCATCAGCGCCAGCGACACCGAGCCGTGGTGCTGGAGATGCTGCTGCTGCTGCTGCTGCTGCTGGAGCTGGGCCTGGAGCTGTTGCTGGTGGAGGTGGGCGGACGCGGCCATGTCGCTGTTTGGGTGGGCGCCGTGGCCCTGGGCCTGTCCCTCCAGCAACACCGCCTTACCCAGGTCGTCGATCATCAACTTCAAGCTGAAGTCGCCGTACTCCATGTAGGGCGAGGCACTTTTGTCGGCCTTAATCGACACCGGCGGCAACAAGTTCTTGGCCTTGCGTTGGTGGGCGCTGGGTGGGGGACTTTGGTACCCGGTGGTGATCATCAGAATGTTGTCCAACGTCTTGGCGTTGATGTAGTCGTTGGTGGGCAGGGTCGTCGACTTGCGCTTGACCGGGCTCAACGACTCCATCGAGCTGATGGAGTTCTTTTTCGCACGGCGTCTGGGCTTGCTGCTGGGCAGTACCCTCATGGTGGGCGTGAACACATCGGGGATTCCTCTTTTCACTATTTGGTTGGAGTTGTTCTCGGCGTCGGGCAGGTTGGACAACGGACTGGTGTTGATGCTAATGTTGATGGTTTTGGTGATTTTGTTGGAGAAGTTGTTGGGCTTGGGAGGTCTGCCTCTTTTCCGCTTGGGGGTATTGGGCGACGCTACCGGAGACATTGGTGCCGCGTGGGCGCCCGCTGGGCCCATCGCGCCGACCTGGCTGCCCACGACGTGGGCCCCTAACAAACTATTTGGAACCATATGCTAATGCCAAAAAACGAATGCTGTATGCTGGAGAAGGAATGCTTTTGGAGTGCTGGTGCAAAAGGCGGAATTGAAATGTAGTAATGCAAAGAAAGAATATGAAAATATCCAACCTGAAAAATGCGTAGGCGTCGGAAATTGTGCGGTTTGGGGCCTATATATAGTAAATGGTTACGCGTGAAAATGCCCCAATGGCGGGCGCATTGTTCTGCATGGAGGGAGTTAACGACGTTAAATAGAGTTTACATAGCAACTGCGCAAAAGCTGGCGGACGTTGGACCAGTAGGCCCAGCCGGGCGCTGGGTAGGGCCAGGTAGGGCGAGGGAAGAGAAGCGGACGAGCCGCTGACGGGTGGGTTGGGGTCTGTGGCGATTGGGGTGGGTGATGATGGCCTCCTGATACCGCAGGCGTGGAGGCTGGCTGATCGCTCGGTCCTTCATGCACGCAATTAAATGTCCCGATTCGCCAAATGTCGCGGCTTGGTAGCTGGAGGAGTCTTAACCGCTCGGAAGGTGTTGGTGTTGACACGCTGCCGTTGGGGGATCCTTTGCCTAATGGGGTTAAATTACTAGGTTAAATCGACGCATGTACCCTCCATATCAGGATTAGCCATCGCTAAGTCCAACGATCTGAGGCGTGCCTATGCGTGGATTACAGATGGGCTGGCTCTAATTAGTGCCAGATCATCATTTGCACCCACCGCTGATGCCACGACACCCACACATCACCACATATAGGGGTGGGTGTGTGGGCGGCACCACAAGCGGGTCCTGGTTTTCTGCAAAATTAGACACTTCACTTGAGCGTGCATATGTAGGGTGGGTAAACCTAGGCAGCAAAGAATTTGAAGTCGGCTACGATGATAAGTGCAACTTGCACGAAGGGCCTAACCATCAGGGCCTAGAGAAACGGAGTTGTAATTGGGGGGTGGGAGACTTTTTTGGCAGCGTCGTTAGTGTTGTCGTGTTCGATGCACGCCCAATGGAAGAGGTCAGAGACAAAGCTAAAAAGACGTAATGGTCGGCAAATACGCAAGCCCACCCATTGAATCGAACAAAGGGTGGGTGCAGAGCCATTTGTTCTGGCCGCCAACAATCCACCCACCCTTAGACCAGTCCCTTGCAGCGCATATTTCCGTGATGATGTAGACTGCCGACATTCTAGGGCAATACATTTCCGCGACATACTGAAGATCATCGGTCTAATCGCCTGGGTTAGATTGGAACTAGGTTGATGCTACTCATAACGCACATTCTTCACGGGTGGGTTAGGCACATATACATGCACGAATCGCATTTAAACAGCCGATCTCATCAGAACCCCATCAGGAGCTCCTTTGCCTACACAACCACGTCGATCACCGCTTAGGTGGCCGAAGACGGGGGTGCTTCGCCTAGTCGGTATTTGTTGTCACAAAAAACCCGGCCCCCTTGAATTAGTCCAGCCAGACGCATTTATTCAGATAGGGCCAAGATTTCCCTCTACGGAATTTCCGGTGCCTGGGTGGGGGACCTAATTACATGTACCACCCGAAATTAAAATAAGCTCACATCACAGAAAATAATCGACTAATCTGACTATCCCACCCCTATAATTATTGTGGCGTGGCACTTTGCGGTGGTGCTATCTTTAGGTTCCATGTGAATGTAACCTCATGCTTTTCGTATGCACGTTACGTACATTCACCGCTTCGTATTTGCTCAACCCCTTTAACTGGAATATTCGCTCGCGACATTTGTCAGTTGCTGCATCGTCCTGATTCGACGTCTATTTTAGGCAATTCCCTGAATGGTTCGTTCAGAGAGCGGGCTTCCTCAACCTTCGGTTATTGTTACCAATTGTTCACGCCCCTTTCTTTCTTATGCATTGCCTGCCCGAAGCGGCGGGTGGGGCCTTGTTCATGCAGCCTCCGTTAAAAGCTTCTAATCATAGCCCATTCATTGAGGTAATCACAGTTCTTCTGTGTGATTCATTGTGAATAAGGTCGTGCGCGGCAAGATCTGGCCCACCCATCGTCGCTAACCGCATGGTCTAAACCTAAGCCGCACCCACCCCAATGTCGTCGTCACGGTCAAGCCATCCGATCCCACAACTGACGCCTGCTTCATGTGCACGACATTTAAATCATGTGAATGCGCACGTGACACTCACATACATCGCGAACTTCACCTCGTATAGAATCAGCAACGATGCTTAACCCAAAAACTACAGAAATTCAATTCGGTGGGCCTGCTGGTACCACCGTGGTGGCAATAGGCTTATCTGTTCTCGTGGCGGTTTTCGGTATTATGTTCAATTCATCCGCAAAAGACCCGCTTCACGTAGACTTCTCTAACAGTGTGGAATTGGTGAAAAATGCAGCTTCAGACATCGATCTGTGGAAATTCTTCCTTGTGTGGTTTTTTTCGTTTGCAATCTTGGACAAATTGGTGCCAGGTACACATATGAAGGGCGTGGTGTTGAGAGATAACACACAGCTCGATTACAAAATCAACGGGCTCAATTTTGTGGGTGTTTTAATTGCTCTATGCAGCATCAGATACTATTATTGTGGAACCTTGCCGGAATTGGAGTTTATTTACCACCACCAACTCGAATTGAGTGTGGTTTGCGTGTTGTTTCTGTTTTTGATGTCGGTTTTCGTGTACGTGTATTCTTTCGTGCCATTATTGAAGAAAAACGGCTTGGGAACAAACGAACGTATTTTGGCCCTTCCTGGGAATACCGGGAACATTCTTTACGATTGGTTTATTGGAAGAGAATTGAACCCTCGTATTGGTTCTTTCGATATTAAATTATTTTGTGAATTGAAGCCAGGGCTTCTTCTTTGGCTTGCAATTAACATTTCATGTTTAAACCACCAATACATCGAGTACGATAAAGTCTCGGACGCATTAGTGCTTTTAAACATTCTTCAAGGATTCTACGTGTTTGATGGGGTTTTAAACGAGGCAGGGGTTCTTACAATGATGGATGTGGTCACCGATGGGTTTGGGTTTATGCTTGCGTTTGGCGACTTGGCTCTCGTTCCTTGGACCTACAGCATTCAAGCAAGATACTTAGCCAACAACGTCATCGAATTGGGTAGCACCAGATGCGTTTTGATAGCTTGTATCACGGCTTTGGGGTATTATATTTTCCATTCGGCCAATCAGCAGAAATCGGACTTCAAGGCCGGAAAATTGCCCCATTTGAAATCAATGAAGACCATAACCGGCAGCAACTTGCTCATTGATGGATGGTGGAGTCTTAGTCAGCATATCAATTATTTCGGGGACTGGTTGATAGGCTTAAGTTGGTGTTTAACCACAGGGTTTAATACTCCTGTTACATACTACTATGCGGTGTATTTTGCTTCGTTGTTGATACACAGACAGATGAGAGATGACGAAAAGTGTAGTGCTAAGTACAAGGAAAGTTGGGAGCAATATAAGAGCTTGGTGAAGTGGAAAATCATTCCGTATGTGTATTGAGGGAGATGCACTAAGCAGAGAGTTTCCGAGGAGGAATGACATGGAAAGGTCTATATATTACCATATATGTAGATAGTCTTAGAAATGAACCTAAATGTAAGTAAAGTCGAAGGTGAAGTGCGTTCAAGACACTGTTGTTTGAAGGGCTTTTAAAAAGTGTTTAACTATCAAGAGGCTAAGCCGGAGTGGTTTTAAGGAAATTTGAGCTCTGAAACTATCTGAAAAATGAAAGGGTACGGATGGGGTGTAGGATTGGAGACGGTACAGGCTTGAAGAAGACGCAGAATTGCACGATAGCGATAGCGGCGGCTCGCCAGTTAAACGGGTTGGAGCTCCTTCAATCTGACTAGAAAAGCTCCACTTACAAAAGGACGTAAATTAGTATCATATAGAAGTACAAACGATATAGTCACCTCATATTGGAGCACGAGTGGCGTAGAATCAGCGTGTAATTAACGCACTGTTGTCGACGTTGGCCCTGTAACATTGTCTTTGCAGCACCACAGCAGCGCAACCTTCACAGCCTTGCTCAACGCACATTCTACACGTCTATTGGTCCTTTCTTTCGTAGTCGATAGTCTTGTCGAACGCCTTGTAGGAAATCTCTAACGACCCGATCCAGCTCAAGGCCGTGTACAACACAAACAACAACATGAAACTAACTATTAATGCAGAAAAAAGGCCCGGGCTGAAGAATTGGTAGGTCTTGAACAAACTTCCGTTGGTTGTCTTCAATGCATCAACAATGTCCTGCTCTTCTCCTTCGAGAATATGCACCATTTCGTCGTCTCCCTCTGCACTGATCAACGACTCAGCGGCCTGGAAATCTTCCTCGATTTCCTCATAAAGCTCGTCACTTACTTCTCTTTTCATATGAGGCAATTCTGCCTTGTTGATGTAGTCAGCCACAAACTTCTCTGCCTTTTCAATCTTTTCAGAAAGGTTGAATTTGGCGTAAGCTTTGGGAGTGGCCTGAACCATCACAATGCCCGCCTGGAAGTCGATTCCTTCCACAGTTTCGACTTCTGCAACATTAATGTGGCCATCACAGACATCCTGCATACCAAACTCCCTTTTGTTGTCGTAAACGAGGTGTTTGATGACCGTTCCATCGTGCATAACTTCTGGGAGTTCTTTCACTCTGTACACTCTCACGTCCTGTGCACAATCGACCAAGCCGGCCAAATCTTTGGCTTGCATCACACGTGGAACAGCAACGTCCTTATTAATGTATAAGGAGGCCGCATCCAAAAAGGCCAACGCTGGGGCAGCAAGGGCTAAAAAGAGTATCTTCATGTTGAACGAATATTTCCGCACCAGTTTCGCACCATGGATGTACCTCAGTAAGTATAATTTGATGACGGTTTAGCACGCAAACAGGGCTGTTAAAGGAGCTCTGGGTGTTATATTGGTGCTTTTGCAACCATTCGGACCAATGTGGGGGTTTTTTCTGCTTCTTTATACTAACTGTAGAACCGTAATTAACAAGCTTATATTTTTCACGGCAGCCATGATATTTGGCCCGCTTGCAACCTTCTTCACCGTGCAATATTTGTTCGACAACACCATATTAAGCGGCGGTTCTGCTGCGTTGATAGCAAACGTTGTTTTGGTGGGTTTTATAGTGGTTGCCTTCAAGGAGGAGATTCCTGTGGAGAGAAAAGAAGAATAGAGGGAATGGAGTGAAAACGAGGGCACCGAATGCCGGAGCCATTTTTAAACTAGTTTCTCGTAGTGATATTATGAGCAGAAAGACGTGGACAAATTTTGAGCTTGACCACCTGGTTGTAGGATCTACAATGGCTATTTCTGTCTTTCTCAAGTATGTACATACGAATATATTAAATATAGTGTCAAGGCCAAACCAGGCATTGAAAGAAGCTGAAACGTTCTACAATAGTTAAAGTCACCACAAAGAATCATCTCACTCACTTTTCCAGCAATTACGGCTATTTTTGAGCATATTACAGCACCATAGGGCCATAGGCACCTACACTGCACAACGCGACACAAGATATTCTCTAACTCCACCCAGAGAACACATTTTTGAGTTCTGATTTCACACTTGGAATACCACTTCCCGTCACATAACCCACATCACACCCAAACACCCAATTTCCCGCAACATTACCTCATCGCTACGGCTTAATCTCTTCCTGTCGCGCGATATTGTGTTTTCCAATGCATCAACTCTCTCTTGTGGCCTCCATTCCCCACAACAAGTACGTACAAACGGTTTCCACACTTCAGGCCCTAACAGGGCTCTCCGAACCGCAGAAGGTATCCATATACACACTCGTTTCCAAGCCACACTTTGTGTTCAAGCCCAAATTTGAGCCTGGAAAGGTCAATCAAATCGAACAGTATTTTATGAAATGCATCACCACCTGGGACGACGCCCGTCTTGACGACTTTGATTTAGCCAATCCCGTGCTAAAGGACGAGAAACATGCTATACAGACAGAAAAGTTGTTTACAGAAGGCCAGGTGGAACGGATTTGGACGCTTCAGATCTCCGATATACCAATAGCGGGTAAGAGCCAGGTGTGCAGTGCACAAACCATATACGAAAGCACTCTTACACACCACCATACGTCAACATCCATTCCGATATCCAGTGAAGACGAAGAAGAGAAAAAAAACGGGGTTCCTGTGGAAATTAAGAAGGAAACCGAAGCGGGTGACAATGGCATCGAAGACGTCAAAAAAGAGCCCGGTTCAGACGATGTTGAGTTCATCAAGGATGTCGAGATGGAAGATGCCACAGAGAAGAAACCTCCACCACAAGGGGCTGACTCGTTTCTTTTGTTTCTCGACGATTTGGGTTACGAGGTGGTCAATCAGCATTGGATCAAAGGTATCCGATTTTTCCATGGTGACATCGTCATAGAACTCTTCAAAGTGTTTATACGGGATGACACGGCGTCCAGCGAAACAAAAATACCCTTAAAATTGCTTGATGAGTCCAATAGCTTTCAGGTTAAAGCGTTTATCAATGTACCTAAATCGACCGATATCGATGCTATCAACCAAGGCCTGAAGGAGTTGGCCCGTCTCCAGGACTTTTTTAAGAATTTAGTACAGTTTGAAATTCCCGATAGAATCCACATGGACTCGAGGGTGTAGTGGAGATGTCGAAAGAACCAGAAACGAGCAGGAGAGGCCGCAGAAGCATTGGAGAAAGCAACAAATCGGGGGAAGCAACAGAAGACAAAGCACGAGAAGGATGAGACAGTGAAAATAGATCGAGCTTTATGCAACGAATTAGGGCTCAAAAGAAAGTATAGTTTGTTCATGAAACCGACCAACTACTTCACCTGACGCAAAAGATCATAAATATAATGTTCCGGTATGCATTTACACTTACTTAGCGTTCTTAATATAATAATAATCCCCCACTTCGAAACCCACTTCTCCTTTTCTTTCGTCAGGCTTGAGTTGTTCGATCTCTTCCAAAAGCATCGCTACACTGTACGGCTTTTCAGGCCGATGGTCGCCCTTTATTAGCCTGAAAGTGCTAGCATTTTTATAGTCACCTCGCATAGGAGTGACATGACCCTTTTGGGGGTTATCCAGCCCGTATAAATGCCGTATAAACGACATCTGTGCATTCAAGTCTGTGACCATTTCTTCATTTACATCGTTAAGACCCGACAACTGGGCCATTTTTTGCACAGTTTTCAAGTCAACTTCATGAAGACTTTTATCTTTCATGAGGTTCGCCACACTCCAGGCGTGGGAGTCAAGCAATTGGCGTATTTGTGCTTTACTTAAAGAGCTTTTGAACCGTTGCATGAACATCGCGAATTTTTCAGCCGTGAATGAGATTTGAACCGTATAATGAGATAAGATGGTCTACAAAAAGGCTATTTTTGTCCAAATAAGATAACCTGTGATAAATACACTATTTTACACCCAAATATACTCAAATGGGCCCTTTTCTGGTCAAAAAGTACTTCGCACACGTTCTCTTCATACCTTTATTACTAAATACCTACAACGACTCCAATTGCTTCTTGGTCTTGGCCAATTGCTTCTTCTTCTTAGCCAAAGTATCTTGTCTGTTCTCCTTCTTTTCAATTCCGTATTGCATTTTCTTGTACAATTTACGTTGTTTGTTGGTCATCATGATCTTCTTCAATTCCTTCTCTTCATCTTCTTCACTGATAGGTCTCTTCTTGGAGGCAGTGCTCTTGGATGTGTCTTTGTAAACACCAGCAGCTTCGGCCTCTAATTCTTTTTGAGCCACAAGGTCTTCATCCAATTCTTCTTCGTCGGCTTCTTCATCTTCATCTTCCTCTTCAGCTACTTCTTCTTCTTCTTCTTCTTCTTCAGCGTCGCCTTCCTTAGGTTCGGCCAATGGGTCGTAACCACCGGCATCACCCCATGGAGATAAATGTGGTGGTAAGATCTCACCGGGGGCGTATTTATTGGCTGGCACAAGCTCAGACTTGTTGATGGAGTCGAAAATCCATTGTGGTTGAATGTAGGTTCTTCCAGCAACCTTTTGAGCGATCTTGGGTCTATCCACAATTTGATGAGTTATGTTGGATAAATCAAGCTTGTCGAAGGCTTTCTTGTCGTTATATTTCAATTCGTCTAATGCAATTTCAGATACTATTTTACCTCCACATGATAATATACAGAATTCTAAGATATCCAAAGGTACTTCTCTACCGACGTAGAAAATGAACTTGGAAAATAACGTGGAGGTTGGTGTGGCGTATTTGGAAGGTTGTTCCAACACATCAGCAGTGGTTTTGTTGGTGTTTTCGAAAACATCGAGATCGACATTTTCCACATCCTGTTGATCCTCTTCTTCAGAAGCTTCTTCAGTTTCGGCGGCCTCAGTATCGGCCTTCAAAGCCTTGGAGATCTCAGCTTGATCCAATTCCTGCCCTTCGGCTTCTTCCACTTTTTCTTGAGGTAAAAGAGTGTTTTCTTCGTTGGTCTTCAAGATGTATGCGGATAATCCACCCACAGACTTCAATTTGTTGATGTCAATGGCTGGCGGGTATACAAGGTTGTTTTCAGAAAACAATCTGTACAACACAAAGTGCAACAAGGTGGAGTAGAATTCCAAAAACGTCAACATGATTCTGAAATCCACATCGGAAGGAATCATGGTAGGAAATTTGAAAGGCACCAACCATCTCACTTCTTGGCCCTTCACATTGGCTTCATAATAAACACCCTTGATACTCACAAACACCTTTTTGATCAATCTTTCTTTGGCAACAAAAGCCAACCATTGGTTCGTTAATTTTTCAGCTTCTTTGGTGACTCTGTAACTGACCTTATCGGTGGCAGGCATGTTTGCAAACAAGAACAACATATTGAGGGGATCATCCAAATCTCTCAAGGCATCCAAAAACGTAGGATATCTCTCCTTGATTATATGTTCCAAGGTATATTTAGGACGGTTGGACTCCAACTTTTCGGCGTCAGAAATTTCACCTCTGCCCAAAGCTCTTTGCAACTTCTTGGAAAATGTTTTGTGCTCTCTGAACTTCTGCAAAACAGGCTCATGCATCAAATATTGGATGTCTTTGGCATAGTAAAATGTGACGGGAGCGGTAGAACCTTTATTGGCTTTCTTCTTGTTTCTTGGTTCTCTGGGGTAGATTCCCTTGAAAATACACAACCTACGGAAGTCAGCTAACGAAACCTGAAGCTTCTTCACTGCTTGCGTTCTGGTAATGAAATTCTTAGCGTTACCAGAGGTACCTTTCTTCTTTATTCTCATGTTAGTGATGCGATGAGTTGAAAAATTCAATCGATAAAAATATGGCGATGAGGCCCGGGCGTGCGCGTACCACCTCTAATTTTTTGCAGCCATTATAAGAAGGTAGAGGTACTGGCGATGGAGCAAAGACGTCACCACCCACATTTCGTTGTATTTGCTTATGAAACGGAGCACCTTAATGCCCGCCTTCAGGTGGTCCAAAGTTTCCCCGCTCATTATGGTTCTTTCCACAGGAACAAAAAAGATCTCTTTGTAGATGTTCGCTACCAAGTATGATATTTGCTTGATGTTGGTTAACGGCAAGGTCCAAAGTGGGAGCGAATCGGTGTATTTAAGGAGCCGACTAGCCATAATGGAGCAGCTTATCTTAATTGAGCGAAATGCCAGTTTTCCTACGCCGGAATTGAGCTCAAGAATGTGCCGATACTCTTCGTCGGTGAAGATGATATGATGCTTTAAAATGAGGTACGTCAAAGTGGTCTGGCTGACGTATTTGTGGGCGTTCACAGACGACTCAAAATAATCGTTGATTTTAAATGTCATTTCGTCACCGAAAAGCTTGGCCTTCTGTTCAAAAGGATCTGGCGATGTCATTTTGCAATTTTCCTCATTCATGCCAGGTGTGGGACAAAAGCGCCAAAAGGTCATTCCCGATTATTCATATTTGCAACGTCAGTTTCAATTGGCTTCCACCGAGGAGTGCAAAAGCGAATGGGCCTCCCGAAGTTTCCTTAGGGGTATCAATCCGGTGAACCCAGTGTTTGAAACATGCCACGAAGAGGTCTCTCGCATGAAAATAGACTTTGTCTCCATGACGTACAAACGGATGCTTTTGGAGGAGTTGAAAAGGGGCGACATTTCTTATGATGAATACAGAAGAACAAAATTGGACTTTTCCGACATTAACATGCGATTGGATCTCTCCGAAGAGACAAAAATCCATGTTCATGAATGTGACTATGCTCAGTACCAACTGGAGACTCTACGGTGGTTTTCACATGCGGTAACCGAGTATATTCCTTATATGTACGCATTTTACGACGCCGATAAGGCCAGTAGTGTGTTTAGAGAATCAATGACGCTTTTCAAGTTGAATTTGAAGGAGGCAATGGCTACCAATGGACACATTGATGCTCGGTTGCATTACGCCGATGTATTTGAGAGACGTCGACCCTTAGGGCCAGGTCTGACTAAGGGCAGAAGGCCACGTTAGCCGTGGGTTGTAAGCGTGATGTTAGCAGTGTTTTCATGGTCTTTAGGCGATGTTAAATGAGCTTGAAGGAAGTTTAAGAATAAGTTGGTGTTTTAAAGGTTTTTGAAGACCCCTAAGGCCAATTTGCACACTTCAATGGCACAACATAAACGTCGTTCGCAGGTACTGATAAGAGCACTAGAAAAGCACCTCAAAAGTGCGCATATACTGTCTTGAAACGAATATACGAAAGAATAAGCTCATTAGTCACCACAATGGGTCGTTAAAATGTCACATAGAGCCTCTGAGTCTCTCAAAATTCACAAGGATTACACCCCACCCCTAAGTACCACAAATTTCGCTTTAAATCGCCCATCTCACACCCATATACGCCCCCACACCCCAGCATCGACCTCTACCATGTGCTCATCATTTTTCATTCGCGATTTCTTATTGTAATGTCTTTTGAAGATGTCATTCAGAGAGGAGAGGATTTTCTCAGGGACTATCCTCGAGATTCGCCTCTTTGGAACCTTGCTAGTCATGCTACCTGTTTTGGAATGATTGTGACGTCGAAATTCCTCATGAATTTGCTCTACAAACCACAGCTCCATAACATCGAGAATCTCGATGCGGCCTTGGACAGAGCCAGAAGAGAGAAAAGAGGCCTTTTAACGGTCATGAACCACATGTCGGTTGTGGACGATCCGTGTTTCTATGCTGCTTTGCCGTGGAGATACCATTTTGACATCGATACCATCAGATGGTCGTTTGGGGCCGATAACATCTGCTTTTCCAATAAGGTTTTTGCAACATTCTTCAATCTAGGAAAGGTTTTGGGCACAAAGCGTTTTGGTGAAGGTCCATTCCAGAAATCTTTGGATGCAGCTATCCGTATTTTATCGCCAGATGATACCATGGACTTTGACTTGGATGTCAAGCCCGAAGAAAAGCCTGTGAAAATCCAGGAACTCAACAAAACAGCCCAGTCATTAAGTACAGTGGTTAAGCCGGGCTCCAGTGTGCTTATGAGTAAACTGCCGTTTATAAGAACCAAAACCTCATGGTTCCATGTGTTTCCAGAAGGGTTTGTGTTGCAGTTGGAGCCTCCACACAATAATTCCATGCGTTATTTCAAATGGGGTGTAGCCAGATTGATTTTGGAAAGCACTAGAGCCCCCATAGTCGTGCCCATATACAGTTACGGGTTCGAAAAAGTAGCACCAGAGAACACAGCCGAAGCAGGCGTCAAAAGATACTTACCCAACAATATGGGTGCTGAAATCAACGTTCATATAGGGAAAGAGCTTCCCGATGAGCAAATCGAGAAATACAGACAGCAATGGAGGGATTTGTGTAAGAAAAAGATCGATAAGAAGAACCCCACGGACCTTTCGCCCGCTTTAAGAGACGGCAAAGAAGCCCAACGTTTGAGGTCTGAAATCGCCGCCGTTTTGAGACAGGCCGTGTTGGATATTAGAGACAGTTTGCCTAATCTTGTTAAGGAGGACCCACGGTTCAAGGACCCCGGATTTTGGAAGCTGTACACCGGAAGTGAAGGTAAATCAGCGCCTGATGTGAAGTTCATCGGAAAAAATTGGGCCATTAGAAGGTTCCAAAAGCATCTTCCTGAGTTTTGCGGGGAAGAATGAGTTCACAGACGTTTTTGTTAGATATTAGAGAGTTGCCTCCACCATCCTGTATTTATTAGATTGTGGCAAAGACGAATTTGTAAGTAGTTATGTATTTATTCCATATATGAAGCCGCACATTATCGCATTTTCGATACTCTTTTTTCATATATGTACACTGTAGGGTCGGCTGCAGTACGAAGGGCAGGCGGTATATTGCGACTGGGGACGGTAAACAGGCCTCGGGGTATCTATAGAAATGTACCTCTAGCTTTTCACCCGACAAAAAGACGTATATGGTACGGTTCCTGGAAAAAGTCCAATACCTCATCACCAGCGCCTATAATTGAGACAGAAACAGAAGAAGATCCACAACTTTCACAGATCAAGCATATATTAAAGACGACAGAGATAACAGATTCTGAGCGTTACACAGCTTTGGAGCAAAGTCTAGCTGTTTTAAACGACAAATACGACTTTTCTGACCATATAGTACCTTTGGTCAATAACGTATTCATGGAATTATATAAGGCACATGATTTCAAAATCGATCAAATGAACACAAGTGTTCTTGAAAAGGTTTTTCAAAAGACATATGATATGTTTGTCGACCAAGAACGTATTCACTTGCCCGAATATTTGTCTATAATCATTCAATATTTTTTGGGGTCGAAGACCCCCATAAGCGATGACTTACTTGTAAATATTACCATATTAGCATCCAAAGTGAGTGGTGGGTCACTTAGTGATGTGCTTAAGTTGTTGGAGAAATCAAATAGAGCCATTAGTGCTGATTATATCAACAATTTAGTTGATGCTCTTTATGTCACATCCAAACTTGAATTGCAGGTTTTTGAGACCATAGCCGTGTCAGAATTCCCAAAAGATGAAAAATTTTATAAACTGTTTGTGGGATATTTGGAAAAGCTCTATCTGAATGAACCACCTAAAACACACGAATGCGTTGATCAAGAAAGAAGCTTGTACCGAGTAGAATACGTTGCAAACATCGTAGGACTGAACGTAGATTGGGCTAATATCAAGCTTGAGACGCTTTTTATAGTAGCAAAGATGTACTTGGATCTTTATGGAGCCCATCAACTGGAACAAATGGGTACTATAATAAAGTCGATATTCTCACACATAGGGCTATTGCAACCAGCAGAATTCATGGAACACCTCAAATCGGATCAACACGTAGAGGAAACCACTGAAACATTTATTAGTGGTGTACTCTTTACTAATAACCTTGAACTTTTGCATGCATTCCTTAACGAAATAGTAAAAGCACCGTTATTTTTCTCCAAAGAACGACTTTTACAGGCCAAATTATATCTTGAATATGTTGGCGAAGATGCTCTTTGTGATACTTTGATGTCCATAAAAGATGACGACTTGGATGTTCCCGACTTGTATATAAAAATCACCAAAATATTTGTGGAATCAAATAAGTTATCACCACATCTGAAATTTTTCGATACTATCGACAAATACTTTAGAGATCATAGCGTGGACATACCCCTTTGGACTTACAAACTTAGACTTGATAAAGTACTATCATCGAACATTCCTAGTGAAAACGAGGGTGTTTTCGTCAAAAGTTTAAAGAATGATACGCCATGGTCGTCTGAATCCAACCCACAGGTTTTGAGTACCTTGAACAACCTCATCATGCAAAATATCATTCATTACAGCGATGCGGAAGCCGTATATAGTGGGTACAAACTAGCCAAGCAACAAATGCCAGATCATCAAGTCAGGGTAGAAGTCCTTACAAAACTTACAGAGATTTTCCTAAGAGAGGATTTCATCGGTGATGCTTTGACATTACTTGAGCGGGAACTTCCAGAGATAAAAAAAGATAGCAAGATAAAAATCCCTACACAAGAACCTTGGAACCATCATTATAAGGAATTATTCTACGTGATACACAACTTCATCACCTCGTATAACAAGGAACCCACTTATGAAGCTAATTGGGTTGTTTATCTTCAAACTCATCAGCAATTCGAAGTCCCTTTTGAATCCTATTACGAAGCACTTAAATTCTTCTGTGAGAAGAATCGTCTTGATTATGCTTTAATGATCATAAGAAGAATCAGACAGAACCACGAAATGCATGGAAATCACTCGAATCCTCCCCCGCTGAGAGAAATGTACATGCTTCTTTTCCAAGAATTTGGCGACAGATTATACGAGGAAGGAGTAGCAGAAGTTCACGAATATCTCAAAATGGACCTTCATTTGCCTAAACAGGACATCGAATTAAAAAATTGTCTTTTAAATGCTTACTCGAACTTACAAGACGTAGGAAAAGCCAGAGATATATTCTTAACAATGTCACCTGCAAGACAATTAGGGAGTGGTGTTAACGAAGAAACAGTCAAAATTATGATCAAGACCTACACCTATAGCGATCTCAATTATGTCAAGACGTTTTGGAACAACTTGTCATCTTTATCCATTGTTCCAAACTATGACATCTACAAACAATATTTGATTGCACATGTATATCACGGACATGCAAAAGAATCCATAGAGCTAACACAAAACATGGCCGATTTTGGTCTTGAAGTGACAGAAGACACTGTTGTTTCTATGTATAACTTCTGTTTAGCACCTGAAGATCAGGATATTATAGCAGAATGGGCCAAACAGGAACATAAAGATTATTGGGATAGCGCAGAAAAGAAGGGGTTATTGGTGAGGACCGACAATTACAGGCCTGAAGTGAGTATGTTGTTAGAAAATAGTGGAAAAGAGATAGCATCAATTGAAGGTGATTTAAAGCATGGTCTTTAGGGACAAATTGTATATAATGTAATATATGACACTTCAAGTAATCTATCTACTTCCTAATCTTGTGTTGTTAACCTTAGTTGCAAACCTGAAAGAATTTAAGGATTCCCCGAAATTCTCTTCAAGAGGCGAAATATTGACGAACATCAACGTTTTGGAATCGCCACCTAAGGAATTCTTCAACAAATACGTCAACTTAGAATTTCTGTAAGGTATATGTGACGCCTTTTGACCCAATGAGTAGATAACATCTCCCAAACAGGAAAGAGATTTGTTGATGTGTTGCGTTTCTTTAAGTCTATCACCTTTTGCTTGTGAGCTATTAAGTCTCTCTGAACCAGCCAAATCGACTAAATTTAAGCATCCTTCACAAGTTTTCTTCGTTTCTTTGTTAATACCTTTGATTTTGAGTATAAAGACGGAGTGTGATCTTGACGACCTCTCGTTGGATTTAGTGGAGGCCACAGATTTATTTAATGACAGCTGATTGAATACTTCAAGAGCATGCTTACTATCAGTCAAGCTGATGTGCATGAGATTAGTGACTTCGGTACTTCCAGTTGTGTCATCATGCTTAATTTCGTATTTTTGTTGTTTTGAAGCCAAAAGGTCTATGATGTTGTCGTTATAGATTTCCAAAAACTGGCCTTCCACGGTATATTCCCAACCATATCGTTTAAGTTCTTCTATATCGTCGAAAATCTTATTGATGGTGAGCGGTATCATACCCGTTTCAGGATGAGACATAGTCCATGTTTTACCTGACCCAGTCTGGCCATAGGCAAACACACATACATTATAACCATCAAGAGAGCTCTGAACCAATTGACTGATTTCTTCAAAAACGTCATCATTAGAGCATTCTGGTGGAAACACCTTGTCAAACGTGAAGCTATATTGGGCTTTGGCATCCTGTGGTTTGCAAATAGTTATAGATTGATCGACTACATCGTCAGTATCTTGTTTAGGGTAGGCTATTGACGCCACCTTCTTGGTGGCATCATCTGAAGGTGGCCTGATACGACAATATACCCGTATGTTGCCTTTCAAATCCTGGAGTTTATTGTGGAGATACCTTCTCTCTATTTCAGAAACACTCAAATCAGCAGTCATTTGGTCAATATCCTGGCTCTTCAAAGTTATTTCCTGATTTTTCAGACTGATGCTATCGTTTTTAAAAGCCACTTTTTGCTCCAAAAGGTCTAGTTTTGCCTTAAGTTCGTTTAGTTCCAGCTCTTTTGCCTCGAAATTCTTCTTTTCCACTTCATAGGCTTGTCTCTCGCTTTCAAGCTCTTTGTTTAGCGGTACAAGTTGTGCCTCCTCCAATTCAGAATTGTCCTTTCTTTTTGTCGCCATAGAGGTGTCTATAAGATCAATATCCCTTTCCAACTGCTGAAGAGTATTGTCCAAGTTCTTTTCTAACTTGACCAATTTTTCATCATGGGTTCTACGAAGCCTGTCCAAATGTTGTACATAGCTATTCTTCTCAAGGTCCACACGTTGCTCGAGACTATGGCATTGTTTTTCCAACTCTTCTTTCTTTCGTATGTGTTGTTTCTGTACACTTCCTATTATCTGCTCTATTTTCTTGCTAATGATTTCCTTCTCCTGCTGAAGCTTCTGTTCATGTGCTATATGAAGCTCTTTTGTGGTTATCTCGAACTTCAGATCCAATTCTTTGAGTGACTGCGCTTCATGATGTGACAATTCATCGATTTGGTCATTTATGGTGTTAAGCTGGGTCTTCAACTGGATGTATTCCTGGTCCAATTTTATACCTTCAAACTCAAGGTTGTGTTTCTTTGTTTTTTGCGTCATTAAAGATGTATTGATGTCGATTATTTCGTTCTCTTTGTCGTCAATAGACCTTCTCAACCGATGTAACTTATCAAGCTTGTTATGTCTGCCGGGTATATAGCTTTTGATATCTATTTTGCGTTTCTTTCTGGGCGATTCCGGAAACTCTGTGTGAGTCCCTGATGTGTTCTTGACCAGCTCGTCAACTTGGGGTACTTCCGCCATGATTTCTGGTGTGTATAAAAGGAATCGAATGCAACAAACAGTGTACTAAACAAATCAATAAGCGCGTTTATGGTGTTTGGTGCGAAGAGCAAGGAACCGTCGCGGTAGCACCTTGTACGGGGCGGCACCGCGTGCCAGCTCATTCCACCGCGCACCAACTTGGCCGTTCTCTGCGGTGCGAAAGTATCTCATCTCAAAATTTTTCAGATAAGATGGCTGCAACCAAAAGAGATATAAAAGGTAAGCCAAAAGATACCAAGGCCAATGGTAGCAAGGGATCAATAAGTATCACCAAAAAGACCCAACAGGTGAAAAAGAATGTTCCACAACAAGCCTCTTCAAACGAATCAGAAGAATCGTCGCAATCGAGCGATGAGATGAGCGAACAAGACGGTGACGCCAGCGTGGAGGAATCCAATGGATCCAGCAGCGATGATGATAGCGATGTCGACGCGGATGATTCCGATGCGTCTGACGAAGATACGTACAAAAAACCCAAGCAAAAGACCAGCGACGGTGCCGAGTCGTTCGCAACTGCATTCAACAGCATTATATCATCGAAATTAAAAGCATATGACAGAGAGGCGCCCATTATGGTCAGGAACAAAGTCACATTGAAGAAGTTGGAGTCAGACAAGTTGGAAAACAAAGCCAAAAAGGCCCTTCTTGCCGAGAAAAAGAACCTTCGAGACTCACATCGTATCAAGAACCTTTTGCCCACTGAAAACGCCAGAGAGGTGCTTGAGCACGAGAAAAAAATGAAGAAGATTGCTCAAAAGGGTGTGGTGAGACTTTTCAATGCCGTTTTGGCTACGCAGAAAACCAGCGTGGCCGTCAAGAGCGAAAAAGCCGGTGAGGTCAAGAAGGAAGAATTGTTCAACGAGATGTCCAAGGAAAAGTTCCTTGATTTGATCCAAACCGCCGGGAAGTAAGGGCTGATGGTTGTGTATACTAGAATATAAAAAATGACGGTAAATATGATAGAGCAGCTTTGGAACTGCTTTTGCAGGGCTGAAGGTCGTCCATGTCTACCGCTATCACTTGCAAAGTCTCGCACCATCTCGCACCATCTCGCACCACCTTCCGTGCCATCGCTCGATCCGCCGCACCGCCCGCGCCGCACCTAATCACCGACCCCAGCACCTCATCGCACCCCATCGCAGCCCCATCATTTCCCCGATAAATCATCCTTTCTTTATAAATCCCCCCTGCCACCTTTTTACCATGCCCATTAAAGTGCAGGACCAAGTGCATATCGCCACATTAAAGCGCCAGGACTCCGATATGATGATAGACACTGCCCCCGATCCAGTGCAGTCCCAGTTGAATTCGGGCACTCATACACCACATCCCTTGTCAAGAGCACAATCGGGAGAATTGGTGATCCCCAAGCCCGAAAGACCACGGCTCGACCTTAGGCACTCCAATGCTGACTTTACCAACTTGGTGGGCCTTTCCACGCCTCTGCCAGAGCTTTTGCCCGATCAAAGAGTCCCTGAAAAGAATATCATGACATCCACAAACCCTTCCAAGAATATATGGAGAATATGCTCCATTGTGGCGTGGCAAATCACCAACGGATTCGCCGACGCCACCCCAGGAGCCCTATTGCCCTATATAGAAGAGGACTTCAATCTCTCGTACACATTGGTGTCGTTGATCTGGATGTCCAATGCGGTAGGTTTTATCGTGGTGGCCTGCTTGTCTCATCACATTCAGATGTGGCTAGGCAAAAGAACGTCCTTGATAGCTTCCACTGTATGCTCTTTGGCCATGTACGCCATGATTCTGAGCGGGGCTGCTTTTGGGCTCGTTGTATTTGCATATTTTGTCGGTGGTCTTGGAATCGCTACTATTTTGTCTCAAACAAACGTCTTTTTGGCTCGTTTGGATAAGCTGTCGAAATACCTTTCGATATGCCATGGAGCATACGGAATCGGCGCCACCATTTCGCCCTTGATCTCCACCACATTGGTGGCTGGAGCAGGGGTAAAATGGCACTATTTCTACCTCATTTTGCTAGGGTTGATGATCATCAACACGGCCTTTTTCTGGTACGCCTTTGAAGGCGCCGACACTGACTTGGCCCCGTGGGACATCGACGAGGAAACAGAGCCCATTTTGGAGCACGACGCTAACGAAAATGACATCGGTTTGGTGGACTTGAACCCCGATGGCACCCCAAAGAGACTCCGAAGACAGTCGATGAAGAAGAACCCCGAGAACATGCTGGTGTTGATCGAATCGGTCAAGTCGCCCATCACGTGGATTGTGGCCTTCTTCGTGTTGTTTTACCAGGGCTCCGAGGTTTCTCTTGCCGGTTGGATTGTGACGTACCTTTTAGATTATAGACATGGGCCATCAAGCGTGGGTTACGTTGCCTCCGGGTTTTGGGGTGGACTCACCATCGGAAGATTGGTCCTTGTAAGACCCATGCACAAATGGTTCGGTGCCAGAAGAAGCGTCATAGTGGTGACGCTTATCTCCATTCTTTTAGTGGCCTTGTCGTGGGTGATCAGTGACATTATCGTCATCTCCGTGCTTGCATCTTTGGCGGGGATGTTCATAGGGCCTAATTACCCGCTCATGATCACTATTTGTGCAGACATGCTTCCCAGAAAGATCCAGGTGGTCAGTCTTACTATCGTGACTGCATTCGGGTCCTCTGGAGGTGCCCTTTTCCCATTTTTGGTCGGGTTAATGTCTCAAAGAATAGGCCCATTTGTGGTTTTACCGGTGTTTATCGTCTTATACTCGCTCATGTTGGCGCTTTGGATCATTTTGCCCAACAGAGAGAGGCTTATGAAGGGCCAGACCAACTTGACATTGTTGCAAAGATTGTGGTAGAGAATATACGAGACATATTGTGCCGGAGTCTGTGTCGACGCCGATGCCTAGACCTGATGCCGATTAGGTGACTTACAATTCCTTTTTTGGCGCCTTCCCATTCCTGGTGCTGATTTAGTGCCAATCCGATGTACTGTAACGCTCTTTGCAACGCTGGTACCGTCCTGGTGCAATCCACATACTATTTCGCACCACCGTCGCACCACCGTCGCACCAGCCCAACCGAGCCCTCAGAATGGGTGCGAAATTGGTTTCCACCTGTTTCTACCTCTTTACATGACTCTTGCTCAAAGTATAACAGCCGGCGACGAGTTCGTGCTGAAAGGAAGCTATCTCGAGGCCATTGAGGCTTACACAGATGCTGTGCGTCTAGAACCAAAGGCTTTTTCCGCATACCTAAAACGTTCTGTAGCATACCAAAGATTAAAGAATTACGCCAGGGCCAAAACTGACATCTCCGAAGCGTTTGCCCTTGCCTCCGAAAGGGGCAAAAGGGAGGATATGGGTGAATGCTATTTTCGTTTAGGGGTGTTATCGTACTTGGAGAAGGACTTTGAAGTTTCGGTGACAAACTTGACCAAGGCAAAGGAGTATAACGGCAAAATTGCCGGTATCGATCTGTGGCTATTGAAAAGCAGAAAGGACGCTAGCAAATCCGCCATATATGATTTCAAGAGTGTTGATAAGCTGTCTGGTGATAATTCATGCTCCTCAAAAGCACAATTACCGGAAACACACCATACTGATTTTATAACAAATGGAGCGCCTAAATCCACAAGTGCATCTGTACAACCTTCACAACCTGTCAAAATTGACGAAAAAGCATCAAACGTAGCCACTAGCAACGAGCCCAAATCAACCAGCATCGAAGCTATCAACAAACATGCTCCGTTGAAACAAAAAATAAGAGACGATTGGTACCAATCGAACGAAGAGGTAACCATCACCATATACGCCAAAAACGTCAATAAGGATGCCTTCAAGTTGGATTTCAAGGATAAAAGTGTTTCTGTGTCGTTTCCAAGCGGTGTAGGCTCCGAATACAGTTACAATCTCGAACCTCTATATGCAGCCATAAACCCCAAAGAAAGCTCCTACAAGATTTACGGAACCAAGGTGGAAATATATTTGGTCAAAGTACAACAGTTCAAGTGGCCCCGTCTAGAAGGATCTGACACCGATGAAGAAATTGTACATACAACCCAAGAATCTTCCGGGACTCTAAGTTACCCAAATTCGTCCAAAAAGTCGATCAATTGGGCCAACTTCAAGTTGGATCAAGAAGAAGAGGAAACCGCAGGTGACGAGAACGCCTTTTTCGCCAAATTATACGAAGGTGCAGACGATGACACTAAAAAGGCCATGATGAAATCGTTTGTGCAATCCAACGGTACAGTTCTCACCACCGACTGGAACGAAGCTCAGAAAAAAGAATTTGAAACAAGCCCACCAGAAGGTATGAAAGCCAACAAGTGGTGATGTATATAAATGTCTGTATATGTTCATACATACTATTTTGTGGTCGTAAATGTTATCTGCGTCGTGTCCTCACCGCCAAATTATTACTAATGAGATAATAGTCTCACTATAAATGAAGCTCACTTTCCAGCCATTTATAAGATCCATGCACATCACACCAATTCCTATGAGATGGGGCTCGGGCGATAACTATGCCTATTTAGTTATTGATGAGCCCACCCAAGACGCATGGTTAATTGACTCTGCCCAACCAAGCGAAGTGCAGGATTATATCAAAAGCAATAAAATTCAATTCAACCTCAAAGCAATTGTCAACACACATCACCATTACGACCATTCTGATGGTAACGGCACCTATCATAAGCTTTATCCTGAACTTCCTATTATAGCTGGAAAGGACTCGCCATTGGTCACGTACACTCCTTCGAACAAAGAGGTGCTAAAATTGGGCGATGATATTTCCATCACTGCGTTGCATACACCGTGTCATACGCAGGATTCCATCTGTTACTTCCTTGAAGACCACCAAAAGAACCAACGTGCTGTTATCACTGGAGATACCTTGTTTATATCCGGATGTGGTCGATTCTTTGAAGGAACGGGTGCAGAAATGAACGTGGCATTGAACAAGATTCTTGCAAAGTTACCTCTGGACACCAAGGTGTATCCAGGACACGAGTACACCAAGTCTAACTTGAAATTCAGCAGTAAGATCTTGAAAAACGATGCAATTGACGTGTTGAGTGCGTTTTGTAGCAAGAATGAGATCATCACCGGTGCTTTCACCATTGGCGACGAGCTTAAATTCAATCCGTTCATGAGATTATCGGATCCTTCTGTGCAAAAAGCTACGGGAGAAACCGACGAAGACAAAGTCATGGATAAATTACGTGTGATGAAAAACAATTCGTAGCCTTTTTGTAAGTAGTATTTATTGTATGGGAAATAGAAGGCTCGTGCTGGGAAACCGTCTTCCAATGTTTCCATTTTGTCATAGATGCTCTTTTAAGGACTGCTTTGGTCTCCTTTATCTTTCATTGATGCCCTTAAGAATTCTCTTCGTTTAGCTTTTTTACATACGAAGAAACTCAGGCTTGCTCTCTTCATTTACATACAATTCAGGCTGCCACAACTCCACAAACTCCAAATCGTACTCCATCTTACCCAATGCAAATTTTTCGTATTCTTCAAAGATTCCACTCATGCACCATCCTTGAAAGATCTTCCTCATGAGACCCACAAGCACCCCGATTCTGTGCTTTCCTTTATTAGAGTGTATCAACATAGGGAAGTTATTCTTATCCAACATGAGCTGCAACGCTGTTTTGAGTGATTGTTTTGCCTGTTCGTGTTCCTCAAGCGATGTAAAGGGTTCTTGGGAGCTTTCCATCAACAAATGATGGAATTGAATATCGGTGGTATTTAACCATTCGTTATATCTCTTCCAAATCTCTGATTCGCCGTGCTTTTGCTTTTTTACTTTGTCCAGACCTAAGTCGCCGAGGTAAATGATCGTTTTAAGTTTCAATTGTTCCAAAAAAGGGTAATTTATCTCTATTGGGAACCCCGAACGATATATGCGATCTTCTACCAAGGAGAAGTTTAATGGAGGCACCAAGGTTTTGCGGCGGTCAAACAGGGGTGTTTTCAGCGGCGATGTGATTATACGGCTTCCCTCTTGGGGTATGGAAGTTTCGTCCGTTCGGAGGAGGTCGTTTTCGGGAAAATTAGCCGCCTTTATAGGAACAGCGTCTATCATGATGAAAGTTGAAGAGTCAAAATCGCGACATATCAAGAAGGTATGTGGAGGTGTGAAGAGGATCTACAGGGGTAGGTGAATTCCCAATTGGCTATATTTAGTAAACTTTGGATTCTAATAGGAGCATGAATGAAATTTCAGCCTTTTACGGACTCTTTTTGGCAGAATTATGGCCGCTTTATTCTACTACTATTATGAGCATATTATTTGCAGCCAAGTATTTGACCCTGACTTTGAGTGCTGTTTCAGTGAAATCGACAAAAACAAGCAATCTCGAGAGATTCCAGGCCATACTTTCACACGTTTGGAGGCATCTTAAACATTCACCTAACTTTCAACCTCATCTATCTACCTTCCAATGAAATAGCGTTAACACCACAAGTGTATCTTACAATCAGAGAATCAGCTTATGACATTAGTTTATTAAAGTGCTATTGAAGTATGCTTTCCGTCGATCTACTTACAGATTTAGCCTCGTTATTGCCTGTATACCTTCATTCCACCTTCAAATCTCATTATCACCTGGATATCTTGTCACTACTTTCATACTAACATGGCTACCTTCGTACTGTCATGACCACCATCTTGCCCTTAGCAGCACACACCAAAACAAATTCTAACGCCACGCCTAAAGCAAAGGCTGGAACCTCGGCAACAAAACAGGCGGTGTGTTTCCATGGCTTTGAGCTTCATCCAAATTCGATAAGAACTTGAAGTTGTTTGCGGGCAATGGAAGTGGCTCATGGTACGGAAGTTGGTTTCTTACATTAGCCACCGGTGGCGGAAGAATGATCTTGTCCCGTGACTTATTTGAAGTCACCATCGAAGTCAACTCGTAGATTGGAACCGCTTTGGGAGCCTGCGTAAACACCTCCAACTCAATGGAGTCTTCCGAGGTAAAAATTCTCTCCAAATCAATGTCCGCTTTGATCACAAAGCCGTCCTTGATATTTTTCAACCCCAAAACATGTGAATCGTTGTATCTCCGAAGATTGAAAGCGCTTCTGGCATTTTCTAGAAGCTCTGTAAGTTTAGGCGTGGCCGACGTATCAATGGGATATGTGAAATGAAGCGTAGACGATAAAAAACGTAACGATACCGCCTTTTTGCCTTCGGCCTTTAATTTTATTTTGTCTCTGGTGGTGATTGGTGATGTACTTAACAGCCGTGTGGGCAGTGACATTAAAGAACTGCTGATGCGTTGTTCCTGCTGACGTATATCGGTGGCTACAGCCGCCAATGAATTCAACTGAACAAACGAGTTTGACTTTTCTTTGTCTTCGTTCGTTGTTGACTTGAAAGGGATGCTATTTTGACTCATTAAAGGGTACTCGGTGATTATCGAATGGTACATTAATTCGCAAAGCGGCATCATGATTGTTTCAAACCCGAAATCCTTGATGCATCCCCCCAAAACTGCATAAAGGCTTGTGACCGCCACTTCATCGTTCAATGAGAGGTTTTTTGTGGAGATGGGGTCGAGTTCTCTCCAGAAATTGGCGAGATAAAACTCCGACGTTAGTTTATCTCGCAAGTATTCCAATGATTTTTCACTTGTGGTAGGAAACGACTTTTCAAAAATGTACCCTACACACCCCATAATCACACCCTTACCAAGAAACTCTAAGTTGGGTGTTTTTTTAGCTGTGGCCTCACTGCAGGACTTGGACTTCTCAATGTAGCTCAATAGCGTGGATTTGGCTGTAGATGGCTCAAGATTCACCGTGGGCGTATACGGTTCGAAATTGATCAAACTCGGCACCGGGTGCTTCACGTCAAACGAGCTTAAGGTGTTGTTTCGAGTTATACGAGGCTGTACCATATTGTTTATGGCGTCTCTTGATTTATCATAATCGGTGATGACTTTCGCTTTCGAGTATTCTCCACCGTGTTCTTCCTGAGAATCGGTGTTGAACTTGGCAATCTCAGACACAAAGCCCGAGTCTTCGTCCTCGGTTTTGAAAGTGCCATCCTTGATCTTCTGGAGCTTTGCAGCAAATTTATCGGGATTCTTCCTGGTTTTTCTGGATCTTTTCCGGTTTCTTCTTACACTTTGGATGGCAGCTCTTACCAATCGATCGAAATCATCAAAGCATTCCAGCGGATACTCGAATTCTATCCGTAAAACCTCGGCTACCCTACATATATCGGATTCTTGCTCCGAAGCTTTTCTGGAACTAAGATCCAAAGTATCGATTAACTCCAATCTTCGGGCGGAAAAACGCTTCCACCGACGTTCGTCGAAAAATTGAAGCTTTTCTCTTATGGAATGGGTAACTCCAAGGCGTTTGTCGTTCTTGTCAAGGTTATGTTCTGGTTCTTCAGACATGTTAGTATCATTGACAGATGACTCAAATGACTATTTTTCCTTCGCGAGGAGTGGCTCCAAGTCATCGTGAACTCTGTTTGACTCACGTGAACGGCGCCGTAGGAGCGAGTTATTCTTCGATTTTAGAGAGTGTGTGAAGCAAAGGAACTGTTCTTATTCTAATTCTATTATTATTGTGGTGTTTATGGCTCTTATTGGGTGTGCAGAGACATGACGAACCAAAATGACTTTGAATCATTCACATTACCCGGCCGGATCGCGGGGGTTAAATCCCGTGAGTCAAGCCATGTGGGAATGAACTGGTTTACAGATAGTAGTAGAGGTGTTGAAGGCATGGGTTGGTGAAATATGAGTTGAGCAAGTGTTTCTAGAGCTAACGTGGAATTTTGGAGTGTTTCCCGCTTCTTTTGAACTTACTATACACGAAAGTGTATTTTCGAGCTTTATTGTTACTGGTTGCGTCTAAATCAGGTTTAGAGGCCACTTTCAGCTCAAGGAGTCGGTGAATATCGAAGACACGTCCTGACTCTCCGAGGAAATGCCTTAGAACGGTTTCAAAATTCCGATCAAGTGCTTATAGGCTCGAATTATACTCCAACCGGATACGGCAGAAAAATGACTATTTCGGACTCCTCAAGTCGTATAATGAGCTCATCTTTCAAGCTACGCAGGGCATACACGATTCTGATGGCACCAATCAACAAACTGACGCACTTTTAGCCTCAAACAAGCATCATTGGCCATTCAAACGGTACCAATATAATATCGCTAATTTTTCCCAGAAAGGACCCAAAGATGTCTTGACAACGTACAGCTTCCTGTATACGCATCCGGTATACTCCCAAGCACATCCAAGCGTAATTCTGAGCAAAATGCAGGCATACACACCTCGTATGTGCACGATGTCTCGTGAGTCATAGGCACGTGATGTGCGATGGAAAGCAGTCACAGCATTGATGAAACTCACTTTAAATTGGACCCAAACAACCGGCAAAAAGCTCACAAAGGATTCACCGCACACATCACCACCCATATATACCCCCAGTGCAATCAGCATCCCACCAGCCCCTTCCACCGCTCAGTAATTTCAGCCAATCATATCCAGACCACGTCATCGCCCAATTAGGCAATGTGAAAAACTCTGCCGCGATTCGTTATCTATTTAAGGGTGGAAAAAGTGAAAAATTTGAAAATTTTATAAAAATCGTTGATTTATCAAAATGTCTAAAGGTAAAGTTTGTTTAGCATATTCCGGTGGTTTGGACACTTCCGTCATTTTAGCTTGGTTATTAGAAGAAGGTTATGAAGTCATTGCCTTTTTAGCCAACATCGGGCAAGAAGAGGACTTCGAAGAAGCTGAGAAGAAAGCTTTGGCCATTGGTGCCACCAAATTCGTCTGTGTTGATGTCAGAGAACAATTCGTTAAGGACGTTTGTTTCCCAGCCATTCAAGCCAACGCTGTTTACGAAAACGTGTATCTTTTAGGTACCTCTTTGGCCAGACCAGTGATTGCACAAGCTCAAATCCAAGTTGCTGAAGAAAATGACTGTATTGCCGTGTCCCATGGTTGTACTGGTAAAGGTAACGATCAAGTCAGATTCGAATTATCCTTCTACGCCTTGAAACCCGACATCAAAGTCATTGCTCCATGGAGAGACCCAGAATTTTTCAACAGATTTGCTGGTAGAAAAGATTTGTTGGACTATGCTGCTGAAAAGGGCATTCCAGTTGCCCAAACCAAAGCCAAGCCATGGTCTACTGACGAAAACTTGGCCCATATCTCTTTTGAAGCCGGTATTTTGGAAGACCCAGACACCACTCCACCAAAAGATATGTGGAAATTGACTGTGGATCCAACCGATGCCCCAGACAAGCCAGAAAACTTTGTGGTTTACTTCGAAAAGGGTATTCCTGTCAAATTGGTATTGGAAGAATCCAAAAAGGAATTCACCGACCCTGTGGAAATCTTCTTGGAAGCCAATGCCTTGGCCAGAAGAAACGGTGTTGGTAGAATCGATATTGTTGAAAACAGATTCATTGGTATCAAATCCAGAGGTTGTTACGAAACCCCCGGTTTGACCATCTTGAGATCCACCCACATTGACATCGAAGGATTGACCTTGGACCGTGAGGTTCGTGCTTTGAGAGACCAATTTGTCACTCCATCTTACGCTAAAATCTTGTACAACGGTATGTACTTCACTCCAGAAGGTGAATACGTCAGAGCCATGATCGAACCCTCTCAAGGTACTGTCAATGGTGTTGTCAGAGCCAGCTGTTACAAAGGTAACTTGACTATCTTGGGTAGATCCTCAGATACCGAAAAATTATACGATGCTACCGAATCTTCTATGGATGAATTAACTGGTTTCTCTCCAGAAGACACCACTGGTTTCATTGCTATCCAAGCCATCAGAATCAAAAAGTATGGTGAGGCTGCTAGAGAAAAAGGTAAGAAATTATCTTTATAAGAATTTTGTAATTAAAACGATCAAATAATAATACATACATATAAACGTTAATCCTGTTTCTGTCTCTGCAAAAACTCTTCACTTAAATCGTATTCTTCGCCTACCAATGATTTTACGATCAAAACAATTTCGTCCAATCTTCTGTAGATCATATGGCAAAGTATGACGGCCACAACATTTGAGTTACCATCGTGGCCGAAAAAGGTGGCATAATCGATGTTTTTAATCATGGAATCGTGCAATTTCGTGCTACTGGAATCTTCGCCATCTTCAAGGTCTAATTTTTCATTATCTTCACTGTCGCTTGGTGCCCTGTACATTCTTTCATCCAACGATATGGTGTTGATACCCCATTGGCGCCTAAGCACATCGAAGTGCTTGATAGATAACGTTGCTTGTGTAACTTTGGGAAGCGCTCGTTTGGCTTGAAGTGATGCTGAGCTCATATGAACAATGGAGAACAAATCTGCACTCATATCAGAGTTATACCATCCGGCTCTTTCTATGATATGATCTATCCATTTTTCTGGGTCCTCTAAGCTATCGAATATGTTATGCACAAGCTGATACAACTGTACCACATCGTTTACTGCTGCAAGTAATGCACTGTACTTTTTCGAAGGCCATTTTCCTGTCATGGGAACTTCATGCTTTATGGGGTTCATCAAAAAGGATGTACTGGCCAACTTTATAAGCAACATTCGGAACCGTTCGATGATAGGATCGTGTCTGGAGGTGATGTGTAAAGAAGGATTGTTCATTCTTTGAACACCAAATGTAGTCACATCACAATGAATGTTCCCAAACTGTCTGATAACATTGGAGATAATTTTCCGGATAGCCACTTTACTACTTTTGGGCCTGGGAAAGATACTGGCTAAAAACCCCACACTCAAACCAACTATCACACTAAGAAATCTAAGATATGCCACATCCCATCCTATACCAATGTTTCCTAATTGATTGTAATTTCCATCTACCCAACTTGTTCCCATAACCAAAGCTGCAGTAACACCATATAAGATACCTGGCAACACCGTCAGATGCACTGAAAAATGCCTATAGAATGAAAAGTACAAGAATAATATGCCAGAAACCACACTATACCCATAATAGTTACCATTACCTGAGCCAGTAGATATATACCAGGCTATCATTCCTACAAGACATCCAAAAAACGAGTAAGTAAGCTTAGCAAAGTAGTTATAAATTGTTTCTCCCGTGTACTGAGATGTGGATACAGCACACATAATTACTAACCAAATCAATCTCTCGTTGAAGTACCATTGAGCGGTGGTTTTACAAAAAAATGGCACGGCTGTAGCCACTGTCAATACAGAAGATCTACACCAAAACCAGAATGTTTCATTTAAACACATGTTGTAGAATCTGCTAATTTTCAAGCCAACCAAATGCCAGACATTAGTGGGTGTAGATGCATCAGGATCTCTGGGTTGAATGGTTTTAGTTAAGGTGAACCTGGGTATGTCCATATGGGGTTCTTCGTCTTGCAAAGATGAAAATAAATTTTTGGATCGTTCATATTTGTATTTCCTTTTGGAGAATGGAAATGTAAACGTTGGCTTTGGTTGTACTTCGTCCACATGAATGAAAAGGTCTAACAATCTGAGGATTTGTCGGCCTTGATCACAAATGAAGTAGATAGCAAGCGAACATTGACTTAGTAACGAAAGCAATGCTTCCTCGTTTCTAGCCTTTCCTTCGAAGCAAGCCCTCAAAGAACCATTGTCTTTCAAAGACTTTAACGACTCTTCTAATTCCCGCTTCATTTCTACGACCTTAGTGGCCATCTCCTTCTGTTTCTCCATATGTGCCTTTCGATCAAAAATCGAATACACTCGGTACTCGTTTGCAGCCTGGAGCCATTCAATTATGATGCCAAACGCTTTCAAATTTACCTCCACGTATGGTGAAAAGAAAGGAACCAAAAGAGAACATGCATTGTCCAAATCCAGCAACAAAATTGTAGAGGAAGCATTTTGAAGCTTTTGCCGGATAAGATCCTTTCTTTGGTTGTTTTCAAAATCTCCTACGGGCTTATAAGCCTCGTTGATACTTCCAAACAACTTATAATGTTGATTTTCTGCCAAGCCAACGGACATTCGACGGTTTAGAAGGGTCTTTCCTTTCAATATGACTTGTCTGGAATCCACTAATTGATACAAATAATCAAAAGAGGAGCACGAACTGATTAAACTTTTGAGGGACGACCTGAATTCACCTAAAACGCCTGGATTCAACCTCCCGTATGCAACTTCGATGTTGGACACACCCGCAAACAATTCTAAATTCACCATCATGTTTCTTACGTCTAAAATCGACTTCAAGTAATGTTTATAAATGCTGAAGGAGGATTCCGATGGTTTCATTGACTTGAAAAAACGAAAATTGTTTTCACAAGTAGCTTTAAGCACCGTCAACGCCTTTATACCACCCCCAAAGTATGCAAAATTGGCGGTTCTAGGAAAAATGAACATAGACACAATGATCTTTAGGGCCATCGAAAAGTACATTACCTTTATGATATCCAAGGTAATAATCGTAGGACTAAATGTAGGCCAATACACATTGTAACAAATCGTCAAACATAAATTGATGGTTCCCGAAATAAACACAAGCCTAAATATAGGATGGATCTTTTGAGACATTCCCAACATTATCAACCCCAACAGTAATGCAATAGCAAATACAACCGTGCAATCGGTACGTAAGTATCTTCCAGAAAAAACTACCTCAGGAAGGCATAGGGCTAAGTTTTCTATTGTGCATAAACCGTCTTCGATGACTTCTCGTGCTATATCTTCCTCCGTAGGGTAGCCTCTTATACGATTGCTAATAGCCATACAAACTACGCCGAAAAGCCAGGCAATAGAGCTAGCAATTGAACATAATAACGCCAATACGACATCCAATATCACCGGGCTGTTACCAGAAGCCAAAATCAACCCGAAAATCTGAAACAAGTAAGCACCCGTGCCTAGCCAATGGCTTGTTGCTGGTATGACCTCTATGATCACAGGAGCCCATACTTGTATCCATGTTCTGAAGACTAATTGCAACGATGCTTTGTCCAAATGGTGAAGAATATAATCTGGTTTGAAAGTTGCTACTGCATGATGAAAGAAAGAGTACTTTGGTTCTACTATTTCGTCAATTGGGGTATTTTTAGCATCATCTACGTAGAACTGATTGTGGGGACCCTGAGAATGTACAGCGTCGTTTAAAGCAAAACTTTGGTCTGCTTGTGATTGTGGTGTACCGTCTGTGTCTCCGTCTCCATAGAAAGGTTTAGGATCCATTTCAGGAACAAAAATTATATTAAAGTTGTAAGCAAATAAATAATGCTATTGAAATTTTCGCTGCAGTGCATTCTGCAAATTTGACGTATTTTGATTAAAGTTGTGATTCTATACAGTACCCTAATTATACAATATGTTACAATGAGAGAAAAAGGAAAATGTAGCTTGTGGGGCGTTGGCCGTAAAAGGTCATTTTGCATACTCTTTGGACCAGGTTTCCAATTCGTCCAAGAACTTCTCTACGTTCTTTCCGATCACGCCGGAAGGAATAGCTTTCTTTGCTACGGCACTGGTTTTACTGACCTCAAAATGTGCACGGAGATGAACCAAGGCCGAGTTGAGCACCTCGTAAGGCACAGAGTCGGTCGGCACACCTGTATCATTACGCAATGGCTCATTTTGTCTTATATAAGCTGCGTGGTTGCCCTTTTGGGAATGTCCTTTTTGGGAAGAGACGCATACAGAGCCGTTTTCTGGTTGGGGTTTTACGTCCTGAATAGGCGACTGTTCCTTCTTTACCTTGACGACCCCCACATCGGCCTCGAATTCGTCTTTGTGGTGCATATAGTAGTGTATCGCCAACCAAATGACTTTATTGAATTGAGGGTGTCTGAATTTCATGGGCACCTTCGTTTCTTTTTCGATTTGATATATTTCTAATTGGGTCTTCATGTTCATCATGGTGAGGAAGTTCCCGCCTATCACTATGCTATCCTCAGGTGTGTGTACTGCATGTATCCAGCCGCTGGGGATTATGAAGACGTCACCGGGTCGTAAGGTAATTTTGAATCCTCCTTCCGGTTTCATGGCTTTTCCCTTATAAGACTTCAGATACTCCGGGAACCACATAAAGTTTTGGTTAGGCTCAAGGCACCACGATGTGTAGAGAGCCAAATTGGACGCAGTGGGAGGAATCATCAAAAACGTCTTTGCTCCAGCACATACGGTATAATACACCGAAGTGCCTCCAAAATCGATATGAAAGTCGGTGAATGAACCCTTTACCGACATTAGGCAGTACTTAGTGACCTGGGGGCGGGCCTGGGGATCATTCCACGTTTTGTCGATCAAATCCATCTGTTCGACCATTTTAGGTCGTTTGAATTGCACTCCCAATTGGTCCACTTCGCTAATCTCCAAAGAGATCACGTTTCTTATTCTATCTCTACTGAACTCATCTGTAACAAAGTAGTCCCGCCACTGTTTCATATCCCACCCAGGACTCACCCCCTGCTGCAGAAGCACATCCATCACTTCAACCGGCATATCGTCGCCTACTTTGTCCAATATGTAATCAATGGTGATTTGTTCTTTTGGCACAGGTAATTCCATGCCTACACTTTCCAACTGGGCATTTGGAATAAGTACGGGTCTGCTCAAATGGGTCCGCACCGCAAACCCCATGGTCAAGGAATCCATCACATTTACATAAAGGGACTTTTTCCCTTCATTGGCGTCGATTGGAAACGCAAAAAAAGGCGCCACATGTGGGTGCACTGCTTTATCAACAGCAAATGTCTCTCCCTCATTCAATGCAGCGTAATCGATGTTGGTTTTGGATCTTTTCAGCTTGCGCTTAAATTCACTGGGGCCGAATTTGTCTTCACATTGATTGCAATAAAACTTCAAGTACATTTCTATTTGTGCCGAAGTTAGGCCCAAGCAGCCTATATGGTACCATTGGCCACATCCGTCACATTGCACGTACGACTTGTCCGATTCCAGCGTGCATAGAGGACATCGATCAAATGAGGGCATCTTTAAAGTTAGAAAATCCGCGACTTGTGGAGATTTGGTGATATGATAAAGCTTGGGGTAAAACATACCAGGCCGTTGCGGTACATTGGAGCCGTCAGATGGAGCTCCGGAAATTCTCAGCAGCAAGCGTTTCTTAAGGAGTACAAAATAAGGTCGTCTTTGGAACGGTATATATATTATTATGCACAGAAACCGTTATCGAAGTTTTCCATACAGAATTTGTACGAACAGAGTGAAAAGCTATCGCCTAATTCAATACTTCAAAATGCACAGGACACCATAGAATATTTGCTTGCGTATAACGCCAGGAGATTGAAACAGTTCCGGAATTTACCCTATTTGGTGGTGTTGAATCCGTCCATTTCAGAGTCCTACGACAGTTATTTGAAAACGATGAGCTCTCTTATAAGCGCCTCCTTGTACCCACCAGCCACTCTAGAGGAGAATTTTCGTTTGGCAGACGAGGTTTTGGTGGAGTTTATCGATATTCATTCGGACACTTTGCCCAGTCTTTCGAAAGGGCTCAATGAAGTTCTGCACATTATGTCCACCGAACGTATCAAGGCTTTTCTCGATGACCATTTGAAGGAGCGGATCAGCATGAGATTGATAGCACATCAGCATATACAGCTTTCTAAGGCGTTGAAGAACAAAATGTATGTTGCCGGAGGAAAGTTCAACGGGGTGATCAAAGAGCTCGATATAGCAGACGTGATCAAAAAGAACGTCGACTTGGTTAACGATATTTGCTTGATGAAGTACGACCAGTCGGTGAAGGTCAACATTGACAGCAATCTCTACAACAACAACTATTGGAGCAACAAGGAGCCCGATGTCGACCCCAGAAATAGAGACGGAAAGGTGTTTTTCCCCTACATAGAGTATCACTTGGATTACATTCTTCAGGAGGTGTTCAAAAATTCGTTCAGGGCACATATAGAAAACAACGTCACGGAACCGGTACAAATCACACTCTCTGTGGGACACAACCCGTTGTATTTGGAGTTACGTGTGCGTGATAGAGGAAAGGGTATACCACCGCAAACGCTCAAACATATTTTTGATTACTCCTTCTCCACATTTGAGCTGAACGAAGGCGAAGCATACAAGACATTAAACACACAACCGGGCCATGGCAACAGTGTGGCCGGAATGGGGTACGGGTTACCATTACTGAAGAATTACATCGAACTTTTCAATGATACCATCCCAGTGGACCTTGACTCTGACGCCCCTGGAGTTAAAGGCCTGTTGACAATCCAAAGCTACCATGGGTGGGGTACCGATGTATACATCAAGACCATCGGGTTCTGAGAAATACACAGAAAATAGACAAGTTTGTAGGTTTTTGGTGACTCAAGCGATACACCAATATTTATATACATTCAAGGGAAAAAGCTGCCTTAAAGACAACTACGATATCTAATTGCTTCGCAAAGTCCAATTGCCAAATTTCACCCTTTTTCAGGCCATTTTCTCTCGCCAAGCCTCTTGCACCAAAATGGTATCCTATATGGAATCATTTTGGGATATCGCACTATGGACTGCTTTGGTAAACCTCTAACATCTTTTGAGGTCCATTACACGGACCACCAGGGGCCATTGGAGGAACTTAAGTTTCGATTGGTAAACAGTGACCCCGAGGAATGTAATCAGAACATTTCCTGGTGTTTGAAGACCGTGGTTGATGCTATAGGAGAGACCAGCGATGACTCCAAATATCACCAATTATCATTGTATGCGCTAAAGTTGCTTACTCTGAACCTTTTTTTGAAGAATTCGGGCCTATGCATAGCCAAAATGTTGGGACTTTTGGTAGTTTTTACAGATTTAAAAGAGATTGAAAACGACTGTGGAGAATCGGCGTTGGACCAGAAACAAGAGCAAGATCAATTGTTATTACAAGAATTCATTTGCATTACGCTATATCTTTTGTTGAAAATGAAGAATTCAGACGAAGTGGATGATTTGAAAAGCATAGACACAAACGGCTTGTTCAGGGAGCTTCAGGAATGCAAGTTCATCATCGTGCTTGCAAAATACGTTGTTGCGTATGTGGACTCAGACACAACTCCGTACGTGCTATTAAAAATGGTGTGTGACAGCATTTTCGAATATTTATACTACACGGAGTTGCTTAGTGATGACGAATTCGACAAGCTTGTGACCCTGACAGATCTTATTGACTCTTTGGTGGCAGATCTTCTAGGAAACCAATCGTACGAATACGATGTGAACGATCTAGATTGGGAAGACGAAGACAAGTTGATAGCATATGAGGAATTTAAATTGCTCCTCTTGATTAATGAGCAGTATCTCATGAAATCATACAGCTGCAATGTTCGTAATAAGGTGTTTGATTGTTTGATGTCGGGAACGAAGATTTCGGGGTTCATGAACTTGCTTGTATTTCATCTTAACAGAGAAGAAGCTCTGGTGATCAAAATTTTGATACTCAAGTTCCTTTACCTCATCTTCACATCATCTTACACTGCCAAACTATTCTATTTGAATGACCTCAAAATTTTGGTAGATATTTTTGTCAGAGAACTCAACGACATCGAATACGACTCCATGGAACACAAGACGCTTATTATCACCTATTTGAAAGTGTTCTACCCAATGTTAATGTTTTCTCAACTCGGCGATCTAGACGAAGGATATAAAAAACCCGAAGTTTGGGACGTTCTTTCTCATATCATACAAAATAGCTCCGAAGACGATCATCAATTGAAGCAGATCTCCAATTTGGCCAATAGGTGTATGACGGTTCCATGGCTCAAGAGAAAAAGGATCTATAATTCAAACAATTCCTCAACAAGCTCCTTGACAGCTTCAACACCATACATGAAAGAATCCACCGAACGCTCCAATTCGTCCGATTCAATAGGTAGCTCATTCACGAGAATAGCGTCTGTCAGAACTGCCACAAAAATGCATATAGAGGAAACCCATGACTCTTTTGCGGAGCATTTGAATGAATTGAAATTGGAAGACAATTCCACTAGTACTCCTACACTCGAAAGAAGCAAATCTTATGTTCTTGATTTACCGCCTAATTATTTAACAAATAAGAGTAATTCCATTAGAAGAAAAGCATTGACCAAAAGGGCACCACCACCACCACCTTCGCCTGGAGTTCAATCGCGTGAAAGCTCCGTGGATTCCTCACCCAGACATTCACCAAAACCACCACCACCACCACCTAGACGCAGGCGTCAGAACATATAGATGCAGAGAGAAGTGCTTAATTAACTAAAGTAATGTACATATATATAATATACACTGAAGCATTCACTTCAAGAGAGTCACACCCTACATAGTTATATCTTCTTTGAATGTCAAGACATCGTCAAACCTTAATCCATTGATTTCCGTTTTGGTATATATATCCAATTCCTTGCTGCTGTAAATACTTTCCTCAACATCTGATGAGTCGTTTGTTGCCACCAATATCAATCCTCTGGATCTGATTAGTGGTATGAGTTTAGGGACAAGCTTAAGCAAATGAATCGAGGTGATCAAACCAATAAGATTATTGTTGACAGCAAAGTTCACGGCTTCTTTAATAGACCTTGAGGTTTGTTCCTGATCATTCTCTATTAATTTGTCGGGATTACTATTTCTATCATGCTTTTCAAAGTCGACATCTGTATCATCATCATCACTAGGTTCTGTTAACAACAACCCACCAGCAGATCTCTCTTCAAATGACTTTTCTTTCAGATTGTAGTATACACCATTCATAATCAAAAATACTGGAAAATTAGGTTGTTTCCAATTCAAAACCTTACAAATTAACGAATTGGGTGACATGAAAATAATCGACCTGCTGGTGCCCTCTTTAGCTCTCAGAAGCCTGAGGTGATTGAAAAGATCATTCAAGGTCAAATCTATAAAATTGTTTAGACTCAGTGAAATATTACCCACAAATGGTAAGCTCCGGATTTCGTATTCTGACGGAAAGCAAATTTCAAGATTTAAATTGATTTCAACCTTTAACACTTGAAGTATAAGCTCCAAAGGCAAGTATATAATTTTCATGAGTTTTTTAATGAGAGGAATGTCCTTGACACCCATCTGAGAAAGATCCTGAAGTGCCCTGCCATAATCAAAGAGATTATCGGTAATGGATGTGAGCTGGTCCAATGACAAGTTTGGCAAGTATAAATCGATGTTTTCGGTAATAGAAATAGACCAATTTGGGCATACTACTGGTGTACCATCATTCAACAAACATACCTTGACTCTCAAGTATTGACCTGAAAGAGAAGTGGCGGTGACAAATGAGCTCAGTCCATTGTTTCCTGAGATGAGCTCATTTGTTGATGCAACTGCAGTCCCAGATAATCCAGCTTGAGTGTCACCAACAGTATTGGAAATTCCAGATGGCGATAAGAATGTATTCGGTGATAATCCAGAACCCATGGAACCTTGAGAAGGTCTTTGTGGCTTTTTTGTGATGTTTGTTGATGACTTCCAATATGTATCAAACTTGGATGCCTCAAGTAAAACGCCAGCAAAGGGAAAAATGACCTGACAGTTGAACTTAATTTCTCCAATGTTTTTCAACCGAAGGTCAAATAATGGAAGTCTTATGGAGTTAATCTCAGGCAGTGAGGTATCAATCTGAGCAAACGACAAAGCGGTAGTTTTGGCTATCAATCTTGTACCGAATTTGGGAAAGATTTCGAAATCAATTCTAAATTCACTCAAAGAGTCCACATCTGTTTGAAAGATACAACTACTGATTCTTGTTTCGTCGGCAGTAGGAAGAATTATGTTACGAGGAATAATATCTGAAATGTTAGAGCTTAAGGTGATTCTACCTGGCTTCAAATCAGCTCCTGAATTGAACAAGTTGATAAAACTTGAGTTATTAGGGAACACCAACTCGATTAACACCTTCTGTTCTAAAAAGTTGTGGCCGTATCTTCTTAAAGGTAAAATAGGAGGTGGTAATTGCAAATCAGGAATAATTTCCAGGGCCTTGTCGACTCCTCCACTATCCTCTGAATCTTCATCTTCATCTAAAATGGCGGTCCCATTACTAGTATCTATTTTAGCTGACGTTTTTGACTTTTTATGTACGTGATGATCATCTTGTGGTTTTTGCTTCTGTTCAGGGCCATTGAAGGTTGCAATGGAGGGAGTAAACTTTAGGAATTCATTCAATAACGAGATATGCCCTTCAACCACACAATAATAAAGGACATTGTAGCCATCCTCGTCCAATATGTTGACCTTTGCTCCATATTTAAGTAATTCTTGAGCTGCACGAACATGTCCCTCAGAAGCAGCATAGAATAATGGAGTCCATTTGTTTAAACTATCAACTTGATCAATTTCCGATCCATTTTCTACCAATAGCTTTACTAATTGATGATGTCCTGAACGGGCGACCACATGTAAAGGCAGAAGACCTTCTACATCTTGATCATTCACTGATTTCCGTTGCTTGTTGGCAGAAAGAAGGTAATTTACAGTATCATAATCTCCGATCTTACAAGCATAATTTATGGGGAGATATTGCAATTTCTCGTCGTTTGTTTCTGGGAACACTGTGGCACCCATTTCTACCAATCTGGTGATAACATGGAAATGTCTGTTCTTGATGGCCAACAATAAAGGGGACATAGAGTCATTATCCAAATCGTGTAAATTAGCTGTTGGAAAATGTGGCAAGATGATATCCAATAGGTCTGTTCTGTCATTTTGAGCAGCATAGTGAATGCAATTACGGCCATTGAAATCTTTGGCAATTAATAGCGAATTCAACGTGTGCGGTGGTAATGTAGCTAAAATTCTTTCGATTATGAGTATACGTGAATGATTAATCAAATCAGTGGATCTGACAACCTTGACACCATTGTTGATGGTTACGTTGCTCTCTTGTGTTGACGATGTGGTGATACTACAACATTCATGAAATATGTTTTTGTTATTATTGAAGTTATCATTGGCTTGGGAGTAATCGATACCGAAATCGATGAGTTTAAGAAATGACTCAAGAAAAGCGTCGGAGATCTTCAAGTTGGTAATGGAAAGCAAAAAGACTTTAAATAATCTCAAACGAAGTGCTTGTTCGTAAAGAGGCCCTTCTTCGCTTCCAACAGCTAATTTTGAGGAGTTTTTAACCTTATCCATCCATCTAGTAAGCAAATTGAAATCTGTGTCCTTAATTGTTGCTATGTTGACGAAACTTGAGTACAATTCGTCTATCTCAACGCTTTCCACTGAATGCGATTGACTGCTTTGGAAATTATCGCCAGAAATTGTGGTAATGGACCCGTGTCTAGCAAATGCAGGAGCGTCAGGATTAGACCCATTGAAGTTCCATATAGGCGTCAAATCACCGTCCATCAAGGACTCCAAGTCAAAAAGTGTCAGAGTCAATAAATCACTCAATTCGTTGATTTCATGCTTGTGGAAGACCGGCTGCACATTGACTGCTGTCGATATAAACAACTCTTTAGTGTGTGATTTGGAACGTTTGTCCCATTTCTTGACAACTTTGGAGAACCCTGTTTCGTTAAGTTCGATAAATTGTTGCAATCTCAATAAATCTTGGTGTATTTTTTTGAAATTTTGATATAAATTCAAATAGGTAATGGAGTTTTTAAAGTTGGCCGTTTCACTTCCATCCTTGGATGCTCTTTCAAGTTCTCTTTTCACATTTGCAAACAACTCGTCCTTCTTTACTAGCAAAAGATTGAGATTTATAGACAAATTGGCCTGTTTCTCCAAATAAAAAGCATTTACCTTGTCCAATTCTCTTTCCACCTTGAAGAAAAATGTGGCTTTGTTTTCCTTGAGCGATCTATGTATGTCATCCTGGGATATTGGTTGGGTATTAGCAGTGGTGGAAGGAATTGCAAGCTGTTTAATGAGTTTCTTTAATGCTTTATAGTTGATAAAATGTCCTGAGTATTCAGGTAGCTCGAGTTGTCTCGACGCAAGGTATTTCCCGAACTTCATTTGGTCTTAAAATAGGCTGACGTTATTAGTTGCAACAATTAGCACGAATTGCAATGAACACGGAAGGGGAAAAAGCTAGCAGTTATAATATTCACAGATGGCTACACACGTGCGAAGACAGTTGGCGGTGTAGATGACTTGGCTGCGCGGTGTACGGTACGAGCGTGGTACCAGCGCGGTGCCAGTGTATTGCCAGCGCGGCGGCAGCACAAAGAGATTCTGGCGCCTAAATAAGTTAAATTGATGAGATGCGGCGGTCTCATGAGAGAGGTAGAGAAAGAGGCTGAAAATAGGCTGAAAGTGTCAAACGGAGCTTGTTCAAGCTTGTGGTGAAACACAAAATGAAAATTTGTGGCGTTCAATCGGCGCTTTCATTCACGGTGCTGAAATTGGCCTTCCATAACCTCCAACGGCGCCCGTTACTTTACAATAGCAATCACATTCATTCACTTCTTATTTAATCCTTGTGCTTCTTCAAAGGTTTCTTTAAATTTGTCGGCATTTTCCTTGTTACCGAATCTGATAGCCAAGGTCTGGGCTTCTGGTTCGCCCTCAGACACGTCTGCAGTCACACTGTAGACCCATGATCTGTCACTACCGATATTTGGCTTCAATTCGTATTCTGGGGAGATGAAATGATTGGCACACACCTTCAAAGTTTTGTCTCTTCTCATCAATAATCTGACCTTCTTGGTTTCTTTGTGTTTCAAGAATTTGACATCACCAGTACCTCTTTCTTTCCATTCTTTATCTTCAGCAAAGAATCTGAATAACTTGGCTCTTACTTTGTACATCACTTCTTCGTTTTCTTCGTTGGTTTTCACGTCAACCTTTTCTAATTGAACCAAAGGTTCGAAGTGAACATCCGCTTCTTCTTCTTCAGCGGCTTCTTCTTCATCCTTCTTTTCTTCCTTGGTGTCTTTTTCTTCATCCTTCTTTTCGTCCTTCACTTCATCTTCCTTCTTTTCTTTCTTGGCTCCGAACATGGAGAAAACGTTGGAGGTAGGAACCTCTGGCTTTTCTTCTGATTTGGTTTCTAATGACATGGTGAAAATTTTCGCGTTGACGATGTGAGACTTAAGGGTTTGAGATTGGGTGCTAGGGTGCGATCTTGACTGAAATATTTATATTGTTATACTGAAGTACCATGAGACCTTTTTTCTACATATCTAATCTACTAGTAATATACGGATGGGGTGTGGATGATTAAAAGCCATCTCATGGATTTCGCTCGGTGGATTGGCCTTTGAGCGACGCTTAATCTTCCATGTCGGATGGTTTGATCAAACCACCGATTTGTAAATCTCTTTCTCTCTGCAATCTTGTTTGTTCTTGTTTTTCCAACTCTTTGTCTTCGGCGAACAAATAGTCGGTGGCATCCCCTCCAAATTGTTTGATTTGAACCAAGAAGTCTCTCAAGACGCTCTTGAATTTGTTCAAATCCTTATAGACGCTGGTCAAAACATTCAAGAAGTTGACCAATTGCTCTTGTTGTAAGTTCTCGAATGCCGAACTCAACAAGTGCCCAAGATACTGCTTTAAGAATTCCGAGTTCGCCGTTCCTTGGGGTGCTTGAGACTCAGTATATAACGGCACTTTGATCACGTTGTCTTCGACACAATGAACAAGCAATGCTAATAACTGCAGCTGCAACGTGAACCCTGACTTGTGGTCGGGCTGTGTTATAACGTAGAATGTGTCTGATAATATTTGGAAATAGAAATTCTCGTAGAATGCTTTCGTGAAAGGAGTATCGCCTAGTTTCTCGACGTTTTCAATCAACTCGCATGTCAATGACAAACCGGTTTCCTCGACGTCTCTATTGTTATGTTTAAATGCCCATAAAGCGGCGTTGATCAAACTTTGGAAAGCCTCTCCAGATAATTGTAACAAACCTTGGAAACTATTGCTGTTTATAGTTCTCAAAAGCTTGTAGAACTCTATTCTATGTTCGGGGTATTCAATGAAATCATTCTTGATCATATCCAAAGTGCATTCAAAAACGCTTTGTAAAATTAAAACAACACCATCTGGGATCATGTGGCCCACTTTTGAAACCAAGGCTGTCATACAGTTCAAAACTTCTGCATCTCTTGCGTCAGGAACGTTATCACTGTAATCTTTCAATACTGCCTCGAACAAAGGTGAAGACAAGTCTCTGACTATTTCCTCCAAATTGTCGGCTTGATTGATATAAGTCTCAATCATCTTTAAGATTTCTTTCTTGATTGTTCTCAACCCTCTTACTTTTGGAGTTTTGGTAGCAATAATTCCATCTTTGGAGACCAAATCATTTATCATGGTGCTTACTGCCTTGTATAAACTGAGCATATCGACATACATCAATCCCAATTGAGAGTAAAATCCGGGTCCTAAACTTTTGCACACGGAAACATTTGATTTGATGATGTTAGCAATAATTTTGACGGTTTCAGTGTTCATCAAGAGTTGAGGATCTTTGCCAGCCTGTTGAATGATAGCATTCCAGGCAATATTAGGTAAAGTCATTAAGTCATTCAATAATTTGTCTCTGGAATCTTTGGCACTTTGAGCACTGATTATAATACCACAAGCTTCATAAAACGTATGCACTTGTTGTGGTTGCAAGTCTTCTGTAATTGATTGAATGTTTCTGATAATTTCATTAATGAAAGGCTCGGTCTCTTGAGGTTGAATGGCAACGAAATGCTTTTTGCACTTCGAGGTGATTTTAATGAAAGTATCGCAAGCCATATCTTGAACCCCTTCGTGAGTTTCATGCATGAATTCAAACAACTTGTTAACTACCGTCTTCAAGAATTTCCAATGGGCCTTTAAGAATCTTGGGTATTGACCAACTATATACATAATGTTTGAAGCAACGACGGCTTTATTATCCTTACCTCTTTTCATTTCAGTTAACGATAACAAATCCTTAATAACTTGAACCAAGAATCGTTTTTCCATGTCTTCGTTCATAGTTCCCGAAATAGAACCTATTGCCCAACATAAGGTATTGATGTTTTGCCAAGACCATTCACTCTCATCTATTTGTCTAGCCAACTTTTCGATCATAATTTGCTCGGTATCAATGACATCCAAATGGGTCAAGAAAACCAACACTTCCCTTTCAGATTTGTACAATTGGATAGTGTCACTCTCCTTTACAAACTCTCTGACAATTTCTCCTTCGTCATTTTCAACAATCAAGACTTCTTCTGGTCTCACCATGTTTTCGATGATTACCAATCTTAATTTTGATAAAATGCTAGTATATTTGTGCTGTCTCAATGGGAACTTAGCCAATACAGAAGGGTCTGGGGCCCCTCCGTTGTTTATACCGTTTGTTCTGGAGGAACCATAATTTAATTGCATTAAAGGACTTAATTCTTGTTGAGGTAACTTCTGAATTTCTTCGTACAAGTCTCTAACAAATTGAGACCAGTAATCCAAACACGTCTTGAACAATTCTCTTTCCTCGATTCTCGATAACTCGATCAAGTAAAGCAACGATTGGTTCAAATATTCGTTATAATCACCAATCTGTTCCAACAATATTAAATTATTGGATAAGAATGTACATAAAAACATGGCCAAATCCTGCAAAAACGATTGGTCATTGGAACTGGAGTTGTTGTAGGACGTCTTCAAGTTTGTGCCAGGTGGAATTATTTGAATTATTTGATTAAGGGTATCTTTGAAGAATTCCAAGAATTTTTGCTCAAAATTGGAAGGGTCAATCGAACTGATTTCAATTAAACATTTCAACACATTGGACCTTGTGTTGACTGGGTTGAGGAATCTATTAGCCAAAATGTCCAATAAATTGGTCTCGAATATATAATTTTTAGGAATCCAATGAATGTATTTGGTCAAACAGTTGATTGTGGAGATAATCAAAGAGGGTTTGTTGACCTTATCCAAAACCTCGTAACAAAGCTTGAAAATGTCTTCGAACTCATCTCTCATACTTAATTTCAACTGCTTGATTTTCGCTTGCGTCAAATTGTCCTGACTGAAGTCAAACACTTCCTCGTTTAAAAGCTTCAAAATGCTCATGTTGTTTTCACACACATTGAAACTGGATTTGGAACTGGAAATCATCTCATTTATGAAGTTAGGCCAGTTGTGGGGCCATTCTTGTTTCAAGATTTGCACCAAAGTCAAGTCGATCTTATTAATTAACGATTTTTCTCTCTCGAAGATTGCTTCGTCGTCACACAAAGATATAATCATATTCACAATGAAGTTTCTGATCCCAATACGTTCGTTCTCGGGAATCAACTTCCATCTGTATAAAATCAACTTATCCAAGCAACTAAGAGCAATGTATTTTGATTGACTGTTCTTCAGGTTGGTCAAAATTTTGTCGGCCAATTTCCATGCATCGGGATGTTCTTGGAACTGGTTCAAAACTGTTTGTGCTTGCTTCTGAGTGGGTCCCGAGCCTTTGTAAAAGGCATCAACTGTTTGATCAAACAATTGTAGATCCAACTCTTTAGAGAAGTCTAAGATAGATTCCATGTTGATAAAATTTTTAGGGAGGGCGCGGTATGATGTTTTAAAGCTTAGGCAGGCGGCGAGTTGTTTTGCACCGCGAAAGTGACGGCGATGGTGCGAGGATGGTGCGAGAGTTTTCCATGTGGGTCGCGCCCAGCGTAAACATTGATTATTGGGGCATTAGGTAAGCGCCATTGACACCGGGGATGAGAAGGATGACGACAATAGCGGGTGGCAAGAGGGTGATGGTGCTAGGGTGTGTGTAGAAGTAGATATTAGGGACAAAATGCAGGTTAGGGTGTTTGTTTGGAATGCTGGTTTAAAATGTAATTGAGGCAAGAGTGTGAGGTTGTAAGTAGGTAGGCGTAAATTTTGCCAAATTTGCAGAATTAGCAAGAGGGCAAAAAGGTCAGAATAGCACGTGCAATACGACGGATTTCGTCGATGTGTGTGGTTGTCTTTAATGCAAGCATTTCTTAGAGTAGAGAAGTCAAATAGAAGCAGAATATAGAATGAGCGTAGACCAGTGTTAAACCGTAGAACCACTCAAACCACCGTAGAGCAAGAGAAACCATAAGAGACGAATGAGCCTTCGCCACTTGCATTCACCCGATCCGTACATTAAGCAGTGATAAACTTGACACCCTTTTCGATGTTCTTGCTCAATTGTTCAATAGCGACCTTCAACAACTTCTTTTCGTCGTCGCTGATCTCCTTCAAGATGTCGTATTTGACCGACTTGATACCCTCTTTTCCTAACTCAACAGGCAAGGAGAAGAAGTCCAAGCCGTCGACCAACTTTTTGGCCTCAGAAGCCCCCGAGATGGAGTCGTCCAAGTATAAGAAAGTGCATTCAACAACACCAGGTTCGTCAAAAGACTTCAAGATCGACTCGGCCAACTTGTAACCAGCATAGGCCATGGATAACGTGGCGGAACCAGCACCGTTCTTGGCTTGAACAACCTCGTCACCACCGAATTGCACTCTGTGGATCAATTTGGCCTTTTCTTCGTCAGACAACTTCTTGTAGTATTCAGCAGACTTGCCGATGGAGTACAAAGGCACAATCGTTTCACCGGAGTGGCCCCCAATGACATTGATGTTAAAGTCGGTGGGCTTCGTTTCCTTGGAGAACAACTGGGAAATAAAGGTGTTGGCTCTCACAATGTCCAAGGTGGTGACACCAAACAACTTCTTTGGGTTGAACACACCGGCCTTTTTCAAGGTCTCGGCCACAATAGGCACGGTGGAGTTGACCGGGTTGGAGATGATCAACACAAACGCATCAGGACAGTTTTCGGCAATACCTTCGGCCAAGCCTCTCACAATAGACGCATTTATGTTGAACAAGTCATCTCTGGTCATCCCTGGCTTTCTAGGAACCCCCGCTGGGATAATCACCATGTTGGAGCCCTTAAGCGACTCAGCCAAGGCGGTCTTGTCCTCCTTAGACGATGGCAAGAAGGACTTTGTGCTTGAATCAGAACAGATGTGGGATAAGTCAGCACCCACACCAGGAACGTTGACCACATCGAATAAAGACAATTCGTCGATTTTGGAGTTCAATTTTAACAACAACGATAAGGGTTGTCCGATACCACCAGCGGCACCACAAACAGTAACTTTGACCATACTATGAAATAAATATTTATTGTTTAATAACGAAGGCTATTAAAAGATATTTTTTGAGGGAGATTCCAAGCTATTTATACTACCCCACGATTCAGGGCCACTTCGCGAGCACCGGGGGGGCCTGTGGAGCGAGCATGGCGTTTGCTACCGCCACTCACGGACCCGCATTTACCAAGCAAGCCCAAATTTTTCAATAGGGGTCATTGAGGGGACCCACGGAGTTAAGTAGAGAAAAGCGCCGTCATTGGCGGTGGCTCCAGCAGGCACAATTGGCGCTTGAAGCATTTGCAGCCATTTGCTAGGTGATATTCAGCGGCTGCCCCTCCGTTGCTCCAGGGTGAACGGGGATTGGTTCCTAGGATGCCCGGGATTTAACTTCCATGGGATATTAAACCCCGTAGGTTCACGGACGCTTATGATAGTGATCGTGTCGCGATTCAATGTCGCGCGACACGGCATCCGGCCGAAGAAACGCTGCACGTGACCGCCGCTCCAAGTCTTCACGGTAAACGTTGCGAATTTGCGTTATATAAACCCACTTTTGCTTCTTTATTTATACACCGCTTCCCGCCCCTGCTGCAAATTCTGAGCAAACATGTCGAATAGAAGAGAAAGCTGGTCGCTGGATGACGTGGACCCGTTTGATGTCCCGGAATCGTACTACAATGCCACAAACTCCAAGTTCAACAGGGTCCGTACCTACTCTGTTTTCGAAAGTGCATCCAAGCTGAAGTACTCCTTCGGCGACTCCATCAATGAGGCCGCCAACGAATCCTCTTCAGCGTCGCCCACGCCTGTGCCCGAACCACGCCTGACGGAGCCCCTTGTGGGCGATGCGGGTGCCATTCCATCTCTTCGTAAGGATTCGATCGTGCCGATCTATGACCAGGAGGCGAGTTCCACCAGCGATTTGACCAACCTCAAGGAGATGGAGTCGCAAGTGAGAAACTTTCACATGAGGCGGGCGTCTTTGGATGATTCGACGTGGCAAAAATCGAAGAAGTTCTACGTGGCCGATATCGATGAGACTTTGGCGCAATTGTTGAAGAATGAAGACACCGACCACAACTGCCAGATCACCATCGAGGACACTGGGCCCAAGGTTTTGAAATTGGGCACTGCAAATTCCAACGGGTTCAAACAGTTTGATGTAAGAGGGACTTATATGCTACTGAATTTGCTTCAAGAATTGACAATTGCCAAACGGTTGGGGAAAAACCAGCTTGTTCTTGACGAAAAACGGTTAAGCGAGAACCCGGTGCTTAGAATGAAAAGATTAATATCCACTCAGTTCTGGAAAGCACTCACAAGAAGGTTGACGAAGGAAAACATCGAAGAAATGGCTCGCGATACCAAGATCGAAGAAGACTACGTCAACGAAAACGGTGAAAAGGTTGTCAATGCCGAAAGCCACCGAATCTACATTCCTTACAATCGTGAAGATCAATACGAATACTTCAAGTCGATCAAAGAAGGCAATCCAAACATGAGTTTAGACGTGCAGTATCTTCCCAAGGTGATTGACGGGAAATTTATCAGGTCAATCAACAAGAAACCTGGTCTTTTGGCGCTTCAATCGTGGCCAGATCCTTCAAATCCAAAAGAATTGATCAATGAGCCGTATGTAGTTCCAGGAGGGCGTTTCAATGAACTCTATGGTTGGGATTCATACATGGAAACCTTGGGTTTACTTGTGGATGTTACACCATCTAATAAAGACCACTTATATCTCGCCAAAGGAATGACTGAAAATTTCATTTATGAAATCGATCACTACGGCAAAATTCTCAATGCCAATAGATCCTATTATTTGGGGAGGTCCCAACCGCCCTTTTTGACAGACATGGCTCTAAGAGTGTTCAACAAAATGATAGAAGTTTGTCCCGACGAGTTTGACGAAGCCCTTGCATTTTTAAGGCGAGCTGTCAAAGCAGCTATAAAGGAGTACAGGACCGTCTGGACAAGTAAACCCAGGTTTGATGAGACAACTGGTTTGTCTTGTTATCATCCCGAAGGTTTAGGTGTACCCCCTGAAACCGAATCATCACATTTTGTGGAGGTTTTACGATCCTATTGTAAAAAATATAAAGTAAGCCATGAGAAGTTTATTGAGATGTACAATTCAGACCAGGTCAATGAGCCTGAGTTAGATGAGTATTTCCTCCATGACAGAGCGGTGCGTGAGAGTGGACATGACACTTCCTACAGATTGGAAGGTAAATGTGCTTATTTAGCCACTGTAGACCTTAATTCTTTGTTGTACAAATATGAAGTCGACATTGCGTTCATTATTGACCATTTCTTCAACAACAAATTAGAATTGACTGATTCTATAGAAACCAAAGAATCTTGGACCAAATTGAGTGAAAAGCGAATGGAAAACATGACTAAGTTCCTTTGGAACGAAGAGGATGGCATATTCTATGACTACAACATAAAAACCAAAAAGCAAACTGGCTACGAATCAGCAACTACCTTCTGGCCATTATGGTCTCGAGTTGCCTCCTTAGAACAAGCAGACAAGCTCGTTGCAACCTCTTTGGAGAAATTTGAAGAGTTTGGTGGGCTTGTTGCCGGTACAGAGAAATCTAGAGGTGACGTTAATCTTAATAGACCCTCCAGACAATGGGATTATCCATATGGATGGGCCCCTCAGCAGATCCTTGCATGGATAGGGTTAACCAATTATGGCTACGAGGGCGTGGCCAGACGTTTGGTCTATCGTTGGTTGTATTTGATGACCAAGGCTTTTGCTGATTACAACGGAGTGGTAGTAGAGAAGTACAATGTGGTGGAAGGAGCCACTCCCCACAAAGTCGACGCAGAATATGGGAACCAGGGCGCAGACTTCAAAGGTGTGGCCACCGAAGGGTTTGGATGGGTTAATGCCAGTTATCTATTCGGATTGACGTTTTTGAACTTGCATGCTACTCGAAATTTGGGGATTTTAACTCCACCTAGCGTATTTTTGGAGAATATGCATCCTGCTCAGAAGCATTTTTATGGAATAAACTGACGTTTCAATAGTTGCCAGTAATGGATAGAAACTTGTGAAAAGAGACCCTATAACTTCTTGGATGGTCCAATTTGGCTCCAAAGCCTCACTATTTACCTTTTATACAGCATAGGGAATAGCAAAAAGCCTGATTCGCTCATTACGACACTTGAGCTGTTTAAATCAACCTTCTCTTACAAGACGTCACCAATTCGCCTCGAAACTCTCCTACCTCCTCACTACACTCTAATTTGCACCTCTTCGTTGCTACAGCTGCATTGCCGCATTAGGCAAACGCAGAGTGCGAAATAATTGGACATAGTGAACTCTTGATGTATCATCTTAAAACATCTTCAAGACTCCCTGGACGTTCAGGATTCATACGCAGGTGCAAGGCCTCGCCCCAATTATACCACCTGTACTCCACCGGCAACGATACCTTCAAAACCGCCGTGGAAACCGCCGAAAAACTCGTGCAGCCAAGCGTGAAAAATTTCAACGACCCATTTTCTATAGTAAGCCACGAAATGTCCGGGTTGGCCAAATCCATAGCCAGTTTGATCGGTTCCGGCCACCCCACACTCAACAGAGTGTCGCTGTACTACTTTGAAGCCGAAGGAAAGAACGTTAGGCCGCTCATAGTGTTGCTTTTATCAAAATGTTTGCTGAAGATTCCCATAGAAGAAAGAAATCGTATTGCTATCGACGCTACCGACGTGGTGGAGCAAAAGCCATTCAGTGGGACCCCCACGTCCACCTCTGTGGCTGGCAAATCCGTGGACGATTCCATTTCGCCGCTCCAAATCCTTTACGGGATTAACCCGAAGGTGATCTTGGACCCTTTGAGCAAGCCCATGGGCAAGTTGCCGGAGTTCGACTCGGCCAACGGAATCCTCCCCAAACAACGTAGATTGGCGGAAATCGTCGAGATGATCCACACCGCCACCTTGTTGCACGACGACGTCATTGATTTGTCGGACTCAAGAAGAGGAAGACCCTCGGGGAACATTGCATTCACCAACAAGATGGCCATTTTGGCAGGAGACTTCCTTTTGGGAAGGGCATCTGTGGCCATCGCCAGACTTAGAAACCCCGAGGTCATTGAGTTGTTGTCTACCACCATCGCCAATTTGGTGGAGGGAGAATTTATGCAGTTGAAAAACACTGTCATCGATAACTCGGACAACGTCATCGACAACGACGGCGAACAGAAGCAGATTCCCACCCCACTGGGAAGGGTCCCTACCAAGACACACGACTTTTCGGTGCAAAAGCCCGAGCAAGTGGACCATTTGACCAACGTGGAAGCGGCTTTTGAGTATTATTTGCATAAAACGTACTTGAAAACCGCCAGTCTCATGTCAAAGCTGTCACGAGCCGCCGCCGTCTTGAGCGGTGCCCAGGACAACATCATCGATAACTGCTACGAGTTTGGAAGAAACTTGGGGTTGTGTTTCCAGGTGGTGGACGACATGTTGGATTACACCTCGTCGGACACTGCGTTCGGCAAGCCCAGTCAGGCGGACTTGAAGTTGGGCTTGGCCACCGCCCCCATTTTGTTTGCATGGAGAGAAAAACCCGAGATAGGTGAACTTATCGCCAGGAAGTTCAATGGACCCAATGACGTCGAAATGGCTAGAAAGTACGTTGAAGAGTGTAATGGGCTCGAAAAAACCCGAGTTTTGGCCGAGGAGTACTGCCAGAAAGCCTTGGACAACCTCCGTCAACTCCCCGACTCCGATGCCCGCTCGGCTTTGGAGTTTTTGACCAACTCCATTATCACTAGAACCAAGTAAATAGAAATGTAAATAGAATTCGCCGCGCCACGACCGTCTTTATAATGGCTGTTTTCGCAACGAAAATTTTCACACCTGAAGATCACTCTCTACGAACATGTTTCTTGCCTTTTACCAGAAACATCCGGGCAGTGTCTTTGTTAAAGGTGACAGATCAATTTTTGGCACTCCCTCACGGCATTTTGACTTTCAAATGCCCTGTCTAGGTGTATGTTTTGAGGACAAAACGTATATTTAGTCGGTCTATGGGCGGTTCTATGTACAATTAGTAGTTTTTGTTTTTCAAATCCAACACGGATTTTCCGTATAGTTTCAAGGCATCTCTGATTCTCACGTATGCCTTGTTGGGGCCGGGGATCTGGCCCTTGACCACCAAGATCCCTTCGTCTCCGTTGGCGTATAACACTTCGTTGTTGAAAACGGTGCAGCTCTTTCCTCCCATTCTCCCGGCCATCTTCTTCCCTGGCAACACTCTTCCGGGGGTTTGGTTACCACCCATGGCCCCATGGGATCTGTGGGCCAACGACACACCGTGCGAGGCCGGCAACCCTGCAAAGCCGTGTCTTTTCATGGGCCCAGCGAACCCTTTACCTTTGGTGGTGGCTATCACATCGACCTTTTGGCCCACGGCAAAGTAGTCCGCACGTAATTCGGTTCCTATGGGGATGAAAGCGCCGCCTTCTCTGATCCTGAACTCTCCGATCTGTGCTTTTGGCGATACTCCAGCGGCCTCGAACACCTTCAACTGACTGGGCGCTATGTTTTTCAACTTATCTACGTGGCCCAACATCACCGAGTTGTATCCGTCGGTGGCGATGGTTTTGTGTGCTATCACTTCACATGCGTTGATTTCGATAACGGTGGCGGCGTGCTGTTCGCCCGATTCTGTGAACCACGAAATCATCCCTCTTTTGACTCCAAAAAGACCCGGTCTTTCAAGGAGACATTTCCTGTCGTTGGCATCTTCTAAAGAATGCTTAATTCTTCCGGGCACCGTCTTGGTGCTGGGTATGGCATGCACAGAGGTGAGCTGTGCCACGGCCCTCCGGAATACCTGTGGTTGAAGACTTTTAAACATGAAAAATTTGTAGAAGAAAAATTGAGTGAGAATTTTTTGTTTGGTGAGACTCCAAAAAGCATTCAAAATGAGCTTATATTCATTCTATGTACATGCCTAGCCGATGGACGGGCCAAAAGCTACGTGGGTGTTACTCGTCGACTCTATACTACAATACGGTTTTCTGTGGAGCGGGAGATGCAAGCTGTGGCTGATCAGACGGCATTGTCGATGTTTTCTTGCCATATCAACATGGTTCACATACTGGTGTTCATGTTGGTGTAGTGATGCAAATAGAATCAAATGACAGTTAACAACTATCGAATTTGTTTCTGCACCACTAAGCAGACCCGAAAACCACCCGATGTCCCATTTATGCCAAATGTGATCCAATCACTTGATCTTCTTCTCCTTCAACCTAATGGTCTCCCCATTCACAAAAATCCCCTTCCCCTTGAACGGCTCCGGCTTCTTGAATTCCCTGATACGTGCAGCAAACAATTTGACTTGCTGCTTGTCCATTCCTTCGATCAACAATCTGGCTGGATTAGGCGCCGTCACCGTGAGTTCTTCGGGGATCCTGAGCTTGGGCGTGTATGGGTATCCCAATTTAAGGGCCACAAGCTTATTGCCTTCGTCGTCGGTCTCCAAAAGCGCTCTGTAACCCGTTCCTACGAACCTTAAAATGGCCAAATGACCTTCAGTGGTGCCAATAACGTGGTTTTGGATCAATGCTCTGGAAGTACCCCACATGGCTCTTTGCACTTTGTCTTCGGGCTTTTCTACGGTCACAGAGATGGCGTCCGAAGCGGTGTCGATCTTCACGAAGCTTGGAAGTTCCACTTTCAACACTCCTTTGGGGCCCTTTATCACCACTTGTTGGTCCAAGCTAATGGTGTCTTTACGCTTGGTGAATGTTTTGCAGAATTCGAACGGGATTTTCTCAGTGGTGCACGTAACACCTTCGGTCAACCTAATGGGCTGCCTTCCAATGTTGGAACGCAACACGCTGGAGGTGCTCAAACAGCGGCGGCTTACGTTGGTGAACATGGTTGGAAAATTGTTAGCGAATGAAAAATTCTCAATGTCGGTTTCTGTTGATGTCGCATTTTGAAAAATTTACCTCATCGCCATGGTAAGACAATTGAAGCATCATGAAAAGAAGTTGTTGAAGAAGGTAGATTTCCTTGATTGGAAGCAGGATCAGGGCCATAGGGATACTCAGGTCATGAGAATGTACCACATCCAAAACAGAGAAGATTATCACAAATACAACAGGATATGCGGTGATATAAGAAAGCTCGCTAACAAATTATCGTTGTTGTCTCCCACAGATCCATTCAGAATCAAGCATGAACAGCTTTTGTTGGATAAATTGTACAATATCGGAATACTTGCAACCAAGTCCAAAATCTCCGACCTTGAGAACAAGGTGACTGTAAGCGCCTTGTGTCGTAGGAGAATCGGTGTGGTGATGTGCAGACTTAAAATGGCCGAAACTTTGAAAGATGCCATTACTTTCGTTGAACAAGGACATGTCAGAGTGGGCCCCAATGTGGTGACGGATCCAGCCTTCTTAATAACCAGAAATTTGGAAGATTACCTCACATGGGTCGATAGTTCCAAAATTAAGAAGAACTTGCTCAAATATAAGAACAAGATTGATGATTATGAATTTACGTAGGTTAGGTACATGCATATTAATAGAAAATTTATTTATCACGTCTACTATACATTACTCTACACATTGTTCATCATTCTTCTGACATCATTTTTTCCGTTGGGTATCAAATCGTCGGAGCTCAGTCTAGTCATTTGTGGTTGTTGCACATATGGCTGAGGAACAAAATTGGCATATATATGGTTGTTAGAGTGGCCACTAGGCAACGAACCTGCTGGTTTGAATTTTCTTTGTTTGGTGATTTCTGTCACCGGATTCAACATCACAACTGACGATCTGGATAACTGTGTTGCTGATGGAACCGTTGGCGACGTTGACGAATTGCCAAATGCAGGTACTTGATTAGGTACTGGTGAGTTGATTGGTGAAGTCCAAACATTCTCGTTCTCGATCGGATTGAAAGGTTGTTTCATTGGAGGCGAGGTTGCAGTGTTCTTGGTCCTTGGTTGATAATCTGTATATGTTTGAATAGTGGATTGCCTAATATCAGAAGGATGAGGTAAATGCTGTAATGGTGGCAAGTTTTGAACATGTTGTTGGTAGAATTGCTGGAATCCTTCGTCTTGAAGATATTGCTGGTATTCTTGTTGTGGAGGAGCATATTGTTGGTTGTATGAACCGTCATATGGTTGTTTGGAAAGCTCATTGAAATCGGTGTAGATCGAAGATGTGGTGGTCATTCTCTTGTTGTAATCGGTGTCAATCTTTAAATTGTCATTGATCTTCAAGTATTGTTCCACATCTGGGACAGGTTGATCTGGATCCGGCTTGAATTCGTAATTGGCTTCGTATTCATTTTCTTTGGTAGAATTTTTACGTTTTATCGAATATGCTCTGTCGAAATACAACTTGTATACTGATTTCATCCTTTTCAACTCTTCTTCTTGTTCAGGACTCAACTCATCATGCGGAATGGGCTTTTCCTCATCATAACCTTCTGGGTATTCGCCATTGTCTTCTTCGTCACTGTCATTTTTAAGAAGGTTAAATGCAGATATTCTTGGTGATTTTCTAGCTCCAGTGTCTGGAACTGGCACCAAGTTGGTGATTGAGGTGCTTGCTGTGGTATGCTCATTATTTTCTGTGTTGACAGCAGAAAGATTGGCACTTTCGTTTGAAAAGTCAAAGTCACCATCTATCTTTTCGGCTTCTTCTTCTTGGTCTTCCTCAGCTTGAGGAACAACTTCCGCTGCGTTGATTTCCTTTTTGATTGGTTCAGAATTATCATCGAAAGGACTGCCAGTAAGCTCACGTTCTGGAGATGTGCCAAAGTCTGTCTGGTTAGCATAACTTTCGCCGGCATGGTTATGTGCAACGTAGGTGTCTGTATTAGCATGATCAACTACAGTATCAACACGATGAGCAACGTCAGCCGTGGATTCATTAGCCACAGGATGAAATTGGTCCGTGGTGGTATTGAAGGAATCTTGCGACTCGTCTGCATGGCTGACACCATTTGACAATTGACCCGATTCGTTTTCGTAATTAATAGCGAATTTTGGAGCTGGAACCACATCAGGTTCTTCATCACTGGATATATCCGAAGCGTCTTCGATTTGGTTTTCGGTGTCATCGATGTCGTTGTCCACAGTACGGTTGGGAATGCCTTCATAATCCTTTTGTTCGTACTTCAAGTTGGATTTTTGGGGCGAAACAGAATTAGCGTAACCATTAGGACGTGGAAGATAGTTGATGTTAGACAAACTGGACTCTCTGGTTCTAGGAGCAAAAGAAGCCCTTGGAGTCTGGCCGGCATAAGGACCGTTGGAGTTGCCGAAATCACCCAATTGTCTGGCGTATTCGTCCAATGAAACCTTGGACCCAGTTTGGTGCTGATAGGGCAACATGAAACTACCCACATCCGCACGAGTATTAGGAGCCAATGAGGCGTTCGACTTGTTGTATGCACCAGGGTATCTAACACTGTTTCTGTTATCGAACGGATCTTCCATTTCGTATCTTTTGCCCGAGACCGAAGGAAAGTCTGGCAAGGCGGTGGCTTCACCGTTTTCATCAAAGTCAGGGTCATGCTCCAAATCTTCTTTACGGGCCTTTCTGTAGTTTCTGAATAAAAAGAACCCCAACACGGCCAAAATGGCCAAAACTGGCAACCCTACCGCTAGTCCAATGGTAAGTGAGTCCTCAGAAACGGGCTTCTGGCACTCGGACGAGTGCTCTTTTCCCTTACATCTATCATCATCGTCATCGCTGGTCTTTCTTATGTATAAATAAACGAGATCAGCAACAGTCATGATGGTATTGAGGGTATCAATAAGTTAAATAGGGGAATATGTTTGATCGAGAATCGGCCTTTCTATGGTGAAATTGGGGCGATTCGATGGCTTGAAATCAGGTTGGGTGGTATCTGTAGAGGCAAAACTGATAGGCCTGTTTGCACGAGCGTGGTATCGTAGCTTTATGGGGAATTAAAAACGAAGGAATAACTAGCTCTTTAGCCAGTATAAAATAAACAGATAAAATTTTTCTGAGATTTGGACGCTGATTTTGTGTAACACGCGTGAAAATTCCGATCGCCAGGGCGCTTAAAATCGTAAACCAGTACTGCGAAATTCTTCATAGGCGTAGTTTATTTTTGACATTTTTATGAGGCGGGTTGAAGAACGTTCGGGCGATGGCTTGGACTAAGCAAAAGGTTCGAGGGGGTGTAAATCTATGATTTTAGGGGTTTTCATATTGTTTTTTCAATTGGCTTTCGTTGGGGTTTCACTTCAACGTTTCAATTTTCTCAGACTGTAAAGCTTTTGTTTATAGCCATTTCTACTTACAGTTTTCCTGAAACAAGTAAGAAAATTGACTGTTGTTATTTTCGAACCTGTAATGTCCAATAATACTCAAATTAGCTCTGAAAAATTACATTCTTTCTGATCATCACGTGAGTGTTTCGGCTCTCCTAATTGACCCTGGTGTATCTCTTTGTAATCATCGGAAATCTCCTGAAGAATGTACCAAAGCACGTCGATTACATCGGTGGATTATGGCGGACTCCTTTAGGTAAACCAAAAACTCAAATAGGCATTTAAGAAGCTTGGCATAAAGGGTGCTATGGTTGTCGTGAGGATTATTTAAAGAGGAGCCGAAAACCACTGAAAGAGTCGGAGTTGCATATTTTCAGGTGGTGACAATCTAAAAATTATAACCTATATCTATAGATGCCTTTATAGGAGTTTTGCCATGCTTGGAGTTCTGGAGCAAGAAATAAGTCAAAAACACTCTTTTTGCAGCCAAATGTAATCTTTGGTACTGCTCTCAAAATGATAGGGTTTCTCTAGAAAAAATAGTGGAATCAGACCATAAATTCTCTCTGTAGGATCGAAATGCACTCAATTAGGTAATTTGGTCTATTTTATCAATGTTATTCCTAGCCATGGTAATTGAATTTGGAAATTTTGAGTGTGCAAAACACAAACCGACCCAGACTGAGCCGCACACAAAACGACATAGGACGACATGAACACGGAGCACATAACCCAAGATTAAACCTTGTAATATCTTCAAAACCAAGGGCGACGAAGCCTTGGAAGTGGCATGAAATATATACTATATGTCCTTAGAGCATGCTTGAAATCAATTTTCGGAGCTCAAAAGCCCAGGATGCAAAATGAAAAATGGCCTAGGTTCATTTTTCAGCTCAAATGTCGCAAAATTTTCAAATGCATATGCCCAGCGAACAAGACTGCTGGACGCAGTATCGCATTGAACACAGGTACTCACCACACAAGGATGTATACAGGTCAAGTTAATGTACCATATTTGGTTGTATTGACGTTGTTAAGTGTCGAAGAAGATTTTGAGAAAATACGAGGCATGTGACGAGCCTACAGCTTAGGCCAAAGCATCTTGAAGGAACTCAAATTGCCCTAAAATAGATACAAATACATTCTTAAGTACATTTTTAAGTCGAATGTTAATTAACGACCTCTTTAGGAATCAAATATAACCTAATGGTAAGTGAAAACTCAGACTTAACTGAGCAGGTATAGAGTTTTATTTAAATACATTGAGCATATAAAGCGTCTATAAAATGAGGCATAAGCCAATGAGGAGTATCATAGAATGCCAAATTCCGCTTCTATTGTGTTGTGAAATCCATTGCGAGGTTTCTCTTGATTGTTAATTAAAGAAATTACACCAAATTACCAAATTTGTAACTGGTCGTAAAGATCCACTCTATGGATGGCCTTCTCTATGTTGTCCAGTAAAGCTTTTCTAACATCGTCATCAATGGAAGCATGACAACACGTGGAGAGTGCCAAAGAACCATTGGCTTCTTCAATGCTCTTTGTGACAATTTCGGCGATGTTTGGTCTGCCTTCTACAAAGGTAACATGTGGTAGTTGTTCCTTCAATTTGATGATGGACTCTTCTGCATTGTCAACGCTGTCTTTGTCAGAGTTTAATTCTTTGCCGGTTTTCTCTTCTTCTTCAGAATTATTCCAGAATTCCCTTACACCCAAAGCACCTCTGGTGACCCAGACGGTGTTTTCTATGTTATCGTGCTTCAATTGTTGTAATTCCTCGTAAAACCATTCGATACTGGAATATTCTCTAAGAATCCAATGGAAATTCACCTTGCTGTCGGGTTTTCTTAACATCAAGCTCTTGGCTTCTGCATACAATCCCGGTACACCATTACCACTGGAAATAAAAGTAGTGGTATCGTATTTGTGTAATGGGAAGTTCTTACCGTAAGGCCCTTCAACAGATACTTTGACGTTTGCCTTTTTACCTGGCTGGTTAGATAAGAACTGGTGCAATCCATGGGAAGCACCGCCCTTGACTTTCATGTAGAAGTTGATTGTGTTGGCTTCGACTACCTCATCCACAATGGTTAAAGGATGTGATTGCCAGAACATACTTGGTTTGAAAAAGTAGATGAAACCGTGGGCTCCAGGGAATGTTTTCCAGTATCTTGGTCTTGGGACAGTAACCTTGATTGTTTCGTTGGCTTTCAACTCGAGTTTAGCGGTTCTGATACCAAACGCAGCCATCCTGAACAATCTGAATGCTTTGTCGAACACCCAGACGGACACAGCAGCAATTGTGAATTGTTGCACAGCAGAAGGTTTGACATGGATCCAAATACCTGCTAACATCACTGCACCAAAGGCATTATGTAAGAGTAAGAACAATTCGTATCTGCTTCTCCTCAAAAAGGACATACTGTGAACACACATGAGGGCTAAGAGGATACAAGAAACGTAACCCCATCTGACGTAGGGTCTTCCGTTTCTATCGTCGTAGTTACCTGCACCTTTACCGTTGAAGGTCATACCCACAGCATGCACAATCGCCAACAAGGCTGTCAATCTGGCCATCCATTTGTGGACCAAAATGAAACTGGAGTACTTCCAGCCAGAAACCAACTGCAAGATGTTGTTTCTTCCAGCAAATAAAATCAACGTAGGCATGATGAACAATACAATGTAGCCAGCTCTATCACCAATCTTTCTACCGATTTCACCCCATCTGTTTTTCCAAATGGTGTTGTTAGGATTATGCTGATAATCACTGACCATGAATGCAAGCGCCAATACCCACCATCCAGCAATAGTGATCGATTCCCATCTGGTAGGAATAAGAACAGGAAAGATGTTGAAAACATAGTAGTAATCGTTGTGGTGTCTGCCAAAAGAAGCAGGTAAGGTAATATGTTTTCTGAATTTGGTGACGATGCCGCCATGGACCTTTCTTACGGATGAGGGAGTGATATACTTTATCAAGTCCCACACACCACTAAGAATGATTAGGAGAAACCAGTAAGCACACAAGGCAATACCGTAGTATCCAGCATAATTATAGTTCACATACCTACCACATTGGGAGTTTACCGAAGCTTCCACATAGGCCTTGGACAACAAGGCGGGTTTGTAGTAAAGAGCAGTGGCATTAAAGTCGGGGTCAGTGGTGGTGTTAGTGAGGTATTTAGTGGCATTTTTGTAAATGGTTTCGAAATCGTCCTCAGTAAAGCCCACCTTGGCGTTACAATCATCGATGTACTCTTTGATAGCATGCTGGTTTTCGGTCAACTTAAGACACTGAATCATAGTCCCCAACAACTGGGGATTGCTCTTATCGCAATATGGAGAGGCATCCTCTTCCTCAAAGTATAATGCTGTTTTACCAACAGCACTGGAACATGCAAGCACCGTAAGCTTCAGTCTACGATAAAATTTATAACCATCTGTATACGCATAAATATCAGCAGCAGTCACAAGCTGCAACAACAACAACAAGGTTGTTAAAAACTTCATTGAATTGGGGGCGGAGTTCGACAATACTATACAATGGACACCCTGTCTGTTAAATAGGAAGCGCCAAAATCTGAAAAAAAATACTTTAAGTCTAGAAGTGTCAAGCCTTTATAAGGAGCGGAACCAAGCACCTAAATTAGCCATAAAATCTCGTCTATTGTTCAGGCGCATTTCATAACCAAGAAATACTTTGGCACAGCCAATTAGAGGCATACACCTCGTTGATGGATCCGATATAAAACATGAGGTTCGGAGCCCGCGGTCTTTGACATATTTTTGACACTGGGATAAAAACCATGTTCGTTGAAAAAGAGCCAATAGTTTAATCGTTCAATGTAATTATTGACGGAGTTGCAAGATGCAGATGATAAGGTTGGTTTACGTCCTACAACCCTGTCAAACTTGGGCCGGCAAAAAAACTCCCATACAGGCCCTTTGGTTGCTTATCTGCTACAGGCACTCTGGGTTATCAGATTGATCAACTGGTCCCGGAAACGGACGAATAGACATGCAATACAGAAAAAATTTTCTTGGGAGTTTCATTAGTAATCTTAGTAACAGCCAAAAGCATTCAAACTTTTAAGGTTTGTTATCATTATGTTCCGTGGCACCATGCTAGCACCCATATGAGTTGTATAGCCCCCTAAACTTGCAATAGCCCGCTAGAGGGTCATGGCGAGCCAAAAGGTGGCTCATTCCCCGTGCAGATTTCCACCAATAGCACATGCGCCTTCTATTAATAGCCCAATTCCGACAGCAAAATGCACGAGTGCATTTACGCCTGTCTATTGGGGTAAAGTTTCCGCAAAAGTATATTTTAACTAGGCCCACGAACGGCACCAACACTTCAATCTACCGGTGTGAAAGATCCGGAACCAGTCAGAAACCCCGGCTGCTAGGCACACTAGCACCCGGCATGGTGACCGACCTAGGGCCAAGCATTTTGATTAGGTCAATGACGTTTCATGCATCTAGCACCCAGCCGACGTGCAGAAAAACTAGGCATGCCAAAAACAAGCCACAAAAATACGACTGAGGCCTGGGACCGTACGTGACACTGTGTGCCCCATCCGAGCAGCTTGCATGGAAGGGGGATCGTCGGTAGGCAGTTTTGGGGTGGCTATGATCGTTTGGGATGGGATGACACCAGCGCAGTGGCTTAGAGAATAGGGCAGTGTGGTGTCATTGAGCCAATGTGTCAAATGTGCTTGGCTCTATTTGACGGCAGGGGCACTAAAGGGGTTGGCAAGATCATTTTGACGCTTGTGTAGATTGAAACAACTGGCCGCTTAATGTTTGGAAGAAGAAAGGTCAACTATGCAGTGGTTACATGTGCAGAAGATGCAGCCAACGGAGATTATTTTGATTGTGCGTCGGAAGGACTAGTTATGTCAGTGAACAATTAAAACAGCAAATTGGCGTGGATGTATTTTCTGATAATACGAGCAAGCACAGATACTGTACAACGTAAAGGAATCGTTTCACCATGCTGTCGGTGGTTAGTAGGACGGCTGAACGATAGCCGATACACAAATTCGAAACGGTTAAGTGGCGGAGATGTTGTTCCAAGACCATCCTGTGACGGTTCGGGATGATTGAGCTGCTCTCGGTTAGGTTTACCATGGTTACTGGGCAAGTTTTGTGGCTTGTTGATTTTTAGGTGGAATTTCATTCGGTAATTGGGTTAATTCAAGTGCTCAACAAAATGCTGCTGGAACCAGCGGCTCTAAATTGTATGTATTAATACTTTCAATATCCTATTTGCAGTATAGGCTGTTTGTTCGTGCAAAGTGTTCAAGATTCACGATAGTCGAGGACTAGGCATTGCTGGGTTATTCCAGCAATAAAGGTTTGTCGGCGGCTTTTTGACTACTGGGTCTTTCGGGATCTTTCGACATTGAGGGACGTTTGTATTGGGGTATTTAGACATTTGGGGCTTATTGGTAGGTCTTTCTGCTTTCTCTAAGCATGTCTTTGGACTTTTTAAGGGCCTTTGCACGACAAATACGTGCTATATACATGCAAACCATTAACGTCCACCCCATAGATGTGCAATTTGAAAGTGACATCAAATACAATGCTTGCTTTCATTAGAAGTGGTTCGATTTCAGGTCACAACACCCATTCTCCGAAATACCTCCTAAATACACCAGCTAGCTTACCCTGGCTTTCAAGACTGCAAATTTCACCCTCCGTAAGCATCCGCTATTCAAGGTGCTTCTAAACTTTCAAAAGGTCAAGATACGTTCGAAGCTCCAACTAAGATCGTCCCGACTCGAGCCCTACTTGATTTAGATCGCCTGATGTCAGCGTCACATCTCCATTTCCATGGTGTGCTTCTAGCAAAAGGCCAAAATCAGTGTTAAGCATTGCCAAAACCGTCTTAATTCTTCGCATGAACTCCTCAGATTTCTTCCATCGTCATATTACCAAACATCTCCTCCAATTCCTTTTCGTACTCTTCTGCTAACATTTCATATTTCTCTTGTTCTTTCAAATCTTCCAACTCTTGCTCCTCTTCGAGCAATTGGTCCAAATCTACTGCTTTATCTTGCGCATTTGCCTCTTCTTCGTAATATCGTACATAATCTTCGGTCTTTTGTTTGTAATCTGTTTTTTCTCGAATGAAATCAAGCTTGGTATTCCTATGGCGTTGTCGTACCTCATTTAGACGATTGAACTTATTGCGATTGCTGGACTTTGTGTGTGGATGATTTCGTATATTCAGAGCAGTTTGTGTTAGACTATTCAAGGGATGGTAAAGGTTTTCTGCCCTGCTTTTCTGAGCGCTCAGAAGTCGTTCTATCGGTGTCTTATCTTGATCTGACATGAGGCTAAAATGAAAATTCGCGTTACTTTTGGTGATGACCACTTTTGATGAAGACTCCGAACCGTTGATGTTAGAGGTGGCGGGGAAAGTGGCTCAATTGGCTGGGGATGTATTTCCAAAATGTATTGCTCAAAGTTTCCCGTTGAAAATACGTCTTGTAAACGAAATCACTCACTTTGACCTGTTTCTCAGCTTGATTGATGCCAATATTGGCGATATGTATAGTGATGTATATGGCGATTGGAAAGACGATAAGAGGACCGAAATGGCCGAATCCGGATTGGTGTATGTATCGTACGCGTCGCCGGAAGGAAAAGTAATGGCGTTTGTGTCACTAAAATTGGTTTTGGATCATGGTCTAAAAGTGCTATATCTCTATGAAATCCACGTAGACGCTTCAATCCGTAAGAACAAAATAGGAACACAGCTAATCACAAGTTTCCACGATCTAGCTACGCTACTTGAGCAATCGCAAGATCAAATTTTGAGTTGTAAAGCCACAGGATTGACTGTTTTTGGTGCAAACACCATCGCATACAAATGGTATCGAAATTTGGGGTACCATTTGAGCCCGAATCTGCCTAAAGATAGAGCTTTAAGGAACGGAAGAGTCATACGGCCGGATTTCTATTTAATGAGACGCAAATTAAGCATTGACAAAACAGCTTGACGCAAAAATGGCTTCAAAGAAGTCACATAGTTGTACTTGATCTCTCAAAACGAGAGTTTAACCATAAGACATAGGGTGGCTAATAGTTTCGACAACACGAAAACTTTTATAAAACTTTTACAAATCAATATATGCATTACTTTTTATCTAAAACGTTCACGTAGCCTCTACGTGGTCCTCTCTTAGATTTTCTACTTCCTACACTGGCAGTTGATCCACCTAAAGAAAGCAAATCATCCAACCCAGCGTTTGCAAGTGTTTTGGGGGTCGACGACGCAGGTGTAGATGATGGACCTGGCGGACCTCCTGGTGCTGGTGGACCTCCCGGTGTTGAAGTAGCGCCTGGGGCCGAAGGTGCAGCTGGAGCTGATGGTCCACCAGGTGTAGTTGATACCTCTTTCGATGGCATTGGCGATGGAGTAAACCCAGTAGGTGCTGGTGCATTATTGGTGCCTCCTGGTGGTCCAAAATTACTGCTAGGTCCACTAGCCGGTCCTGGAGCGGGTGTTGGATTAGCAGGCTTTTTGGATTTTGGTGGTGGAGGCGGTGCTTTAGCTTTCAATTGTTCTTCGATAGGAATATCTGGGTTTATCCACATTTTGTGTTCGTCACTATAGACAAGCTTGTTTTCCAATCCCAATTTTGCCCTGTAGACTTTCTTTTCTCCTTGATCAGTACGCCTAAACATTGATGTGAGCCATCCGCTTTGGTTACCTGGTGTACGAGCCATAGATGCAGCCAGCTTCTTATTGGTGACGGCTCTTTGTGCCTTTTCCAATTTTTTCTTCTTGGTGTCCCTCTCGTCGTCAGAGTCCTCATCTTCGTCTACAACTGGCACGTAATCTTGAACAGTATCATCATGCACTTCGTACTGTTGATACATTGATGACTGCTGAGATTGGGACAATCTGGACGAAAAAAACCCACCTCCTAATCCACCTATGCCTCCCACAACCGAATTGGCCCTGGTCGTAACGTCAGGTGAACCTGGGATAGGAAAGTCACCAAATGACGAGTCGATTGCAGAAGGTGGTTGATAAGGATTGAACATCGAGTTATTTCTTGGTGACTTGGGCGAGTTATCAAGCGTGAGCGGAATCTTAGGCCTCGGAGTTTGAAGAATAGATTCCTCTTCTGCTTCAAAGCTTTCATCAACGTTGGTTGGTTTGAAATTGGTTTCAGCTTGAGGCATTTTATTAACATGACTGGGTCCTTGGGGTGGGTTTGCAGATGCACCAGCATAATTCAGAGATGGATGAGGTGCCAGTACGCTTTGTACAGGTGGAACAGCATCATTACTCATTTGTTGGGGCTGGGCTGGTGCACTAATTTGACTGCTTCCTCTGATTTGTGGCGGTCCTGCTAAGACCTGCGATGGTGGCTTTGACGGAGTATCATCTGGCAAAGAATGTGGCTCAGGTAACAATCCCTCAGCTGGTGAAGATTGTGCTGGCGGTAAGGAAAATTGACCATTCTCATTAGATGACTCTTCTTTCTTTTGTGTAGCTTTCACTTGCTGTTGTCCTGGATAGGCATAATTAAACATGTCAGCACCATCTACTTTTGGAGCTATAAATGGCTTGGCTTGACCACTATTATACTTATGCAGTGGGGCATATTTATTTGATTTACGTGCGCCAGGAGCGTAAGGATTTGCCTTCTTAGGCCCTGCAGTTGGTGGAGCTGGTGGTGGCTTTGAAGGAGATTCTGATTGATTTGATGCAACCTCTTGTGCCTTCTCGTGCTTAGCCATACCAGGGACACTGAAATGGTCAGAGGTAGGTGGTTTGGGTTGAGAAGCTTTTTCTAGCTCCGGTGATTCATTTATAGCATTAATCTTTTTCTTATCCGGAGACGTTGATAAGTCGCTACCACGTCTAAATTCTGGGTAGTCCATTGAAATATCACTTTGAATAGAAGGTGAACGTGCATGATTACGAATGTCAGGGTGAACGAAATCATTTGAAAGCAAACTTGATATAGATGGCCTTTTCTCATTTGATGATACACGAGCAGAAGGTGCTGAAGTACTCACAGAATTGTTTGCCACATGACTACTGGCTTGTGGCGGAGGGGCATAGTTTGACAACGACAGTGTAGAACCATTACCTGCTTGGTATACCTTAGGTATTGCTCTGTTCACAGGCGGTCTTGAGCTGGCTCTTCTGGGTTCTACCAAATTCGAAGACGATGCATTAGAAGGCGCATACCTTGAGTTGGATTGATAAGGTGCTTGGATCGGTTGATTGAGAATAGAAGATTGATTAAGTGCAGGTGGTTGGTATGACAGCTGGCCTGTGGAGAATTGTGCAGTCTGACCACTAACGCTAGGAGCACTAGGTTGGTAGCCAGATTGTGGTGATGCAAATGGATAATTATTGTCGACAACTTCTGAGACGGGCGTTCTGACTGGTAATTGGAAGCTACCTTGTCTATTGTTCATAGATGGCGAAAACTTACTCGAAGGCATTTGGGGTTGTGCAGTAAAATCGAGCACCGAGCCCACTCTAGAAACGGATGGACTAAACTTGCTAAATACTCCTGTGTCGTTTGGTTTAGAAGGTTCTTCTCCACCAATGAATTTATCCAAGTGTCCCCACATTTTGTCCAAGTTGACTTTAGAAATTTTACTTCCAAACCAACCAGAATCTTGAGAATCACCCTCTGATATACGAACCATAAGTCTCTGGAATTCACTAAAAGCTTGCGAGTTGAAAAATGGTGTTCTACCGTATTGTTTGAGAAGGCTGCCTAAGTTGTCACAGTATTTCTGAGCTTCCAAAAAGCATCCATAATCGGCCAAAACCTGGGCATGTTTCAACTTCAAAGGTAGCAAATGAGGGAATCCGCTTTGGATACTGTTTGTAGGATTCAATTGAGTGGCATATTCGTAGATTTCTGAATATAATGCACTAGATGTGAAAGTTCCTACGTAAGAGAATCCCTCATTTGGCAGTGCCGCAACAATCAATGGAGCATTCGAAAGTATGCTACATATTTCGAAGCCTGAGTAGTTTTTAGCAGTTCTCAAGAATTGGCCGAACTCAAACAAAAAGTCCATCGTGGCCTTATTGCTATTTAGCAATAAGACTGATACCAACTCTTTCCAATGCATTGAGAACCATTCGCCCTCTTGAGTCACGTTTTTCAAGTCTTCAATAACGCTTTTACCATTACCCGACATAATCTTCAAGAGGATGGGCATCATGTGATGAACCTTATTAATAGACTTTTGGAATGGAAAGGTAATTCTTGCGTAATCAGATGCCACCTTGTTAAAGTGGTCCTGGCTTACAGAAGAAGCCAAAATCAATGAAAGTGCCCAATCACCCTTCGAAACTGCAAATCCAACAGCTTCTTCGAGTCTACCGGTTTGTATCAACAGGAAAGCATAATTAATACCGGCTGAATCAAGCTTAAAAGCATTAGGTGAAACTCCCAGAGATGACAAGTTTTCTGGGTTTCCGGTGTTATAAGAAAGTGTTGGATTCAATAATGATGACACGGTCTGTTGATACTCTTTTGTAGTAGTGTTCCCATCGCACTTTACCAATTCAAATAACAACTGGTTAAGAAGAATCTCGTCACTGCTACTGGCATCATTGAGTCCTTGAAGACGCTTAATGTTCGAATCCAACCAACCTTCTAATTCCTTTTTCTTTGACTTCCCTTTAGACAAAGGTCCAGGGAAATTAGCTAAAGCATCTTTATCTGAGAATAAGGACGCGGAACTTCTAACATGGATTGTGGGTCCTGTTGCTTGATAAGTGGCCCCTATACTTCCAGGAATTACCACCGAAACATTTTCAAACTCACCCCAATGAAATATAGGAAATTGACGTTGAAGCAAAGCAGCTGGATTTTGAACCTTATTCAAGGACTGAGCACGGGCTCTACCGTAAGGACCAGTTTTGGGGTTGGACAAACCTCTAACACGATTATTAGGTGAGAATCCTGGCTTGTTTGGAGCATAGGCATGGTTCACATTATAGTTGTGATCCTTATTAGTCAACGTCATTCCTCCCAGTTGAGGTGGAATGTTGCCCATTTGAGGCGGAATGCTGCCCATAGGTGGTGCAACACCTCCCATTGGTGGCTGCATAGAACCCATTTGTGGCTGATTTGCGCCCATCTGAGGAATTCCTCCGCCCATTTGTACTGGCATATGGCCGATGCTTGGATTATTGAATCCAGGAGCATTTCCTTGTGCTGGTACTCCAGGTGGGACTTGACCACCCATTGGCGTGTGAAGATATGCATAGTTATTGTTCACTGGTGAAATACTAGTGGAATTAGGTACCGTTGGCAACGCTGGTGCGTATGGGTTTACTTCTTTACCCTTTGCTCCAATTAAAGACCCTGTTCTCGAGTGTTGTCTAATGTGGTTGCTTGGTGCATAAGGACCAGTGTTGGGTACATATGGACTCGTTTGAGAACCACTGGATGTCGTCTTTGTAAGATTAGTATTGAGCATGGCTGGAGATGGATTTGACACCTTTCTAATTTGGGTCTTAGGTGGAATTGGCCCTTGAGGGTATTGCACTTCTTGTTGTTTATATGAATCAGGTGGTCTGGCATAAGGGTTTACAGGTGGTTTCATCATCTGAGGTGACTTGATTGGAATTTTGGGTGACTTAGCAATATTTTGAGGCGTCTGTTTGGCAACCTTAGGTGTCTTTGCTTTTGCTGGCTTAACCACTGGCATTTGAATTGGCAAATCCTCGAAAAACGACTTTGAAGATTGAACACTTGCTGGAGCCAGTCCAAGAGCCACCGACGAAGACAGATTTTGGAGGGATTTTGGTGGAGGTGCAAATGAACTCGAACTTGGTTTGGATGATAACGGAGGAGGCATTGGTGCAGTCTCGTTATTAGATACAGGCGGTGTTGCAGAACTATGATCCGACTCGGACTTCGAGGGTCTTTGCGGAGCATACTTTGGTCTGCTTGGTTTGACTTGAGGCATAATATCTACAGGGAAATCGTAAGCATCATTTTTCTTCTTGTTCTGTTCCAACTTTTGAATAATCTCTGGCTTCACAGCGTTTGCTGGAGGTGCAGGTGGCTGGTACTGTCTTTGGGGATTTTGAGTTGGTGCATACTTGGACACTTGAGGTTTGGATGTGGCTTTTTGAACAACCTTAGGAGCTACCACTGGCGTTGGAGATTCATCCAACAAATCGTCATCAAGAAGTAAGTCATCGTCTAAGAAGTCAAAACTCTTTTGTTTATGTGTTTGAGGATTTGTATCTTCTATCTTTACGTCCTGAGTTGGTGCTTCGGTCAATTCTTTTTGACCTGCAATCTTCTCCAGCTTTTCTTCATTTTGAGATGCTGGTAAGTCGTCCAATTCATCCAAAAACTCTTCATCGGTGAAGATTTCATCAAGCTTATCGAAAGTGGCCATAGCCTTGGCGTTCTCTTCGATGGTTGCATGTGAGATGTCTCCCTCATTGAGCAAGGAAGTTTCAGCCTCATTTTGTGGGGTCTCATCCCAAGGAAGCTCGACATTGCCACCTTCGGACCAGAGTTGATTGTGAAGTTGTTCATTCTCGGTCAGGACATTGGAATCGTCTTGTCCAAGTTCCACTGGTCCATCTTCCAACCCTTCTGCTGGGTGCTCAACTACCTCTTCAGTTGCTTCAATTGGCTGTTCAGCCGCCTCTTCAATTGATTCTGTAGTTGCCTCTTGAATTGGCTGTTCAGCTGCCTCCTGAATTGGCTCCTCCGCTTGCGTGATCTCTATCGTTGACTTCTCTATTGGTACGTTTTCTTGCTTGGGTTCACTTTGAACAGAATCCCAGGGCATCTCAGCTATTTTCTCCTCGTGATCCCAGGGCATGTCTACCGTCTTCGGTTCTTGGTCCCAAGGTAAATCTGTTTGCTTATTCTCACTTGCCCACGCAAGAGATTCATCTGCTTTAGAGGGTTCTGGGTTGGTTACTTGAGCCTCTTCCTGTATAGTTTGGGTTTCAACACCAGAATCAGGTTGATCGTTAGGCTGATGAAAATTAGCCTCGACTGTTTCTGCCTTTTGCTCTGATTCCTCCCAGGGCAATGCTTCTTCTTTAGCAGCTGGTTCGTCCCAAGGCAATGACTGTTCCTTAAGGGCTGGTTCGTCCCAAGGTAATGCTTCTTCTTTAACAGCTGGATCGTCCCATGGAAGCTGTGTTTCGGATGCAGAAGGTTCATCCCAAGGCAAAGCTTCTTGTATTGTTTCTACTTTTGTGGCCTCTTCCTCCGCACTAGGCTTCGTTTCTTGAGGAACCAATTGATCTGGATCGGGTGCAAAGTCTGTAGCAGGGTTTTCAAGACCGAGTTCATCTCTTACTTCCCCGGTGGTTTTATCCCCTATCAATGTAGGAAGATCTTCTTGAACAGGTTCGTCTATGACACCTGAATTAGCAGCCAAAGTCTGTTGATTTTGGGCGTTTGTGTCGACACTGTGACCATTGCCAACAGCATCAATTGACACCTCGCCGATAGCTTTCGTGACCAGCTCAATGTTTTCGTCAGCTTGATCCGACACTTTATTCGGATTTGCATGCATAGAGCTTTCGTTCAAAGACATCCTGAGTGCGCTGTGGTGCAATTGTTGTGTTTCAGTTGAATTGAACTAAAGTCTGATCTTGAAAATAGCGCGAACGATAATTTTCTACACGACTGGCGGCTGCAAATTGCACCAGTATTTTCATGATGTACATTAACTATATAACAGGGTTGCTGCGAGTCTAAGGTATCATCTTTGGACGTGTGAAATTGAGTGGATATTTTGCTAGTGCAGGTTCTTGTGGATGAATTGGGTCCTTTAAGGTATTCCAGCTCTAAAATTAGATGCACCTTAGACTCGGAGGTTCATCACATTCACTGAACGCTACTTCTCTTCATTGTATTAACGTTAGAATCGAACGATAAATATTTCCAAACCAATCAACTGACCTAAGGGAATACTTCTTTTAGCCACTTTATTTTTTTAAAATCTTCAATGACATCCAGGTCTCAAAAGATATCGTTTTCGTAAGGACAATTTAAGCTACTGTGTCCGTCACGCTCACAAAGACCACACCAGTTCTCTCTTCCTTCACTTGGATCCAAGTCCACGTCGGGTTTATAGATTGGTAGATCGCTGTGAATGGAAACGCTCTCGTTGTCGCTTATGCGATTAAGCGTAGAGCTTTCAAGTGCTCTTTCCAAACGGGTTTGAAGTCTCTCATTTTCGTGCTTAAGCTTCTGCAATTCCTCATCCTTAAAGTATATCTCGTTGTTATGTATTCTCAACATTTCGTCGATATTGTCTTGGAGTTCAGTGAGTTCTTCAATTGATGGTTTCGCATCCAATTCTTGCCTGAGTTGTTCAATCTCTTTTCTGTAAGAAAGTTCGTTCATGGCCGCTTGGTCATTAATATTGAGTGAGTCAAGTTCATTGGTCAATGATTCCTGAAGTTTACGTTCAAGCTCACTGATGATATGCTCTTTCTCCTCTAGTTTTTGCTGTAATTCAGCAGAATCATTGGAACTGCTTTCATTGGACTTTTTGGACTCGAGGTCTTTGATACGTTGTTTCTGCGTTGCACTGTTTTGATTAAGCTTAGAAAGCTGTTGGTTGAGGGCCTTTATTTCCTGGTCTTTGAAAAACATGTCTTCTTCAAGCTCCTTGATTTTATCATCAGTGACTACCGGTGCATCCGTTTTGTTCGAATCCATAGTCGCCTTAAGGTTCTCCAATTCTATAGTCAAATCAGCATTTTGCGCCTTCAATTGCTCCAATTCCTTCGTTTTAGGCTCATGTGACTTGACTTTCTCATCGACAAGCTTTTCGGCTTGAAGAAGTTCTTCTTCTTTCTCTTTAAGTTTCCTTTCCAAGGTATTCACGCTTCGTTGTCGTTCCTCTTCCATTAAGCGTACTTTTTCCTTCAATTCGGTGATTTGGTCGCTCAATCGGTTAATTTCCACGTTTTTATTCTCAAGCTTCTCGAACAGGTGTTTCCGCTCCAAGTCTCTTTTAAGCTCTTCATTCTCCTTTTCTAGTAACTGCGCATTTCTCTTAAACTCCTGAAGAGTTTCAATTTCTATTGTTAGTTCATTAATTTTGTCGTTAGTTTCATTTTCTGACGGAAATTTGTGCACTTCCATCAATTGGCTCGAAAGATACTCGATTTCTCTCTGTTGATCCAAAATCTTTTGGTTTAATTCCTTATCGGTGGCCATTTCGGGTATTTTTTGAGACTCCTCCATTTGTTTCTGGTGTGAAGCTTCGAGCTCCATCTTGGAACTCAAAAGATTGTCGTATTTCTGTTGCAAAGCAGCCAATTCATTGGAGGTGGCTTCGCTGACTTTCTTTTGAAGTTCTCTGATTTTCTGTTCGTAAAAGCTTTCATTCGCCTCATAAGTGTTTACCATCAAGTCCAAGTTTTGTCTCCAATCCTCTCGGGCGCTTTCGAATTCGTTTCGGATTTTTTGGATCTTCTTATCCTTATCGCTAAGCTCTGTTTCGTATTGTTTCAATATGGGTTGCAATTCTTGCACGGTATCCTTCAAATCATTCAAAATCGACGTCTTCTCCGCCATGTCCCGCTCTGTCTTCTCGTACTTGGTCCGAAGGTCCAAAAGCTCTTGTTCGATATTATTCAGTCCATTGCTATATCTGTTCAAATTGAGTGAATGGCTACGATAACCGCTATTCAACACAGGGCTACGATTGAAAGAAGATACTGAGCTGGTCCTGGACCGATTGGTCTGTCTTTTGGCCACACTTAGTTGACCGTACGAACTTGTGGGAGGACTCAGAAGCATATAGCGTTTAGACCCATCTGTAGCCCTAGCAGACTCGGAATTTCGGGCAGTATCTACATTTCTGCTCATTCCTCGTGTCACATCTGCACTATATGGCCGAGGAATCGCCAGTGTACGATCTGGCGATGGCTGTAGAGAATCTTCGTATTGTTCGTCTGAGATGTCATTTATCATATCACGAACATATTCAATATGAGGATTGACCTGCTTCAACCGCTCAAACGGCAAGAACAACCCACTTAGAGGCTGCTGTACATCAAAATATCGTATTCCATCGACATCCCCGTTGTTTTTCCCTCTGGTTAGGGCTATAGGCCCCAAGAGCTCGATGCCAGCGAACACCCCGTTCTTGCCATGTATAGAGCCAAAATACCTAAGAATACCTTTCCCCCGGGTTCCAGGAACACTCACTTGCGTGCCGATATAGTCTACCATGGGCGTGATAAGCAATTGAAGTTTTCAAATCAACCTTAAATACGGTTGTTTGGTTGCAAATTGCGCGTATTGTCTGAGTTAGACGAGAGTTTCACACGGCAATGAGGGTTCTTAGAGATAGCAGAGCGATCCCGATTGAGAATATGGGTTACTGTTTATGACAGGTATGCTACTACAGGGAGAGATGTGTGCTATTTATAGGTGTACAGATCGAAAACTACAGGAGTTTTTCGAGGCTGATGAATTTTTGGCTTTTAGTTAGCAGCTGCGACAACGAAATCCGGGACTTAAGGCCACTGGTTGTCAACTCACTCACAGGCTCAGTTTTGCTGTTTTCGATCGTGCTGAATTCACTTTCTTTGTTTTGAATCAACTCGTTGATATGGTAAAGCACCTGGTTGACATTGTTGATTGTTACGGAGCTGACATGTGCTTTTAGAGGGAGCATTTTCTGGATGATGGTTTCTTTATCTTGAATGATTTTGGCCAATTTGGCTCTCAATTTCTTTTGGAGTTGTTCGTTTTTGTAGTCCAAAGGATACGAAGAGGGTGATGTGATGTCACTGAGGAACAATTTCAACTGGATAATGGCCTTATCGATCTGGTACTTGGTCACGTTGTCGTCCTCGATGGTTGTTACGAGCGCTTCCATGAGTTGCAGATTAGACTTTAATATGTCCAAATTAGGTTTGTTTGCATCCGAGTGGTTCTTTACCTTGGTTTTCAATTTGCTTAGGTCGCTCATCTTAATGTTGGATGGGGTTTGCATTAAATCTTCGACTGGCAAGCTTGAAACCTGTTGATGACTTTCCATCAAACTCTTTAGTTCCGATACGCTGTCGGCGAACGAATCGTAACTTCCGTGAGTCGTGTTAACAATTTCCTTTATTTTGTGCACTATAGGGTCCTGTTCAAGTTCGGAAACGTCTTTGACCCCGTCAAAGTAAACATATTTTGGTTCATACACCTCGTCTTTGTTAAGAGGCTCCTTTGTCTTTGGTATGCTAGGTATAGCCTTGACAGCATCTATTGAGCGATGACTGGCTGGTTTGCTGGGACTTGACAATGTACTGATCCCAGATGGTGTAAATGCAGGCGTTTGGATTGGCTCTGACTTTTGTACTAATTCTGGCATTTGAGTTGGCCTTGGCTTCTGTACAGCTTTTTGATCATCTACTTTAGGCGCAGGTTCCGGTTGTTTCTGTGCAAACTTTGCAAAAGGACTCTCTGACTTTGTGCTAGATTGTAACTTTTGAGCACTCTCTTTGAAAGACCCAAATCCTTTTGAGCCGGCAGAATTAAATCCTAAATTACCAAGACCACTTGAAAGACCAAAAGCTTCTGATCCCTTAGAATTAGATTCTTTGGCGCCGAAACCAAATCCAGAATCTTTCTTAGCAGAATCGCTCTGAGATTGAGTTTGTCCAAAACTTCCAAATGGTGATAGTTTGGGAGGTGCCAGACCGAAAGGCGAAGGTTGGCCATTAGTTTTTTCCGATAATTTAGGTTCCTCTTTCTTCCCGATCAGTAAATCCCCAAAAGTGGCACCAAAAGGCTTTGACGAAATTCCATTTGAAGAGCCTTGAGAAACCTCAGAATCAGCTGCTGTTTCTTTCGTGTCACCAAAAATAGATGTGTTTTCTTTGCTTTGACCAAACACAGATTGTTTGTCTTTATTATCACCAAATATAGATGGTTTTTCCTTACTGTCACCAAATATAGATGGCTTGTCTTTGCTGTCGCCGAATATAGATGGCTTGTCTTTGCTGTCGCCGAATATAGATGGTTTTTCCTTACTGTCGCCAAATATAGATGGCTTTTCTTTGCCGTCACCAAATATAGAGGGTTTGCTATCCGAAGAGCCAAATACGTTATCTTTCCTGGTACTTGCAAAAGGAGATGCGTTGGCAAAACTACCGAAACTACTCCCACCTGTGGTCTTCGCTGTTGCGTTGCCAAATCCCGCACCTCCAAAGCCTGTGCTGCCAAAACCAGTACCCCCGAATCCAGTGCTTCCTGATGCACTTCCAAACAGCGATTGGCCGAAACTTGGAGCATTAAAACTGGTGGAGCCAAAGGTCGTTGAACCTGAATCAGGCTGACTGAACTTAGTTGGCCCTGTTGCGGCACTACCAAACCCTGAGGACCCGAAGCTTGATGATCCAAACGCATTTGTTGGCTCGTTTGCAGATTCCTTCTTTTCTATTTTTAGGTCATGGTGGTCAACTGGTTGTGTAGAAGCAGATATCTCTATAGAATCAGAAAGCTGGCTCTTAAGGTAATTGATCTCATCTCCGAGGCTCAAAAGTCCCTGTTTGTACTGGGAAACGTTAAAAATCCACCAAGAAATCAAGTTACCTTCATGTGTCAAAACCCATATTTTGGGTAATCCCTTGGCTTCTTCCAAAGCATCACATAACTCAGATGCCGTTGAATCCAAGTTGGTTAAATCAATAGCAAGTCCTACGGGCGATGCATCGTCACCAGTTTCGTCATTGAGAGGGAAATTGGCCGCTAATTGATCATCGGCTGGCATGAGAATGGCAACGGCGTCTTGTTTCAGCTGTAAAGTGCTTATTTCGGTGGCAGTCCCTCCTGTCACAAATGTCAAGCTCTCTTCGGGGCTCCATTTGTACAAAGATGCACCGTAATAGTAGTTTTGTCTTTCTATTGAAGAAAACTCGACCGCAACATCAAGTTCGTTCCATTCCTTGGAAGTTGTGTCAAATATATATGCTACGTGCAGCACGTCGTCGTCATTGAGAAACAGAAATCCCACAAATAACTGAGTATCATTGATAGGAATTATACCCACTGCGTGTGGTTCCTCCAAATCAACCAATTCTGCAGTTTCATTGGTGTCTTTAGCACAATTGTGTATCACAAATTTGCTCTCTGTAGAATAATATAGTATTGATCCGTCCTTGGACCAGCTGAAACAATCAACCTCTTCGGCGAAAATCTTCCCTGTGTCACTCTTAAGGGTTTTGGATGTGGTGAGTATTCCCACCTGCTTAGTGGAAGGGTTGGGAATGAAGTTTTTAACGTCTGTGGTGCTTTCGTGCACTTGTTTGTCATCTACAGTGAAATATTTCAACACATCACTATCATTGAACCACACTTTCAGTCCATCTGCACTGTGATGGACCTGATGAATGTCTTCGCCTTCGATCGTAATGGCAGTGTTCACAGTACCAGCATTCAAATCACTCATGGTGCCAAATTTGATACATTTGGTGTTGGAGCATGCGTATGTCTGGGTGATATTTGAAATGGAAAAAAGGTTAAGATCACGAGGCAACAGTTCAAAGTCCAAAGGCTCTTCAAATACATTGATACCTTTTTCGTCTGAGCACAAAGAAAGCCCAAAATCTTCAGAGATTACCTCTGACATCTATGAGTATATAAAATAAAGAGTGCGAAAGTACGCGATGGCTCTTAAAGTCGCTGGGTGCCGTCTACCACAAAACTTTGTGTGACAAGAGATGGTATAATATCTACCTTTGGAATCCTTGGGTATGTTTTAGTATTTTACGAGAAATCCAGCAGCTCAAACCACCAAGAACCATTATTTTGGCTCTAGATGGCCTATTTTGACCCCTTTTTCTTCGGAGTTTTTATATACCCTTCAGCATAACCCCCCTGTATCCATATATATATTTGTTGTCGCTATATATGCAAAGCCCCCACATCGTCGTCGAGGCCTGGTGCCCCTATTGTTGATACCTCAAGTGCGCATGATCGGAAGAAAATTTTTCCACTGGAAAAACCATGTTTGGATCTTCTTATGTTAGAACAGACGGTCTGGCATCGTCTCAGGCTCCTATCCACTTCAAAGACAAGGCCAGAAATGTGATTTATCAACAATTACCGCTCGTGGATCGCATATCCACGCACAGTCCGTCCATACGGTCGGCCCCCTCCAATCAACAATACAAGCAACTGTACAGATCTGTGAATTCGTCCATATTCAGCGGCAGAAAAAGCGTCCGTTCTGCACCATCATTGTATTCGAGCTCCACTGCCACCATCCCCGAAGATAGCGAGCCTATCAGCACCACTGTAGAGCAGTTGGTGAACGACATACAATTACACGAAAACTACTTCAGAGAACAAATCGACCACAAAATCGAAAACGGCGTTCTTACTATCACCAGCGACTACGAAGATATGTTTAAGATCTCCTTGGGTTCTGCGTTGAGCTACCAGAACAATCCCGAAAACCTTTTGGATTGGAATTTGAACGTCACCCGATGCAAATTGATCGTCACACAATTGCCTATGGTATCGTCCATTCCCGAATTTGGGTATTCTAATAGCTCATTGCCGCTTTTGGTGGGGGATTTGGCCAAAACTTGCCAAATAGTGTTGATCCAGCCCCAAATAAGTGACAAAGAGTTGATTCGTGCTTTGGTGGAAAGTAACGTTTACCAGGAGCACAATTTGGACGTGGCATTCAAAAAATCGGTTGCAGAAATCTCTGTAAAGCAATCAAGATTGCTTCAGATCAACCTGCCACAAAAGGAGCTGCCCATTATATCCGCTGACAACCAAACATTACTAAAATTCAAGTACAAGGAGATTGCCATTAGGAACTACCTTATAAACCTTGCAGCGGCTGCTACCACTGCCTATGAGTACAAAATGAAGTCTGACGAGATCAAGAAGGCCAGGAAATTGGAGCTCAGAAAGCCCAAATTGACCAAAGAAGAGAAGAAGATGTTATGGGATAGTGTTAGGCTGGATGTGTTCAAAAGGGCTGGAATCGAAGAGTAGGTGCTTAATTTCAAGGCCATGTTTGTATATAGTTATGCAGCATTACGAATTTAATGAATTATATGGAATATTTTGTTCTGCAAGTCTCTGTCCTCCGTGGTTCTTATGATGTGCTTCAAGAGCTCTACCATGTCATTAAGTGGTATTAAAACTCAGCCCAATACCACGGTACTAGTTTGTTCCGAGGTGTATCCACGTTTAAGGTTCAATTATGGCATTAAGGTTGATAAGAAGAATATATGGGAAGCCCTTTATGCCGTATTCCTAAACTAAAACTTTAAATAGCACCTAGATAAGAAAATGCAATGTCGCTGTCAGAAACATTCCACACCGTGCATGATGCATTCGACACCCTGCATTGAGTCTTCAACCGGTATGCAGTAGATTAGTGCTGCTTTTGGTACTACTTCCGACGCTATCTCAACTTGAGTTATGAACGTCAAAAATCAATTGTTTGCCCTTGACCTAATAAAACTGCTCCTCTTTGGCTCTAAACTCCGTAATGAAACTACAAGAAGCTTTGGATTCAAAGGAAACACCTTACTCAAAAGCAACAACAAGCAGAAGTAACCCGCTGGAACGACGTTTCAATCAATGTTAAATTAGCAAAGCCAATTCGGAGGGTGATTTTCAGATGGTTTTGAAAGATTTTAATGAAGAGAAAACAATCAGAAATAAAAGCTAAAGAAGAGCAGATCACCCCGGGAAGTTAAATGATACACATAGGCATATCATGGCGGCTGTGTCTAACTTTTAATGTCAGCGTGTATATAAATAAGCAAGTTGGTGAGTTCCTTATTAATGATACCTTTTAGTTATGAAAATCACTTTACCTTTTGTGTCTCTCGATGACCGTTTGGGTGTCTTTATGAAAATCCCATTTGCAGCCCAAAGGCTTGGGTGTTGACTTATACCGGGATAAATTATTTATGCCCTTTTTGTGCCTTTTAAACTCTCTTTTATTATTCTTCATGTTGTTTTGACATGCTGATGCTACATTGGGCCATTTGTGTTACTATGCTACCTTCGTCTAATACTTTCTTCTCATCGATTTGACTTTCTTGTAATGGGCTTTACCCCCGCTGGTTCGTTTTTCTTGCACTTCGCTATACTTTCTCTTGAAGTACTTCTGCGTATCATCATCATGCAATATTTCATCAACAAGAGTCTTACCTCTGGCGCTCTTCTTCATTCTGGCAGAATAGAATTCGGTATTTCCTTCCACGATGGTTCCCATGTGGAAAAACTTGGGGATTTCCCATTTGTCTTTCTTATAATGTCTCTTTGGGTCCAAAGCATTTCTCTGTTTGATGATAAGCATGTCTCTTTTAATAGAATCTGTGAGTTCTGGTGCTTTCATATTAAACCATTTTGCACCTGAATCTTCCACTTCTTTCTTGTTGGCGTTTTTATACACAATAGGATCATTTATACGTACTACGTCGGTGCGTTTGTTCTTTATACTATGATGCAAATCGGCGTCTATTTTGGGTAAATTGTCTACCTGTTTTTTGATTTTTGTAAAGTCATTAATTTCATTAGAGGATGCGGTGGAAGTTTCGTTCTTTAATTCTTCGAAAAGCTGCTCGAGTTTGAGTTCTGCGTAATTGCTTTCTGATGCAATACTTTCCGTAGTGGAAGCAATCTCTGTTTCGGATACTTCTGTTATAGGAGCTTCTAAAGCTTTGTGAGGAGCCATGAGATGAGGAAAATTTGCGATGACTTCGCGATGTGCGATTTGACTTGAGGTGTGGAGATACTTTGCGATAGTGGGAGAGCAAAAGCGAGTGCATGAGAGTCAATGTGCATGCGTGTTGTGACAAATGCTCTACTGGGTGTGTTTATTGTCCGATGCATATTTCATATATAAGAAATTGAGCGATTGTCAAGGTTTTTAATTTCTGGCGCTGGAAGGTGTACCATTCAGGATGCAAATTGGAGCTCTACAGAAGCACCTGGCCTGGTAAATTCAACTCTACTCTGCCAAAGAATACACATAAAAGCGTTTTGTGCGTGCAAAACTTGGTTTATGGTTACAAAAGGCCTTGTGTGGACAAAAATGATTGGAGTTGTCCGGCTGGTATGAAATCGACAAATAAATGCGTTTTAGAGTTCTTCACACTTTCAAAGCATCAAATTACATTAAATGCAGGCTCGTACTCTTTAAGACTCTCTAGGCCACGTCGGGGACCGCATCTTCCTCAAAATTACTGCTTCGAACCGATCTTCATCATTTCGTACAAGGCTTGATCATACTTATCGGGCTTCAACTCCTCTCTTTTTGGTATACTCAACGAAGCATTAGCATCAAGCAATATCTGTGTTTGGAGCCAGAGCTTTCTTTTCTCCTTCACAAGGTCTCTTAATTGATTAGTGGCAATTTTGTTAATCTTGCTGTAAGTGTTCAATCTGATCTTAAGCGCATCATGGTGCTTTTTCAAGACCTCTAAATCATCTATGGTGTCGAAATCGGGGTCCTCTGGCTTACCAAGTTTGTGTATCTGCTCGTTGATCTGCTTAATGGCTCTCACGTTCGTGGGATGTGCGTTTTCCGGAATGGTATTTTTTTTGTAGTAGGAGTCAAATCTCAATCGAGCCACTTTGTACTGCTTGGTGGTAAGCGGTATTTTGTAGATGCTTCCGCTGTCGTCGCTGAGCACATGGAGAAAGTTCAGAGAAAACCACCACGGCACACGGAAATCGTAGTCTTGTTCGATCATATTGATGAAATCAGCGTCGCTGATGGTGTCCTGGTTATCAAAAGCAGCCTCCATTCTTCCCTTTTTCACTCTGTCTTTATTAAGAAGCACGGCGTCTCTCAAAATATGGAGGTCGTGCACACCTTTTACGTGCTTTGCTAAAGCGTCCGACCTGGTAAAGTGCTTTTCACATTCAGGAATAGGACAAAAATACGGCTTTTCGCCGGTATGTGTTCTGCAATGTGATATCAACGCAAATCTCGACGGCTGCTCTAAACCAAAACGGGAACACCCCTCCCACATACATGTGTGTTTTGTGTTGGTGGCATTGACGTGAGCGTCGTTGACATGTCTCACCAATAGCGTCAAATTGAGGTGGTTTTTTTCGGTGCATTCTGCCCATTTGCACACATGCGTCTCCAACTTGTCATCTTTTTGCTCCTCGATGGCATCGCTGTGGAGAATGGAGTCGTCGGCTTCTGATTTGAGGTCCATGATGAAGAAATTTAAGCGCGAATATGAACTAGCACATAAAGTGCGGTGTGGTGTTCTGGAAATTGAACAGTACAGAACGTAGAGCGGCCAAAAGCACCTCAGCAAATGCTGCGTTTTGTGTACGTTGCTCTTTGTGGCCTAAATTATGGCGCCTCTCTTCTCAATTACGTTTATTTATGGCATAACCATTCTATTCAACCATATCTACATTGTGCACACATCTACACCAACAATTCATCCAATCTGGCAGCAGGATTGGTCTCAATGAAGTCCAAAGAAACTTTGTGTCCCAACAACTCTCTGATGTTGGCAACGTTGTATTTAATCATGGTGGGTCTTTCCAAAGACAAACCCCATCCCAAAACTCTCAAGTTCTTGGGCAAGCCCATGGCCTCCAACATTTCTGGTCTGAACATACCGGAGTTACCAATTTCGACCCATTTCTTCAACACTCTGTGGTAGGCAAAGATTTCCATAGAAGGCTCGGTGTAAGGATTGTAGGCCGCTTTGTATCTCAAGTCGGTGACACCCATCTTTCCGAAGAAATCATCCATGAAACCAATCAAATCACCCAAGGTGATGTCGTAACCGGCCATGACACCTTCGACTTGGTGAAATTCGGCCAAATGGGTGGCATCAACGGCTTCGTTTCTGAAAACTCTGTCGATGGAGAAATAACGTATAGGTTTTGGATCTTTAGCCAATTCCTTCAACATGTAGGCGGAAATGGCAGTTGTGTGAGTTCTCAACACCATTCTTAAACTTTCTTCCTCCTTCCATGGATATCTGTACCCAATGGACCCGTACTTACCGTCTTGATGCACCAGTTTGACGTTTTCCAAGTATTCTTTGTCGCTAGGCTTGTCCCCGACCTTAGGGTCCTTCAAGTAGAAGGTATCTTGCAAATCTCTGGCTGGATGTTGTTGGGGCACGAATAAGGTGTCGAAGTTCCAGAACCCGGTGTCCACGTATTGGTTGGAAGGCATCTCTATGAATCCCATGGAGAAGAAAATTTGTCTGAATTCTTCTCTGACTTTGTTTAATGGGTGTAAAGCTCCACTGGAAGGGTACACCCCCTCGGAGTTGAAATTGTATGGTTTGAACTTCAAGTCCTTCCAGTTGTTATTCACGATCATGTCGCTGGTGATGTCTGTTTCGAGGTTGACGATTTCAACAGAGAAGTTGTCGGTTTTGGTGATCTTGTAGCCAACAATCTTATTTAAGGAAATCAACTTTCTCTTCTTCAACTCGGCGAGCTCCTTTTTGTCATCCAAGCTGCCGGTTTCCTTGATGGTCTTTAATTGTTCAACAACTTTGTCTTCTGGTAACGAGTCCACTTTGGACACTAACTTGTCAGCGTCCTTACCAATCCATCCGTTTTTGAAAGCTTTACCTTGGCCTAATTTACCAACTTGGCCCAACTTGGTGTTAACATCTGCGATTTTCAATCCTTCCACGGACTTTATGACTTCTTGCAATACCCTCATTTCGTGGGATCCGTTGACTAAGAATTCATCGGCTTCTTTGGTCAAAAGGTACTTTTCGATTTCGATTTTGGAGAAGTTAATCAATTCTTTGGACCACAACGAGGTCAAATTTGAGTGCAACGTGGCGGCGTCGAGCTCTTTAAGCTCGTCTACGTCCAAGGTGTTGTCCACCCCGTCGTACTTGTCGACGATTTTCAATATTTGAGTTTGAATATCACTCATGACTCAATATGCTTAGAATTGAGATTTTTCAGTGAAAAATTTGCGGGATGTGTGGTACGCAACAGAGTGCGCGCATGCGTAGATATGGGGCTGATAAGGCTGGAGGCTCTTTTGGGTTGATAAGCTAACAATGTGCTCAGGTAAGCTTCTGATAAGTGTAGGTGTGTTTGGGAATGTATACAGATGTAGTTGGGGTGATTCTGGAGAATGTGAATTGAAAATTCAATTGCTGCAAAAAGTGTGAAATTCACATTATGAGCTCAAGAACACTATTTAGCGAAAAATTACTGAAATAAAGCACAATATAACCAAATACTAAAAGATAAAACAGTTAGGCAAAAAGATTTAAGAACACTAACACCACAAACAATAGAGAACGCAATCACAAAACACCTACTAAGTACCCAAACCTCACAAATCAAACCAAACTTAGAACATTATTCATTATCAAGCTAAACTAATAGTCTCATCTGTAATCCCTACCAAATCTTTCCATGTTAACCTTAACCCATTATTTAAATCTCTTTTCTTCCATACCACCTCGACGGTGTTCCTGGCCATTCTTACACTGGCCAATCCTCTCAAATTCTCCATTTCTTTGAACTTCTTCAAAATGAAATATCTTGAATCTTCACTTAGATCTGGCGCAACGGTCCCCAAAATGAACAACGGCCAAACCAATGACATGGTACAATAATCGACTTTTTTGATTTCGTTAATGACATCATTGACCAATTGGTTCAACAAATTCAACTTTCTGATCAGCGAAGTGTTGCTGTGGTAATTCAACTCCAACAAATCGATTCTTGCAAACAAATAAACCTTTGTGGATAATCGCTTGATGTCAGCAATCAACTTGATTCCGTGGTTCTTGTCGGTCTCCACCTTCAAATATTGGTTTAAGGTGTTGAGCTGATGTAAAAGCGAGTCTTTTGTCTCAAGAATCATCTTCTCCAAAATAAGCCTATTGTCAAGAGATTCGAATTCAAGCGATTCGTAGTATTCTCCCAATTTGGTGATATCGCTGATAAGACGAAGCAAGTTGGGGGAGCAACCCACTATCAAATCGATTTCGTTGTCTTGGTCGTTCTTCAATGTCTCGTACGTGGTAAGGTTGTCTGATTCGGTGGGTTTAATGGTTTCTCTCATAATATCGTGACTGGTGAGGTATCTGATGAAGAATCTCTTGAACGGATTCAATTCGTTGAGGGTGGAAGTGTTAATAAGCTTCTTGGCCCCCTCCGAGTGGATAATCCATTGCATATCGCAATCCGAGGAGATGTTTGAGCTACAAAGCACCAAAATCGTGCCGAAGACCTCCTCCCAATCGTTCATATTGGACGCCTGCTTAGCTTTGATCAACTGCGGCAAATCATTCAATACCTCTGCGTTGTATTTGTTGGAAATATCTTCAAAATCCTTGTTGTGGATCAAAGAGTACATCTTGGCACTGTAAGCAATCAACGCCTTGAAAACAATGCTAGAGGTGGTCGAGAGCGGCACCAAGTAATTCAAGTACGGGTTGTCCAAGGTGTTATCCCCATAACATATACAATTAGGGAATATCTTGTTGACCATGTAATCGTACGCCTGATACACCTTTTCGTAATTCTTTTCAGTGATCAAGCTGAAATTTAGCGACACCGAAGGGAGATACTGAACCGAGCTAAGCATGTCGTTGACGTTCCAATCGAAGTACGAATCCAACTTCAACGGGCTTTGGGGCTGGCTGGAAACCTTGCCCAACTCCTCCATCACATTGAAGAAACCAAGCTCGTCAGCCGGTTGGTCCTTCACGTTCTGATAGATCTGGATGGTCTTATCGTAATTTGCCTGACGGATACGCTTTTGGCCTCTGGGTTTAAAGTCATCGTAGGAGATGTTCAAGAACAAATCCGAAACCCTGGAATTGACCCATATTTTGTTAAGAGAGCTCAACTCGGTCAAAGTAAGCTCCAAGTCCTCGGCGGGAGCGGTTCCGTTACGCTGCTTGTTAATACGCTTTAAATGGTACGACCTGCCAAAAGAAATACCTCGTTCGAGGGCTTCGTCAAGAAATAATAATTTCTTACTGTACAGACAGTCTGAGCCCAGCTTGATACACTTCAAGCATTTGGGGTGGGTTTCATCACACTTGACACGCCTGCGCTTGCACACATCACAGCCATTACGGCTTCGTTTGTCGTTTTTCTTTTTCTTGATCGTTTTGCCCATGTAGAGAGAGGAAGAAATGTCAAGGATGATTTCCGCTCTAGAGATTGGGTGTGAGATCCGGGGGAGCACATCCGGGAGATTATCTAGACACTGCGACGCACGGCAGTGTAGACCGGACCCCACTTCCGGATCATCTCATCGCCTGTTCGGAATTGAATCGTCAACCATAAGCCTCTGGCCAAGGCCAGCCCACATGTCCCCGGTTTCCGTTGGGTTAGTACATTATGGCATGGTGGATGCGAGCGTTTAATGTGGAGAAAACTTCCACTTGTAAGGCATTTCGCAGAAGTTCGTTTAGACCATCCTATTTTAACGCTCGCATTGACCTAACCTGCAATTCCATGATAAGCCCTCCACGCAGATTAACTTGCACATTTCTTTCTATATATATATATGCCTCTGGCACCACCATAGTTCCACAGAGGTTGTCAAACGATGTCTACCGATTCTCTTAAGGATAAATCAAACGTAATGGTTGCTACTGATAGCTTTGAAAACATGTCCGAAGAAGCACACAAAGAAACCGGTGCCGGAAAATTGGATGCCTCTTTGGACGCTCCTGTCGATGATGCCACTTTGTTCGTTAATGAAAGAAGAGAAATGTACGCTGGGCTCACCGAAGAAGAGGAATTAAAAGCCGTTAAGAGAAACGATTGGATTTTGTTGCCTATGCTTTTCTTCACCTGTACTATGGGTGCTGTGGACAAAGTGTCTCTTGGTACGGCTGCTATTTACGGGTTAAGAGAGGACACACACTTGACGCTTGACCAATACTCGTGGTTGGGTTCGATCATCTTCATTGGGTCTCTTTTTGGGGTCTGGCCAATGTCCTATTTGATGTCGAAATTTCCCTTGGGTAAGGTTTTGGCTGGCTGTTCACTTATTTGGTCGATGATTACATTGCTTTTACCAGCATGCGGGTCCTTCGGCCCATTGATGGCTCTTAGACTTCTTATGGGTATTTTTGAAGCTGCTATTGTTCCAGGTGCCACTTTGGTCATTGGGAGATTTTACCAAAAGAAGGAACAACCGGTGAGATTGGCCATAATTTTCGCCTTCGGTTCCTCTTTCATTAACGGGTTTTTGTCGTGGCTTGTAGGCCACTTCGGCGACGAATTGCCTAAATGGAAGTACTTGTTCCTTATGGTGGGTTCCATTTCTTTTGCATGGTCTTTGTTGATGCTTTGGGTCATGCCTAACTCACCAATGAACGCCAGGTACTTGTCGGACAAGCAAAAATACATCTTGACCAAAAGAGTCATTGAAAATAGCACCGGTGTTCAAACCAACGACTTCAAGGCTTACCAAGCCAAAGAAGCCTTAATGGACATCAAGGCTTACATCATTTTCTTCTTCAACTTTGGTATCAACATTTCCAACGGTGGATTGTCCACTTTCTCGGCCATTATCATCAACAACTTAGGGTTCGACTCCATGGAGTCGTCTTTGATGACCATCCCCACCGGTGCCATTGCTTCGGGCTCCACCATCATTATAAATTGGTTGTGTGGTAAATACACCAACAAAAGATGTTTTATTGCCATTGCATCGTTGCTCATTCCTTTGATTGGTGCTGCTATTTCTTACAGTGTTCCGACCGGTGCTATTGGTCCAAGATTATTGGGCTTATACTTGATGTACTTCTACTTTGCCCCCTACGTGACGATGATTTCTTTGTCCCAAGCTAATACTTCTGGAAACACCAAGAAATCTGTCACATATGGTATCAATTATCTCGGTTATGCTGTGGGTGCTCTTACAGGTGGTAAATCGTTCGACAGCGGGTTCACTGGTGGATTCATTGCCATTTTATGTTCTTACTGCGCCTGTATGTTGTTCTGTGCTATTTACTGGGTTGTATGTACTTACCAAAACAGGAGTAAGATGAAGGTCATTGAACAAGACAAAGAGTTACAGCTTGAGCTTGAACAACGTGATCAAGTTGGCGATGAAACCAAGTTGCTTTTGGATATTACCGATAAGGAACAAAAGACCTTCTTGTACACTAAGTAGTTTTATAGATATGGGAGTAATATATGAAATGAGAGTAAACTCGATAGTAGAGCCTGTAGACGTCAAAAGATACCATAAAATGCCCTGAATAGACATATCTGCGTACAGACCTGACCCATTACCACAGTAACCACTCAGGTGCATGTCAATTCATCTGAAAGTGTCGTTACGGTGGTCATTACATGTTGAGTATATTGCATCTTGAAAAATTGCCCTATTGGGACTGGTCGGTTTCCGAATTGAGTCGTGGGGAATGCAGCCTTCCAATTAATAAATGTGTATAAGGCATCAGCAGCACCAGACCCCCACCCCTCGTAAACAGCGACTGATACAAAGCAGTTCGTTCCTACCTACAATGACCAAATGATCCCCACAAACTTCGTCTGATCATAACCAATCCCAACACTTCAAAACCGGTTCAGGTCGAGACGACCAACCATTTCTAGCCGTTTCGTAAATCGCCTCTAATTTTTACAGGTTATGCGAATGGAAGGTCGTGACGACTGGCTGCGAATTAAACACTCACATTGAACTGATAATGCATTTAAGCATTTCAATATCATCTTCCGATAAGTAGAAAATATTTGATAAACAAAAGTCGTATTATGACAGTCGATCATAAGGTTTCTATTGCTATCGATAGAGGTGGAACATTTACCGATGTCATCTACAAATACGGTGAAACTGAGGGCACTTTCAAGTTATTGTCTGTAGACCCTAACAATTACAAAGATGCAAATATCGAGGGTATTCGTAGGGTCATCGAGATATTCACAGGAAAAAATGTCCCTAGAAGTGAACCATTGGATACCTCCATGATTCTGTCCATCAGATTGGGGACCACTGTTGCTACCAATGCTCTTTTGGAAAGAAAAGGCGCTCCTTGTGCTTTGGTTACCACTAAGGGGTTTAAAGATCTATTACACATTGGAGACCAATCCAGACCACAGCTTTTTGCACTTAATATTGTGAAACCAGAAGTCTTGTTTCAAGAGGTTGTTGAAGCAGATGAAAGAGTCACTTTACCAGCCTATACCGTGGATCCAAAAGGTTATGATGCACAGGATCTCTATGATGGAGAGAAATTCGTCCATGGTGAAACCAAAGAAGTGTTTGAAATCATCAAACCTTTGGATAAAGACCAATTACGTAAAGATTTATTGGAAATCAAAGCCAAGGGAATCGACTCTGTTGCTATAGTTTTCATTCACGGTTTCAATTTCCAAAAACACGAAAAAGAAGCTGGTGTCATCGCCAAAGAACTCGGGTTTTCCAATGTTTCCTTGTCACACGAAATCTTGCCTATTATTAAGACCATACCAAGAGGTCAATCCACCGTCGTGGATGCTTACTTGACGCCCGTTTTGAAAGAGTACATCGATGGGTTCTTGGCTGGGTTCAAGCCTGATTTCGAAGAAAACACCAGAATCGAATTCATGCAAAGTGACGGTGGTCTTTGTTCATGGAGAGACTTCAGTGGTCTTAAATCGTTATTATCTGGACCTGCTGGTGGTGTTGTGGGGTTGTCTAAAACTGCGTACGACGCCGATAATGGTATTCCTGTTATTGGGTTCGATATGGGTGGAACATCCACCGACGTTTCCAGATTCGCCGGCTCTTACGAGTTTTCCTTCGAAACTGTTACCGCCGGTATAAAAATCGCCACACCACAATTGGACATCAACACCATTGCTGCTGGTGGTGGTTCTATGTTATTTTACAGAAACGGTGTTTTTGTAGTAGGTCCTGAATCCGCCGGTTCTCATCCTGGCCCTGCTTGTTATAGAAAGGGTGGTCCATTGACCATCACTGATGCCAATTTATTCACTGGAAGAATCGTGCCGGACTTTTTCCCAAAGATTTTTGGTCCTAACGAAGACCAAGAGCTTGACTATGAGGTCACCAAAAAGAAGTTTGAGGAATTAACCGAAATAATTAACAAAGAGAACCCAGACTCCAAAAAAACTCCTCATGAGGTTGCTTTGGGTTTCTTAGAAGTTGCTAATTTCCAAATGGCCAAACCTATCAGAGAGCTTACTGACGCAAAGGGTAATGATGTGACCAAACACTCTTTAGCATCTTTTGGAGGTGCTGGTGGTCAGCATGCTGTTTCCATTGCTAAGATATTGAAAATTGGTAAGGTTATTATTCACAAACATTCATCTATTCTTTCTGCATATGGTATTTCTTTGGCCGATGTTATCAACGAACAACAAGAGCCTTGTGCTAAGATCTACTCTGAATACACCAAAGAAGAATTGTTGGTTGAGGTTTCTAGATTAAACAAGGTTGCAACAAAACAATTGTTGAAACAAGGAATTGACGAAGAAAGTATCAACTCAATCATTTTTTTCAACATGGGTTACAAGGGATCTGACACAAGATTAATGATTGAAAAGCCTAAAGATGGTGACTTTTTAGAGAAATTCTATGAAGTCCATCAAAAAGAATTTGCTTTCAACGATAAAGACAGAGACGTCGTTGTTTCTGACATCAGAGTTAGGGCCACCGGTAATGTTATGCTTGACTTAACCGAAAGGTCTCCATATAAGGATTACGAAGCAATTTCAAAAATTGAGGTTGCTAAGAATAAGCACATTTCAACCACGCCTATTGTGTTCAAAGAAGGTGTTCTTGAATCCAACATTTATGCATTGAAAGACTTAAAAGATGGTGATGTTGTTAAAGGTCCTGCAGTAATTTTAGATGCTACCCAAACCATTTTGCTTGAGCCTGGTAACAAGGCCACCATTCTTCCAAGACACGTTGTTGTTGATTTGGATATTCACACCAAGGCCAATGTTTCGTCAGAATACGTCGATCCAATTCAACTCTCCATTTTCTCCAATAGATTCATGTCCATTGCCGACGAAATGTCCCGTACATTACAAAAGACTGCCGTTAGTGCTAACATCAAGGAAAGACTTGATTACTCATGTGCTTTATTCGATAACGAAGGTAATTTGTGTGCTAATGCACCTAATGTGCCAGCCCATTTGGGATCGATGTCTTCAGCCATTAAATACCAATTGGATTACTGGAAAGACGACATAAACGAAGGTGATATTTTATGTACCAACTCTCCAAGTGTAGGAGGTACCCATTTGCCTGATATCACCATCGTTTCTCCTGTTTTCATAGATGGTGTTATCCAATTCGTTGTTGCCGCTAGAGCCCATCATTCTGAAATAGGTGGTTCTAGTCCTGGTTCTTCTTCGAGTTATGCCAGGGATATCAGAGAAGAGGGTGTCAATATTGAAACATGGAAGATTGTCTCTAAGGGTATTTTCGATGACGAAGGCTTGATCAAGCATTTCGTTGAAGAACCTAAATCCTGGGGTGTCTCTGGTACCAGAAACATTGATGATAATATCTCCGATTTGAAGGCCCAAATTTCCGCCAATCAAAGAGGTATCAACTTGATTAAGGAATTGTTTACCGAATACAGCACCGAAACGGTTCTTTTCTACATGAGAAATATCAAAAAGACCGCCGAAATGGCCGTCAGAGTATTTCTCAAAAACTACTATGCCAAACATTCGGACAAATTGCCTTTGAGATCCACCGATTATATGGATGACGGTTGCAAAATCGAAGTCGCCGTTGATATCGATGCTGAAGGCACTGCTTATATCGACTTCACTGGTACCAGTTTGGAGTCATATTCCAACTTGAATGCACCAAAATCGGTCACATTTTCTGCCGTTATTTACGTATTAAGATGTATGGTGGATATGGACATTCCGTTGAACCAAGGTTTCTTGGATGCATGCGTGATCAAAATTCCGGAAAACTCCTTGATCAATCCTTCCAGATACGCTGCTGTGTGTGCTGGTAACGGTATGACATCTCAAAGAGTCACTGATGCACTTTTCAAGGCTTTTGGTTTGACCTCTGCCACCGGTGGGTGTATGAATGGTATCAACTTCGGTACCGGAGGAGAGAACGAAAAGGGCGAATTGATCAAAGGTTACGGTTACACCGAAACTATTGGTCAAGGTAACTGTGCAGGTATAATAGAGAAGGAAGGAATCAGAACCGGGTTCCATGGATTCTCAGGTACCCAAACCAACATGACCAATACCAAAATTACCGATCCAGAGATTTTGGAACTCAGATATCCATGCTTGTTGAACGAATACTCCATCCGTCAAAACAGTGGTGGTAAGGGTAAATTCAATGGTGGTAATGGATTGATCAGAGAAATCAAATTCTTGAGCGAGGTGCATCTTTCTTTAGTCACCCAAAGAAGAGTGTATTCTCCATGGGGTATATATGGAGGTGAAGACGGTAAAAAGGGTGAAAACTACTTAGGTAGAAACAGAGGCAATGGCATCATCCAATGGATCCAATTGCCTTCATTGGCAGAAATCGAAGTCAAGGCTGGTGACATAATCAGAATTTTAACACCAGGAGGTGGTGGTTTCGGTAAACCATGCGACACCGATGAATTTTGGGGACTCGGACAAGAGTCCAGTGCCAAGTTTGACAATGTGTTGTTGTCTTCTGGTACCGTTGGTGCTCTCAGAGACGCAGCCAACTCGTCTCAGTAAATAGTAATATATGATACAGGATGAAAAGAGAATGTGACAAAAGATAGCAGTGAAAGCACATGAGAGCGTACACAGTCCGTCAAAGGAACGAAGAAATCGAGGAGGACACTACGGCGCCTACGGCACCAAAAAACCGGCCACAAATGGTGTAATAGAATGAGTTTACCCATTGATCTACAATAATCGCACCATTTGAGCTCACACAAATTCCACAGCGGTTCCGTATAGTCCCTCATATAGTGGCGCCATTGCTACACTTGTCCCGTACCATCGTTCGTCATCCATGGCACTACCTGCCGCCATCGCCGGCACCACCTGCCTCAAAATGGCTGCAAAAAAAAGAAGGTTGTCGCGAAATCATATAAATATCTCTTGCTATAACTTTTGCCTCTACAATGATAACCAAAGATACTAAAATACAAATCGTCGGCGGGGGAACGTTTGGGCTCTCCACTGCATACCATCTTGTGAAAAACGGCTACACTGATATCACCGTTATTGACCGAGAAAAGGTGCCTTCTACCTTCTCTGCTGGGTACGATCTCAATAAGATCATCAGACCCGAATACGAAGACGAATTCTACACCACCTTGGCGCTTGAGGCAATTTCAATGTGGGAAAACGAAGAGTTCAGCCCGTATTTCCATAAGGTGGGGTATGTCAACTGTAACTCACCAAATGCCCCTGCTAAGACGCTTCTGGTGACAAACAAATTCGTGGAAAGCTTAAAGTCAAACCCCAATTTCCCGAGGGATCTGCTTGAGATCTTCGATAAACCTGAGCAGTTCGAAAAGGTATTGCCCCTTCAAATCGACTTTAAAGGTTGGAGTGGGTACTATAACAAACACGCAGGATATGCCCATGCTCTCAAGGCTATGAAGTATGTTGCAGAATATTGCCAGGCTCACGGGGTCAAATTCGTGGTTGACAGGGTGCAAGCATTGGTGTACGCCGAAGTTGAAAGCGGTTCGCAAACCAGAAAGTGTTTGGGGGCTTTGGGACACTGTGGGACCATCCACCAAGCGGAATTGACCATTGTGGCCTTGGGAGCCCACATCACCAGCGTAGTGCCGGAACTGAGAAAGCACGTCACACCCAAAGCATGGAGTGTGGGCCACATCCAATTGAGCGAAGCTGAGGCCAACACCCTTCGTGGCATGCCGGTTTTCAACTGCAGAGATATCGGGTTCTGTTTTGAGCCCGACGAAGACGATAATATCGTCAAATTTTGCAACCATTCCGGGGGATGGGTCAACACGCAGCCCCAGGGGCATTCTGAGCCCACAGAAACCAACGACGGGGTGTGCCAGGTCGACAGGGATGCCTTGGAGGCACAGGCAAAGACGTTTTTCCCTCAATGGGACAAAGAGGTCATCGATCGTAAGATCTGCTGGTGTTGCGATAGAACCAACTCGGACTTTGTCATTGACTATCACCCCACAACCGCCGGTTTGGTGTTTGCGGCCGCAGACTCGGGCCATGCGTTCAAGATGTTGCCTATTTTCGGTAAATGGGTGGTGGAGAGATTGGAGGGTCGTTTGAGCGAAGTCCAAAAGAGCCGCTGGAGATGGTTTGAAGACGTTGACGAGGAAATCGATGACGTGAGTTGGAGATTGGGCAATGTGATGAGTTTGAATGAGCAGGCGAGGTTGTAGGCCGCAAGGGGAGTAGAGGAGGTTTATGCTGACTTTGGCGGGCTCGAGATGACGGAGCCAGATGAGCCAGACGGTTGACGGAGCCAGATGGGCCAGACGGTTGACGGAGCCAGACGAGCCCATACGATTGACGGAGCCAGGTGGTGCGCCAGCTGCGTGCTGTGACAGCGCCTAGGTCCTTGGAAGCACGCAGAGCTACGCCGTCACCACACAATAGGCGTGCAACACGGGCCCTATGCAGGCAACACGAGACCCATACGAGAGTCCCTGTAGAGGAATGTCGGCGTCAAATGTGGCAGTCAATGCCCAGGCCACAATAGCACCCCTACCCTGGCACCCCTACACCTGCGCCGAGCACGGTAGCAGCGGTGCGACCACTGCGGCAGCTCTGCCACCACGTAAGGCCCCGCTAGCCGTGCCGCTGGTTCCTTAAACCAATAGCTACCAGCACCGTGGTGGCCTACTACAACCCACTGTGCCAACAACCGCCCCGCGACCGTTGCTACCAACATGCAAGTATGCCGAACCGTCGCTATTATTAGCCCGTTTCAAATTAGACAATGCAGCAGCAATGTATGATCATATGCGGCTGAGCGCTCGAGGTATATAAGGGCCCAATTCCGAGATACTCCAAAATGGCTTTTACTTGTTCAGATATCTTCAAATTAATTTTTGCAATCATTTTACCACCTTTGGGTGTGTTCTTGGAGAGAGGATGTACCTCTTCGTTGTTCATTAACATCTTGTTGACGATTTTGGGGTACATTCCTGGTATTATCCACGCGGTGTACGTTATATTGAAGTATTAGCCGAGAAGACCCCTGTGGTCGCCAGTGTAGAGTAATATATGCAATGTTAGTATCAAGTGTTTTATGAGGTGTTTTATCAAGTGTTTTATCAGGTGTTTTATCAAGTGTTTTATCAAGTATTTATTTCTATAGACTTTTTGGCCGGGGAGACAGCATTGACTGGCCAGAGGGCAACCGGCGTATGGCACTAAGCGGCACCGAGCAGCACCAGTTCGCACACCACCAGCAACTCACAGGCTCACCTCTCCACTTAGAAGTTGATTGGCTTGTCGAAAGTGGCCAAGGCAGCTTCCTTGAACGCTTCGGATAAGGTTGGGTGGGCGTGGCAGGTTCTGGCAATGTCTTCCGTGGAGGCACCGTATTCCAAGGCCAAACCACCTTCGGCAATCATTTCACCAGCGTTAGGGCCGATGATGTGCACACCCAAGACTCTTTGGGTTTCAGCGTCGGCCAAGAACTTGACGAACCCGTCGGTGTCCAAGTTGGTCTTAGCTCTGGAGTTGGCAATGAAGGGGAATTTACCTACCTTGTATTTGATACCTTGCTCTTTCAATTGTTCTTCGTTGGCACCAACCCAGGCAACTTCCGGATGGGTGTACATAACAGAAGGAATGTTGGCGTAGTTGACGTGGCCAACACCGTGCTTTAAGATCTCGGCGGCGGCAATACCTTCTTCTTCGGCCTTGTGAGCCAACATAGGACCGAAGGTGACATCACCAATGACTTGAATGTGCGAGTGTTTGGTTCTGAATTCGGAGTCGATCACCAATCTGCCCTTGTCGTCGGCTTCCAAGCCGATATTTTCGAAGTTTAAGCCCTTGGTGTAAGGTCTTCTACCGATGGCGACCAAAAGAACGTCACTTTCCAACTCTTCTTTCTTACCGGATTTGACGTCTTCGACTTCGATCTTGACGATGTCGCCTTCTCTGACACCCTTGGTGACCTTTGTGCCCAATTTGAACTTCAAGCCTTGTTTAGCCAATAACTTTTGTGTTTGTTTGGCCACTTCACCGTCCATACCGGCACCAATGGCGTTTTGGAATTCGATGATGGTCACTTCGGAGCCCAATCTGGACCACACAGAGGCCATTTCTAACCCAATGATACCACCACCAATGATGGACAATTTCTTAGGCACTTCCTTCAACTCTAAGATCCCGGTGGAACTGACGATTCTTTCTTCGTCGATTTCAATACCGGGGAAAGGCGTCACTTCTGATCCAGTAGCAACGATGATGTTTTTAGCGTCCACAGAATATTCTTCGCCACCGTCGATTGGTTTGATATTTATGTTGTTTTCGTCGATGAACGACCCTTCACCCTTCAAGTAGTCGATCTTGTTCTTTTTCAACAACATTTCAACCCCTCCAGTCAAACCTTTGACGGCCTTTTCTTTGGATTGTTGCAAAGCCTCCACGTTGACCTTGACCTCTCCCAAAATGTCAATTCCTCTGCTCTTGGATTCGTGTTGGATTTGGTGATACAAATGCGAGTTGTTAAGCAAGGACTTGGAAGGAATACATCCAACGTTAAGACAGGTGCCTCCTAAAGATCCTCTTTTCTCTATACAGGCGGTTTGGAAACCAAGTTGGGCGGCCTTAATGGCGGCAACGTACCCACCTGGACCCCCACCAATGACGACGACATCGTAGCTTTTGGTGGAAGCAAATCTAATGAAGTTTGAAAAGTTCAGTTTAGTTCTTAACATGATGAACAAAGATTGAAGAGAATGGTTGATGAATGTCCGAAGGATGGTGCGGGTGTGCGATTACCGAGCGCGTCCGAAGAGTGCCGGGGTACGACCTGGCGGTGGAGCCGGCAGGGCGCCGGCGAGGGATTGTGCCGGGGCGGTAGGGCGGTAGGGCGGTAGGGCGGTAAGGAAGGCATGGGATCGAGTTGAACTCCGAAGGTGTGGTTGAGTGACCTGGTGGTGGAGTGCATGACTAGAAGGGGAACAGAAGGAACAGCAGCAGGGTCAGACGAGTACGGCGATGCGGTGGCAAGAAAGCTCCCTAAATAGTGACACTTGCAGGCGGTTTATGATCAATTGAGCGCTTAATGGATGGGCATGCTGTTAGAATAGGCATGTTGTTAGAATAGGCGTGCTGTTAGAATATGACGCATTTTGCAAACCAAATAGCCTGTAGTTTCTTATTGGCAATAAGGCTACCTCTCTATATGTAATCGTAGAACTTTTAAACCTAAGTGGGCAATGGGGCATCTTACGCTCAGACCATTAACTCGGAAATGCCGTAGAACTTTAGAACCAAAGGCATAATGCGCTAAAGCAAAGCTATCGGACTATCATATTGGCAGCATCTTTCATTCAGAGCTGTCTTTTCCAACAGCAGGTTGACGGTTACTTTTCATTCTGCTTATTGAGAAGTGTCTGCTTATCCCAGTAGAACTAGCTGACCTAAGAATGCCCATCTTAATACAACTGCCGGTACTGACGTCCTCTGTCTAGCGAGTTTAAGAATGTCCGTCAGCTAACCCAGGTAGAACAGGCTTGTTTGATGGATGGCTGCTTATCCGAGCCAAATATGCTCATTGAAGAATATCTTTCCATCTAAGTACACCAGCTCGATAGCATTTTGCACCAACTCGATGGTATTTGCACCAATTCACTGGTATTTGGCCATCCAATGGGATAAAAGCAATCGAGTAAATTTGCTAGCCAAACATTTGCTAGCCAAACACTGTCAACCAGCAAATGCTTTCCAGAGCATCCGTCCATAGATGTTTCAGCGGTTGCTCCACCTAAAATACTCACATCGAAGCATGTAACCTTCCCAACCACATTCAATCACATTCCCTTAGCTCGATGTTGCTTCTAAAGTCTCTGATCCGACGCAGTCGAATCATTTATAACTGAACTGGGCCCGCTTACGTTAATTATCATCCAATTAACCGGTGGCACGTGATCAAGAACGTGAACAGCATCGACTTCGCCGTCCAATTGCGTGGAGTCGTTGGTGCCTGAAATGGTTTGGGCATTGTCAAGCCCATTCCCCACCCTCCCGATGCGGCCCTCTAAGTGGACTGATATTGTGCAGACGATGCACATTATTATTTGCAACCCGCCGTTTTTGCTGCCCCAGATCTCCACACGCTAATCTTGCAACTGAGCCCAAATGACTTGCATGTCCCCACCCTTATTATAGTGAAAATGGAACCTGTTGCGCCTGTGTTCATCTAAGTACTTGTGATATCGATCGGACGTATTAGCCGGCAAACTTTATCTGATGAATTTCAGCCTAGTCTATTAAATTTCAAGTACCCCTACCTTAGTTATAAAACCTTAATTTTGGGTGCACATCGATAATTGTACAGGCAGATTACGCATATGGGTTTAATTAGACGGACTTGCAAGATTCATACAGCGTTTGTAACCGTTAAAAATTAGGACGCATTCTGCATAATATACCATGCACTTACAAGGTTTGACTGGCACACTCCTAAATAATGCAAGTTTTTACCGCATCCAGACGGGCTCGCGCGACATTATCCTAATTGGGGCGACGCCTGCTGGACACACTTCACAAATAGACGATGTGAATAATTTGCATAGCAATCATCGTTGATGCATTGACGAAGCTTTGCCTCCATTGTCCTACCACGGACAACCCCATGTTGCTGAGATTGCACAAATTGCTGGGGGTGTCATATAGCGACTTGAAACCGCCTACATCTGGCAGGGTACGCCTAGGCGTCGATTTCGATCTGCGTTGCACCGCGCCGATTGCCGCCATTGGCTGCGCTGCACCGCTACTCCCAGCCGGACCGCTGGCACGGACGTCGCAGGCGATCGCCCACTCCATTGGATGCGACATACTTCTGGACCGCTGACACGACGGGTGTCGGCGCTGGGGCGCACTCCTGGCACAAGCTGGCACCAGGTGGCATGCGGGCGCGGGCCCAGCCCTCAAACCGCCTTGTGCCGCTGGTGCTATTTCGATGTACACCTGTTAAATATTATTTGGCGCTATCTCTAGTGGGATTATTTTGTAACCAGGGCTTATCTGAAACATTTGTCCTGCCAATAGGGGCTGGGATCATTTCAACTTCTGCTACTGACTCTGCCAATTACACCTACCTCTCATCATAACCATTACATGCACTATAATTGGGGCTGCCACTTAAACTGCAAATTTGCTCAGCATGCACCGAAGCCATGGCAGCTACCATAGGTACAGGCACTACCTGACATGCATCAGCGAACATGTACAGTTTAACCCATAACCACACAGAGGCCAAAAGGTTATGTGGGCGCCCATACCGCATACCACGGAACTGTGAAAATCTCGTGGTTTCGTAATGCAACCAGGACAAACAACAAAGGAACAAAGACTGAATTAACAATTTGGCCCGCTTTTCAGATTGCACAATTGGATTTCACACACAATAAACTGAAATAATAAAATCGCTTAACCAGTGAAATCTCCAGTAACCGGCAAACTGCTATCTCAGATGCTACACATCAAGGCAATCTAGCAAAGCGTGCATAGCAAAATTCAGGCCGAACCTGTAAGGATATCCGCACTAACCCGTAACAATGTTGGCTCAAGGGTGGATGGTTGAACATAACCTGCACAAATGGTGGGTCAAGTTGCATTTTGGAGGCCATTGCCTGTACATGAGCACTATCAGTAGCCCAAGGAGTTGAAGGAGTGAATACATACAGGCCCGGTAGTGTGGCTCCCCATGTAGGATTTGGTATCAAATTGTTTCACCGAAGGAGTTTTGGCGACAACCTTCCTATTCGAGACAAATTGAGAAATGTCGATGGCACCATCCAATGACTTAAACCTTTACTCAAGTTAAGGTTAAGGCTAGAAAGCGCAAGCACACGCCACAACTTGGATGGTGGGTGTACTCGACTCAATGCCTTTGCTTTCACTTCACACACATGCAACCCAATCGACCCTGGGGTGTCCACCTTCAGTTCAGTCCTCAACCATTTCCCAATCGAGAAAAATATTATCTAAAAAAAATGTCTTGCGTTGTCTACGTTGCGTTTGATTAAACTTTACATAATTTTTTTTTTCCGTTTAAAATATTTCAACTCCTAAATTCAAAGGGTATTAAACTATTATTACAGTTTGCAGTGAAAAAAATTAACAAAGAAATTTGGTTCAATATAAACCCTTGAATTCCCATTTGAAATTATTTGATTTTTACCTCTTTGATTCACAATTTTTATTAGGTCAATTGTACCATGAACATCCAATTAGTCGATTCACTAGAAGAGTTTGATCTCAGATATATCGAGTCCTGCAATCAGTGTTTCTCCATCGACTCAAAACAACTGTCGAAACTCACCTTGAGTTCACCACTTTTGGACCAGAAAGAGAAGTTTCAAACGAATAACTTTCAAATATTCAATGACAGAGAGAAAAAGTTGCCTTTGAAGCCGGCTTTGAAGAGATCCAACAGCTACTTGGGCAATCCGTTCTACAAACCTGCACCCACCAACGAAAGTCCTTCCAAGAAACGCAAGGTGACTTCCTACGAAACCTCATCTTCTGTAGAGCTGCTTTTGTCTTTACGAAAGGAAGAGAATGACAATTAACGAGAAACGAATGTATAATACACCATAGAATAATATGAATAAGACGATTACTTTTTGAATTCACTTTTTGGTCACCTTGGTATCGGGAACTTCTTCAATGGCTATTCTGTTTGAAGAAGACACCTGGCGAATTGCTCTACGAATTGACCAGCTTTCTCTTTGTATATACCCCAATAGGGATTGCACCCTATGAAAGTCCCATCTTTAATTCTCAACACCCACTGGGGGTGTAATCTCTCTTTGTTGGCGATTCAAATCTGACACACGGAATTCCCATCAAGACATGCGATCAGCTAATATTGCAAAGGTTTCGACTAAATGTTGAGTTCTTACGACATGAACTCGGAAATAGAGAACTCTTCATGTGAAAGGTAGCCAATTGACCTTTTAGTGGATTTCAAAGTGTTTCAGAGGACTCTCAGAAACGAAGATGTAAATGCAAACCCAGCAAATGGTGCAAATTCAATGTTGTGACGATCTCCGTCCGGACAAAAGACTCAATTGGAGAATGCAGGCACCAACGCGTTATGGATGCTCATGCCATGATGTAACGAGAATAGCATGTGGTCTGTTGAAGATTTGAGGTTTACAGAGGTTTATTCGGTTCAACCCAAGCAAGTTCAAATTAAATGGCACAATTCGTGAAAAGGCCCAGCCAGAGGGGATCGGCGACAGGGTTTCGTCGCTGATGCACTTCTCTAGACACAATCGTTCTGTGTGCTTGAAGGTGATGAACACTGGCGTTGCAAAATACAATTAAACTTTTAAAGTTTAATTAACAAAACTTTTGGAGTCATGAGATCTTTCTTGACTAACTCCACCAGAATAGCCACAGTAACAATGGCAAGTTCTGCTAGACTAGGTGGACATTGGTTGGGCGGCTTAAAGTCTGAACTTTAAACTGCAAACGCTGCACAATTGGCTTTTGTTCAATTACTGGCTAAAATGTGTATTAAAATAAAATGCTTCGGCCTAAAGTGAAATTATGTACCTGTAACGTTCATGCTTGCGCCCGATACATATTGTTACAACGCCGTTTTGTAGTGGGAACGCCGTGGCTCTGGCGACCTACCTAAGTACCTGCGAACGTCTGAATAAGGAAATGGGCTCCAAATAGACCTGCCACCACTTCATACAATGAGCCAAGCATCAGAAAGCGGCCTTATTCAAATGTGCAACTAGGCTCTCAGGTAGATCAAACCGCTGCTATTAATTGTAGGTTATTTTTAGAATTTTGCTGAATTCCCAGTTCCTTTCAAAACTAATGGGAGATGGTACGACTCTTCTCCCATACTTCCCCTATCAACGGCCGTATAGCGTTAGGCAATGTTTCGGCAGCATCTCCTAAAAAACCCCATGTGTTAGGCTGCTTGCCGTCCAAAATGTTCTTCTCAATGTCTGTGTTGAAAATCGCCACCTTTCCACCTTTAAATCGTACCCGATCCACATAACTATTGGCAGGATATACCGTTCCAGAGGTTCCCACAACTAAGATCAAATCAATTGGTCCCAGTTCGATGAAATCATCGATTTTGTTCAAAGTGGAAAGAGACAAACTTTCGCCAAACCACACCACTCCTGGTCTTAACAACTCTCCACAAACAGGGCATTTTGGAAGATCTCCTTCTGCAATTTGCTTCACGGGTTTAAACTGGGGCGATTCGGGCGCTATTTCATCTTCAAGTTTGCGTTTGCGTGCAGTGTTTTCGTACTCCTCCTCCGTCTCCGACAACAGCAGCACCAAAGGGTGGTTAAAATTATCATGGTCTTCGTAATTACACATGAAGCTGGTGCATTTGAGGTCAAAGAGAGACCCGTGGATCTCGTAGAGTTTGTTTTTAGCGTGGCCCGCTCGTATCAGAAGACCGTCCACGTTCTGAGTAATGGTGATGGCTTCAAGCCCCGGGACTTCACTGAGTTTGGCTAATGCCTTGTGCCCTCGATTGGGACTACTTTGTAGAGCGCTGTATCGCCTCCAAGAGTAGAATTGCCACACCAATCCCGGATCTATATAAAATGCATCTGGGGTGGCTAAATCGATCATATTGAACAGTTTCCAAAGCCCCTGTGAACCCCGAAAAACTGGGAGTCCTGAACTGGCCAGAAGACCCGCTCCTACCAACGCCACAATCCGCTTGCTGGACTTAAGGTGTTCTTGGAACTCCTGTAGCAGTTTATTCATGTTGCATTGAATATGATTTTTGGTTTCGCACCAACTTAGGGCGGTCTGGTGCAGTGTCGCACAATGGTAGTGTAGTGGAACTAAAATAGTGCGATGGATATGATCCCAGGTAGAGGTGGATGTATGCATCAGAACATTCCGAAAACTGCAGAAACATGGCACTATGATACGGCGATTGTACATTAATATACACTGGTACACTCCAACGACATTTTTTTCTTGAATCACATGTTCACACGAAACATAGGTCAATTGTATTAAAAAAAGGTGGAATTGAGCTGAGACAAGACCGAGCCGTCAAAAGTTAACCGATTCATTTTTTTAAGCTTCCACAATTGCAATGAGCTCTCGTAAATCGTCCAGCACGTCTAACTTAGCAAAATTTGCTTTCTTTCGTTGTGGGCTCAATTCGAAGGTATAGGTGAAGATTCCATGCTCACTTTTGAGAGAGCTTCCAGCTGAGATACTTACTACTGTGGCCTGGTTCCGGGCCAACAGAGATGATCTTGTTGGAGGTTATGATGGGTGCACCTCTATACCACACAATTTCTGTTCCAGCTTCACCTGTCTTTTGTCTCTTGGTTATTTGAGCACTGAGAGCGGCCACATTCTGTTCATCGTCCAAGGCATACGAAACGGTACCTCCTGTCATCACATTGGAGTATGTCGAGGTAGTTACGTGTAAATTCACTGCATTGGTACCAGTATATGTAGGTGTGGCTTGTTTGATAGGAGCCGAAGGAAGCTTGAACTTGTTTTGTGCTTGGTATGTTGATTCTGGCTTGTAGATAGGCTCTGGAACGGGCGAGCCGTAATAGGCCTGTTGAGAAATATTGGAAGTGACCACGGTATTACTGGCTGTGGCTGTGGTGGTAGCAGGCAAGCCGGTAACATAGGTGTTTTGGGGAAGCGAATAGCCGCCAGGTGCAGGGAAACTGAAGTTCTTCGATTGTGACACCGGTGTGAAAATGTACGCCTTTCTGTTGGCAACATGATCGTCGTTTTCGGGACTTGGCAGCACATTGGCACTGGTATAGTATTGACCTAAATCATCCTCTGGGTCTGGATCACGAAGAAACACAGAACCTTCCAAAGGTGGAGTGTTTGGATTGGGGCCTTCCGTCACAGGCGGTATTTCCATCTGAGTGTGGGCATTTGGAGGCAAACTGCCTTTGATAGGGGATTCGTATTTGATGAGCTTTCTTGGTTCTTTAAGAGCAATAATAGGCGGCTCTTCGTTGGACCTTACTTCATCAGGCAAACAAGCTCTCCATGTTCTGATACGATTGAACACATGACTCAGCTCGTTATATCTGAACTCACAAATAAACCAAGGACAATTGTCAGGAACCACCGATTTGGGAAGGTCTCCCTTTTGGTATCTGGTTAAAAATACTACAAAACAAGGACTGACAATTTCGGTGGCCAAATGGTCACGGTATTGACCTGTCTTGCAAACCTCATTGACATAGAATAATCTGTCCCAACGATGGCATGTTTGCTCAGGCCTGTAATACCAACATACATTTGTGTATTGAGTACCATCTTGTGTAGACCATAATCTGAAGATTTGGCCCACGGTCGGTTTGTGGGGAGTGTTTGGATTATTGATCAAAACCCAATCACCCACCTTGTAGGTAAATCCATTGAGCTGTAATGAATCCAATGGATATCTCACAATACCATCAGCACCTGGAGCAGCATATGCCATCAAATCTGCATCCAGCTTACTCATTTCCATCTGGATGATTTTTTCGGCTTCCTGCTCAAACATGGTGATTTCTTGGAAAATAAACGAGTACTGGTCGTAGCCAAAATATTCCTTGTAGGTTTCAATCATATACTTTAAGTCGTTCATGAATTGGTCCACATCGGAATATTTTCTGGCACGAAGATTGGCTCTGATTTCTTGTAAACTCTTTGGGTCTCTAACAGTTCTGTAAAATGCCTCGTTGGTGTTTCTATCAGGCAACTTTTCGAAAATAGAACCCAAGTTCTTATTAGGGTCTTGAGGATGTCTAAGTTTTTTGAAATTCTTGAGAATAAGCTTGATTCTGGTTTCATATGGTCTATCCACGGTTGGAGGTCTTCCACGTCTAATTCCGGTTTCAAGTTGGTGTTTTTGTACCTTGTTGCTACCATATGCATCATAGTAGCTGCTTTGTCTCTTGCTTTGTTGGGTAAACGACGGATACTCTTCGTAGTCGTCATCGTCTCCATTAGGTTCGTCGTAGTCGTCATCCTTCAATTCACCTGGACTTTGAGAATCTGCAACAGCAGGTGATTGCACTCCAGAAGGAAGAGGGTCTGCATCATCAGGTAAAGGCCCTAAATCGGGGTAATGAAGCAGAGCGTGGTCTATTACGGACGTATCTGCTTTCAATTTGGGAATAACCACGTCTGTAAGGTGTTTGTCCAACACCAACGCATATTGGTAGATTAAGGAGGTACTCAAATTGTAGAAACGAGCGTTCCAAGTGATTTGTGCTACGTCATTGATGAACTCCTGGCCAGTTTTGTAGTTGTTCTTCTTGATCTTGGATTTGACAAGAAACGTGGAAATGGGTTTCTTGATGACTTTAAAGTAGTCTGTTCCCGTTCTTGAAGGCAATTTATGAAACACAATGGTTACGGCGTTACCTTGCGCATCTTGGAGGGTCTCGATGTCGTCTACAATAGGCGCAAGCTTGTTGTTTAGTTTCTTGATATCTTTGTCCATTGCGTTGAGCGCGAAATTTCGAGGTGTGGATGAAAAGACTTAGTGGTGCGAAGGGTTCGAGGACCTACGCCCTGCGCAAGAGCTGGCGTGGGAGGATGTGGTACCGCGCTTGCACGGTGCGGGCCCCACTTCGCGGTGTGGATGAAAATGAGACACCTCAACATCGCGAACTAAATAAAACTTTAGCCGCCTGGCACGGTAGTAACCGTTATATCACCATAAGCAACGGGAACTTCACGCGGCGTTGACCGTAATATGTGACATATATCCGATGTGTAAGTATTCCTGCTTGAAGGGGCTCTTTGTGACTTGTGGCTGTTGAATTTACGCACACTTAAAACATAGCACAGTTGTGCCCCATTACGAGCCTTCAAAGACCTTTAAACAACCAATAAAACCTTACTCGTCTACATCTCTTTAACCGCTATAGTAAATGTGGCTAACATAACACCAGCATCACATTGTTCCTCGAGTGAGGCTTTTGTTCCAAGAATTAATTTGAGATCAAATCAGCCAGCCATCTGTTGTAATGGCTACGATGGAGATGCGAAAAAATATAAAAAGTGGCCTATAAAAATAGCTAGGACGATCAATTGACGTCGTAATGTATATCATGGGAGACCTAAAGTTGTTTGCTACCCCGTGGTTCTGTTTTCACCGCTCAAAACGCTCTTTGGAGGTACTAATCATCGACTTGTTTCATACTTCCTGATTTGCACGCGCACGCCGGTTGCAAACTCTAACAATGATGGCTACATTCCCCTAACAGATATATAAAGCCAATGCAAATTCCCTTAATAGCAAAATGGAAATTGTGTACGTGGACTGGAGAATCATTTATGCTGTGGAGATCGTAGTTTTTGCGTTTCTTCTCATATATACCCTATATAAAATCTTCACCTCGTACGGGAAGTTGAAATTAGATGGTGTGTTTCATTTGCATTTATTGCTTTTGTATACGCCTTTGTTTCAGGCATTGGCAGGGATCATGGGATTAGTGTATTACACCCAGCAATGGGGTAATGTGTGGTACATTTTGAATGTCTATTTCGAAATTCTAGGTACGGCGTTTACCTTGGTCTATTTGAACAGGTTGATGAAGGTGTTTTTCAGGAAAATCGACGTCAATTTCTCCTTTTTTAACTACACAAATTACCTAATAGTGTTGGCAGGTGTTGTTTTATGCTTGGTTGGTATGATACAATACACCTACACGTACATTTACTACCAGGCCGGTTCTGTGGTATTGACAGGGTCTTATGTCATTTTGCTAGCATTTGTGTTGATGAACTTGATCAAGAACCAACCAAAGAAGTTCTTGGGATTATGTTTCATGTCGTGTGCCTTTTTAGTAGCCAATGGCTGTTACTTTGTGTATTTGGCATTCAACAGTATCTTTTTGTTTCAGAACGCCAACTACATCATGTTTGTGGTGATGAACTTCGTAGCGAAGTTCGTATGCTTTATTCTGACTCAGTTGTGTATCCTGGACTTGATGAAGATGAACGATGGAAAAGACGATGATTAGAAGAGAATTTAAGGGAACAAGGAAGAAGCCAGAACAAATTCAATGGAAACACAAAGATGATAGGAGGAAACAATATAGGAAGAACACCGTTCTTCACAGCATGCCTCGGCTCATAATATAAATATTGTCTATACTCTTGGGCCTATAAACCATGCACCTACCACTATCGTAACTTTTATTTCTCAATGTCAGCTAAAACCGCATCTATGGCCTCCTTTACAGGTATTTCCTCTAGATTGTAACCACTCCAAAGCATAACCTGAGCTATCCCTTGGTATATCATTGCGATCACACCACCAATAACCACCCATCCAGCGCTTTCAAATTCTTTGTAGAGCTCGGTGATAATTACAGGATGATAACACATTTCAAGAACTGCACCTTTCGATTCGTTCATGAACACTTTAAGGGTGTTCTTGGCTTGGATTTCATTGGCAGAGGTAGGTGGATAGTTAGGAACACACAATACCGACAACACGGGCTTTTCCAATTGATATGCTTGTTCTGGAGTTTGCACGTGAACAATGTCACAGCCTGGGAGAGTCACGTTCAACGTTTCTGCCAAGTCGTCCACTTCGGTTTTGTCTCTGTTAACGATATAAACGGTTTTGCAGCCAAAAAAGGTGTATAATGCGTAAACAGCTGATCTAGATGCACCTCCACCTCCATATACGAGTCCAGGTCTACCGTTGTTGGCGTTTGCAAATACGGCTGCAGCGGGTGTTTGTAAGAATGATTCTTTTATACCCACAGTGTCGGTGTTGGTTCCGATTTTCAACACTTTTCCAAATTCGTCTTTTCTTGTGTAGACGGTATTGATGGCCCCCACGCCGGACCCAATGGCATCGGTGGTATCCACCTCGCTCAAAAAGGCCACCTTATTAGGCATGGTCACAGCACTACCTATACATTTATTGGAATCAAAGATTTTATTGAACTCTTCTTTACTATCGGTCTCTTGGATCTGGTAATGCCAATCCAAATGCAAGTGTTTGAAGATGGTGTTGATAAGCAAAGGTGCTCTTGATTTTTGTATGTGGAGTCCGAAAAGATAGAAGTTTTTCTTTTCCTTTCTGAGTTCTTCGAACAGACGTTCGGGCGATAATTGTTCAGGTTTCGTCATGGCCAAAGAAGAGATTTTCGCAGTTAAATATTTTGATGCGTGCGGCGCGCCAAAAACCGTTGAGATCGTGGATAAACGTTTAGCCTGGGTTTTAGCCTGGGACCCCACAAAGTGCCAACAGCGTAGTCTGAGGCTTGCAACCGATGGTAGCCGTTATTTAGCGGGAGGGGCCCCAGATGCATCATTGTGGGGCAGGGTGCTTATCTCGGAGCTAAAATACGAGATACTGCCAAATGTGGTCCTACACCTTTTGGGTGTGCTGCACGTGAAGAAAATGAAAAGCGTCGAAGGCATGGAAATGCACAAGAAGGGTGTAGAATTTGCAAGACGCTTTGGAGATACTGTGCCAATCTGACGTGCAGCATATACGAGCGCCCTAATCGCTGATCTCAAATGCAGCCAATGTGTATTTAATGCTGTTGATCCTAAATATGCAATCACCCAAGAATGATGTAGACGCTCTAAGACGACGTGGGACTCTTCTCTAAGCCCTTCTCTTGCTCTTTAGCGGTACTCCCTTGTCCTTCTTCTCCTGTGCCATTTCTTTGTTGTTTGGACCTTCCCCTACTTCTCTCTCCATTTGGGCACCCCCACAAACCCTAAATTCTTTAAAAACTTATCCTGTTTGAGTCCACTTTCGTGTGTGTCCATCATGAACGCATCAAGTTCACTATCCATGGTGTAAGGACCGTCTCCCACGGGTTTTTCCATCGATGCCGGTGAAGACGCTTTGCTATCCAAGAACTTGTAAAATCCTGGCAGTATACCCATTCCCATTGAAAACTCCGATTTTCCTCTTGCACCACCTTTTGACATTAACGTATTGTTGGAGTCGCTTGAACTCATTGGTTTGGCACGTGTGGAAACCTCTGATATGGCCAGTTTGTGTGAAACTGACGCTGCCATAGGAACAGTGTCGTAAACGGCCCTCAGCATGATGGTGTGACTGATGGCACAATTGTTCAATTGGGTCAGATAACGTTGTAACAAATGCTGTATGTCGTCGATATTGAAACCTTCGTTGGTGATGTAGTTATGGTCAATCATTTGAGGAAATCCCAAGCACACAGTCATGAAGTAATCCAAGTATGGGATTCTGATGGCTTGTCGATGGTCGATTTTGGTCAAAAATTCGTATAAGTTCTTCACCCCAGTGGTGTAAAGGGCGTTTCTTTTGTCCTGGGAGTTTGGTGGTGTGGAACTGTCTTCCACTTCGCTCACACGAATGGCCACCAAGCAAAACACCAAGTGGTACGCCAATTGAGCAAATAGAATGAACGGTGCGGTGGAATTGATGGATTCCTCGTCATATTTGCAGTGTTCAGGCACAAACTCCCGAAGGGCGTCTAAACGGTGCTCCAAGTACTCTAAAGTCACCACGTTGGGCGTGAAAAGTGCATCGGTGATGCCCAAGGTGTCGATACTGGAAGTAATGGCCAAGTTCAACACGCTCAAGATCTTAAACACGAAATTCATCGTCAGAAGACACCGTGCACTCGACAAGTGTAGCGAGTCCACATCCCCGTAATCGTTCCACAGGTCCCATTCTTCCCAGCCGTCTTCGTCCACGCCCACGTCCTGCCAATCCAGGGCCCTAATGACGGGCGTTCGGCCCATTCTGGCGCTGAGCAAGGTGTTCAACACAAACGCCACGCCCCACGTCCGTTCCCGGGTGGTTTTGTCCTGTACCGCCGAGTAGAGCAGCGTGGGGTCCGAGCTGTCGACCTGTGAGTCCATGAGCCGTACGTCAATGGCCATACGAGCGGCCGAAGACGTCAACACCCACGCCTTGTCCCATTCGCCGGTGCAGTACTGGTAGTAGCCAAGAAGAAGCATCGACTGGATGGTCTCGATGGTGGAGTCGCCGGCCATTTCCAACGCCGTGATGGCGTTGTTGGCGTAGGTCGAGCTGGTGTAATGGTTACTGGTGCCATTGGTGATATCTTTGGCGTACTGACCGTTGGCCAATATGGTCCACGTGAGCGCCATGGTGTTGTAGTCCACCACATGGGACTTTTCAGAACTACGATGGGCATAGCGGATGAGATGAATTTTGTTCAACATCGGCACCCATGGGTGCACCGTCTGGAAGTAAATGTCAAGTAGAATCCTCGTGTCGATGGGGAACTTGTGGATCTCTACAGGCGCTACTGCAGCGGCTTTGGAACGCACATGGAAGATGGAGGCCACTCTAAACGCCAGCGCCGGAGCCGGGCCCAAGTTGCCCAGGTTGACTGAGCTGCCCAAAGTGCCAGAAGTGCCCAAAGTGCCCAAAGTGCCAGAATTGGGCCCGTTTCCGTGCAGCGAGGCGCTGGACACGGTCAGCCCCGTCCTGGTCATTGTCATGGCGCCTGGCTGGCCAAATTGCAGCATGTGACCCATCTGAGACCCATTTGAGCCCATTTCTCTGGGGGTTTCGCCGATCTGCACAGAATTGGCGTTCATCTGCACAGAATTTGTGCTCGAGTGGCTTCCTCCTAGGACCATGTGGCTTGGTGCTGGCGTCGCTGCAGCCTCGCCGTACATGGCGCCTCGTGGAAACCCCGAAACCAACCCAGAAAGCCCGTGGAAGCGAAGGGTCCTCAGTTGGTCCTGCGGCTTCCTTAAGTCCATGAGTTCGTCGGTGGTGGCGGTGGCGCCAGCAGGTTTAGCCTGCTCTTCAGGAACATCTCCGTTGGCGATGTCTTTGGCGCTGCCGTACAATACGCTCTTGTGCCACACCAGCTGGTACGCCAAGAGGTTGCGGGCGAGGTCGTACCCCACGGCGGCCGCTAGCACCGTCTCGCAGTGCTTGTCGGGCAAAAGCGAGCCCAATATTGCCTCGTACACTAAGCAGCGCTGTTCCAACTCGTGGATGTAGCCCGTACGAAGGCCTCTTTTTTTGGAGGGGGGGTAGGTGCAGTCGAGGCCGTTCTTGACACACGACAGACAGGCGGGTTGGGCGCCGTCGCACTTGGCCTTCTTGCTTCTGCAGTGGTCGCACGCGACCGACACCCGCTTACGTTTAGCGTCTGTGTCGTTCATGAAGAAAGAGAGGATGCGCAGGCTATTATATTAGCCAGTCGGGCCCAGCACGAAGTAATCCCCGATCTGTGGGGAAGAGCGCGGGCTGCGAACCTCTGTCAACCGGAGGGGCGATCGTCGTAATTAGCGCGCACGATCTGCAGAGAAGATGCAAGACGCATTTGCACGAATGGAGGTAGGGTGTGTATTCTACAGAATGGAAGGATCTATGAAGACGTTTTAGGGGCCGCCCGATGCGGCTAGGCAGCTTGATACTATGTCGCGTTGCGGCATGTGAGCACCCAAGCATTGACACCTGGCCCTGGCGTTCTGTTCAGCTCACTGAATATCTCTGAGGCCTTACTTACGGCCATAATCGTGCATCGAATAGGCGTACATCACCCCAGCGGTGTACCCGTACTGCCCAAGTCCCGCAATCACTGCCACCGCCTTGTCGCTAAGGTACAGGTGGTGTCTGAAAGGCTCTCTTGCGTGCACATTGGTTAAATGGATCTCGATGAACGGAATGGACACCGCCAAAAGGGCGTCTCTGATGGCCACCGAGGTGTGGGTGTAAGCGCCGGCGTTGATCAAAATGAAATCCACGCCCTCACCGCGTGCTTGCTGGATCCGTGTGACGATCTCGCCCTCGACGTTGGATTGGTACACTGCAAAAGTGTCGTCTCTGCCGCTGAGTTTATGGGCCATTTGCAGGCATTGAGCCTCGATTTCGCCTAGGGTGGCCGACCCGTACTTCTCGGGCTCCCTGGTGCCCAAAAGGTTAAGATTGGGGCCGTTGATAAGCAATGTCTTGATGAGTTTGGTCATTGGCGCTAAGGGGGGCCCAGGGCCTTATATGGATTTTGCAGCCATTTTCGAGCCCTTCCGCGCGCCGTGAGCCCTTCCGCGCATTCCCTGCACCATGCACGTCGCAGGCTAAACGTAGGCGCCCCGGCTAAACGTTTAACCGCTACAATCTGGGGTATGCGTCTGCGGAGAGCGTACTTCAACACTTTTGCAGCGCTGCGAATCTTTCTTCATGATGGCTTTCTCTCGTGAGAAGGCACCCGGCATAGACTCGGCAACAGAGCCCAAGAAGATCAAACGTGCTTCCCTATGTAACCCCAGCATCGTGCTAATTGGAATGCGTGGTGTAGGCAAGTCCACCTTGGGGTTAATCTCGTCGGCGGCTCTAAAATACAGCTTAGTCGATCTCCAGCGTGGTGTGTACGATAATGTCTCCCAGGTCAGCCTGAATCCGCTGAGACTGGTGCTGCTCGACTTCAAGGAGAGCGAATTCGAAATGGTGTCCCGATGTTTGAGCACCAATCTGGAAAACACCGTAATTATACTTCCAGCCACTTGCATCGACTATAAGCCCACGGTCAATTTGTTGGTGGAATACGGCAATTCCCACCCAATCATCCATGTGGAGTGTGAGGAGACCCGTATTCTCAGCTATATCAGCTACTCTGGTGGCTTGGAGAAGGGCTTGCAGTGGATTCGAAATCGGTTCAAAGCGTACCAATTTTGTCTGAGATACGACTACTTCAATATTAAGTCTCTGGTAGACACCTCGAGCGGCTTTGGTTCGGAGATGGACGTGTTGACGTTGAAACGGGCCGAAAACAGCTTCATCAAGTTTCTTTCGTTCATTATCTATGGTCATTTGGAGGTGCTGAGCTACCTAAACCCTCCAGAGTGCTCTTTGAATTCGTCGGCCGTGAAATTGCACTTTCCCGACATTCTAGACAACCAGGTGGCTCTAGAAGATATGGCAGTGGGCTCAGACGCCATCAACATCGTCGTCAACTTCAAGGTCATGGTGGAATTGGACATTCCGTTGCGTTCTGTGGCTGAATTCGTCTGTAATGTACGCCAGACCACCAAATTCAAATACCCTGTCATCATGTCTATCGATTACGACTTGAACGACCCCCACACGGAGTATACGGTAGCTTTAAAACAGCTTTATTTCGAGATTATGTTGCTAGCTATACGGCTTGGCGTTAATTACCTTGGTGTAGACTTAAAGTTGACGGAATCGAACCGCTTCTTGTCCAATGTGGAGGGCTACGAAATTATCCGTCAGTTATTGATTAACTGTCACCGTACAAAGCCTATTGCTCTCTACCATTGTCGGGACGAAGTTGACTTTTGGACCACATCCAAGCCCGTGGATATTTACATGGCAGCCAAAAAATTGGGCTTCAATATTATCATTATCACCAAACAAGCGGCACGTTTCAGCGAGAACTTGGACGTACAGCAATTCCTTGGAGATTGCTCTAAGTTAGGCGACAACTCTATTCGTGTATCGGCCTACAATACGGGCAATTTGGGCCGTTTTTCCATGGTTCTTAACAAGTTTTTAACCATGACGGATGCCATTTCGTACGAGACGTCTGAGGTGAGGCATATACACCTCCATAAAATGAACTACCACGAGTTTGACTCCAAACTAATCGACAAACTATCGGCACGAGAGCTTAACCGTTCACTTTATTCGTCCTTCATTCTTCCGGTGTTGACATTCTATGTTATAGGGCGCCACGTAGAAAAGTCGCTTTCACCACAAATGCACAACGCTGCCTATAATGCCATTGGCTTGCCCCACCGGTGTGTGATATTCCAGTGCTTTGATGTATCAGACATCGCCAAAGTCATGAAATATCCCGACTTTGGCGGCGCCTGTGTGATTATGCCTTTCAAGCTCCAGGTCTTGGACCTCGTTGATGAAATGTCAGAACATGTGGCCCGTATTGGGGCCCTAAACACCATGTATGTGGTCCGATCCGATAGCAGAGATACTCCTGTACGTATACGGGGAGAGAACACCGATTGGGTAGGTATTAGAGATGTCGTCATTGCCAATTCATCGCCCATCAACGGTGTATGTGATACAAGATCGGCTCTTGTTTTGGGAGCCGGTGGTATGAGTAGAGCCTCGTTGTATGCCTTGATATCAATAGGAATTAGAAAAATTTACCTTTACAACAGAACACAGGAAAGGGCATCACAATTGGCGAAACATTTCATGGACCAAACTCCGTTGAGTTTTTCGAGTCCTTTCCCCAAAGTGGTAGATTTCGAAATTGTCGTTATATCAGACATCACCAAACTTCCCGACACTCCCGACTTTGTATCGCCCACAATTATAGTCAATTGTGTGCCTGTTACAGACATCACCACCGGGAAATTGATTGAACTAGACATTCCTGACTTTTGGTTTGATTCGAGCTCCGGTGGTGTATTTGTGGATATAGGCTATGAGCCTTTGAATTCGCCTATTTTGATGCAGGCAAGAAAGCACAGTCATAGTGGCTGGGTCACCACCAACGGCCTTAGCTATCTTCATTCCCAAGCGGTATCCCAGTTTGAGATGCACACAGGGAAAATGGCGCCGGCAAATTTGATGAAGCATGCATTGATGAGTTCATATGCAGCCTATAATTGAAGTAAAGTGCTAGCACTAAGAAGGCAATTAAGGGAGCTACAGGCAGAATTTCATATATAACAAAAATATACGATAGTATCGAACTGAAGGCCCCCAAAATTAAGGCTACTTGAACCAAACAGTTGAGGCGAGGTCTTGCGGTTACATCACAATCGGAAAGCCAAATATTATGGCCTCGATACCATAGAATGTAAAATCCGAAAAGGTTCACTAGCATGATTGCAACTTTTCTTTCCTCGCCTTCGATGTCTAAACTTCAATCTTTACATTCATTCTAGCAACTACGTAACATAAATACTGTTCAAGCCGCATGCACGGACCTCTAAGCCTATTTGAACGTCCAGGTACATCTAACTCAGACTTTTCAACGCCAGAAGGCCTCTTCTGGCCTCAGCCACCGCATCGTAGCCAAACATGAACTTCTGAAACACCGGGTCCGCCCATCTGTTAGGACATCCCTCTTGTGGAGGGTCCAATTCACACAATCTGTCTCTTTCGACCTGTTTGGGTCCGTCTGCTAAGTGGTAGATATTCTGGCAGTTGGTGGACTCTTGCACAATTCTTGTGGTTCTGGATTTTCTTACCTTCTCGTAGACGGTCAACGCATTGTGGATTTCGTCCTTGGATTCCAAGTTTTCGAACATTTCCGTGATACAGGCAGCGTCTTCCACTGCCTGGGCAGCACCTTGGGCTAAATATGGCAATGTGGCATGGCAAGCGTCGCCCATTAGCGCCACATTTGCGGTTTTATGGACCCAAGTGTCCATTTCCACGCTGTTTTGAAGCTTCCACTTGGCAGTGGTATGGACCAACGAAAGAAGCTTCTGCAATCTTGGGTCCCAGCCTTGGAAAAGCTCTTCAAGCTCGCCTGGCTTGGCGGCTTCGAAGTTGGTCTCTTCCGGCAAAGTGTCTGGCGACAACACCACAATGTTGCAAGTCTCACCGCCCTGCAACAAATAAACAACCACATGGATGCTAGGACCCCACCAGAAGTTGATGTTGGGGGTTTTGTGGAGAAATTCAAGCTCTGGGTATTGTCTCATGTCGCTCACCTTGACTAAGGCTCTGTAAGCCAAATCACCCGTCACGTGTGGCGGGTCTTCTCTGCCCAAAAGTTCGCTACGGACCTTCGATCTGATCCCGTCGGCTCCAATTATGACATCACCACCATACTCTTTCCCGTCCTGCGTGATGACTTTATTGGCTGCAAAATCAACACTCGACACTCGAGAATTCAAAATGATCTCAATATCCAATTCCTCGGCTCTTTCCACCAAAACCTTGTGGAAATCGGCACGATGAATGTGGAGATACTCTCCTCCATACTCTTCCACACAGTATGGGTACAAATCTTGGCATGATAAGTGCTTCCCGTTGTCCCATTTGAAGAATCGACAGGAACGAGGTAATACCGACAATTTAAGCAATTTGTCTTTGCACCCAAACCTCTCCAATATCTTAGTGGAGTTAGGTGGAATTTGAATTCCAGCACCGACTTCGCCTAGGGCCGGCGCCTGCTCCAAAACGGTGACGGAATGGCCGGACAATTTCAAGCCAATGGCAGCAGAAACGCCGCCCAAGCCGGCACCAACAACGATGAATTTCAAGGGTAATTTTGTTTGTGCTACTTCTATGGTCATTTGCGATGCTCTAACAGACTGGAACTGTCCATCTTATATTCTATGCACCATGCCACTTTCGGCCGGCTAATGTCTTAGCCAGGGTATATTTCGCAGCCAAAACGACGTCTGCTCCACATTTTGAAACGGCTATAAATTTACGCGGGCACGCTCTGTCATATAACTTCTGCACGATTCTGTGTTTCTTTCTCAACCTGTTTCGACTCGCCAAACCACTCAATTGCGTTCGTGCTGCCTACAGAATGTCATCTACAGAAGCAAAAGCTAGATTCGGCGGAGAGGCCGAGGTGAAGAGAAATCCCCATGGCGATTTCAAGAAAGTCGAAGCTGCAAGGGAAGATTTCCATGCCCAAAAGGAATGGGTCTTCACCAAAACCGTCAAACCCGAATGGAAAGTTGGCGATGGTGCCAACGACCCTACCCAGGTCAGCAAGAAAAAAATCGAAGTGGATCCTTACGGCCCAGATAGAAAACCGGTCGATAATTACAAGCTTTTGATCTCTGCCATTACACCACGTCCTATTGGGTTCATTTCAACAGTCGGCAAGGACGGCGTTAAAAACCTTGCCACTTTTTCGTATTTTACGTTTGTGAACCACGATCCACCGATTTTCACCGTGGGCTTCAGTTCACCTAAAGCGAACCCTAAAGATACCTTAAGGAATATCTTGGATACCGAAGAGTGCACAATCAACATCATTTCGGAGTGGTTTGTGGAAGCCGCTAACCACACCTGTGTAATTGCACCTTATGATGTGGACGAATGGAAGCTTTCGGGGTTGACACAGGCACCTTCCACCATGGTGAAGCCGCCTCATGTTAAAGAATCGGCCTTTTCTGTGGAATGCAAATTGCTTCAACACCACGAATGGACTGCAAGATCGGACCCAAACAAGAAATCGGGCACCTTGTGCATTTTGGAGGGTGTGAATTTCCACATTGGTGAAAACGTTGTGAACGAAGAATTGAACAATATCGACATAGCCAAATTGAAGCCCATTTCCCGTTTGGGAGGTATTACCTATGCTCGTACTGTTGAAGGGTTTGAGATCCCCAGACCAGACTGGAAACCCGAAGAAGTCCCCGAGTCGTTGAAGTAGGAACTTTTGAAGGGACGGCAAACCAATGTGCTCGCTAAGCTATAAAGTCGTTAAGCACTAATTAAGCTGGTAAAGCACTGAATAGCCGATTGAGCTAGTTAAACTGTAAAGCACTGATGGTGCTGCATGGACGGCATGGTGCTGTCAGGGATAGAAAAGACTTAGAGCTTCCTAAATATATATGTATAAGATGAATATCGTGCTTCTGTTTTGGGCGTATGCAAGTCCTGTTTAGGGAAGTCGTATTTTAGTGCATAGTGCTGATCCTACGCCATACTTTAAATTACTTCTTCTACGTCACTGTGATTGCCCTTCTATCTGCTCTCCTATTCACAGATTTTGTCTTTTTGGGACCAACTCTGCATTAAGCTCACTCAGATTTTCAGCCCAATACGAGCATCTCTCTATCGTGTTCAATCATTTCATGAACCTAATACGGGTCTTTCCTTTATCATATTCATTCATTCCTAACCAAATCTATTCTATATCTACCTAATTTGGGTCGCTATCAGCTGTAGCAACGCTGATTCTAAGATCATCGTCGTCGTCGGTTCCAAACGAAAGATTCATCGACAACCCAAAATCGTTGAAGAAATTGTTTGGGTCGTTTCTAAGAATCTTAAACCCAAGAACACAATGGAAATAAAGCACCACTCTGTTAAACTCTAATCTGTCATGGCAAAACACATTCAACGTTTTCCTGGGCTCTTCATTGTCATGCTTGTGGTTATCTTCATCGACTAACGTAATGGCATTACTGTAATAATTGAACAATTTGACTCTTTCCATGTAGCTGTTCTTGTTGGCCACAATGACGTCGATGTTGGAGAGCTCTGACGGAGTCACAAATGAGTCAGACGTGGTGTAAACACCTTTGATTTTTGGTGCTTCAGGTAACAAATTTTGGGACTTCAATTGCAAGAGCAAAATCGATCTGAATCCATCGTCTGCGATGACCTTTTTATTACCTTTTTTGAAGGCGCTATTGAAGATTTCCAACGATAATGGTCCTTTGTAGTCCAACTGGTTGATCTTGTCCAATAGTTCGTTGTTGTTGAGTTCTCCTTGCATGGGAAACACTCTGTAGTTTCTGGAATATGTGAGCAAGTCTTTTAAATTCAATAAAGGTGCATCGCATAATTGCACAAAAAATACCTTTCCCTTCAACTTGTCCAACACGGCAAGATCGGAGTCTTTGGTGTAAATGTGAAAGGTGTCAAGACAAATGCCAAAATTGGGCCTGTTGACCTCATACACGATATCACTTAATTGCTTTAAATCGGTGATCGTTCTGGACCATGCCAAACTCTCGAACGAAATACGCTTGTTCATTTTGGCGGCTTCGTCTGCAGCCATCTGCAAGTGTCTGACAAGGGTGGCCCAGTCACGACTGGCATCAGCATCACAGCTGGCACACATGACGATCAAATCGGTATGGAAGACATCACAAATGGCCAAAAAGCGACGCAAGTTGGTTAAGTTTTCCTCTAATTTGGCCTCATTTCCCTCAAAATCCCTGAATGGTTGATAACAAGCAACCTTCAAGCCCAACCTGACACATTCGTCATAAATTTGCTCGGGCGAGGCCTCATGGGTGTCCTGGACCATGATTTCAACCAGCGAAAAGCCCGCTGCTGCAACCTTGCCCAATCTGGTGAACACGTTATCTCCTTCACCCGCTAAGGAGATGGTCGAAATGCAATTTTCGTACTTCAATTTAGCGCTGTAGTCCCTGATAGCGTCAAAATAACGGTTATCCAATTCGGGAAATAGAGACGGCTGAGACCCCACCACCGAGGCACCAGGAACGCTCGAAACAGGCGTCAAAGCAGGCGAGTTGATAAGATGGGTCGTAGGGGTGGTTTGGCGTTGAAAACTCATAGGAAAGTGCCAGCAAAAGGCACACCTCTGGCATTATATACCAGGCTAAACGTTTAGGCTGCAAAATAAAAGGAAGCGTTCGGGGCCCTGGCGCCTACGATCTCGGATAATTGTCCCCACATTTGGAAAACTCTATTCCGGTGCCTGCAGCCGCACCTGGTGCCTACTGCACCAGGGTGCACCGTGGGGCGCGTGCGCGCTCGACCCAGCCCCAGGCCCAGGCTGACGCCATCGCCGCCGTGCTTGGCGCCGAGACACCTCCAGCCATCGCACCTTCTCCTCTCCTCCGGCGCGGTATCGGTGACTCAAATTTTTTCATCTACCACCATTCTCCTCTGCTTACAACCAGTGGGGTCAACGCTATTTTGTGTCAACAGGAAAATCATTTTTCATTGGGGTAAAGCTTTTTGCAATCCTCATCATTATATAAGAACAGCCGTCCGCTCCATTTTTTCATACCATGCACGAAATAATCGAAGCTCCGAAACAAATCTACAACTTTAGGATCTACTTTTCTGCCTTGGTGGCCTGTTTTGCGGCCGTTATCATCGGGTACGACGCTGGGTTCATTGGAGGGACCGTGGTGTTGCCAGAGTTTGTAGAAGAGTTCAAGTTTGCAACCATGAGTGACTCTCAGGTGGCATTACATAAAGCCAATATCATCTCCTTGTTCCACGCAGGGGCCTTCTTTGGCAGTTATTTGATCTACCCCGTAGCCATTTTCTACGGCCGTTTGTTGGGGTTTAGAATCGCCGGTTTTTTGATCACCTTTGGCTCGGCCATCCAGTTGATATCGAACGGTGACCGTGGTTTAGGCGCTCTTCTTGCAGGCCGTTTCATCAGTGGGGTCGGAATCGGTGCTGTGTCCAACTTGGCCCCCATGTACGTTTCGGAGATCTCCCCTACCCATATTCGTGGGAGGTTGATTGGGATGTACGAAATCGCCTGGCAAGTAGGTGGTGTGGTTGGCTTTTTCATCAATTACGGTGTTCAGCAACATTTGGAGGGTCCAAGACAATGGATGGTCCCTGTTGCTATCCAATGTATTCCTTCGGGGTTGTTCACCATTGGGGTTTTCTTCATTCCCGAGTCTCCCCGTTGGTACTTCACCAAAGGCAAAAAAGAAGAGGCGTTAAAATCGTTGTGCTACTTACGTAAGTTGGACGCCAACAGCGACTTTGTCACCTACGAAATCACCGCCATGGAAGAGGAAAGTATAGAGAGGAGAAAAGTCATCAAATCCGAGTTTTTTGACCCTTTCAAGTTGTTGTTTGGAGACCCCAAATTGAGAACCAGATTGATTATGACCGCCACCTTATTTGTATTCCAAAATGCCACCGGTATCAACGCTATCAATTACTACTCGGTTGCCGTGTTTAAGACCATCGGTATCAACTCCTCCTCGGCTGGTTTGTTGTCTACCGGTGTTTTCGGTGTGATCAAGGGGGTTTCGTGTTTCCTTTGGGCATTTTTCGTTGTGGACAAATTCGGCAGAAAAATGCCTATTTTCATCTTCACCTGTGTGTGTATTTTCAGTTTGTGGTATCTCGGTGCCTACATTAAGATCGCCAATCCTGAAGTTACCTTAAACGGCAAAGCCACTGCAGGTTCCAGAAGTGCTTTGGCATTCTTCTACATCTGGACCATTGGTTATGCATTCTCATGGTCTGGGCTTCCATGGGTTTATATGTCGGAAGTTTTCGACACGAAGGTAAGAAACGCTGCCCAGTGTTTCAATGCCTCTTCGAATTGGTTCTGGGCTTTCATTTTGGCCAGATTTGCTCAACAAATGATTGATGCTATGAAATATGGTATTTTCTTCTTTTTTGCTGCATTTTCGGTTGTATTTTTGGTGATTTACATGTTTCTCTACCCTGAAACCAAAGATATACCTATCACTGACGTGGATTTGTTATTCGAGAAGGGTGTTGTGCCTTGGAGAGCTCATTCAAGAGCCGTGGAAATCCTCAAGGAAAGAAGAGATGCCAATGTGGTTGGAAACAAAGCTAGTGCTACTGCCGCTTATGTGGAGATAGCTGCTAACAGTGAGACCTCCAGCTCTGCCGAGGGCTCTAGTTCCGCTGAAAAAGTATAGTTATGTATATTAGTCATGATCAATAAATTATTATTTCTTTTATTTTTTGGTACTTACTTCTGTACTCATAAATTATACTTCCGGGATATCTAATGCCAATAGAGTTACGAGATGTAAAACCTTAATTATTATTTACGTATATCATAACTATAAACCTAAATTTCGTAAAATACCCCAGATTTTCGTGCATACGCATGCATAAACATGCATACCCATGCATATAAATGTATCTAATTGCAACCTACTACCCAATTGCTCTAATCAACTGCCAAAACTGGAAGTCCATCAGCATTCAATTCGTACGAAGGAACACTTTTGAAAGTGCTCATAGATCTCTTGTTGCTATCATATCTCATTTCTCTGGCTTCTGATTCGGTGATAACAGTGAAGTCCCAGTCCAAATGCCAATCGTCTTCGCTCATGTTATATTTGGTGGCCTTTTCCTTGCCCAATTTGTCTAAGGAAAATAACAAACTGGTCTTGACTCCAAAAACGGCATCAGACTTCTCGTATGGATCATTTTTCAAATACAAAGCCGTAACTAATTTTTCAAATCCGGGCTTTTCAATGATGAAATGAATGTGTGCTGGTCTGTATGGATGTCTGTTGATATACTGCAAAAGCCTTCCAACCGGCCCATCATGTGGAATTGGGTATGGAACAGGCTTGGTACATTTAATGATGAAACGACCATTGTCATCAGTACGAATCAATCCTCTCATATCAGGGCCATCTCTGTCGGTGTATTGGGTATCATACAATCCGTTTTCGTCACATTCCCACAAATCGATGGTGGCATTGGCCACAGGCTTACCGTCTAAGCCTTTCACAGCACCTTCGATCAATAAAGGCTCACCTTTACCAATTGAGCAGATGGAGTCTCCTGCTTCGTGCATTTCAGCATCATGTGTGTGAAATGGTCCCAATAAAGTTCCCACAGTGGCACCTTCGGGCTTAGGATTGGTCAAACCGTCAACCAAAACTGATAAGCCTAAAGTGTCCGATAATAAAATGAATTCCTGTCTTATATCGGAGCACATTTTTCCAACCTCAGTTAAAAAGGCAATTCCTTTCTCCCACTCGTCAACTGTGAGCCTTGTTTCTCTGGCAAAGTCATGAAGATGCTGTACAAGACGCTCCATGATGAACATGAGACGTTTATCGTCGTGCTGGCTGTTAATCGCAATGGTATTGTTGGTGATGGTCTCGATGCTCATCTCGCCAATTTCAATAGGCTTCATAGTTTTTTTTTCAGGCATAATTTCTGGATGTTTACAAGGTGTGGTACAATTGATGTTATCCTAGCTTGCCAAATACTTACATTTAAATGAAGAAATCAGCTGTTCATTCAGCGGGGCACGCTCTCAAACAGGAAATTTGCAGCCTTTCTCGGATAAACCTTTAGGCGCATTCCTTTGCAGGCATGTGGGGCCGTTAAATCTGGGGTACATGCATAATCTGGGGCACGGATCGGATGGATGCGGTTATCATCGGTGTAGTAAGAGATTACTAAGACCATACGAGATGATGCAATTTTTGGGGCATCAAATACCCATTGGTGGTGCCGTTTGAGCATTTGAGGTATCGAAACATCTGCCCCATATGGTGCTGGGTGATTGGGAAGATACGAGAGATTGTACCTATCGCTGCTATTGTCCTTTGAAGCTCCCGCTTATGCATACATTCAATGCTACTTGCTATATACTAACCAAACGTCTTCAAGTCAGCTGCAACCTCAAATTCGGCTTCCGTCAACTCTTTCACCTGCTCTAAGCTGCTGTCCACAGCAACCTCTTTCAAAACTAGTTTTCCGTTTTCCACATCAAAGACTGCCAAATCGGTGATGACTCTGGAAACACACTGTTTTCCTGTCAAAGGGAATTGACATTGCTTCAAAATCTTTGGTCTTCCTTTTTTATCGACATGCTCCATCACAACCACTACTCTGGTTTGAGATGGGTTTGACACCAAGTCCATTGCGCCTCCCATTCCTTTAATTCTACCTGGAAGGCCCCAATTAGCCAAATCACCTTGTTGTGATACCTGAAGACCACCAAGAATGGTCAAATTGATTTTACCTGATCTGATCATAGCGAAAGACTCTTCAGATCCAAAAAGAGAACCACCTTTGAGTAAGGTGACGGTTTCCTTACCGGCATTGATGAGATCAGGGTCAGCTTGTCCTTTTTCAGGATAATCTCCCAACCCAAGTAAACCGTTTTCACTTTGCAATTGTACGTTCACTTCGGGCAGTAAATAGCTTGGGGCTAAAGTAGGCATACCGATACCCAAATTGGCAAAATCGCCGTCTTTGAACTCTTTGGAGGCTCTCTTGACGATTTTTTCTCTTTTGTACGAAGCTTCTGCTATTTGTTTGATCTCACTGGCATCCTTCTTTTCGGTTAGAATTTCAATGTCTTTGGGTGAATCAGATTGAATAATTCTGTGCACATAAATTCCAGGTAAATGGACGTTTTCTGGTTCTATTTCGCCCGGTTGCACAATGTTCTCTGCCTCCACAATTGTCAATTTGGCAGCCCTTCCGAAAACACTATTGAAATTACGAGCAGACCCTTTAAACCAACAATTTCCCAAAGTGTCGGCTTTATATGCTTTGACGAAAGCCACATCTCCTACAATGGCTTCTTCTAAAAGAAAGTCTCTTCCGTTAAAACTTCTGACTTCTCGTGGTTTGCTTGTTTCCAAAACTTCTCCATCTTTGGAGTACAAAAGGGGCATTTTACCTTCCTGGAGCCAAGTACCAACACCAGTGGGCGAATAGTAGGCAGGTATTCCAGCAGCGCCCGCTCTACATCTTTCGGCAATACTTCCCTGTGGGCATAATTCCAATTTGATGTCACCATTTAAGTACATTCTTTCAAAGGTCTTGTTATTACCAATGTACGAGCTGATCATTTTGGTGATTTGGCCCGATTCAAGCAAATTACTAAGACCTCTTTTATCAATACCAGCATTATTCGATACAGCCGTGATGTTTTTGATATGCAGTTTGTTCAACAATCCTCCTATTAACATTTCTGGTAATCCACAGATTCCAAATCCTCCTGAAAGCAAGGTCATATTCGAGTCGATGCCTTCTAAGGCCTCATCGATGGTTTTAACCACTTTTGTTGTAGAAGCGAATCTTTTGCAGCTAAAGACAGATGATCTCACGCCAATTGAAAGAACGGTGGTGCTATTGGTACTCTTAAACACCTGCAATACACTCATTTTGGTTGTAGGGGTATTCCAGTGGGCTTCATTGGTTTATATATAAATCTAGTGTTGGAGTCCGGCTAAACTCATATCCGTCTATACTAAGCGTATTTATTGATCTATACAGTTCTCTGGTCTCGACAAAAAGCTACTAACCGTTTATTGTTCATTGATGTAAAGTCCTGCATATCCTTGACCGGTAGAGGTACACATAGACACCACACCAAGCTGTTTTTGTTGGGCTCTCAAACCGTTCAATAAAGTTGCAACCACACGGCCACCGGTAGCACCCAATGGGTGCCCCAAAGCAATGGCTCCACCGAAAGGATTGACCTTATCGTAATCAAGGCTTAATTTTTCAATGCAGTAAATTGATTGAGAAGCAAAGGCTTCGTTCAATTCATATATATCGATATCTTTGGTGGAGAGTTCAAAACGAGCCAACAATTGTGGGATTGCTTCGGAAGGTCCAACTCCCATCAAAGCACTAGGAACTCCCGCTACGCTACTGCCCACAAATCTGGCTATGGGCTTGACACCAATTTTTTCGGCATTTTCTCTAGTGGTCAAAATCACTGCAGAGGCACCGTCAGATATTTGAGACGAATTACCAGCTGTGGTGGTACCATCTTCAGCGAAAACAGGCTTCAATGATGATAATTTCTCGTATGTTGAAGAACCTCTTACACCGTCATCTTTTTCTACGAGTTTGTACTCAATTTCTTCTCCTTCGTCGTTGGTTCTGGCCCTGATGGGGATAATTTCTTTAGCAAAATGACCGCTTTCAATGGCTTTTGCAGCCTTTAAATGTGAGTTCAATGCAAAATAATCTTGCTGCTCACGGGTGATTCCGTAAGCGTTGGCGACATTTTCACTGGTGATCCCCATGGGCATCAAAACGCTCTTGGCCTCATCTGAAGCGTCATCTTTGAACGGCTGATAAATCCGAGTGGGAATGCCTCTATGTGGAAAATAATCGTGAGTCATAGACTCTACGCCGGCAGCAATAGTCAACTTGTTCTCTCCAGTAATCAAAGTACCGGCAGAATAGGTGACTGCCTGACTTGAAGAAGCACATTGTCTATTGATGGTGTTGATTGTAGTTTTTATAGGAAACCCAACTTTTTTAGCAGCTAATGCAGATGCTTTTTGTCCCCCTAATGTTTGAAGAACTGCCCCTACGAGGATATCGTCAACCTGATCTTTGTCGATGCCAGATCTGTCGATGGAGCCTTTCAAGACATCATGAAGCAATTCCTCAGGATACATTTTGGCGAGGCCCCCTTTGATGCTTTTGGTGATAGGAGTTCTTAATGCAGAAACCACAACGATGTCCGAAGCGGACTTCTGTAAGAGCTTAGAGAGTGTCATTTTGGTGATAGACGATACCGTCAAGATTTATATAGGAACATGGTTAAACCTTTAGCCGACCCCATAAACTTTGGATGCAGGTACGGTGTGGAGGTGGTTCTTTGTTCAACAAAGGTTGTATTGAATGATCGGAGCTAACGGTAGTGTTTGCATGTATGTTAAGGTTCTGTTTAGGGCGTTGTGTGTACTTATTAAAACGATGCTCGAGATGTGATGATTTGTGGGGTAGATGCATAAAAGATGCGAAATTCACAGATGAGATGAGAATGGTTGGTGGTGTTCAATATGTCAGAATATTTGGCAAGAGTGATGAAATTATAAAAACATATTAATTCCTAGAGAAACATTTTCTTCCATTATTTCATTTTAATATACTAATACAGAATCCTTCCCTTTGTAAGCTATTCATATATTTTCTAACATATACTATACAGTTTAGTCATCTATGCATTAGGATCCCCGTAGATCCCCCAGTACTTCTCGACTCCGTACAGGCCACCATCTTTCCAGTAATCGTTGTAGGTGGTGAACATTAACACATCTTCACCAAGGGTATTGACGATACTTTTGATGGCTTGAACCTGATTACTCAATGAGGGTACGCAATTCATATAATTGTCACCCTGGGTAGGCCATCCTGACTCGGTGATCAAAATCTTCTTGTCGCTACCACAAGCGTTCTTCAAGTTGGAGATTTGCCCCAACAAGAAATTTCCAGAATCAGAAGGAGCCACTCCTCCATCCCAGAAAGGATGCGAGTTAACAGCAAGATAATCAGAAGCATCACAAAGTGATGGGTTGGCCACAACAGCCACTAAGGTGTCCACACTGACAATTGGGCCGGTATAATCGGGGGCATTGGAAGAAAACCACAGTTTGGCAGTTTTGATGGCGGTGACGATTTGTGACGCCGTTGCAGAGCCTGCATTCACCAATTCATTACCGATCGAAACCGTGTGGATGGCATCCCAGCTTCTGGAAGTGTTTTCCACTGCGGTTTTCAAAGTGGTCAAGTCCTGGTTAATATTGTAGGAGTCAATATTGTAAATGCCTACGAAAAGCTGCTGTGATGAGCTAATGGCTGCCAAAACGTTATCGACACCTTCACAATCCACGCCATACAATCTGATGATTTTGAACGCCGATAATAACTGCATGTCGTATTTGACTTGTTGAGCCGATTTACATTGACCTCCTTTGGTGTATGGAGAATAGGCAATTCCACCAGAACCCTCGGCATACTTCACCACCTGCGAGACCGTGGTGTTGTCATCAGGGTCGTCCCCGCTGCCGTCGCCGCTGTCTGAAGGCACAGAGGTCTCGGTGGTTTCTGCATACGAGCTTTGGGGTATGGAAGTGGCTACAGACGTCGATATACCAAAAGAAAGGGTGGTGGTTTTGGATCTGTGGGGGAAAGTGAAAGGCCATATCCATCCCAAATCGTCGTCTTCAGACGAAGTAGCAACTACGGTAGCAGCTGGAGCGGTATCTACGTCTAAAACGGTGTCCGCAGCCTGAGTGGTTGCAGGTTGAACTGCAGCGGTGGTAGCAGCAGCGGTAGTGGCAGCAGGGGCAGCGGTAGTGGTGGCATCATCGTCGTTGTCGAAAATGCTACCAAGCAAGCTGCTTAAGAACCCTGCAAGACCGGCACGCTTACTTAAGGCGACTTCAGAATTAGGTCCTGCTAAATCTTGGTTGAGGTCTCTGCCTTCAATGAAATTGGAATACTCGGCGTTTCTCTTAATGGCAGCAGCACTGACGGTAGAGGCCATCACAGCGGCCACTAACGGTTTGTTAATCCTCATTAGATGGATGTTTCAGAAAGTTGCAGATGAGACGAATTCGAAAAACGTGTACGAATAAAAAAAGATGGATTCGACTATAGGATTTCTGCAAGCTGACAGAACAAGGAGTGATTCAAGGATATGTCTGGAAAACCAACGGCAGGAATTATACCAATTAAATAAGTTGGCACCGATCTAAAGAAATTTCCCGATTAGGAAAGGTCCTGAGGGCATCTCATTAGATTTCCTGTTTGGGACGCAAAACAACAAAGTTCATACTCAATACGGTAAAAACTATTGTTGGGGTAGTTGGGAACCATAGCCATAACCTAACTAGTTAATAATGACTGGGTTGTACTTTACGAATTACTTAAGAGGTTAATTACAAAATTTCATCATCAGTGGGGAGTATGTATATTTTCTTAAGCCTTAATATCACCTGAATATCTTTAGTATATACCAGAAACACACAAGCATAAAGACAACTCCGCCCCAGAAAAGCCACTTATCTTGCTTGGCTCTTCTTTCCACATTACGTATAGTGGTTTGTGATACCCCGAGGGTCATTAAACTTTGCTCGAAGGTGGTTCCAATTCGTCTCAAGTACTCGTTTTGGCCCACGAGGTCTTCGAGGCTTTGACTGGCCATTTCGAGAATATCATCAAGCTGGTTATTGCTTCTATGCAAGGCGTTGGACTCGTTGAAGAGCGCCTCTCTCTGGCTCATGGTTTGTTGTGATTCGGTTTGGTCGTATGGATTATCAGAGGCCACATGACGACGGCCCATTAACTCTTGGCGGTTTTCTTCATGTGATGCAACTTCTCTTTGTGCTTTGAGGTCTTCGAATTTCTTGCTGAAATCGGCGTAATCCTGGTTGAATTTCTCCAATCTGTTCTGGTGTTTATCTATGCTTGGATCGTTGGATTGTTTTATGAGGTCTCCATACTCTTTGATGGTCTTTTTGAACGAAATAAGCGACGTCGATATGGATCCCTGTACCGACAAAGGCGACGTGGATATGTTTTTCTCGAACGCAGCGAGGTCTTTGGAGATTAATTGCGTTTGTTTGATTCCGTGGTTGTATAGGTTGTTCATTGAAGTGCGCGGTGTGAAAAATTCAGAGCTAACTAAATGTTAAGTATCGCTTCTTTTCGTGTATATTCATTTCATTCGTACGGAGGGTGTGGGGTCGGAACTAAAGTGACCTACAATCACATGTGGTTACACATCCTACTGAGGTTGGTTTGGAATTCATCTGTTGGTTGTGGCGATGTCTTTCGCTTGGATTTGTCTACACCGTATGTGTCTTCATACCATTGGAACGAGGCCACGTCAGCGCTCCGGCAAAGATTTAGGAAAACAAACCCAACTTTGAGGCCAACCTTTGACACATTTGACGTGCTGAAGCGCCCCTTCTCTATGGCCGTTCTTGTTAGAATAAAGCATGCCCTAAGCTACAGAAGGGCAACGCTTGCTCCACTTAACCAAAAAACCTGATGAACGCCAACAATAACGCAAAGGTACCCGAACCCACCCCGATCAACCACTGCATCACTTGTGTTTTCACCGATTTGATCTGCATTTGGATATTGGCAATTTCCTCGTCTATTCTCATATAGGTGTCTTCAATTCTCAGCTCGTGGATGGAGCTCTCTTCTCTCATTCTCCCCTTTTCAAGATTCAAGTCTAGCCTCACGCCGGCCTGGTTCTTGGTGATTTCCTCCTTCAATCTATTCTTCAAATTCGTAAGGTCTGTTCGGAGCGATTCCTGCTCCTTTTTGAGATTATTGAACTCCAGCTTGTCCATTGTTTGCAATTCACCCTTAAGTTTCGCAAAGTCAACCTTCTGCTCGTACGCAGTAGACGAAAGCGTCTCCTTCGTCACCAAATTACGGGTGATAGAATATATCCCGTCATTGATAGCCTTGTTTACAATGTTGACTGCCGTCTCTGCCTGCTGCTTTGTGAATCCCCCGTTTGCTTCAAGCGATTGCACAAACTTCTTTGTGTCGAATTTGGTGGTCAGCGGCCTGTATGCAGACACCGTTAATCCCCTAAAGGGCACTATCATTCTTCTGTACATGTTTAATTAAAGATTGCCGCGATTTTCCTCTGCGCATCGCTTTAACATCATGAATTCTGCGTATGGTCTTCTACTTAGAGGCTCTGTGAGCAGATGCACGCCTTTATGGAGCAAGTTTGGGGCTGCACGCACATTAGGTGTGAGAATGTACTCAAATAAATACAGAAACATTGAGGATTTCAACAAAAGTAAGTCCGAATACACCTTTGGGGGAAAAATATCAGATGGAGATCCTCTGGATTCCTCCGAAATCATACACAAAAGAATAGCCGAACAAAAGGATATCGAGGAACAGATGACCATTAATGAGATATTAGAAAAGGATCCCAGACTTCAAAGTTTGGAGCCAAATTCGCCCGAATACAAGGAGGTCTTGTATGAGATTGGACAGGAATATCAAAAGAATCAGGTTCAACAGGCTAAAATGTACGAAAGAAGAGAACGTTACAAAGCCCTTTTGTTTGGATTATTAGCTGTGATTGGTATAGTGAGTGTCCATCAAATTTTGTTCCATTGGGAATGGTATAAAAGATGGCTATTTATGTCCAGTTTTGATGTGAATGATGAGAAGGCCGAACCAAAGGTTAAAAATGTCAAAAATTTGGATTATTTGAAGTCAAAATTACTGGAGGTCATTGATAAGACGTTTGTTGCTGGTGTTAAAGATAGTTCTGCCAACACAGGCCTTTATATAGCTGGATCATTAAACGGCAAGAGATTACCTACCAGATTAGGCTTTTTTGACGGAATGGTTTTAAAAGACGTCAAGATTGATAACGGGTATCTTGTTGTGGTAGACGATAAAGGCAAAGTGTACCATTATCACAAAAATTTGAAGAGTCCCCAACTAGTAAAATTACCGTTCAAGGTTGACAAATGTGAGATTTCTAAGGATTTTGTCTATTTTTTGACAAATAAGGGCGAAATTGACTACATGCCCAAACCACAAGCCAAGGTTTCATTTGTGTCGGCAAAAGTAAGAAATTGGATAGGTGTTAAAACCGACGGAGGCTTTAATCGTTTGGTATTACCGCTGAGTCGTGGAGAATTTATTAAAGACATTAGCATTGGGGCCACGAACTTGGTCATTTTAACAAGCAAAGGAAGAATTTTCAATTGCAAAACCGCAAATGGGCCTAACCACGGTCAATTTGGAGTTCCAAACTTTTCCCCATTCAAGGAAGAACTCCCTGAAACCAACATGCCGTTTGAGATGACCCTTCTTAACAATGAGGTTGTTGTTAAAGACGACGCCAAGTCTCTCAAAGCACGTACTTTCGTTCTGATTGCTTCAGGACTGTTCCATAATATGGCAACTGATGCAGAGGGCAACATTTGGACCTGGGGTAAGAACTCTCACGGTCAATGTGGTTTGGATGTGAGCTACAGAAATGACATACAACCCGTGCCTCAAAAAGTGTTGGTTAAAGACGACTTTGCAAGAGTCTGTAGAAACATCAAAGCTACTGTGGGTGACAACTTTACAGTAGACGAGATTTTGGCAAGCGATGAGACCTCGTTCATCAAATTAAAGTACATTGAGAATGAAGTACCTAAAGATATAGTGTTGAGTTTCGGTAATGGTGTCAAGGGCCAACTTGGTTTCAACAGATACTTGCATGTATGCCACACTCCACAGCCTATCAAAAGTCTTTTACTATCAGAATTTGATGAACAATCGAAGCAAATGAGAGATATAGCCATTAAAGATTTCAGCGTAGGTAACAACCATGTGGTTCTCGATCTTGGCATGGGCGACACCAAAGAAGTGCTTGTGTTTGGTGATAACGAATGTGGACAGTATGGGAATGGAAAGCTCGTCAAGAGTGCCAAACCAATCACCGTACCTAAGCTCATAGAGCCAGAGGATGTGAGTGAATATTCACAGAAACAAGACAGAGTGATGAAGAAGTTGACAAAGATGGTCAACGATGTGGACAACAGATTGCAACTCAAGCAATTTAAAATCAAAGGTAAGACGGTTGAACAAACAATCAGAGCTACTGGCAACGATACCGTGATTTTCTACAAATCTGTCTAGAAGTCCCGGAGCTTTAGGTGTGCAAGCTCGGAAGCACAAGCTCCAAAGCACAAGCTCCAAAGCACAGCAACTCTTCGGTAGGTACAAATAAGCGCCGCAATGCGCTGGTATATACCGCCAGATTCACGCTAAAGGGCAAACCAAGGATACCAGGTATCCGAATGTATATAGGGTATTTATTAATCACTAAAAGTCTATTTCAATTCGAACAACTCGTTTAAGATTCTCATGGTGTCAGCTGGAGATTCGACAGCGTGTCCGATGGTTCTTTCATCGTTGTAGATTTCGTAATCGTTACCACCTTTGTAAGATTTGTCACCGAAGAAGTGGATTTCAGTGAAACCTTCGTCTTCAACGTGTTGCAAACAGTAAGTTTTGTCCCATCCGGTTGGGAAAACATCGAAAGAGATTTGACCACCAATGGAGTAGGTCAAGCCGTAGTCGCTGAAGTTTTCCTTCAAAGCATCGACCAATTTGGATCTAATGTTGTGTTTTTTGTCATAGATCTCGAATTCGTTTCTTTCCTTGGTGGAAGCATTTCTACCGACTGGAGAAACGTTGATCATACCGTTTCTGAATTCGATGAAAGTACCTCTTCTGACAGGAATGTCGATGTCCGACAAGTATCTCAAGATGAATTTGACCAACTTGTTGTATTTTTCATCACCCAACCAGCCGATGAAAGATTGAGAGGCTAATTCCTTACCCAATTTGTAAGCAGTCAACCCGTTTTCAGAGAAACAGTAGTCAAAGTCGTCCAAAACAGTGGCACCTAATTGCTCAATTTGTTTGGATAAATCAGAGCCTCCGACGAAACCAATAACCACTTTTTCACGCAAACTTTTCAAGGTTTGTCTCATTTCGTCGCTGACTTCCAATCTGGCTGGAGTCAAGGTACCGTCGACATCGAAAAGAACTAAGGTTTTTGGGTTTTGTTTGTTGGTGAAAGACATGATAATATGAAAATTTTAAAAAATCGTGTTGAGAATTCCACTCGCGTCCGTCTGACGTCGTGTAGATTGACGATAATGGCACGTTGCAGAAAATTGCAGATAGAGCATATAATTTAAGAAGTTACCTACATTACTAATTATCTAAACATTTAAGCTTCGTATTGGTAGTCTGGGAATTCTCTCAAGTTTTGTTCTAAGTTACCTTTCTTGGACAAGAATTTAACGTAAGCACCGTCATCTTTGACTTCACCGTTTTGTTTCTTAGCAACGTATTCATCTCTGTTAAGAGGAGTGAAACCCCATTTCTTAGAGATAATAATCTTTTGTTGACCTGGGAACTTGTATCTGGCTCTTCTTAAACCTTCAACAACAACGTCTTTGTTGCTGTCCTTGGTTCTGGCGGACATGATAATTTGACCAATGTCAACTCTGGCGGCTAAACCGTGAGGTTTACCCCAAGCACCTCTCATACCTTGTTGCAATCTATCAGCACCGGCACACGACAACATCTTGTTGATTCTTAAAACGTGGAATGGGTGGACTCTGATTCTCAAGTGGAAGGAATCTCTACCGGAGATCTTGGTGATGTACTTGTTAGCACAAATACGGGCAGCTTCCAAAGCTTCGGAAGATAATTGTTCTAATTCGTTAGAAACCAAGTGGATACATAATGGGAATTCATCGACAGAGGCCTTCTTTCTACCCAAATCGTAGATTCTAATCTTAGCGTCTGGGACAGCTCTGTTGTATCTGGATTTTGGATATGGTTTGTTCTTACAGTATCTGTAACATCTAGCTGGTCTTCTAGCCATTTCTGCAAAAGTTAGTATAATGGGAGGCGATAGGGGAGTATTTATGCTGATGGGGCGTTATTAGTAAGCATACGGGGGGATTTGAGACCGACTACTAGGGCACTCTTACAAGTGTATGGGCCCTACAACACTTTGCTGCCACACATTGATCTCGTCCCCTTCATATGATCACATTCAACATCGCCTACGTCGCTAATACTCCTTTACTTCATTAATTCACATACTGTTTGTCTTTAGATAATATGAAAAATTCTCAGTGAGAAATTTGAATGATATTTGCCTATGGCGCACGCACGACCGCCGTCACCCTTGCGCTAAGTATGTGTGCACGTGCAAGAATCTACATTTAGGGTTCGCGCCCTAGGCCCATCTCATCGCATCGCTAACAATTTTTCAAATCTACAGCCAATGGGTAGATACAGTGTGAAGAGATACAAGACCAAGCGTATGACCAGGGATTTGGAGCAGATCTACGGGGACATGTCGCTGCAGGAATCCATTGCCAAGCTCAAAAACCAGCCGTTGGACGAAACCAAGCCTGGATTGGGCCAATACTACTGTGTGGAATGTGCTAAATATTTCGAGAATCAGACAATGTTGGACCGTCACGCCAAAACTAAAGTGCACAAGCGTAGGGTCAAGGCATTGAAACAAAGGCCCTATACCACGTTGGAGGCTGAGGCTGCTCTGGGAGTGAACATGATCAAATTCATGGAATCGGTCGAGAAATTCAAGCAATTAGAGGCCTACAAGCAAGAGAAAAAGCCCGAATTCGACGAGTTGCTCAACCAGAAGAAGCCCGATTTGGACACGATCATCATGGGTGATGCTGCCGTGGAAGAAACTGACGAAATGAATGACGAGTAATGACGTACGCATATAGTAATGTAAAATGGTTTAATCGCACTAAATCTCAAATTTGGCAGAAATGAGAATTAAGGTCAAAAGTGCTTCTGCCACCAAAGTGGTCACAATCAGCGATGATAGCAGTTTCAGCGAATTGTTGCAAGAGCTTGAAGCTGATAAAAACCTCTTCCCTGCATCAGAGACCATAACAGCCATCAAAATAGGGTTTCCACCGAAACAAATCGACCTCACGCAACCACGGATAGCCCCCACAATAAAGAATGGCGATCAATTGATACTCGAAACGGGCGGGAGTGGCCCCAAAGAGACAAAAGTGGAGCCCAAAGCGGACAACAAAGACATACCCTCTGCATATATCGCTGATCTCGACATGCATCTCATTTTACGAAACGTTCCTGATGATAACTCATGCATGTTCAACGCCATTGAGTATTCGCTCAAACTGCACACAGTTTCCCAATTGAGACAAATTTGCAGCCTAACCATCTCGCAGGATCCCGCCACCTACAGCGAGGCCATATTGGGCCGAACCAATGCCAAATACGCCCACTGGATCACCCAGAAGGATTCGTGGGGCGGCGCCATCGAATTGGGCATTTTGAGCCGTGTTTTAGAGGTGCAGATCAATTGCGTTGACATCGAGCTGGGCAACATCATCAAATTCGAGGACGACACCGCCGCAACTCCGCCTACCAAGTTCATGGTGTTGATCTATTCCGGTATCCATTACGACATTCTTGCATTGAATAAAAGCTTGTCGTTGACCAGAACCGGCGATTTGGCGCTTTTCGATGCCAAAAACTACCACTCGATCATAAAAGGGTCCAAAGAGCTCGCAGGGTACTTGCAAACCCAAAATTACACCACCAACACAACAACGTTCCGCGTAAGATGCCTCGAATGCTACCAGGTGTTGGTAGGAGAAACAGGCGCCTCTAAACATGCCAACGAGACGGGCCATTTCAAGTTTGGCGAGTGCTGAGATGTTCCTTTCAATCACATATGAGCCCATCAAATAGTCTTAGTAATTTATACACAAAACGTAACCGGCATACACCGTAGATACCCCCTATACTCTTGTTACATCACAACACCCCAAAACACACTCAAAGCCTGCTGTGTTCAGCCAGAACCATTATCACTTGCCGCCCAGGCCCGTCCCGCATTGGGCCCCGGCCGCACAATTTGGATCGTGCCAGCCTCGCCACGTCCCACGACCATCGCAGTCTCGAATTATTCAACATTTTTTCAACAGTCACATTCAATCATGTTCAACACACAGCTTTTTTGTACGTATATCGACACATCACAGCGGGAATTGCACGAACCGCACCCTTGCACCGGAGCTTACTAACTTTCCAGGCCGTCAACCGAAGACGATTGATTTGATACAGCAATACAAAATCGTTGAACAATTTTCCAAACCCGCCAGTGAATGCAGATCAGCCCTCTATTCCAAGAACGGGAAATACTTTGGTTACACACAACCCAACGAAGTGATACTTGTTGATGCCCAGCTGGGAAAGACCCTTTTGAAAATAGAATTGCCCGATGTGTTTGATATTGAATTCTCACCTAACGGCACATACCTTTGCCTTTGGTGTAAACCGGTCAATCTCAACAAGGAAAGTGGTGTTTGGAACAAAAACGTGAAGATTTTTGATATTGCCCAAACCAAAATTATTATGGAATGGTCAAACAAGCACCAAAACGGCTGGAAGCCGCAATTCACTCATGATGAAAAGATTTTGGCCAAAGGTGTGTTCAACAACAAGGAGATCGAATTCTACGAATTTGCTAGCGGAAAGGGTGACTTGAAATTCAAATATAAGACAGAAACGCCTTATCAAAGCTTTCAGATGAGTCCAGGCAAAAATCCGTACATTGCCGTGTTCGTACCAGAGAAACTGGGCAAACCAGCAAATGTGCTGATCTACAACTTGCCCAACTTCCAACAGCCTATATGCAGCAAGAACTTCTTTAAGGCAGAAAAATGTGTGTTGAAATGGAACTCCATCGGTACCTCTTTATTGGCATTGGCCTCTACTGACCATGATACCACCAATCAAAGTTATTATGGAGAAACAAATTTATATCTTTTGGGAATTGCTGGAAGTTACAACTCGAGAATTGATTTGAAAAAACCAGGTCCTATCCATGATATCACATGGTCACCAAGCGAAAGAGAATTTGCCGTTATTTACGGGTACATGCCTAGTGAAACCAGTTTTTTCGATGCTAGAGGAAATTTAATTTATTCATTACCCACCTTACCAAGAAACACCATTTTATACTCTCCTCACGGTAAGTACATTCTTGTTGCCGGTTTTGGTAACTTACAAGGTACGGTGGATATTTATGACAGACAGGACAAATTCAAAAAAGTTGTTAGTTTTGAAGCTAGTAACACCAGTGTCTGTCAATGGTCTCCCGATGGAAGATACATTTTGACTGCCACGACTTCTCCTAGACTTAGGGTCGACAACGGATTGAAGATCTGGCATTTCAGCGGGAGATTGATGTACTACAAGGACTATTCTGAGCTTTACTCCATCACCTGGAGACCTCAAACCGTGGACCAATTCCCCCAAATCAAAAACAATGAGCCTGTGCCCGAGCCTGAACAAAGTGCCATCGAGTACTTGGCCAAGAAGACTCAAAGTAGCAGTTCGGCAGTTAAGAAACCAAGCGGTGCTTACAGACCTCCCCATGCCAGAGGTAACGGTGAAGTCAAAACCACTTCGTTGTACCAGAGGGAATTAGCAAGCTCCACTTCAAGCGTGTCTTCTAGTAACGGCGGTGTTTTCACTCCTCGTACCAAGACCGTTCCTGGGGCCCCAGCGCCTGTAGCCAAGGAGTCTAAGTCTGCCGCTAAAAACAGAAAGAAGAGAGAGGCCGGTAAACAAAAGACCACTTCTCCATCTCCAGCACCAGCCGCTCCACCAGCAGCCGAAGAAGTTGCTCAAGTCACTGAGCAAGTTGCAAAGGTCGAAATGGGCTCGGTTGTAGGAGGTGTATCGTCTGCTGAAGAGAAGAGAATTAGATCGTTGTTGAAGAAGCTTCGAGCCATCGAAGGGTTGAAGTTGAAGCAAGCGGCCGGCGAGCAACTAGAAGAGACTCAAGTGAGTAAGATCAACAAAGAGGATGATATCATAAAGGAGTTGCAAAGCTTAGGATGGAACGAATAAGGAAGTTCACTACTGAACAGTTGTATAGTAAGAATTAATAGTAGAATACAACATTAATCATCTTGAAGGGTTATGGGAATACCCCCCAATACTCATGATTGTCTGATAGGGCATTCTAAATAGCAAGTGAACTTAGGTGGCTCAAGCGGCTCAGTAGCGATGTCACTTCGAGATTTAAAGGTTCTCTGTGCCGCAAACCTAAAATTCACATCACCAGTGCACAAAATAAGTCGTTGATTCAGGCCCAAATAAGCCCATTTGGTCGGATCAAGCGTGTTTATGTGGCTCAAACAGAGAGTAGGATGTCTGCTTCATCTTACAGCTCTGCAAGAGGAATCGGAAAATTCAATTATAATGGGCGGAAATGTGAATGCAACAGACAATACGAAATTATAAATAAGCTTAAATAAAAAACGCCAAATTTCAACCCCATTTCTTCAAACCACATCTTGCACCGTGTCGAGTCCAACACCCGAACACTCAGGTCCAACACCCAAATGAATACCATACTGTCACGTGTCGACATCGAAAGTGCCGACATAAAAAAGAAAGCGCTAAATATGCTTCCATGGTTCTATAGAACGCACATGCATAGACCCGATGAGATGTGCGTATCCTGTCCCCATACCCAAAGCACACCCGCCCCATGCATCATCAGCTAAACCTATAACCTTATCCGTTTTCAGGTGCATCTCAAACCTTCGTAAGGCGTGTTCTTGAGGCACGTTAAAGTTTCTCTTTGGCTCGGAAGAAAGTCGCTTCCGTAAGTTAAGCAGAGGTGCACGACACCAAACGCAAAACACAGTGCAACCGGCGCTCGTGTGATGAACGGCCAAAAATGGTGCCAGGGGCCGGCGCAACCGCATGGCACTGCCTCCGGAACCAGCCTTCAATTTTCGTTTCAAACACTTCGGGCATGTCGCAAATCCGATCCAATTAATTAACTAAAAATAGCAATTTCTGCGCCTCCAAAAAAAGGAATCACGGATGCTGCGACATCGTCCAAATAAACATTTATGCTATTTTGTACCACGCTTCTTCATAATGGTTGCCTTCGGCCAAATGCATGCGCTTATTGTTGGTAGCATATTGAGGTGAGGTGCTGGGCTGAAAAATAATGTGAAGGTTTCGTGTTTGTTCCGAAAGAGGCATGATAAGCTTGAAAATTCGCGTTTGGAACGCACGAGGCGCCGTGCACGCAACCCGAGGGTTTCATGGATCTGGAATTATACCAGACCGCCCGCTAGAACCCGCCATTATACCCAAACAGAGAACCTTCTATGTGTGTTTGACTTGACTGCTGTGGAGCCACAGCCCACTGTTTGGGCGCCGTTTTTTTTCCCTCTCTTTAAACCCTCCACAATGGTTGCTGTTGGCGTCTCCGTGTTCCCCTTAGCGTTTTCTTTAGTGTGCTTTTTTTTACAATGGACGCGCTACCGACATCCGTCGCACCGCGACATCGCAGTACCTAGCATTTGTTTTTTCACAAAAGATTTTTTTCTTTATAACGATTGATTATCAGTTATACTTGTATTTGTTATTCAAGTGAATCGTACGTATAATTCGAACAGGCGTCGCATGCGACGATCAGACTGAACATACTCCATGTAGCAGAACCCAGAAATCCCCGTTGCGCCACGCCCATTGCTGACTGAACTCGTCAGTCCCTGGATCAAATGATTCAATTTTGCAAAGCGGCGATGATCACACTGTTTTACAGACATCCACCCATACCTAAGAACGCACAGAGCACCCACGTCGAAGCTGAACACGCCCAACGTGTAGATGGCGGCGGAATTGAGGCGCCAATGGCAGAACCTATTGCGTGTCATAACTCGTCAAAATGGCCGTTGGGGGCGCTCCAAATGCCACCAAATTTGTGCCGGCAGACACCTGCGATCTACCGGTACCCCTCCATATACATTTCATGTCCATACCCTTACATTAGTGGCAGTTTCGTTACCCCCTGAAACTCTGACCGTAAGCTGGTGTACGGGTGTTCAGCTGTGGTGCTAGGGTGCGCGACAAATGTCTCAATTTCGGAACCTGATTTGTCCCTATTCACAGCAATAATGAGAGAATTTTTCCCGATTTGATACAGGAAAAAATTTCAGTTTTATTCATTCGTTTTTTTTACTAACTCATCATAGATGTCGTATAACGATAATAATCATAACTATTATGAGCCTAACCAGCAAGGTGGCCAGGATGGTTATTATCAACAACAACCGTATGATATGGTGAATCAACAAGATTACTATGATCCGAACACCCAATATCAGCAACAACCTTACGATATGGATGGATATCAAGATCTGAATTATCAGCAGCAGCCAAACTACCAACAAGATCCCGAAGCCTTCAGTGATTTCAGTTACGGTGGCCAAACTCCTGGTACTCCCGGCTACGATCAATACGGAACCCAATACACTCCTTCGCAAATGAGTTACGGTGGCCCAAGATCATCTGGTGCATCCACCCCTATCTACGGTGGCCAAGGTGGTTACGATCCAACTCAGTTCCAAATGTCTTCCAACTTGCCCTACCCAGCTTGGAGTGCTGATCCACAAGCTCCTATCAAGATCGAACACATTGAAGATATATTTATTGATTTGACCAACAAATTTGGTTTCCAAAGAGATTCTATGAGAAATATGTTTGATTACTTTATGACTCTTTTAGACTCTAGATCTTCAAGAATGTCTCCAGCACAAGCTTTGTTGAGTTTGCACGCTGATTACATCGGTGGTGATAATGCCAATTATAAAAAATGGTACTTTGCCTGTCAACAAGATTTAGATGATTCTATTGGTTTTGCCAACATGAGCATGGGTAAAATTGGTAGAAAAGCTAGAAAAGCTTCTAAGAAGTCTAAGAAAGCCAGAAAGGCCGTTGAGGATCACGGTGAAGACTTGGACGCTATTGCCAATGAATTAGAAGGTGATTACTCCTTGGAAGCTGCCGAAGTTAGATGGAAAGCTAAGATGAACAACTTGTCTCCAGAAGAAAGAGTCAGAGATGTTGCTTTGTACCTTTTATTATGGGGTGAAGCCAATCAAGTTCGTTTTACTCCAGAATGTTTGTGTTATATTTATAAAACTGCTTTCGACTACTTGCAAAGTCCTCAATGCCAACAAAGACAAGAACCAGTTCCAGAAGGTGATTACTTGAACCGTGTTATCACTCCAATTTATAGATTTATCAGATCCCAAGTTTATGAGATTTACGACGGAAGATTTGTTAAGAGAGAAAAAGACCACAACAAGGTTATTGGTTACGATGATGTCAATCAATTATTCTGGTACCCAGAAGGTATTTCCAGAATCATTTTTGAGGATGGAACTAGATTGGTCGATGTTCCTCAAGAAGAACGTTACTTGAAATTAGGTGAAGTCGAATGGAAGAACGTTTTCTTCAAAACATATAAAGAAATCAGAACCTGGTTACATTTTGTCACAAATTTCAACAGAATTTGGATTCTTCACGGATGTATTTACTGGATGTACTGTGCCTACAACTCCCCAACCTTATACACCTTACACTATTTCCAAACCGTTAACAATCAGCCTGTTGCTTCAAGTAGATGGGCTTCTGCTGCTATTGGTGGGTCCCTTGCTTGTTTAATCCAAATTTTCGCTACTATTTGTGAATGGATGTTCGTTCCAAGAGAATGGTCCGGTGCTCAACACTTGAGTCGTCGTTTGGTGTTTATTTTATTGATTTTGCTTGCTAATCTTGCTCCGGTTGTTTTCACTTTCTACTGGGCTGGTTTGGCTGCCAAGTCTAAAGCAGCATTAATTGTTTCTATCGTCGGTTTCTTCATTGCTATTGCTACTATTGTTTTCTTTGCAGTCATGCCTTTAGGTGGTTTATTCACCTCATACATGAACAGAAGATCAAGAAAATACTTAGCTTCTCAAACCTTTACTGCCAACTTCCATAAATTGTCTGGTTTAGATATGTGGTTATCTTACTTCTTATGGTTCTTGGTTTTCTTGGCTAAATACGTTGAATCTTATTTCTTCTTGATCAAATCTATGATTGATCCAATTAGAATTTTGTCCACCACCAAAATGAGATGTACTGGTGAGGTTTGGTTTGGAAGCACGTTATGTTTACATCAATCAAAGATCGTTTTGGGTTTGATGTATACTGTTGATTTGTTGTTGTTTTTCTTGGATTCTTACATGTGGTACATTATCTGTAACTGTGTTTTCTCCATTGGTAGATCTTTCTACTTAGGTATTTCTATCTTGACACCTTGGAGAAACATTTTTACCAGATTACCAAAGAGAATTTACTCCAAGATTTTGGCCACTACTGAAATGGAAATTAAATACAAGCCAAAGGTTTTGATTTCTCAAATCTGGAATGCCATTGTTATTTCCATGTACAGAGAACATTTATTGGCTATTGATCACGTCCAAAAATTATTGTATCACCAAGTTCCATCTGAAATCGAAGGTAAGAGAACTTTGAGAGCTCCAACTTTCTTCGTTTCTCAAGATGACAACAACTTTGACACAGAATTTTTCCCAAGAAATTCCGAGGCTGAGAGAAGAATTTCTTTCTTTGCTCAATCATTGGCCACTCCAATTTTGGAACCATTACCTGTCGATAACATGCCTACTTTTACTGTGTTTACTCCTCATTACTCTGAAAAGATTTTGCTTTCTTTAAGAGAAATTATCAGAGAAGACGATCAATTCTCCAGAGTTACCTTGTTGGAATACTTGAAACAATTACATCCTGTTGAATGGGAATGTTTTGTTAAAGACACTAAGATTTTGGCTGAGGAAACTGCTGCTTACGAAAATGGTGAAGACCCAGAGAAATTAGGCGAAGATGGATTGAAATCTAAGATTGACGATTTGCCATTTTACTGTATTGGTTTCAAGAGTGCTGCCCCAGAATACACTTTGAGAACAAGAATCTGGGCCTCTTTAAGATCTCAAACCTTATACAGAACTGTTTCCGGTTTCATGAATTACGCTAGAGCTATCAAATTGTTGTACAGAGTTGAAAACCCAGAATTGGTCCAATACTTCGGTGGTGACCCAGAAGGTTTAGAGTTAGCTTTGGAAAAGATGGCTAGAAGGAAATTCAGATTTGTTGTTTCTATGCAAAGATTGGCTAAATTTAAAGACGATGAAATGGAAAATGCCGAGTTCTTGTTGAGAGCTTACCCAGACTTACAGATTGCTTACTTAGATGAAGAACCTGCCTTAAGTGAAGAAGAAGAACCAAGAGTCTACTCTGCTTTGATTGATGGTCATTGTGAGATGTTAGAAAATGGTAGAAGACGTCCTAAGTTCAGAGTTCAATTATCTGGTAATCCAATTTTGGGTGACGGTAAATCCGATAATCAAAATCACTCCATTATTTTCCACCGTGGTGAATACATTCAATTGATTGATGCTAATCAAGATAACTATTTGGAAGAATGTTTGAAGATTAGAAGTGTTTTAGCCGAATTTGAAGAATTAAATGTCGAACATGTTAACCCATATGCCCCAACTTTAAAGAACAAAGATGTTGCTCAAGAATATCCAGTTGCTATCTTAGGTGCCAGAGAATACATTTTCTCTGAAAACTCTGGTGTTTTAGGTGATGTCGCCGCTGGTAAAGAACAAACCTTCGGTACTTTGTTTGCTAGAACTTTGGCTCAAATTGGTGGTAAATTACATTATGGTCACCCTGATTTCTTGAATGCTACTTTCATGTTAACTAGAGGTGGTGTTTCTAAAGCTCAAAAAGGTTTACATTTGAATGAAGATATTTACGCTGGTATGACTGCTATGTTAAGAGGTGGTAGAATCAAGCATTGTGAATACTACCAATGTGGTAAAGGTAGAGATATGGGTTTCGGTTCTATTTTGAATTTCACCACCAAAATTGGTGCTGGTATGGGTGAACAAATGTTATCCAGAGAATACTACTACTTATCTACCCAATTGCCATTAGACAGATTCTTATCATTCTACTTCGGTCATCCAGGTTTCCATATCAATAACTTGTTCATTCAATTATCTTTGCAAACTTTCATGTTGGTCTTAGCTAACTTGAACTCCTTGGCTCACGAATCCATTTTCTGTGCTTACAACAGAAACAGTCCAATTACTGATTTCTTGTATCCATTCGGTTGTTACAACTTTTCTCCGGTTGTTGATTGGATTAGACGTTATACTTTGTCCATTTTCATTGTTTTCTTTATTTCCTTCATTCCATTGACTGTCCAAGAATTGATTGAAAGAGGTGTATGGAAGGCTGCTCAAAGATTTGCTAGACACTTTGTTTCCTTGTCTCCAATGTTCGAAGTTTTCGTTGCTCAAATCTATTCTACTTCCTTATTCACTGATTTAACTACTGGTGGTGCTAGATATATTTCAACTGGTAGAGGGTTTGCTACTTCTCGTATTCCATTCTCCATCTTGTACTCACGTTTTGCTGATTCATCTATTTACATGGGTGCTAGATCTATGTTGATTATCTTGTTCGGTTCCGTTTCTCATTGGCAACCAGCATTGTTATGGTTCTGGGCTTCTTTGTCTGCCTTAGTTTTCTCCCCATTCATTTTTAACCCACATCAATTTGCATGGGAAGACTACTTCATTGATTACAGAGACTTTATCAGATGGTTATCTCGTGGTAACACTAAATGGCACAGAAACTCCTGGATTGGTTACATTCGTCTTTCCAGATCAAGAATTACTGGTTTCAAACGTAAGTTGACTGGTGACATTTCCGAAAAAGCTGCTGGTGATGCTTCCAGAGCCCACAGATCTAACGTTTTGTTTGCTGATTTCTTCCCATGTTTGATTTACACCGCTGGTTTGTTCGTTGCCTACACTTTCATCAACGCTCAAACTGGTGTTACTGATGATCCACAAGAAGTCAACTCTACATTGAGAGTTGTTGTATGTGCTTTGGCTCCAGTTGTCATTGATTGTGGTGTCTTAGGTTTCTGTTTGGCCTTGGCTTGTTGTGCTGGTCCAATGTTAGGATTATGTTGTAAGAAGACTGGTGCTGTCTTAGCTGGTGTTGCTCATGGTGTTGCTGTTATTGTTCACATTATTTTCTTCATCGTCATGTGGGTATTGGAAGGTTTCTCATTCCCAAGAATGTTGTTAGGTTTGATCACCATGATTTACATTCAAAGATTATTGTTCAAATTCTTGACTATCTGTTTCTTGACCAGAGAATTCAAGAACGACAAAGCCAACACTGCTTTCTGGACCGGTAAATGGTACAACACTGGTATGGGATGGATGGCATTCACTCAACCAGCTAGAGAATTCTGTGCTAAGATCATTGAAATGTCCGAATTCGCAGGTGATTTCATCTTGGCTCATATCATCTTATTCTGTCAATTCCCAATCTTGTTGATTCCATTAGTTGACAGATGGCATTCAACCATGTTGTTCTGGTTAAAACCTTCTAGATTAATCAGACCTCCAATTTACTCATTGAAACAAGCCAAATTAAGAAAGAGAATGGTGAGAAAATACGCCACCTTGTACTTTGGTATCTTAGTTTTGTTTGTGGTTATGATTGCCGCCCCAGCTGTTGCTGCCAGATTCGTTCCAGATGATCTTGAAGACAAGATCGGTGGTGGTGATGGTATCACTAAGGGATTATTCCAACCAAGAAAGACCAATAATAATGATACTGATGATCCTTCGAAATCTTACGCTAGTCATTGGGACTTCGCCAGTTACACACCAAAGACTCATAGTTACACTACTAAAGCCTAGTTTGTATTTATATACGTTGTTTATGCAATTTTGTCTGCATTTTATTCTAGTTCAAGCTGGTACCAGCCTCGCACCGTCTCTGACCACTGGTTGCACCGCGCCGTGGGCCGCTTTCGGTCTCGATACTCACTCGAAACGCGCGCCGCATCAACGTCAGTTTCTTCTTATTGCAACATGTCTATTTTGCTTCGTCCTAATCAATTCCCAGTATCAACGCGTATACTTTTGGGATGTTTAGTTGTTATATGTAGTTTGCTTTTCTTTATCAAGCTAGGCCACTACAGAGTTGCACAGGACGTCAAGTTCCACGATATACAAGTGCCATATTTGCAATTGATCCCAAAGTACACGATTTTCTACCCATGGGCTTTGATTACGTCTATTTTTGCTGAAATCACCATTTTCCTGTTTGTGGTATCTACAGTGGTGTTATATGTGACTTCTAAATACGTGGAAAAGTTCTGGGGATTCCAAGAGGTGGTGAAATTTGTTTTCATAGTGGGTACAGCCACTAATTTTTTGACGGTGTTGGTCACTATAGTATCCAATATTATGCGTTCTGATGCTTTGGGTATGGACAAGCCTTTAGGAGGGGGAATCTCGTACTATTTAGGCTTTTTGGTTGTGTTGAAACAGCTTATTCCAGAGCACAATATCGTGTTGTTTCAAGGCTCCATAAATTTCAGAATCAAGCACTTGCCATTTATATTTCTCTGTATAACGCTTGTGTGGAGCATTATAGTGCTGAGATCATTGTATCCGTTTGTGCCATCGTTGGAGAGTTTCATCATTTCATTTACTTACTTGAGATTCTTCCAAACATTCAACGCCGATCCAATCTTGCCATTGAGCTCCAATGACAACGTCCTGGTAATCAAGGGAGATGCTTCAGATGCATTCAAGCTTGTGGAATTCTTCCCAGATAAGGTTAAGCCTGTTTTATCGGTTGTTTTCGATAAAGGGTACGAGATATTCGTGCTTCTTGGAGTCGTTTCACCCTTCAACGATGAAAGCATAGAGCAGGGTAACTTGAGAGCCCAAAAGAGACTGGAACAGATAAATGCTACTCACAAAGGCGTAGCAAAATCTGTGGCAGAAAGAAGAAGACAGGTGGCACTTCAAGTAATCGAAGAAAGAATTAATAAAGAAACCAGGTAATAAATTTAACCAGAGACATTGGATCTGTGTTAATTACATGCCTCTTTATATTCCAAAGTCGGTATAACCCCACTGGCTTTCCAAACAGGCGGATCATTTCGTCGTGGGTGCTAAGCCCTTTGAATCAGAAATCAATTCGATACACACAGTTTCACATTCAAGGTGTGAAGTGTTGTAGGATTGTCGGAAATAGATAAAAGACATAATAAACACAAGCGGTTGCAAAATCATCCACTAATCGCCTCTCTTCTTTTTTCTGACCCGGATCAGAAAGTTACACCTACATCTAAGACTGGTGCGCATTTTTCATCAACATGCTTAAACCGAAATCAAAAGGGCTTCCGTTGCCTGCAACGTTCCCCATAGGTTCCAAACAATACACAAAGATTTGGATCCTTCTTTTGGTGCTTATGGTTGTATATTTCAATCCATTGGGCGTGTCGCTCAATCTATTTGGTAAGCGAGCAGTGCCAACGTATCCTGCTCCTCATGGCAAAACAAGCTCACACACAATATACACCACTTCCAAGTACATTTTCCCACCAATAGAACATGCACCGTTATTAAAGGAGCTCGGGAGAAAGAAGTTGGCAGTGAAACGTAAAACACGTGATGTCAGCAGTCCTAATATCGAGGTTGAAAAGTTATTCTCATTAAACATTCACGATGATGCCAACCTCCCCAAACAGCTTGCCATAGAAAGGGAGGAGAACGACGCTTCAGATTTATCTAAAGCTATTAATAATTTTAAAAACAACGATAAAATTGTCTTCAACCCTAAAAATAAGCATCATCCTGAGGTGATTATTGTTACTGCAATTGATTATGAAAAATATTCGGTCGGAGGATTAACCTACATTACTCAAAATCGTATTGATTATGCACACAACCATGATTATGGGGTGTATGTTCGTTGGTATCAGGAATTTCTTCCGTGGATGGACGACTACACTGAGCTTGATAATCCCGCCAAACGTAGATGGGTTAGAACATATGCTTTAAGAGCGGCTATGCAGGCTTTTCCCAATGCTAAATGGTTTTGGTATCTTGATGAAGATGCGTTGGTGATGAATTTGGGTATCAATTTGCAGGACTACATCTTGAAAGAAGAAGCATTGAGCCCTATAATGTTACGGGAACAGCCTATCAATCCTCAAAATGGTATAATCAAAACCTACAGGTCGCTGAAAGCAAGCAACGTGAAACTTATTTTAACTCAATCCGAAGAAAAGATTGAAACCCACTCATTTCTCCTCAAAAATGACGATATCGGTAAGTCCATGTTGGAATACTGGAACAATGATTTATTGTTGAAATATCCAAACTTTCCATTTGGTCCGGACCTGGCTTTGACCCATATTCTTCAGTGGCATCCGTTTTTGTTGAGCCGTTCTGCTGTCATTCCTGCTAGAACCATTGCATCAATTCATTCTACTGAAGAAATCTCCGAGGATGATCATATACATTATGTTGAAGGTGATTTCACTGTGTCATGGTCTGGTTGTGAGGGTGAACTATGTGAAACCACATTGAATTACTATCAACTGATACTTCATCCACAGACTTAGATGGCACCGCCTGCTCAAAATGTAACATATAGACAAATCAAATGATATCATTAGTCATTAAAATATTTACAAGGTTTATATACTTGGAATCAAAAATGATCCAAGGTTAAATTCTTTATTTTTTCGTGCAACTCTTGATCGATCTCTAAATCACGCTCGGGGCCATATTTTACTCTTTGAAACCGGTTCCATTGTGATATATGGTTCAGCATCTTGAATACAGAGGTTTCACTTTCGGTATTGACTGTTGGAATCACTTGGCTATTCCTGAGAAACAAGCAAAGATAACATAATTCTCTATAAGAAGAATGTTCACTGTAAGGTAATGAATATATTCTGAGGGCATCTCGTTCAGGATTTTTGGTGTTTCGAAACTTTTTATTTTGTGGCAAGATATTCTCCAAGTAATTGAAATCAGGAACATTATAACATATTTCACAGACCTTATTCAAAAAGTTATTGGTAACTTGAGGTGTTGTCTTAGCCATTTCAAGCTCCACTTCGTCTTTTCTTGTTACATATTCATAATACAGCCAACCAGTGGGTCTTAGGCCAATGCATCTTTCAAAATGATCAAAGTATTTGTTGTGGTAAAAGTAATTCGTCAATTCATCAATGGCATAGATAATTTGCATAGGAACAAGATGAATCACACACTCGCAGGTATCATTCCCTAGCTCATTGTCGGTCACAACCAGATCTAAATATTCATTCTCGAAAGTTTTGACTACATCGTATTGATTATCTCTGCTTTTGATGTTCAGAATATAAATGGGACAATTATTTAACATTTTCAGTATTGATATTGCTAGCCGCTCTTTCCCTATAATGTAAGTCCCAACTACGATGAGAAACTTCTTTTTAGTTTTAAGCATCATTTTTCCTATGAAATCGGTAATTCTCGATTGTTTAGCAAGGCCATACCATTCGTTAAGTAGTGTGTTATCATCATTCCTACATAGCTCGTAGAGCATTTTTGAAGTCTCTTGACAGACGGTTTCCTGTTTTGGAAAATTATAATGGAACGTTAAATACGTAGTATCCAAATATATCTTGTCGATACTCTTTTTGGACTCTGGGTTACAGTAACTGTATGGTTGAAGAACAGGATGTTCAAGCATCTCCTTATTTACTCTGAAATCACCACAATGCAAATAGGTTGTTATTTTGGAGCCGGTGAGTGGTTTTGATTGATACAAGAAAATCGCCGAGCCAGGACAGTGATTAGCCGTCAATAAGGTGACGTACAAACCGGGGGAGTTTACATCGTCCACTTTTTTCACTTCCTCATTAGTAAAATTGGTATAATCTTTCACTTTGTAAAGAGCTTCAAGCTCCAAAATCTGAATAAATCTAGGATCTATGCCAAACTTCAAAGTAAGTAAATTACTGGTTACTTTGGAACAGTAGATTAATGGTTTATATAATGAAAGATCCTTAAAATCATCGATGCATTCAAAGGTTCTTTCGTAGCACCATTTTTTGCTAATGCCCCCATAATGATCCGCATGGAAATGGCTCAAAAAGTACATCTTTATATCGTCATCGGGCGCAAAGTTGAATGCATCCATAGAAACGGTGTAAAAAAAGTCTTTATCCACATAGAAGCGAAGTCTTTTTAACTCTGGGATGGGTTTCCGTTTGCTATTCAAGGTTAGCGACTTTGGGGGGTCTATCGCCTTTGAAGGACTTGCAGAAGTCTTGTTTTTATAAAGAGGCTTCTTTTGTAGTTTTGGGCTCTTCTTTAAGGGGCTATTGGAAGCTTTAGGCGGGTGATTTTGTGCTTTCGAGCATTCGTTAATGTGGGACTCTTGAATGACAACGGAAAAGTCTCCCAAAAACACTCTGCACAGCGGACAAAGACCATTTGGAGGAACCAATTCAATATGGCCAAGAGAATCAAAGGTAACCGAATTGCAACCCTTCTGTCGTTTTGGTGGATGGCCAATTATCTTGTACCCATACTCAGATTCGTCATCGGAAAAATAGTTAAGGTCTATGTCGTCTTGGTGATAATACTCATAATCTTTATCAGAGTCGTGGTCCAGATCGGAGTCATAAAACCTGCGGAGATTCTCACTGGCAACGAAGGGTTCAGGCGAATGGGAGAAGAAACCGTCATCATCAAATAGCGATTCCTCCAATGGGTCCTCAGCACGAAATGGGCCCACAGACGGGTGCTCCGAAGGGTCCTTGACCGTAAATGATTCCTGCCATTCATCTTTGATCGTATATGTATCTTCAGAGAAGCCTTTTGTGACCAGAAGGTCCTCTGATACTTTTCGTGTTTCGATGAATGGATCATCTGACGAGTTTACCTCTTTTGTACAGGGCTCTTCTGTTAAGGGCTCTTCTTTAGCAGCTTCCTTCCCTCGTAAAGGCTCATTGAAAGAGTTGATATTACTAGGGGTGGAATGGGCTCTATTTTCCAGTGCATTTTGTAAGATTTTCATAGGTATATCTGCCGAATCATTCATAAGTTCCTGGACTTCCGTCTCGATTTGCCCATCTTCCACTTTAATGCCCAAACTTTCCCTTTGCAGGTTTTTGTCCGATTCCAAACTTTCCACATCGTCTCGTAAGCTCATCGTAGTCTCTATTGTAGTCTTAGCCACACGTTTTATCCCAGTGTTCTCCTTTTTGAGCACACTCTTTGCACCAGGCATCCCAACGCCATCGCTTACGCGACGCACATCTTCCCGTAAGTCGCTGCTCAGCCCAACTAAAGTATCCTGTACAAAACAAACACTCTCTTCGGCGTCCAAGTCAACCACATCGTCTGTCAAGTCCACGTACTGCACAGGAGCACGCCGTTTTTTGAACTCGAAGATCAGTGATTGCTTCATAATTATCGCGATCGCGCATCGCTATCTTTAAATGGGGCTTCTCAGCATCATCCGGAAGCAGAAGCTCAAAGACCACGAAATCCGTGTTCTTATATTGGGATTGGATAATGCCGGCAAAACGACCATAGTCAGACGACTACTAAATGAAAACACAGAAACCATTTCGCCCACCATGGGGTTTCAAATCAGCACCTTGGTCTACGGCGGCTACACATTGAATCTTTGGGACATCGGCGGCCAAACAAGCCTCCGGGCGTTCTGGGGAAACTATTTCGAGAAAACGGATGTTCTAGTGTGGGTCATAGATGCCATGGCCACCGAAAGATTGCAAGAGTCGTTCCAGGAGCTCAAAGATAAGGTGGTTCTTCAAGGGAAGCTCACCAATGACGTCAAGCTCATAATTATGGTGAACAAAATCGACATTGCGTCTGGAAACACCGACATGAAACTGCGTGTGGCAGAAATGCTCGGGCTTGAAACAGTTTCGGGGTACACAGTGGAAGGAGTCAGCGGAAAGACGGGGGAGAACTTGGAGCGATGTTTGCAGTGGATGGTAGGAGAAGCGAAGAGATGAGTGGGGAGAAGTCGTGAGAAATGGCAGCGAGGAATCGTGACGGTGGTGCCGGCGGTGGTGAGAAGTTGTGAACGGTGGTGCAGGCGGCCCACCTCGATCCAGGCACATAATTGGCACATGTACATAGAAATGCACGTTACAGAACGAAATGTCCTCTGAGCTGAAACAGCGCAGCGGCAGAGCTACCACCACCCGCAGAGCTACCACCACCCGCAGAGCTACCACCACCCGCAGAGCTACCACCACCCGCAGAGCTACCACCACCCGCAGAGCTACCACCACCCGCAGAGCTACCACCATCTGCTACCACGTCTCACTTTCGCGCACGCCGTGGCCCGTGCTGCTACCACCACCGTACCACTGTTAGCACCAGGACGACGCTCCAACACCCAGCGCTTATTACAGCCGTTCTAGCCACTATGGCCTCCTACCATTTTGCGCATTGCACCCAGAACCACCCCTGGCACCCCCTCTGTGCTTCATTGTTCGTGGTCCAGCACCCTACCCCCAGTTACACCCTGGGGTCCACACCGCCCCATGCGCTTCCTCATTAGCCCTGGGCAGGAACCAAACCGCAAAACCGCCCACACCGCCTGGCACCACCTCCGCAAGTGCCGCTACGAGCCCATCGCATCAGCCCCCAAAGGCGCCCCAACAAACGCCAATTTTGGCGTTGGCGTTGTTTGCGTCAGTTTACCGACCCACATCTGAAACATCCCCGTCTAACTCCAGTCAAGTCTAGACGGACCGCGACGCGCTCGCGCTACACATTTAACACGAACAATTGCGAAAACACCAATGTTTTAACTCCTGCGACGCACTTTTTTCTCAATCGAGTTAAATTCGTGCAGATTTTGCAGCCAATTTAATTCATCAATTGCATTGAGTTATGCAACCAGCTCACATTCAAGAGTTCCGCTTTGCTTGTGTAAACATAAACAAACATCAGTTGCTGGCTTACACCACCGTCCACCTTATAAAACTATTGGCGATCCGAGAATTTTAATATCTTTTCCTACTTTTACCTGTTTTACTCAAACGCCATTTAGCTTTGGCTTTCTAGCACCCCTTCAGATCGTACCTTTTTCTTAATAATATTTGGAGTCCACACCACCCTAGATTATTTTTTGTTGTTGTTACTATTTATTGAAAACGTTCTTCCTGAGTTTGAATTATCCCGGTGATGTCTTATGATTACGGCCTGTTGTCTACCATTGCAACGTCCTTCACCCAGAACCCCATAGAAGTAATAGACCACTTGTTGGCAGTGGAAAACGATGAAAACAACAACTTGATCCAAATTTTGGGCATAATAAAGCCTTCGAAGCTGTCCCAGACGTCCTTCACCTCCATAATCAGAGGTCTCTTCACAAAGAATAAGAGCTTGTTGAAGTTGTTGGCGCAATACTCCACCAAATTTAGCGAGTTGGACACTGACATTAACGATGACAAGCAAATTTTCAAAAACTTCATCAACGAATTTATTCTTTGGATGGACGACGATATTCTCTTGTTATTTGATAAATACAAGAATTGCTTAAAGAACTCCGATTGGGTTGATAAGAATCAGAACGATTCCGTGTATTACAACAAGCCATTGTTGCATTTATCCAATTACGCCAGTTTCGTAGACATTTCGGTCCAGTTGATCAGAAATCCTTACATCTTGGAGAAACTTAACGCTTTTAAAACTGGCTGTGAAGACATCTTCACCGATTACATCAACTACATAGAGGATTCCAAATTGCAAAATATAGATTTCAACAACGTGCAATTATTCAATGATTTGAAAAACACCACAGACCACGTATGCAGCTACTTCAAAATCACTCAAATTGTGGAAAGATCAAGAAACCAACAATTGTTTATAGAAAACCCCCACAAAAAAATCAACATCGAATTGATTCTTTTGAATTTGAGTGAACGTGCTACTCAATCGTTCAATGCCATGGCCATTTTGCAAGTCAATCCAAATTCCTCCTCCAGATCTTTGATGTACCCACCTTTCAGAATCAATGAATTGTATTTGAGTTACAGCAGCTCCAAATGCCAAATCATTTTGAAATCAATGGACTACTTCACGAACCAATTCAAGAATAGTATGATCATAAAATGTCCGGATGAGGACTTTTTGGCTACATGGATAACCAAATTATCGGAGATTTTCCCATTGGAAAACCCAGATTCCCCAATCAATGAAAATTTCTTGATTAAACTCGACGACTATCAAACAAACGGCTTCAAAATGGCCGGTTTGGGAATAGATATGTTCTCATCTCGTGAATCCTCTCTTAACAGCTTGTCACAAAAGGCATCTCCAGCTTCTTTTGGTGCTTCTGTTTCCCTGCCATCTGTGGGCCAAAACTCAATTAGATCCAGGATTTCCAGTGTACCTTCAGTCGATTCCAACAGAGACTTCATGGCCCCACCACCAATCCAGGCTGCTCCGTTGCCATTACAAAGGCCTTCTGCTTCAAGGTCCAATTCTTTGGCTTCTGACGACTCCTCTCTTGCAGGTTTCCATCAACCTAGAATGCCACAATTTGTTAAAACCAGCTCCGGCTCCAATTCAACCTTTTCGTCTCCAATTTCATACAAATCAGCAGAATCTGCCTCATCCCACAAAGAGGTTATGGAACAAACCCAAACTTATTTGGATCAGACACACATATCGGTACAGAACATTCGTTCTGGTGTTCCAATTCATAGCGATCCGCCTCAAGATAGACCAACTTCTTCATCGGCTATGATTGAAGATGATATTCCTGAGGCAAAAAGCATTGCAGAGACTACCAAAAGCACTGCCAAAGAAAACATATCACCTGCAAACTCGAATACAAAAGCACCAGTTTCTAAAGGACCTGCCAGAAAACCGCTCAATGCCAAATCTACCAATTCTGCACTTGTCAATAGTGGTATCTATAAACTCAACACCGGCTCCGAAATTGACATCACTAACTTTGGTAAGAGTCACAATCCTTCCTTTAGTGTTCATCGTGGCTTGAGTGAATACATTGAACCAACTGAAAAGAGAAAATCTAAATTATTTGGTTTATTCAAGAAGCAAAAAGATAGTAACCCTAAGAACCTCAAGGTTAATACGGCCATTCCTATGGAGACTGAACCTGAGATCCCATTATCTGCGTCGTCTGCTATGTCTGACGTATCTACCGTTTCACAAGGCTCCTCCACAATCAAATCTTTCACACAACATAAAAACACTTCTGGAAGTGCTTTTGCGTTGCCATCTTCTACTTCCACATATTTCTTCAAGCAAAAGGAACAGGAAGCTTTGAACATCCCACAGGAATTGAAAAATGTTATCAATGACGATGAAACAATTGATTTCTACTTATCTCCTTCGGGTGCTAAAACTATGAAGATATCCAAATGGAAAGCCAAATACGGGAAATGGGAAATGCTTACGCTTAACGAAAACATCTTTTTAAGAATGGTGGTCAACTATGACTTGCATGCTGCTTGGTTGTTGATCTTCAAGGAAGAGTATGATTCACAATATCATGAGGTTGTCGATAAACCAATTTTGATCTTGGATATCAACCAAGAATCCGAAATTACTCAGTCTTCGGCCTTGGACGTTCAAATATCCTCCTCTAACTCCATTAATGACGAGTCAATGCTAATTATGGTAAGGTGTGCTAGTGGTGACTTAGCACAACAAGTTGTCATGAATGTTAAAAACATCAAAGGAGTTTTAGCACCTAAAAAGCTCTTGCAAAAGTCTTCTCATACATCCCTCAGCAACTCGAGACAAACTTTGGCTTCTTCGGTGATGGAAACAAGAATGACTAGCAACTCTTCCACTATGACTAGTGTGAATTCATCTTTGAAAAATGGTAATGAAAAACAAATTTCAAATTTGACTAGAGATCTTTCACTTGCTTCTATTTCTAGCGAAGATATCAATAATGCTACCATCCTTAGTAATCCAGAAAACTCAAAATTGCTTTTGATCAACGAAATGACAGTTAGATTGCAAAAACAAATGGAGGGCTTTGATCAGATCACTAACCCTTCATCTTGGAAGATCTTATCCAAGTATTCGTTGAGTATGTTTATCATTTCTGACCATTTCACCGAGAAAAACTACTACAGCTTCAATTTGGAGAGCATTGACGGTAATACAGAAGACTCCTTTTGCTGGCTTGTGTGTGAGGATGAAAAGAACGAAAGAATCGAGAGAATTGGTAAGGCAGGTTTGTTGGTGAGAGTGAAAGAAGATGAGTTGTTTATGATTGAATGTAAGGGTAAGAAAGAGTTTAAAGAACTCTTCGAGGTATTTTAATGTGTATAGTTTTATTTCGTTCGTTATATATATATTATCGGTAATTATTAAAATTGTTAAAGTGATATTGTGCTTGTTGCAAATTTCCTATTTGAGACTTCAAAATGGCTGCAAAAATCATATTTTAGAAACATGAATTTTTTAATTTTGATACTTTTTATTATACAATCGGTAGTCAATGCCAAAGAGTTAACAGAGACTCCTACACAGTCGGTAAAGCCCGTCACCATCATAGGCAACAGATTTGTAGACCACAAAGGAGAAGATTTTTTCATCAAAGGCATTGCCTACCAGAAGATGAGGCAGGAAAACGATAATTTCAAGGGTGAAGACTTTCCATTTATTGATCCAATGGCAGATAGTGTGACCTGTTTAAGAGATTTGAATTATTTGAGTGATTTGAACGTGAACGTGGTTAGGGTGTACCAGATTGATCCTGACAAAAATCACGACACTTGTATGAATGCGTTTGCAGCCAAAGGCATTTACGTAATGTGTGACTTATCCCAGCCTGATGTTTCCATAAACAGAAACTCTCCCACATGGGACATTGATACTTTTGATCGTTATAAGCAGGTCGTTGACACTATGCAGAAGTATCCCAATTTAATGGGCTTTTTTGCTGGAAATGAGGTTACCAATAATGTTGCCAATGTTGACGCTTCTCCCTTTGTCAAGGCTGCAATTAGAGACACCAAAAAGTACATTTCACAAAAACAATACAGAACCATACCAGTAGGATATGCCACTAACGATGATACCAAAATAAGAAACCATATTGCCAATTATTTTGTTTGTGGCGAGGACTCCTTTGCCAAAGCGGATTTTTTTGGTTTGAACATGTACGAATGGTGTGGGTACTCTTCTTACTCTACTTCTGGCTATCGGGACAGAACACTCGAGTATTCGAATTTTCCAGTACCATTGTTTTTTAGCGAATTTGGATGTAATGTGGTATCACCCAGACCTTTTACCGAGGTAGAGGCTCTTTATGGCTTGACAATGTCCAAGGTTTGGTCTGGAGGTATAGCATATGAGTACTTTCAACACGAAAATAACTATGGGGTTGTAAAGGAGAACACAGATGGATCGTTGGAGCTTTCAGAAGATTTCAACATTCTTGGTGCAAGATTTAAAGAAGCTACACCTATCAAGACAAAAGTTGAAAGCAAACCCTTCAACAATGTTACTTGTGTTCAGAATGAAGATTGGAGTCCTTCGATGAAGCTTCCACCCACCCCAGATAGAGGTAAATGTGAGTGTCTACAATCTACGTTGTCATGCATCAAATCACCATTTAAAGTTATGGATGAACCTTCTCTTTTGAATGAGTTATGTACCAAAACAGACTGTTCAATGATCAATGCAGATGGAACCAATGGGAAGTACGGCAAGTTGTCAGATTGTAGTTTGAATCAAAAAATATCATATTCCTTGGACAAATACTATAAAGATAATGGGAGCCAAAAGGAGAGTTGTTCGTTCGACGAACGTGCATTGTTGATAACCAATAACGACCGTTCAGATATCAAAGCCATCACTTTAAGCGACGGAAGAACCTGCGAAGACACTTTGACCAATATCATGGTAGCAGAAAAGGCTATCCAAGAACTATACCGAGGTAAAGTCAGACCAAACATGGGGACTATCCTTAATGAAAATCGAAATAAAACCAAACCATACCTTCTTTCTGATGCAGGAATGAACAATGGCTATTTGGGTAGTAACTTGATCACTTTTTTGGCGATGTTGGTACTGTACTTTTTGTTGGAATGAATGTTTATTGAATATTTGTAGAACCGATATATACAAGCGTAGTCCTCTGTTTTTACTGTTAATGTTTACAAAACATGCCAAGTTAGATCCAGTCGAACATTCGACTAAATAGGATCTTCTCAATCGTCCTTGGGGATCGAACTTTTCCATTCTAATAGATGCAACTTGAATGCATATGGCTTCATTTAATCCTTTTTAGGTCCCCAGCTAAGACCCAAAAAGCCCGATCCTCTGTTTAACTTGGGAACGTAGTTCTTGGCTTGGAACTTGGGCTCAATTATGTAAATTCTCTTTGCTCTAGGCACATCTAAAGCAAGATAGGCAAAATCAGCACTAAAGAATGATTTGTCAATTTGTTCCAAAGAAACAGTTCCGTGCACTCCGGCATCCGATTCGACATGGAATTGCATCACCAAACGGTCTTTACCGTCTTTGTCTCTCATTCTTTGACTTTGGACCGGTCTGTTTCTGATCCATTTACCTGAAGGTGACTCGCCGTAGGCTCTTAATCTTTCTCCTGGGGTCATTTTCATGATTTTTTGTGCTTCTTCGTTCTTTTCAACCAACTTCACAGCCTTGTTAAATGTTTTGGTATCACCTGAAGGCAAGAAGAGCTCTGAGAAGATCAAATAGACAACTAATAAAGCCACACCAGTAGCACCAATGACAAGCAAAGTGGAAGCGGAAAACGTCACAGCTCTCTGAATCCTACTCAAAAGAATTCTTCCTTTGGCATTTTTATCTTTGGATGGAGGTGGAGGAGGTGGAGGAGGAGCTGTTTTTGTGGAGTAATTTTTCAAGGTATTTAAGCTGGAGAATTTCAACATAGATTTATTCGCTCTGTAAAGGCTTTTCTGTGCACCAAACTTGCTCATTTGCAAACCTCTGGCACCACCCAACATGGAATACGAACGAGCTCCGAAAACCAAAAGGTCTGTGGCTCGTTTAACACCAAATGGTCTGGTAACAAAATTTATACTTAACATCGACGAAGCACCATCGCGAATTCTCCAGATTTTTTATTTAAGCATCATAGTTTCAAACATGGTTGCTGAACCTGTACAAGCCACAGTGGAGACACTCACCTATTGGTTTAATGAAACGTCTAAATTTGTCAGCAAGAATACTGATATGATAAAGGAGCTCGAAATCCCCTATTTGACTCCAAATCAGTACCAAAACCATATTGATTCCAGGGGCTCACTTATAGATAAAATATGTCTCCACAAAGTTAAAATTGGCGTGTTGACCATTGGGTTGGGGGTTGGTGCCGCATACTACCTTGGGAAATTTAACAGTTTGGGGAAGATGACCAAAAAACCCCGTAGAAGAGTAAGAAAATTGCCAAATGGGTCCAGACAAGATGTGGTACTAGTGGTAGGATCTCCCACGGAACCATTGACCCGTCTTATTGCCTTGGATCTTGAAAGGAGGGGTTTTATAGTGTATCTTACGATCCTTGACGAAAAGGACCAGAAATACACCGAGTCGAATCCTATCACTGAAGGCATCAATTATCTTAACCTTACCAATAGTTACAGCTATGAGACGCAGATCTCCCGATTTAACCAGCTTCTTAACATTCCAGTGGTTCCATTCCCGGGTGCAGAAGCTCATACATTGAAGTTGGTTGGGGTTGTTTTCACCCCCAACTTATACTTTCCGATTGGGCCATTGGAAAATGTAAGTATGTCGTCGTGGACCAAAATTGTCGACAAATTTTCGGTATACTTCAAGTTGGTCTCATCTGGGTTGGTGACTCTCATCAGACAACAACAGAGTAAGACGGTGGTGATCACTCGTAATATATCTAGCTCATTGGACTTACCTTACCACGGGCCTGAGACAATATTCCAGAATCTTGTGTCCAATTTGTTCACTACATTGTCCAGAGAAATAAATCACCAAAAGCTTTCTGTCACGCAGATCAAACTAGGCAACATATCGATATCTTCGGCGTCCGTTAGCTCCAGAACATCGAATGTGATCAATTCTGAAATCAAAGGTTGGAACGAAGAAATGAAGGGCTTATACCAAAAGAATTTCACAAAATCTCAGTTCAAGTACAATCCAATGGGCTACACGAGTAACGGGACCCATTTAAGAGATTTATATCACGTCATTTTTGATTTACTCTACCTGAAATCAATGAACCCACCAGTAGTTTATTGCGGAGTGGGTGCCAGAATTTATGACTGGATCGGCGGGTTGATGCCTGCGTGGTTGATGCTGCGTATCCTTTCGTAATTTAGAGCTCCTCCACCATTGTGTAACGATTAATGAACATATGTAAGATAGCTTGATTTTGCAACCCATCGGTATTTGCACGACGCTCGCTTTAAATACTGAAAATTTTTTAAACAAAAACTTTACGTTCATGGTCAAAGAATTGTTTATTCGAAGCTTTCAAAAGGACCTTGTGTCATTAGTGCTTTGGGGAAAGTCTCCTGCCGTGCATGCGGAAACGTAGCGGATCCATCAATTCGCTTGGTACGGCTTCTGAGGTGTCTTTTTGGAGATGTTAAGATGGATGCAGCCTGGGTTTCACCGATGCTAATCTTTAGGGATTTTATCTAGCTTGCTAGCTCTGGCATTTACAAGTGATATTCTTCATGGTTGCATGTTGTTGATGCTTCGATAGGACATCTTTTGGGGCCGTATCAGCCACATTTTGATTCGGCAATGGGATCTGTGAATCCTAGACGATAGTTATGACAATTGACTAATTTAGTTAACACAATGGAGCTCACTCTTGGTCCATGAACGTCCCCCAAAGCTTCAGCCAGACATTGTCTGGGCAGGCATAGTCAAATATGCAGGGCTTTCAATGATACATAAGATTAAGAGGTACTATGAGAATAACTATGACAATAGTATGATGAAACATCTACGCAAACATAGAGTCAAGCTCTGATTCATAAAAAGACGAGATTTGCTTACAATTCTGAACTTATAGACCTTTTGATAGGATGCATCGTTTGAGCTAGGAGCTGTGTGTAGTGTTTGTAAAAGGTGTAGTTTCTGTATAGGATGAACTCTATGGTAACAAGATAATAACCAGTTTTTGACCAGAACATGGCCCTTAGTTATTCCTTTTTTGCCATCATTTCAACACGGTCGCCGTTGTCGCCATTCGTATTAATTTTCCCATTAACCTATATACTTTACCTATATTACATAATACACCTTGATTCAACTATATCGAGATTTGGACCCCAAGAGCTCTAATAAATACAATAATAACGTGGTAGCCATATTGACCCAATTCCAGAACTGCAAGGGGTGGATAGGAATGTCTGTTATACCATTTGAACTAAAGATTCCCCATATGCGTATGTGGTCCACCAAAAGACCGTTGTACAGCATCAATAAATGGGTATAAACTGGAATTATAATACATGGGGAGTACGAATACACCAATTTGACTATGGTGGAGTTCTTTTTGGGTTTGGTTTGGGGTCTACGCTTTGGTGGTGTGGGCAGGTGATGATGGTTCCCGTTGAAACTGTTGAGCGAGTTATTTGAATCGGATTTGCTTATCGACAACGAGGACCCGTCCATCATATCGCTGACTCTGGAAGTGGACGAGTCTCTGGACCTGGAAATTGGCGGTGTTTTTGGCGGTGAGATGGAAGATTGGCTAGAATAGTCCAAAGAAGGTATAATTTTGGTGGCTGAATAGAACAGCCCTATTCTGTAGGTGAAATTGAACAACACCGGAATTGGCAACTTGGTAAGGGAAAGCTTCAAAAACATGAACATGTTGATAAACGACCCCGGCAAAGACGATGCCAAAAACGGCAACAATGTCGACACTTTCGAGAGCAATTGTGCTTCAAATTTGATGTTTGTACTCCATAAAAGATCGTTCAATGCATCCGATGCACTTTTGCTCAATTGTGGGAACGTCTCGTAGATGCATCTGACAATATATGCAAATAACAACGACGACTCGATGATGGAGCCTCTTCCACTGGAGATTCCGTACAACGCCAACAATATCGTAAGCGTCAACACACTCCCCAACAACGACGACCCTATAACGTCGATGGTGATGGGCAACACGTAAATTCGGTAGAGAAAGTAAAGGGCGCCAGTTATGGTGCATCCACTTGTTATCAACGACACAATGAGCCAGCTATCGGAACTCATAGTTGTCAACATATCCAACGACTCACCTACAGCCTGTATGCTCAACACGGTGCAAAACCCTTCCAAAATGGTGAAAATAGGTGTCGAATTGACCAAAAAAGTTTTCCACAATTCAACAACTCCGAATATAGGCGGCTTGTACTCTTTAAAGTACAGCAGATACACCGGCAACAACAATGGAATGGCCAAGTACTGCAAATAGTACAACAACGACAAGAACCACAACTTTTCCGTGTTTCTAGTAAGCAATCTGATCGTAGTAAATACAAAGTAGATGGCGAAGATACTGAAAGAAAACGACAACCCGCAGTTGATTCCGCCTCCGTCAAATGCCATCGGTATACTTAGCACTATGAGTACCAAGTACAAAAGTGATAGTACCAGTTTAGCCACATTAATTAAAGGTTTCATTGTGGTTTATTAAACGAATACTCCTTTTATGAAAGTTGGAAAAAAAAAAAAATAATCGCTGTGGTGTACGGGTGCGTGGTTATCTGAACACGGCGTAGTTATTTTTTGGCAAAGTTGTTTGGAAGAAAAAACAGGCCACAGCACAAATGGGCGTTCTTTTCAGTGTTTGCAGTGTATGAAAAAAGTGATGAGCAAACTACGGTCATCTTTGTTACCAATTACAACCAGCTTAATTGGGTAGTAATTTCAGGTACAGCGTTTCAGTAGATGTGCGTGTCGGTGGACATGTCGTGTGCACTGGAAGATCCCACCACACAGCAATGTTACGACAAGGCCATGGAATGTCCCACATAACATAAATGGGGTGGAATAGTTAAAATGAATGATCAGGGGGTTGTAAATACGACGAAACAATTTGGGGGGGCAGATGGGTGCATGAAGATGATCTGGACGTGGCCCATTTTGAAGTTGCGACATTCTGCTCAGACGGGTAAAATCAGCTCTATGGAGCTCAAACGGCACCGAAATGAGGTGCATATTGTAAAGCTGTGAGATTCGATGTCGTAAATGAAACAGTGTAGCTCTAAACCTTATCTACGGCGTCACATAACGCAACGACTTGACCATACGGCATTGCGCCAGAACACTACTACATTGCGACATTCAACCCACGACATCGAGAAGATGGGATCGTGTGCACGACATTAGCACCAATATGAGTCGCGACATCGTCTCTGGTCTGCGACAGTGTTCTGCTTAAGCTGCGACATTACCTCATCTCGAGACTTTTCATACATGCCACCGGTAAAGAGAAGACACCCTAAACTGGGGAGGCAAGAACTTAGAAACGTCACCCGAACCTCACGTAGGGGTAATGATGGAGAGAAATACTCTAAATACCAAAAGAAGCCGCAGATTTCGCCCACAAACTCCGATATTGACAACAGCTCCGATGATGAAGAGCAGATCGAGGCCAAAGACGATTCTGGAATGGCTTACAATGCCCTTGTGACGCTTCTTAAGGCAGATAATAAAGATAAGCCGGCACACAAAATACGAGGTCCCACTTTACAGGAGGAATCTGACGACATTGTAGGATTTAATGTTGATGAAGAACATGAGCTGGAAGATGAGAACGAACATAACGACGTATCAGACGGCGAAGACGACGATTTGGCAGATCCTTATCAAACCCATTTTAATGTTCCATCTGAAGAGTATGCAGAAGAGCAATCCAATTTAGTGGAGGGTAAATGGCCCATAGAGAAGAGAACTAAAGACAATGATTATATTACCATGTTCCAAGTTCCTCCTGGAAAACCTATAGCTACTACTGATAGTGTCAAAAGCGTAGAATCATTGCATATCAAGAAGAGGGTATTGGATAAAGTCAATGAGTCTATTGAAGGAACTCAATTGAACATGCTCAATCAGATGTCTCAATATAAAGACATTGTGTACCCATATTTCCACCACACCAACCAGGAGTATAAGAAACTTTACGCAATTCATGCATTGAACCATATTTACAAAACTAGGGACACGGTTTTGAAAAATAACAACAAATTGCATAATCACCTGGAGCAGGTCAAACAAGGTAAGCAATTGCCCGACTTGGAGCTCAGAGACCAGGGGTTCACCAGGCCTAAAGTTTTGATTTTACTACCCACCAGAGATGCTTGTTATGATGTTATTCAATACCTTATTAAATACTCACCCACAGAACAACACGAAAACAAGAAAAAACTCACCTCGCAATTCCATCAGGATGTCAAGCCGCCAGCCACGAAGCCCGACGATTTCAGACATTACTTCAAAGGTGACACCAACGATTTCTTCACTATCGGTATCAAGTTCACTAGAAAATCGTTGAAGTTGTACAGTTCGTTTTACTCCTCAGACATTATTTTAGCATCACCCATTGGTCTTTCTATGATTTTGGAAAACCCAGTCAAAAGTAAGAGGGAGACAGATTTCCTTTCTTCAATTGAAGTGCTCATTGTAGATAATGCTAATCAGATCGAAATGCAAAATTGGGACCATGTAAACACTGTCATGAAATATTTGAACAAAATACCCAAAACATTCCATGAAGCAGATTTCTCCAGAATCCGTATGTGGGCCATAAACGATCAAATGAAGATGTTTACGCAAACATTGGTGTTTGCCGAATATCTCACACCCAACATCAACAGCCTTGTAAATAAAAGCCACAACTTAAGTGGAAAAGTGAAGTATAAAAAGATCATCACGTCTTCTAATTGTATTATGAATTCTGTGGGTTTAAAAATCAAGCAAATATTCCAGAGATTTGAAAGTTCGAGTCCAATGGAAGACCCCGACGCCAGGTTCAAGTTTTTCGTCAACACAGTGTTGAACTCTGTAACGAAGTCTACCAGTTATGACGACGGGCTTATGATCATCATCCCATCATACTTTGACTTTCTTCGTGTCAAGCAGTATATGATGGAGAACAGTAAGCTTAATTTTGAAGCAGTGGACGAATACACCTCTCAATCAAAGTTAACCAAAGCCAGACAACAATTCATTGCCGGCAAAATCAAAGTGTTAATATATTCTGAAAGATTGCATTATTTCAGAAGATTTGAAATTGGTGGTGTCAAAAACATTTTACTCTACGGAGTGCCAAACAACCCTCTTTTCTATAAAGAGTATCTCAAGTTCATTGGCAAGTCGGTGTTTAATGAAATTGCCGATTTAAATTTGTCGATAGTGAAAATCATGTACTCCAAATGGGATGCCGTGTCGTTGGAACGAATTGTGGGTAATCAGAGAGCTCCTATTTTGTGTAATCTGGCAAACGAGACGTATGAATTTAAGTAGTAGAGATGTAGTAAGGGAAATGCATAAATAATTTGTATGAACGATTTGTATGGACATGTATGAACAATTTGTAAGGACATGTACGCAAAATTTGTATGGCTCAATTGGCCGAACCTCTTCTAAAAGCAGCAAGAGGTTTTTGTCCTAGTTCGTCAGACGTCTGCCCTTCAACTACCACCTAACCTATATTCTCTCATCCACATACATCCAAGTCCCCACCAGAAACTTTCCCCGTTTCACAGTATCTGATCCTATATTATTATCCTAACTTATTAACTGATTCACCGCTATTATCACAAGACCAAGCGACACATAGGGGCTCAACCTTTCACCTATTCTAGCAAACTTCCAAAACACACCTAAGACACCGGTTTTGTTTCTATCCAAAATGGCAGGCCATGTGGCATGTATATAAGTGCATGTGCATATCAAAAGAAGTATCACCTGAATGAGTGATTGGAAGTTGAAAAGAGCACTCTAAACGTTAGTATAGCAAAGGAATACGAGATCAACCACATACCATTTGATAATTGTCGCACTCAGAAATCGCGTTATTGTCATAGCACCAACGCCGCACCGTACACGCTACCAATGGAACCAGCGTGGCGCCAACTCCCGCACCAGCACACACGGCGGCTAGCACCACCATCTCGCGGCCCAACCAGAATTCCTCGCACTCACACCAACGTGCTAGCATGAACGATCAATTGGAGGACCCCTTCCAGATGGATGAGGATCTCGAGCCCTCCACGCCCCAAGCCATGTTTCTTAACACCGGCCAAATTCAATTTCCCAACGTGATGCCAAACACGGACAATTCTGCCCAAATACGAACGAAGCTAGAAGATATGGAGATATATGATGAAGATTTGGATGATAAGTTCGATAGCAAAAACGCACAGGAAATCTACAAAAATACCCTAAAGAGCAAGGATGCCCCGCTAACACCACCTGAGAACTTTGCTCCAGTGATAAACAACATTTACCGGTCATCGTTTCCCCAGGCCAATAACTTTCTGTTCCTAGAACGTCTCAAATTGAAGTCAATTCTATGTCTCATACCCGAAGAATACCCCGAACAAAATTTGGAGTTCCTAAGGCAACAAAATATCAAGTTGTTCCAATTGGGGATGTCTGGAAACAAAGAACCATTTGTGATTATCTCACACGAGCTTATAACAGAAGCATTGAAGGTGGTGCTTAACCCCGAGAACCAACCCATCCTTATACATTGTAACCGAGGTAAGCACAGAACAGGGTGTCTTATCGGAATACTAAGACGGTTGCAGCAGTGGTCCTTGACCATCATATTTGACGAGTATAGAAAATTTGCTGCACCCAAGGAAAGAGCCATGGATCAGCAGTTTGTAGAGTTGTATGACGACACCGACATACGAAAGTATTGTGACGACAATGGGCTTTTGCCCCTACTGTGGGACTGACCACAGAACCGAGTTCCATAAAGCTAAAATGGCCCCAATGTTACCTGGGCCCGATACACATGTTGGGAGCCCCAAGGCCACAGACGAATAGACGAATATATATTAGATACTTATTCCAACTTCGGCACCCCTTTACCCCAGAAAAACCTCTTTCCATACATACCTGCGTTGCCAGCTGCAAGAATGCTCAACCCCAAAGGTGACAACCGACCTGAAAATACGCTTTTTACGCTGGACCCTCCGTTCACTAAAAGATACAAGGTGTTCCACGCAAACACAAAGCCCGAGCCATTATCAATGTCGCTGTCGTAGATCATGAAACTACCCACCAAGTTGGTAACGCCAAAGGTTAAACACGAAGCTTTGGTTGGTTTGGCAACGGCTAAGGCTCTAGAAAACTTGAGGGAAGACCCCGAAGTCCCAGAAACATCAATTGCACGTGGCGACGTTAATGCTTTGCTGAGAAGTAGCGTTCCCATGATGAATGGTGGAAATGGAGTGTCTGTGACCTCATTAATGTATTCTACTGTAGAGTTCATGTAGCAATCAAGAGAATGCGGCAGGAAATGTGAGCGGCAGCAAAGGTGAAATGGCGCGGCGGTGGTGCGAAGTGGTACCACGCATTGCGCTCTAAAATAGTGCGGTCGCGCCACACTAGGCCCACAATACCACCACTTCGCACTATCACCCAGCACAGAGCCGGTACCAGCCCACAACGAACAGAGACCATAAGCTTTACCTTAAATTACTCCTTTATTCACTAATGTACACATTTATAAACCTAAGCTCTTTCACCTCTTAATCTTCTAGCCAATTGAATATCCTTCTTTTGGATGGTGACTCTCTTAGCGTGGATAGCACACAAGTTAGTGTCTTCGAACAAGGAAACCAAGTAAGCTTCAACGGATTCTTGCAAGGCACCGATGGCAGAAGATTGGAATCTCAAGTCGGTCTTGAAATCTTGAGCGATTTCTCTAACCAATCTTTGGAAAGGTAATTTTCTGATCAACAATTCAGTAGATTTTTGGAATCTTCTGATTTCTCTCAAAGCAACGGTACCTGGCTTATATCTGTGAGGTTTCTTGACACCCCCGGAAGATGGGGCAGACTTTCTAGCAGCTTTAGAAGCTAATTGTTTTCTTGGGGCTTTACCACCAGTGGATTTTCTAGCTGTTTGTTTAGTTCTAGCCATTTTGTTAGATGATCTCAGAGGGATTCATGCTGCCTTATATACTTTTCTCGCACCAAAACAAAAACAAATGCACGACACGGTTATCGCAAAGTAGTCGCTTTCGTAAGAAGACACGACAAATGAGAAAAACGGTGTAAATCGGTGGCTTTTCACCACCAAGAAGCGCTACTAAATGGTGGCGGTCCCAAATTAACGCGTGCGTGCTGCGTACTTGTGAGTACAATGTCGATTTGTCGGACGCTTTTCGCGGTTTTGGTCGCTTTAGGAATGGCTGCAAAATTTCAACACGGTCTCGAAACCTCCAAATCAAACAAACAAACCGGAGGGCCTGGTGGGTATAAATAAAGCAGCGAATTCCTCATTTTCTTTATCATACAAATAATTCAATCATGTCCGGAAGAGGAAAAGGTGGAAAAGGTTTAGGAAAAGGTGGTGCTAAGAGACACAGAAAAATTCTTAGAGACAACATTCAAGGTATTACCAAGCCAGCTATCAGAAGATTAGCTAGAAGAGGTGGTGTCAAGCGTATTTCTGCTTTGATCTACGAAGAAGTCAGAGTTGTCTTGAAATCCTTCTTAGAAAACGTCATCAGAGATGCCGTTACTTACACTGAACACGCTAAGAGAAAGACCGTTACTTCTTTAGATGTCGTTTACGCTTTGAAGAGACAAGGAAGAACCCTTTATGGTTTCGGTGGTTAAATGTATTTCTAGCTTTGTATATTAGTGATATATAAATAATTTAGCGGACTGGCCAAGTTTGGGCTATTTCTCTGGAATTGGAGTGGTAATTTAGGCATTTGGCGGATTATCACGACCATCGCACGGTGTTATGCCTCGGGTGCGGTGCGATGGTACATGCTCTACCGCGCGATGGTGCGAGTTTTGTACCACCGGCTGCACTCGTACTCACATTATCTTTACATCATCACGACGCCTCAGAGACACGACTCTTACCCAAGATGCCTCCCTTTTTCAAGTACCGGTCGAGCTTGCGTCCTATTCGTTTTCTATAATAATCGAGGTTGAGCGGTGTATACGGCACGTAGTCATCTCTGGTGGTACGAATCCATTGTTTCAAGCACAGCAGGCCCGAATCTTCGATTTCCTTGTGGAAATATGGACATTTGCATCGACAGCCCACCCCATTCACGTATGGTTCGTTGGGTTCAAACAGCTGGAAGTTGGCGTTATTAGCATTCTTAGGAGATGGAAAGTACGGGAGCTGATTTTGGGCGTTTGCAGGACAATGGGCCAATGTGGAGTGCTTATACCCTATATCTCTGAAATAGTGAATTTGGTCAATCTCCAACATCATAGCTATGGCCAATGAATGGATAGGTGCATCGCCCCATCTCTCTTTGTAGAAACCCCCGGATTTGTCCAACATTTGGTAGTATTTTTGGTACAATTCTGACGTGAAGAGTTCTGTTCTGGCAATCTCGAAATTGGACCAGAAATGACATAAATTGTACTCCTCGTAATCAATTCTGTCCTCGTGAAGTTTTGGAATAGGCTTGGGTGCTCGAAGGAGTAATTCTTCCATTAGTTCCACTGGTATATCGGTCAACGATTTCTTACCCTTTTTGGCCAAAACACGCTCCAAAGTCAACTCATCTTCTATCTTTTTTAGTATCTTGGCCGGTTCCTTGATCATGTCATACTCTTGATCGTTGCTTCCCTCGCTGTAGCGGAAGTTTTTCACCATCATTCTCCATATCTTGGAAGGGTTTATACTATTTTCTTGGGCAAATTTCTTGGTTTGTCGAAAAAGACCCGGCACAGTATAATATAATTCATGGATCATAATAGTGAATCCGTACTTTTTCCCGTGCTTTTCCATCTCTATGAATGGGTCGTATGTCAAATCACAGAAAAATTCTACGTTGGGCTCTACTCGCCAATACCAATCACGTTTCTTCACCAATTCGTGCTTGAAAAACGCCCCCAGAAAGAATCGACACATTTTGTGGTACAGTGCCTTGTTCCCATAGTATATTCGGCGATCACCTTGCAATTCAATGGACTGTTTAAATTCATCGGGGTCCACATCTGTGAAATCCCAGTCTTCTTGTGCAATGGTACCAAACTCTGTTTTCGAGTCTGTATACATTGAAACTTGCTGTTGAAACTCGGGTGTAAATTCCTCATCGTTCAAAAATACCCACGGATAATTATACCACTGGTTGAAGTGGCGTTCCATAGATATCATCGACTTAATTACATCCTTCAATTCGCTGTTTCGAGCCAACACTACAAACGCCGCATTTGCCCGGGGCCCACTATTATCAATTTCCCGGCATCCCACCTGGAATGGACTGTCAATAGTGCTCGATATGTTTCTTAAGCTTACAGGGACCTTCTTTATATCTTTAGCTTTATACATCTTCATAAGTTCTGTGTCGGAGTATTCTAGCTTCGTAAATCGGCGGTATCTACGGAAAAACACCCAGAAAAAAACCACTACAATCACCGCTAGCACTAAATTCATCCGTCGACTACGAAATCGACGTCTTCGGACACGAGGAACAAGCCGTTCGTGGTCCTTCTCCATCTTTTTGTGGTAGATCCAATTAACAGATAACGGCGCGGCGCGCGCATCGCTTTATAGGCTTATTTGACACCTTCTGCTTTGGGCTAATTCGTATAATGCGCTTATATTACATGTTCATTAATCTAAATACGTCGAAATCATTGCCAAATTAGTCCTGTGCGCCCAAAGTAGTAGCGGGTGTAGTCTCCGTAGACGCAGTCTTCACGGCCTCTTGGTAGCACTACGCAACAAATTCAAATCATCGTTCAACTCTTCCGGCTTCAATCCCGTCACCCCCACGAATTGCTTGTGGGACCCCCGAGTATTATGCCTGGTGTTGCTTAAGGCCTTGTCCAGCAATATCAACGAGCTTCCGCCGTCGTCGTTATTCATGATAATGGTGTTTAATGCATCGTAGTCTTTGTCGCTTAAATTACTGTCATTGCCAGAACTCGTCCCAGCGCCGCTTTGTTGGCTCAATCTCAGGTGCCCTCCGGCAGAAGTGCCACCGGCGGTCGACGACATCTCGTCGTTTGAGGAGTATCGGGTGGCGTAGTGCCTTCTTCTTTTCCCGCCAGAGACGTAGCCTGTGGTGGTGCCCGAATCGCTGAAGTCGTCGGCCTCTCCTGTGGTGAACCTGGTATTAAATTCCCGCTTACGTAACGACCGCCTATCTGTCAACGCAGACCCTGCAATGGCATTGAGCGCCACCGTGGTGGCATCTTGGCCCAGCCAGGAGTTGGCATTCACCAAATTAAGCAACAATTTGTCCTCCTTCAATTGCTTGATGGCCTTTTGCAATTTGTCGTAGAGCTTTTCTTTGATAAGCTTGATCATTTTGTCGTGGTTTTCCTTAGCCCTGCCGAGATCTGCTTGGTATTCCTCCTCGCATCGTTTGACTTGGTATTCCTCCCACAATCGAAGCTTGGTCAACTCGAAATCTCTTTCCACCTCGAATTGGTGTTTTTTCTTCAAGAACTGCTCGTTGGTGCCCTGCTGCAATGTAGCAAGGGTGTTTTGAAGGTTGTGGAGCAGCCCCCGGTAGAAGTTGTCTCTATCGTACATAAACGTGTAATCGAGTCTGCTCAATCGTGAGCCGACCTGTTGGCGTTTTTTCTCTCGCTTTGTGATCGCTGCCATGTTAGTAAGGTCACTATAGTACGTAGAACCGAATATGTGCACGATTCCACAAAATATTTGGCGGTCTTCCCGCCCCCCGTCGTTACATACATTCATTCATCTGTGAAGACATGAAGAAATTTCCCGTTTTTGGTGCGGTGCGGAAATTTAATGCCTGATAACAGATACGAAGAAGTCAAACAGCTCCCCTTTGCCGACCACGACTTCAAACCGGTAACAGTTGCGCCCATACGCTTTAACTTAACAAAGGACGGTAGACCCGTTACTTTGCACGTTTGTACCGACGCTAAAACTGTCCCGGAAAGCCTCCTACATGTTCTCCACGACGGCTTCACTCAAATCGTCGAGGAGGGAAGAACATACCCCCACCACAAGCCATTCGACTACGACGCTTTTGTTGAATATTGGTTCCACCATGTTGTGTGCATCCTTGTGGACGGCGATGTGCCGGACTTGAGCCAATTCAAGGACGAATCATACGAGTTCTGGGACGAAAAGTACCTTGGAGACTTCTACATCAAGCCCAATTACATCGGAAGATGCTCCCACGTATGCAACGCCGGATTTAAAACCCACACCAAGAAGAGAGGACTTGGTTTGGGCACAGAAATGGGCAAAAAGTACTTAGAAGTAGCACCCCAGTTTGGCTACCAATACTCTGTGTTTAACCTCGTTTTCGAGACCAATCCCGCCAGTTTGAAGATCTGGGACAACCTCGGTTTCGAGCGTATCGGGTACGTCAAGAATGTGGCAGTGTTGAAGGGAGAGGACCGCCTTGTGGGTGCCTACATGTTTGGTAGAGATTTATAGAGGTTCGTAAATTTTCCAATATACGACAATAAGCCCCAGTGCGCGACACCGCGCGACATTTCTCGGGATTGTGGGCCCTCTGCTTATCTGAGACATCGCAGCACTCGCATTCTGTAAAAATTCTCAGAATTACACCAGTCTGGTAAATACGCTAAAGAAAACATGGATGATGATGTACAATTATCCGGCTACAGGCCCATGGATTACAACCCAGTAACCTTGGACCGCTACACGGTGCTTCTTAAAGACGGCGAAACGACCGCCACCATTTACCCCATCCACTCGGTCGATGAACTTCCCGAGGGTCTTTTGGCGTTTCTATGTGATGAACTAAACATGGAGATCGAACGTGGTGAAACGTATGCATTTTTCGATCCCTTGGACTTGGACAGTTTCCAGCATTTCTGGTTCAGTCATTTTGCGGCGGTGATGATTTTAGGCGATTCCCCCACCTTGGAAGGGCCCAAACAGTGGGAAAAAGAGTGTTTGGGCACCTTTCATGTAAAACCGAACTATCCCGGCAGATCTGCCCATATTTGCACTGCCCAATTCTTGGTCAATGCGGGTATTCGAGGCAAGGGAATAGGACGTACCATGGCCGATTGTTTTCTTCAGTGGGCCCCCCGTTTGGGCTACACTTATGCTCTTTTTGGGTTGATTTTCGAGACCAATGTGCCTGCTCGAAGTATTTTGGAATCGCTTCTGTTCAAACGTGTCGGTAGAATCAAACAGGCCGGTATTTTGAAGGGTCAGGATGCTCCTGTTGATAGCATCATGTATGGGAAGGAACTCATAAACAACGCAGATCCAGCGGTGGGAGCATATCGTTTCGATAAAATCAAATATTATCTAGAAACAGGAAAATACCCTGCCATGGCAGACCGTCAGGAAAAGTCTCGACTCCGTTCTGCTTCCAGTCACTATCGATTGCAAGATGGCAAGTTGATGTTGAAAAACAAGGAAGTGGTGGCTGATCCCGTCAGACAAATTCAAATATGCAGTGAAATGCACCTAATTTCCCACGCCGGAATCAACAAGACCACCTCCATGGTTTCGGAGAAATATCATTGGTCCCGTATCAAGGATACGGTGGCTGCTGCTATCAAGGGCTGTTCAGACTGCAGAGAACAGTCGAGAGATCCAACCATCCTCAAAAGAGACAAAAAACAACTCACAGTAATGAACAGAAGAAATTCCAAAATGTTGCACCTGCAACCCAATAATCCAAACGCCAGACACATTATCAAAAATAGGAACTCGGTGGAAGGTATACTGCCCGAAAACATTCTTTCGTCGCATGATCTTAGTGCATTGGATGATAATATCATGGCTGCGGTGGAAGCGGCCCAACGTCAACATTTCCAGAAAGATGGCCATCAAACCTATGCTGATGCAGCTGCCAGCGCTGTTTACAATCAGCATCATTACGACAACAGAACAAAAGATCGCAATATTGACCCTGAGGTGGATAATTACGATAGTAACAAGTATGGTGACAGCAGAGAAGAAATCGAGATTGCGAGAGCATTGATCCAAGCCAACGAAAATGAAGGCGATAGAAACAAAGACAAAGATCTTTTCAATGTTTAGAACTTGGCCTGAATCGAGCAGGTGTAATGGCGTTTAAATCTGGGTTAGTAGACCTTAAGATCAATATCTAGCTCAAGAGGTTCTATCCCTTGCAAATCAAGTGTAAATTATGTAGAGTACTGTAAATATAGCATCATATTAGATAAATCTTATATTAATTGAAAAAAAAAAGCAATCGAATCTACATGATACTCCCCCAAGTATCATTTTATATATATGGTAGTAATTTTTTTTTTCTTCATCCAGATTAAGTTCGTATTAATTAAAAGTCAACACCAATAACCATGGCCAACAAAGCCATTCTGACGAATAATCCGTATCTCATTTGTCTAAAGTAGGCAGCTCTTTGATCAAAGTCAACCTCTTCACGAATTTCGTTGGTTCTTGGTAATGGGTGCATGACGCACATGTGTTGTTTAGCATGAGACAAAATCTTGTTGTCGACAATGTAGGTATCCTTCAATCTGTGGTATTCGTTGATATCTTCGAATCTTTCGGCTTGAACTCTGGTACAGTACAAAACATCAGATTTGGCGATAATTTCTGGTGTCAATTCTTCAGACTCAACAACCAACATACCGTTGTCGATCAACATCTTTCTAATACCTTCAGGCATGCCTAACTCTTTTGGTGAGACCAATTGGACTCTAACTTGGTATTGACGTAACAAGTGACATAAAGAGTGTACTGGTCTACCGTATTTCAAGTCACCCATGAAGGTAACGGTGATACCGTTCACGGTACCCAATTCTTCTCTGATGGTGAACAAATCTAACAAAGCTTGAGATGGATGCTCTTTAGATCCATTACCACCATTTATGATTGGAACTGGTGAATATTTGGCTGCAATATCGGCACTTTCTTCTTTTGGATGTCTCAACACAATGGCATCAGCGTAACAAGCCAATGATCTAATAGTATCTTGCAAGGTTTCTCCCTTTTTGACGGAAGAAGCATCAGCAGCAACTGCAACAACTCTACCACCTAATCTTTGCATAGCAGCATCGAATGAAGATGAAGTACGAGTGGATGGTTCATAGAACATAGTGGCCAAAACTCTACCGTTCAACAAATCTAATACACCTTTTCTTTCCACAGCCAATCTCATCTCTTGAGCAACAGTGAACAAAGCGTGCAAGTCAGATCTGGTGAAATCCTTAACAGATAAGACGGAGTTTCTCAAGAAACTGTTGTGTTGTCTAATGTAGTTGATTAAAGCGTTAGTTTCACCTAAACCAGAAGTTGGTGGTTGAGAAACCAACTCTTTACCAATCTTTTCAAATTCAGCTGGTTCTGGTCTTGGAGTGCTGGAAATTGATGGTCTACGACCGTCACCGAATGACATTCTTGCTTTTCTATTAATAACAGGTGATTGTGGAGTGTTGGAAACAACAGAACCAAATCTAGCTCTAGAATGGTCAACTTCGTTTTTACCAGTAGCTTCTTCGATGACGATTTTTCCGTCAAGAACAACAGTCTTTTCGTGGAAACTAACTCTGTTGATGTAACCGTAAGTGGATTTGGAAGTTTTTCTGTCCAAATCAATTTCAATAGTGGTGTCTTGCCTTGGTAAGTTGAAGATTCTCACTGGAGCATCATGGAAATGTTCGACGATAGAATCAATGGTCAATTTACCTTGAAGAACAGCAGTGGTCAAAAGTGATAAAGTGTCTTTGATACCTAAGGCGGCTTCAACTTGAGTACCTGTAGCTTTAGCAATTAAGTAAGGAATTGTACCGACGGAGAAACAGTCAATAGCATCAAGGTTTTTCCACAAGTATTCTTGGTCCTCTGGAGTTGGCAAGAATGATAATTCTGGGTAATCAGCAATGGACTTGAACAAGGTGTAAACTGAAACATCACAGGTCACTTGCAATTTCTTGTCCTTGGCCATTTTAATCAAGTCCAAATCTTCCTTAGAAGAAACACCAGTGACGTGAATAGATCTGTTGTGCAAGGAAGCCAATAACAATACAGAAGCCAAGTTCGTAGTGCTAGCATCAGTAATGATTGGTTTGTCTGAAGGCCAGGAAGCAAAGTGAGAAGAAATAGAAGAAACCTTAGAGTTGGTGAATTCATTAAATGGAATGAATAATGAACCAGCATTTCTTGAGGCTTCAATAATATCTTCTTGGTTTTTGTCTGAGGCAGCAATACCGATAGAAAAGTCGGTGTATGCATTGACAGAAGCTAAGTCAATAGCGTCATTTAAGGTCTCTAAATCGTAAACACCCAATCCTTCTAAGGTTTGAGGCAAGAAGGAGTTGTAAGTGAAACCAGAAACCAATGAAGTCTTGGTGGTGGTTTCGAAATCTTCTAAGGATGGTACAAACGAGGAAATGTTGATCAAACCTGGTAATTCAACTGTCTTGTGAGAAGTTTGAGCATCCAAGTTGGAAACTTCTAATTTGATGTTTCTGGCCATGGCCTCAACCAATAACTTGGCACACTTGACGTTAGTCACCAATGGGACAGAGTAATCAACAGCCATACGACGGGATTCGTAACCCTTAGACATGTAGGAAGCTGGTCTTCTGAATCTATTAGAAGATGGCAAGTTGACGTACAAATCGATCAAGTTGTTAGCCAAATGTTGAGTCAAAGAATATTCAGACTTTTGGTCTTCTTCTGAGCTCAAAACTTCCAAGTAGTGAACAGGAATACTGTGTTCCTTAAGGAAATCAGCTGTACCAGCAGTTGCAAAGATTTTGAAACCCAATTCGTGGAGTTTCTTGATACTTGGTAACAATTCTTGTTTTTCCTTGAAAGAACCAATGGAGAACAAAATATTTTTCTTTGGCAATTTGAAACCAGTTGAGATCAAAGATTTCAAATAAGCTTCGTATTTGTTTTTACCGAAAGTAGCAACTTCACCGGTAGAGGCCATTTCAACACCCAAAACAGGATCAGCACCAGCCAATCTGGAGAAGGAGAATTGAGGAACCTTCACAGCACAGTATTCTTCAGGCAACTTTTCACCTGGGTATGGAGTGACTGGGAAATCCATGATAGCTTTGGTAGCCATCTCAATTAAATCAGTACCAACAACCTTTGAAATGAATGGGAAAGATCTGGAAGCTCTAACGTTACATTCAATGACTTTGATGTCGTTATCCTTGGCAATGAATTGAATATTGTAAGGACCAGTGATGTCCAAAGCCTTACCAATCTTAGCGGTAGCTTCGACAATTCTTCTGACAGTTTCAGGATCTAAATCTTGTGGTGGAACAATCAATGTGGCATCACCAGAGTGAACACCAGCGTTTTCAACGTGTTCAGAAACAACGTGCATGATCATCTTCCCGTCCTTAGCAACGGCATCCATTTCAATTTCTTTAGCATTCTCGATATATTTGGTGATCACAACTGGGTAATCTGGAGAAACATCAACAGCCTGAGTCAAGTAGGATGCCAAATCATCTCTAGAGTAGACAGTGTTCATGGCGGCACCAGACAAAACGTAAGATGGTCTGACCAAAACTGGGTAAGTGACATCTTCAGCAAATTGTTCAGCTTCCTCGATAGAAGTCAATTCCTTCCATGCAGGTTGATCAACACCAATTTTGTCCAACATTCTGGAGAATTTATATCTGTTTTCGGCAGAGTCAATCATTTCTGGAGAAGTACCTAAAATCTTAACATTTTGTCTGTACAATGGTAAGGCAATATTGTTGGAAGTTTGACCACCCATAGAAATGATAACACCGGAAGATTGTTCCAAATCGTAAATATCCAAAACTCTTTCCAAGTTAATGGTTTCGAAATACAATCTGTCAGCTTCATCATAATCGGTAGAAACGGTTTCAGGATTGTAGTTGATCATGATGGTCTTGGTGCCAGCTTCTCTCAAAGTTCTGATGGCTCTGACAGCACACCAATCGAATTCGACAGAGGAACCAATTCTGTAGACACCTGAACCCAAAACAATAACACCATGGTCGTTGAATTCAACATCAGATGTATCAGCATTGTAAGTAATGTACAAATAGTTGGTGAAGGCTGGGAATTCAGCAGCAACGGTATCAATTTGTTTAACAAATGGAATGATACCATTTTCTTTTCTTAATCTTCTGATGGCAACTTCATTGGAGTTTAAGAACTTGGCAATTTGTCTATCTTCGAAACCTAATTGTTTGGCTTGTTTTAAAATGTTGATTGGCAAGTTTTCTTTGGCACCAAAGCTAGTAATCAAATTACCGAATTGGATCAACCCATGTAATTTGTTCAAGAACCATTTATCGATATTAGTCAACTTCCAAACCTTTTCAACAGAATAACCATCTGAGAAAGCGTTAGCAATAGCGAATAAACGTTGATCAGATGGAGTTTGCAACTCGCTGTCAATGTCAATAGACATCAAAGCAGACGTTTCGTTGAAACCTAAGTTATGGTAATCAGTAGATCTGATGGCCTTTTGAATGGCTTCCTCAAAAGTTCTACCAATACTCATGACTTCACCAACAGATTTCATTGAAGAAGATAACAAAGAGGAAACTCTGGTAAATTTCTTCAAATCCCATCTTGGAATCTTAACCACGACGTAATCTAACGATGGCTCGAAACAGGCACAGGTAGATTTGGTGACAGAGTTCTTGATTTCATTCAATGGAATGTTAAGACCCAATTTAGCGGCAGTATAAGCCAATGGGTAACCGGTAGCTTTAGAAGCTAAAGCAGAGGAACGAGACAATCTGGCATTAACTTCAATGATACAGTATTCTTTGGAAAATGGATTCAAGGCATATTGAATGTTACATTCACCAACAACTCCCAAATGCCTGATGACATTGACAGCAGTAGTTCTCAACATGTTGTAATCTTCATCACTCAAAGTTTGGGAAGGAGCAACAACAATGGAGTCACCAGTATGAATACCCAAAGGATCAAAGTTTTCCATGTTACAAACAGTGATACAGTTATCGAAAGCATCTCTGACAACTTCGTATTCGACTTCCTTCCAACCCTTCATGGATCTTTCAACAAGAACTTGTGGAGAGGTAGCGAAAGCCTTTTGACACAAGGCAACCAATTCTTTTTCGTTATCGGCGAAACCAGAACCTAAACCACCAAGAGCGTACGCAGCTCTAACAATCAATGGATAACCAATATCATTAGCAGCATTGACGGCTTCTTCCACAGTAGAACAAGCTTCTGATTTGGCACACTTCTCGTCAATTTCATCCATAGCTTGGGCGAAAAGCTCTCTGTCTTCGGTTGTAATAACAGTTTCGATTGGAGTACCCAAAACTTTAACACCTAAGCCTGCAAATTCATCTTTCAATTGAATACCGACATTCAAGGCGGTTTGACCACCAAAAGTACAGTAAATACCATCTGGTTTCTCAAACTCAATAACCTTTCTGACAAAATCTGGAGTGACTGGTAAGAAGTAAACCTTGTCAGCCAAACCCTTAGAAGTTTGAATGGTAGCAATATTAGGGTTGATCAAAACAGTGTAGATACCTTCTTCTTTCAAGGCCTTGATGGCTTGAGAACCAGAGTAATCGAATTCACCGGCTTGACCAATGGACAAACCACCAGAACCCAAAACTAAAACCTTTTTGACGTCGACTTTAGGGTGAGCCTTCAAGTTGTCCTCTAACAAACCGCCTGGGAATTCAACTGGTTTCTTCAAACCGGTTTTGTTGTGTTCGATAACGGTGTTGATGAAAACGTCAAATAAGAATTCGGTGTCTCTTGGACCTGGAGTAGATTCAGGATGGAATTGAACGGAGAAAATTGGTAAGGATTCGTGGTAAATACCTTCGTTGGAGCCATCGTTGGCGTTGACAAAAAGTTCTTTCCAGCCTTTAGATAAAGTGGTGGTGTCGACAGCATAACCATGGTTTTGGGAAGTAATGTAACATCTTCCACTGATGGTGGAGGTACATGGAATATTGTGACCACGGTTACCAAATTTCAACTTCAAGGTGGATGCACCAGAAGCTCTGGCCATCAATTGATGACCCAAACAGATACCGAAAACAGGCTTGTCACCAGAGTCCAAAACAGCCTTAATTTGAGCAACTGTTTTGTCCATGACGGAAGGATCACCTGGACCGTTGGAAATGAACAAACCATCGTATTCTTCGGTGGAAATGTCGTGGTCCCATGGAACAACCTTCAATTCGACACCTCTTCTGACGAAACACCTAATTTGGTTGAATTTCAAACCAACATCAATGGCTAAAATTCTGATAGTTTTACCATTCTTGGCCAATTTGACGTTCTTTTGTGGGGTATACACTTTTGGTTCTTTGGTACTGACTTTTGCAACCAAGTTTTTCACATTTGGATCGTCCCATTCAGGAACGTCAAAGTATCCCGACCAGTTTGGGTCCTTCAAAATGGATTCGCTCTTGAAACCATCCTTCTGGAAACACAATCTACCCAAAGTTGAACCTTTTTCTCTCAATCTCTTGGTCAAAGCTCTGGTATCCACACCATAAATAGCAGGAATGTTTTCTTTCTTTAACCATTGACCTAAAGAGGATTTAGCCAAAAAATGACTGTACTCTTCGGTGTAATGAGCAACAACCAAACCAGCAATGTGGATCTTGGAGCTCTCAAAATATTTTGGCAATTCAGGGACGTCGTCGTCCCTCAAATCACGGTCTGGCACACCGTAATTACCCACCAAAGGATAGGTAATAACCAAAATTTGACCTTCATAAGAAGGATCGGTGATGGATTCGGGGTATCCAACCATACCGGTTTGGAAAACCACTTCACCAGCGGCGGAAACTGGGGCACCGAAGGAGTAACCTTGTAAGGCAATTCCGTCGTGAGTTTCCAAAGTCATCATTTTATCACCAGTGGATTCCATAGGTGGAGAAATGGGTGATGATAATTTAGTCATTATTATCTGTTTGTTATCTCTTAAACTGTTGATTTCAAAAGTGTATAAACAATTGTTTACTAAAGCTGAATATTATTATTGGGGGGATGCAAATAATAGCCAGCGGGTACAAGTAAACTATAAGATAATAATTACTGAAAAATTAGTATAAGATCTAAAAAAAAATCCCATCGCGAGAAAAATTTGAGAGATGAGCAAGCTCCTAATCTCCATTACACCCTAAAACAAGGAATATTCCGACAAAATCGCTGATTTTAATGCTGCTGATAAGTACTTCTCATGCTTATAGTACCTTAACCACATTTTGCTGGCACTAACTCTCTTCAGACTCTCGAAATATTCATTTGTTGTTAGGCAATACGACACCACCAAGACCCAAATAATACACACGTATAATAATGTACGCTACGGTGGTTGGTACGGGGGTCATGGTGCGCTGTCGTATAGGAAAATTAGGCTCAAGTACTCTTGGCTCTCCTTAATCAAACATACCTTCGACTAAGGAGAGAAGAGAGAGAGAATAAAATAAAAGAAAACGCGGCAGCAGATCGGGGTCCTTATATATGCGAACCAGAGGAAAAATTTTCAGTGCGTCATTCTTGGTACATGAACCATGAGCTTATGTAAGAGCAAAGAGATGGAGAAGTGGGCTTTTTAGGGGCGGAAAAGTTGCATTTGAATGCGGAAGGTGTGCTAGAGATAGACATGTAATTTTCATGGCTTGAAGTGCCCTGACGGCTGATTTAAATGGAGTTGTATACAACGTCAATGCAGGATGTCGTAGTGATCTCATCGCGTCACGCGACATTTTAACTCTGGTTGTAATAGTTAGCCGTGTTAGTGCCCTGGTGCGATGAGCTTGCAAATTCTGGTGAAAAGCACGCCCAAGGCATGGTGGTGGGCATGGTGGTTTTGGGTATAATTTGTTCGAAACAAGAACATTCACTAGGTTACTCCTTATGCCACAAATAAGTCATATGAGCTTAAAGCAATGGCTGCGAAATTCGCATTTTTCACTTCTAACCGCTATAAAATAAGATTGTATGAAATAATAAAGAAAATATTACGAGATGAAATTTGCAGAGTTTTGCAAATCGAAGTTCATTTTCCACACTCAACACATACACCAACATACACTACCAACTTGACATGTACACATCCCGGGACACTCCATATGCATTCTCTGACTTGTACATCCAACCACAAGCCGCACAGATATCAAACGAAGGCTCAAACCCATCCTGCACATGAATGTGTCAAATCCTAATATCCGAAGTTCATGGCGGTGGTGCCAGTGCTTGCAAAGTCGCGGGGAGTGCCCCGTTAGGGCTGCAAGGCAAAGAGCCTGGAAATATCGAGGCTTGGTCTTTGGCCCGGCACGAATGCACCGTGACATAAATTGGCTCAATCCAAGAAAACGTCCCATTGCGCCGCTTTTTGCATACTTTGAAGGCCCTAATCCACACGTGTGGTATTTCAGGGGCTTGAAAACCGCTAACGCAGCTTGGTTGACATTGTCCATTAAATCAAACTGTTCAGGTGCACCCGTACATCGAATCTTATCGCTTATGCGGCTATGAATGAGATCGTCTCTAACTTGTCTTCAAACCAAAATTGAGCTTTGAAAAAGTACATGCAACATTTCAGGAAGGTGTACGTAAGTTTAGTTCACTTTGTCCCTCTTGAACCGACTCCTAAGCCATTCTGTTTGCAGACTTGTGTTGCATCTGCAGCTTGAAATTCACAACCGTGCGCATAAAAATTTCGTCTTTCCAAACCATCTTTGCAGGCTTGAAATCTTTTCATATCCATGAGGGAGCTCGGTGCACGAATAAGAGGGCAAACCGACAAAGTGGTGTCGTTTCTCTATCCGTACCTAGTGATTTTCATCCCGAATTTCAAGATTGCTCACTACGTATATGTGGTTTTTTGGGTTATTATTGGGTCCATAATGATATACCCGGTTAGAAACATACCCTATATCGATGCGTTATTCTTTGCTAGTGGTGCTGCTACCCAATCCGGGCTAAACACCATTGACGTCAACAATCTTTCGTCTTGGCAGCAAGCAGTGTTATACATAGTGACCTGTTTGACCACTCCAATTTTCATACATGGGTCTCTATTGTTCATAAGGTTGTATGGATTTGAGAGATATTTTGATAACATCAAAGAAACGTCAAAACTCAACAATAAGATGAGACGGACTTTTACTTCTCGTACCAAGTCGTTTGATTCTAGAAGGGCCAGGTCGTTTGATTCCACAAGATTGAACACCAGGACGAATACCGGATATCCACAGCAGAATATTCCCTTAGTGGATATCACCCAACACTCCGACGAGGAGAGTCGGCCCAGCTCGGAAATAGACCCCAAGGACTCAGCAAACGGCCAGACAGGGTCGTCTTCAAGCGATGCTCGTGGGTCTTCTGCTGCTCTGTTAACGAGAGACGAACCTCATATAACCATCCAGCAACCACCATCTCAAAATATCAGGTTTGGAGAGCTTCCATCTCCGCAAAAACGTCGTCACGAGATTGATCCCTCCGAAATGTACAGGTCCATTGAGCTTCTACAACAAAATCAAAGGTCCAATGGTGGTCCTCACATCGAAGAGGTTCTTGATGACGAGAATGATGATGTGTTGGTCATCAAATCACCGAACCAAATCGAACAAGAGGATGGAGAACATCCCATATATACCAAGAAGACCAGAATACAGTTCACCTCCGAACCAAGAAAAATGAAAACCAAAATCGGACGAGTTCGTAATAAGTTAAAGAAAATGAGAACCATGTCGATGAATTCCATTGAAGATGAAACTAATTCGATCAATAGTGACGAGGATGATAACAATGATGATAACAATACCCACGACGCCAACGATTCCGATTCGGAGGATGAGGTTGAAAGAGCACACTCCAACCTTGCTTTGCCCAGCTCCGACCAATCTGGTGGTATCAAGTTTGCCAAAAGATCTAACACGTTTGACGGTTTAGGGCCAGATTCAGCTAGAACTAGAGCACGCAATTTGACGCCCAAAGTTTCGAGAAATAGTGATGACGAAGAGCCGTCGACGTTATTCTCCATAAAATCTCATTCATTGACCAATCCTATAAGTCGACAGAAAACAGCCAATTATCTCAGTTGGGAGCCTACCATAGGTAGAAACTCCAACTTTGTGCATTTAACAGATGAACAAAAGGCCGAATTGGGTGGTGTGGAGTATAGAGCCATCAAATTGCTCATAAAATTGGTTTGGATCTATTACATAGGTTTTCATGTGTTGGCATTGGTGGCCCATGTGGCATGGATACATGGACAACTGAAACTTAAGGGAATAGTTAGAGAGTACGGTATAGCCCCCACCTGGTGGGGAGTTTTCACAGCCCAAAGTCTGTTCAATGACCTTGGATTCACCTTGACGCCCAATTCCATGATTGATTTCAACAATTCGCTATATGTTATGATTTGGGGTGCATTTTTGATTGTCATTGGTAACACCGGGTTCCCGGTGCTTTTGAGGTTTCTCATTTGGATCCAATATAAGTTTGCCAGGCCATTATCGTTGTACCATGAAAGTCTTGAGTTTTTATTAGACCATCCCAGAAGATGTTTTACGCTTTTGTTTCCTTCGGGTCCGACGTGGCTTTTGTTCCTTATTTTGATCATTTTGAATGCAGTGGACCTTATTTTCTTTATCATTCTTGATCTACACAACAAGTATCTCGAAACAATCCCCACAGGCTACAGAGTGATGTGTGGGCTTTATAATGCCATTAGCACCAGAACCGCCGGATTATCGACCATTGATCTAAGCCAATTGCACACTGCTGTGCAAGTCAGTTATATGATTATGATGTATATATCGGTGTTGCCATTGGCCATCTCCATCAGAAGAACCAACGTTTATGAAGAGCAGTCTTTAGGAGTCTATCTAAAACCACAGACGTCAGAACCACCACCGGAGGCTGATAACGATGATGTTACGGAAGACGAGAAGTCGCCCACTAATTTCATAGGTAATCATTTGAGAAACCAACTTTCTTTCGATTTGTGGTTCATCTTTTTGGGTTTATTTATAATTTGTATTGCCGAAAACTCCAAGTTGGACAACATGGATTTCCGGTTTACTGCATTCACCATATTGTTTGAGGTTATCAGTGCGTACGGTACGGTGGGGCTTTCGTTAGGCCACAGTAACACCAACACATCGCTTACTGGAGAATTCACCACCATTTCCAAGCTTATTATTATCGCCATGATGATCAGAGGAAGACATAGAGGGCTTCCATACAGTTTGGATAGAGCCATCATGTTGCCTAGTGATAATATGTTGAGAAGAGATAAGGTACAAGAACATCATGCCATCAATAGACAAGAGACTTTGGAAAGGACAGTCTCACAAGCTACAGGCTCGGATTTGTTCAAAGCTTTAAGCAGGAGAGGAAACGAATATTTGAACAAAAGACGCAGATCCACGTTTGGTCAAAGTCTGGCATAGAAGACATTATTCTACGATATTTTAATAATACGATAACGACCCTCAGTTTAATTTTCAAGTTTCGCATTATCTCATCTCATCGCATCTTCAAATTTTCATGCTTCGTAGACAAGCCAGAGAAAGACGAGACTATTTGTACCGGAAATCGGTCGAGCTTCAAGAAGCCAAGCTCACGGAGAAGAGGCAACAATTGAAAGCTGCTTTGGCTTCGGGGAAGCCCTTGAACAAAGAATTAAGTGAGGATCAAGAGCTTCAAAAGAATTTCATTTATGATGAGAGCGAACAGGTCAATGTTGACGACGAGTACGAAGCCACCAGCGGGATTGTGGAGCCCCGTCTTATTGTGACCACCTCCAGAAGTCCATCTGTGAAGTTGTTGCAATTCAGCAAAGAGATCAAAATGATGTTCCCTAACAGTATCAAGCTTAATAGAGGTACCTATATAATACCCGAGTTGATTGAATCGTGTAACAAATCTGGAATGAATGATATGATAATCTTGCATGAACACCGTGGTGTGCCCACATCCATGACGATAAGCCATTTCCCCCACGGGCCAAGCTGCATTTTCACCTTACATAATGTCAAATTAAGACATGATTTGCCCAATTTAGGAAACATGTCTGAAAGTTATCCCCATTTGATTTTCGAAAACTTCACCAGTAAATTAGGCCAAAGGGTCGTGCAGGTGTTGAAGCACTTGTTTCCACCGGGAGAGAAAAAGAACAGTTCCAGAGTTATACTGTTTGTCAATAACAACGATTATATCTCGGTGAGACACCATGTGTATGTGAAGACCAAGGATTCGGTTGAAATTTCCGAAATAGGACCCAGGTTTGAAATGAAGTTGTTTGAAATGAGGTTAGGAATGATTGACGACAAGGACAGTGAGGTTGAGTGGCAGGTGAAGAGATTCATCAGAACCGCCAACAGGAAGAATTATTTGTAGGGGCTTTACCGCAGTGTTCAAAGTTGCCAAGCTTAATGAGTAGGTGTAAGCTGTAGGTGATAATGAGGAGACTGACGTATTGAACAGTTCTTTCTCTCTTTAGCTGCATAGAACCTCAGCTGCAATGAATAGAGAAAAGTCCAGCACCTGTACAGAACGGATTAAACCAAAGGCCGCCGCTAGGATACCGCTACGCTACCGACAGGCAACAGGCCACGCCCAAACCTAACGATATAGTAATTTACGATCTCGCTTTCCCTTCCATTTCATACATACTATACATTAAGAGTTGCTAATCTCGGTGGACGTTTGTCTCAAACAGTCACCGATGCTGGAACTCACCAAACTTTCGTCATCGTTAATTGATTTTTGTCTCGAGTGAAAATCATCCTCCGAGTCAGACGACTCCGGTGATATCAAAAACTTGTTCAACTTGGGGTTGAATTTTTTCAGAACAGGATACTTTCCTGAGTTAATGGAACTTTTACGGGTGGGAATTAACCCTTGTGAGTAAGATTGTTTAAAAGAAGGTCTTTTTGCATACTCGTCGTTATTTAACATGTCGGCATAAGAATAAAATGAAATCGACGATTTACTACTGGCCAACTTCGGTGGAGACGTGGGTGACATGGGGTTGCCGTTTTTGCCCGGAAGGCTATCGCTGTGCAATTGGCTCATGGAGTACACTGAGTTTTTTCTGGAAGGAGATCCTCTTCCCAAGGCCATGTTGAGCCCCAACACACTCAGGTTCCTTCTGGACGAGTATATCATCTCCACATCGTCCAAATTGGTGCTCGAGTCGTTGAGCAAGCTAGTGGTGGCGTCCAAGGCGGGCGGGATGAAGTCTTCGTTCTTGAAGCCCGTCAAGCTGATGGTGGAGCCCTGGCCTGTTTTTGTTTTCATCTTCGTCAAAGTTGGTCTCCTGGACACATCGAAATTGTCTTGCACACTTCTTTCGAAGATGTTCAAGTCGTTCTCCAAGTTGGGGCTGTGCACAGGCAGGTTTAATTGATTGCTGGATTGTGTGGAGCCGGAGCTTTGGAGTTGGTTGGTCAAATTGGAGTAATTGCTGGAGCCATTGAAGCCGCCGAAATTCGTCGATACATTACCGAAAGTGGGGCTGGTGCCGGTGGCCAGGGAGTTTTTCCTGTCCATTTTGGTGTTGACCGATAATTTCTTGCCGTCGTTGTCCTCCAAATTGGAGTTGGAGCTGTTGGAGCCAAAGGAGAACAATGATAATCTTCTTCTAGAATTTGCCATGGTGCTGAAAGATACTAATACAGCTGGGGATTATACGGAGTGGGGGATTCTGTTGCGGGTGTATAGGTTAATACAAAAGAACACAGCAAAAGGTCTAATATTAATACAATTAAATTCAATAAATATTTGATAAGATTTTTCACTATGGAAATTTAATCTTTTTAAAAGGGTGAACTTGACGACGACATTGATCGGATTTACGTGACACAAAACCATGCCATGACCGGATTAGGCAGCCCCACACTCGAGGGTGCGGTTGGGCGACGCAACTACTGTGGTGGTTGGCGGCCATACAGGGGTGCTATGACGCCGGCAATTTCACCAACGTGCTGGCGTCGGCCACGGCTATGCCACGGTCAAAGTGCCAAAGCTCCAACGCTTCTGCAACCCCGTCGTTGCTTACGCTCTCTTGTTTACTATTTTATCCGTCTTATCGAAGCATCCTGCATGCACGTCTCTCCTCAGCATTTGTTCAAATGTCGCGTGTGCCTGACCCAATCACAGCTTTTAAATTACGCTACTGCCTGTATGAGGCAATGGCGCCGTCGATCTTCGTTAGGGTTTGGCAACATTCCAGCACAACTGCCTGACAGGTGTGCATGTTTGAGCCCCCGCCAAGGCCTACACGTCCAACCAGGCCTCCATACCACCCCCATACGCCACCGTGCATGGCACGGTCACTGGCACCCACTTATCAATGCCGCATTTATCCACGACATTGCGGCGCACGACCTTGCACTGCATTCTGAACTTGGTAATTTCCATACATTTAAGGTGTTATTGTTGAGAGATTTTCGTAGATTCGAGATGATGTAATGAAAGTCAGAGCGGGCAATAGAGAGGAGTTTGGTTTTTTGGGCATGGAATTTCCCCTGAGGTGGGGGCGTTGACAGAGTGCAGGGCACGGTCGGGGCAAAATGGATTCCCAATTCCAGGGCCTGCGGCGCGGCTGTCGTGCTGCTTCGTACGGTAGCGACGGCGCAGAATCTTGGCAGCATGCCGAACACTCCTACGGGTGCGTACGGGTGGAGCGGTGGCTCGTGGTGAGGGTTGCACCGAGGCTCGCGCGGGCTTGGGCCGTAGCTAGCGCGGTTTTGGGCGGGTCGTGCAGACTCTTTGACAGTGCACGAGCCTTGAATCCAGGACGGTGTAAGCGAGATGACGAACGATGACGGGGATCGACGGTGCAATTGCTGGGCACCGGTGGGGGAGGCGTACGGTGTGACGATCTGTTACGACCGATGGGGAACGCAGGTGTGTGGCTTGCTGTGGGTCTGTGGCAGCGTGCGTAGCTACCGCGACAGCGTTTCTGTGCCCGCAGCGTTTCTGTGCCCATCTGTGCCCGCAGCGTCTCTGCGCACCCACAGCTACCACGAGAGCTTTTCTGTACCGCGCACCACCTCCCCACCGCGCAACTTTGCACCGCGCAGCATAACCTCTTGCACTAGCATGAACACTCGGATCAGATCAATCTCCATTGCCCTGCTCCACGAGTCGTCGCCCGACTTTCCATCACATGCGGCGTCAAGCCACCTACTACAGCCACCCATCGCCGAGTTTTCGCCGTCCAAGTCTCCCACATGGATGCTTTCAGAGCTCCTCCAGTTGTTTTCCAAAAAAGACGATGATATAACCAACTTGGATAACGGCAACCAATTGATCGATCTTTTGATCAGCCACCCCGACGTCAAGGATGAAATCAACCTCCAGATGGTCATCAACAAAATCAATTACATGTTGTACTCGAAAACCTCGGAATTGAGGGCTCTCAGTTATAAGATTCTTCGTTATTGTATCAGTAACGAAGACTCCCTTTACACGTTGATACAGAACAAAATCCTTATCTTTCTTATCATATCGTTATCGACAAACAATACGAATCTAGAGAAGCTGGAGGCGGTGAAGCTAATCATTCAGTTCATGAAGGTTGACAATGGCTGCAATTACATATCCATTGGTATTGTCAAGGCGTTGCTTTACCTTATGGACGATGACGTGAGCATTGACGAAAGCCTAAAGTTGCTTATAATAGAAATGGTGTTGGAATTGTCCTTGGTGAACCCCCATTTGATCTACCATTCCAATGGTTTCAATCAGTTGATTGACATTTTGAGTGATAACTCAAACATTGTGATTTCTCTCCACAGTTTGTTTATTATCATCAAGCTTTTGGAAACAAACAACCTAAAGTACTTTTTCAGATTCGGATACAATTTGAATAATTTATTGCTGATTTTTGATCAAGACTTCAAAAAATTACCCACCATCAAATTCCAAAAGATTTCCTTTTTATTGACCATCTATCTCAAAAACTGGAATGGGCTTCTCTGCAGCTCACTTAACAACTTCAAATTCGTACAGGATTTGATTTTGAATTTGAACAAATCAGATTTGGCTTTAAAGGAATACATATTGGACATATTACTTGATATTCTTGGTATAAAGTCCTTGCCATGGTTATACAAATCGTATATTGGGGAGTTCTTGGATAAATGTTATAAATCATGTAAATTCAGTTACAAAAAGCCATCAAACCAGTTGGTCGATCATTACTTGAATCAATACGCCGGCTTGATTACGTTCATATTAATCAAATTGAATTTGCCTGATCTTTTGATCAAAAACCTAAACACCGCCAATAGCTCGTTGAATGATAAAGCAGGTCTTTTATTGTCCAACTTGTACAAGTTCTCCAAGATTTATTTGCCTTTGGAATTCAATCTTGATCTAAGTGGTAACATCAATCTGAATTCGCTCTTGAAAATCACCAACTACAACCTAAATAGCACTGATGATTACTTCACGAAGCCACATATCAACTTGAATGCCCTCAAGGATTACACCTCCAGCTTGGATGATGAGGTGGACTTTAAAAATTTGATAAACGCCACAAAGGTTTTGACCATCAAGGAATTCAATGATTGGAATTGGTCGTTGATTTTAAAATGTTTTCAGGGCCCTTTAAGAAACGAAAAAAAATTTAATGATCTCTTGGAGAAACAACCGAAATTCTTCAAACGTTTGTTGAGTTTTTACAGACCGTTTAAATTCAGGTTTTGCAACTTATCCAATGGAACTCCCAACCATCGAAGAATCATTCAAACAGGAATCTATATATTTGATGTCTTCACCAAATTCCAAGTTGGTTTAAAGTATTTCTACAAGAATAAGATACTTATTCAAATGAGTGAAATCTTTGCGCAGGTTGATCCTTTTAGCGGTATAGTGGCTAAGAACCCAATTCTTTCCGATCATAACTTACGTACCACTTTAAGCTCAGGTTACGTAAAATTTGCAGGCAAATTGACCGAAACCACCAATGGATTGCGTCTTCTTGATCAATGGCAATTTTTTCAAATTTTCAGTGATATAATCACTTCAAGTACCAACAACGAAAAAAACAATTACTTGATTAGTTCCTTATTCAAAAATTTCAAGTTCACAACATCCACACGACTCATCAATCTTCTATTAAAGTGTTTGTCTGTAAGCAATGATAAATTGAAGCTAGAAATCATCGGTCAATTACCAAATTATGGTTTGCCTGATGAACTACTAATCAAAGTTTGCATGAATAATATTTATCAGAAAAGCTTGACCAAAAAGCTTCTTAAATATTTATACGAATATTATCATTCAAACGAACGTATAAATTACGAATCTTTAGGTCATGTTCTTAAGTTTAATCCACCTATCGTGCTTTTGTCGAAAGACTTTTATGGGCACAAGATGTTAATTGATTTTGTAAGTGTGCCCGAAGGATTTGCTTATCTTTCTAAATTCGACTTTATAAGTGATAACTTCAACCAATGGCTACAGGATAAAAAAGATATGAACATTTTAGGGTTTTATGAAGGCCAGTTGAACAATTACTTCTTTCCATATTTTCAATTGAACGGAAAGGGCACGGGATATAACCCATTTTTGAAAAATTTATTGGATACGAAAGAGGGCCTTGCCTATTTTCAGCAACATCCACAGAGCGGGCTTATAGATGAAATTCTCGAGCTGATTTTGAGTGATTTGGAGACATTGCTGGTTTATGATGAGGAAGAGACAAAATTAAGCAATCACTTGCAAAATCATACTATTTCACCTCAATCGGATATTAAGTTCAATCGTTTGAAACAAAATCTTTGGATTCTAGGTGAATTAAATTCTTCAAATTATGGTATTCAGTTGATTGACGAGGGCTTTTTTGGAAAATTGGTGGTGTATTTCAATGAAAAGTGTGAAAACTGGACCTTGAGAGGTATTCTTTTCTATCAAATAGGAAAGTTAGCATTGAATAACCAAGGGATAGAGATTTTGGACGAATTGAAATGGATTTCAAAATACGACAAATTCGATAAGTACAAGAATTTTGCATACCCTGTAGATCTTCAAGAGACGATTTTCAGCAACAATAAAGTCACTGATCATCTCAATTACAAGCTAATCAAACCTTTTGATAACTTTAACGAGCTTTTCGATGAAGATGGCCAAGAGGATGTTGACAAAGAGATTCTCAAATTAATTTACACATTCCTGAACTTCTTGAACCGAATCGAGAAAAAGAGTGCTAAGGATCTCTTGATAATCAAGAAGTACCATCCAGAAAACTTCACTTTTGATTTATTTTTGAAAATCATCAAGATAATCGACTACCTGAATTACAATTATAAGAAACGGAACTTTATTTTTAACTTATTTATCGACGATGTGGGATTGTTGGAATCTTTGGTAAAGAAAAAGAAATAAGGGTTGTAAATATGCATTAGTATCTAATAGACATAGACGCAGAGTAATTCTGCATTCATTATCAATCTGTTCGTAATTTTTATTGGTGATTTTTCATTAGAAAAAGCGGAGATAGGAAGTTGTGAATTAAGGCGAATAACATCTTCAAGTACAAAGTGTATACTTTGCTATTCAGATGCTATCCTGATATTGTAAATGGGTTTCAACTATTGCTGAAAATCGGCCCTTCAAATATCAGGGTGAAACCGTCATTAAGGCTAATTTTACCCTATCGAAAGCTCCATCGTTTGTAGCATGACCTTAACATGCTTACTTCTTCTTTTTGGTGTTCAAATTATCCAAATTTGAATCTGCCTTCACAAACTTCTCATTTTCAAACCCTATAGGCTTGAATCTCGATAACACCAAGCTAGGTTGGTTCCTTCTTAACCAGAATTCAATGTCCTGTGGATTCTTTTCTATCGATATCAAATCGTCCATTTCCAATTCAGGAACACTCTCATCTATTAAAAGACTCATCATCGTTTCTGGTGAGACCGTCACATCATCCATATGTTTCAAAGGCTCTAGTACATGTTTGAGTGCAGGATTCATATTCACAATGTTGCTGATTCTCTCTATCGTTTCCTCTGTGCTGATTTCTTTCTCCGTTACGTCTTCTGTGGGAGGTTCCTTGCCTGGTTCCTTCAACATTGAAAGAAGGTCCAATAAAGCATTATTACGTCTTTTGTAGATGTTCAACAACTCCCGTTGTTGTCTTTCTGCCTGGAATAGTTGTGCCAGCAAATGATACTTCGTGTTGAACTCGTTTTGCAATTTAGCATACAACTTATTTATGTCGCCGTTGCAGCTGGCTATTTGGTCCTCTATGTCGTCCATGGTTAGAGGTGTGAAAAATTGAGAAAATTCAAATACTCAATTTCTACATCTTTAAACGCGTCATGTCAATTGTATCTTTATTAGGTATAGAGGTTCTCAACAACCCAGCCAGATTCAATGACCACTACGAGTTTGAAATCACTTTTGAATGTTTAGAGCCTTTAAAGGAGGACTTGGAATGGAAGCTTACCTATGTTGGGTCTTCTAGATCTCTTGATCATGATCAAGAATTGGATTCTATTTTGGTGGGGCCTGTTCCTGTTGGGGTAAACAAGTTCATATTTCAAGCAGACCCTCCTTCTCCGGAGCTTATTCCTGCAAGCGAGCTTGTGAGTGTGACGGTGATATTATTAAGTTGTAGTTATGCTGACAGAGAATTTGTAAGAGTAGGATATTACGTGAACAATGAATATGACCTGGAAGAACTCAGGGAAAACCCTCCTGCCAAGGTGCAGGTTGACCATGTGGTTAGAAATATTCTTGCAGAGAAACCCCGTGTGACCAGGTTCAATATTGTATGGGACAATGAGACTGGAGAAGAGTATCCACCAGAGCAAGCAGAAGTGGAGGAGGAAGAAGAAGAGGAAGACGAAGAGGAAGAAGAGGAGGAGGAAGAAATGGACGACGAAGGCGATGACGCCGAAGAGGAAGTGGAGGAGGACGTGGAGGAGGATGAAGAAATTGACTTGGATGACGTGGATACAGTAAATGATGGTGTAGAGGCATCCAATCCAGAAGAAACCGCCGAACCAACAAAGGAAAACACCCCTATAGATGTATAAGTAGTCAAAACATTAATCGTTCATGTATAATCGTTCTATCGTAATCCGGCACCTTTATCTATGTTGTTGTGCAAGCCCATTTACAGTTTTGGACACTTGATTGACTATATCCAAGTCGTAATTGTCATTGATCCACTTATCGGGATGCCACTTTACTCTTTCCACCTTTAATATGCGCAGCAACGGCTCTGACTCCAAGCGAATGGCGTTGTAGAATGCCTCCACGTTAGCGGTGGTGATTTTGGCCATGATTTCGTCCTTGGTTGAAGGTATGGGTTCCAAGAGCGGTAACCTGTGTTTGTTGGCCACATATGCTTCACGCAAGGCATTGGATTTGAAGGGTGCCTTGAGATAGGGGTCGCCTTCTCGAATGTTTATGGCGATTTCGTCCTCGTTGAAGCTCTCATCGGGTTCTATTATACGCTGGTCGCCTATTTCCTCGTACTCGTCGTCATCCACCTCTCTGTTTAGAAGCTTGTAGCCCTTGATGTCGCCCTTCAGCTCGTATATATCGTCGGACTGTGGTGTTCTTGTGGCAATGGTGGCGGAGGGGGTCTTGGTGACGTTGATGTTGACCTGGTTATTCGATTCCTGCGACGACCCCATGTTTGGCTCGTTCAAAGTGTCTCCATCCATCACGTCTCCCTTAGACTCCTCCACGTCCAGACCCATGTCCAACGGCAATGGCACGGGACTCGATCTTCGGGAGTTGGCAGGCGTGCTCTGTGATATGGGCGTCGATTGTTGACGGAAGGACGATTGAATTGGACTGCTAGTCTCGTCCACGCTCTCCTCGTGGTAATTTATCTCGTACGGAATGTCATGGACGCTTGTTCGTATGGAACTCTGCAAATTTAGCGTCTTTTTGCCCATAGGCGTTTCCTGTTTGAACTTTAGCTTCTTTTTGGCCGGCACAGGGCACGGCGTGGAGTCTGAATTGGTGAAACTGAGCTTAAAATTGCTCAAAGACGTCGATGTCACGTTGCTGGACGAACACACCGACATGATGCTTTGGTTGTGGCCGGTGCCGGCGAATTGGGAGTTCAAATCCACATGGCTATCGTCAATATGATTCGTGTGGGCTCTCAGGCGTGTTTTGTTCAGGTTCGGCGTTATCATGTCGATGTCTGATATGTTCTCCCTCTTCCGTTTGTTCACAAACACCGGTGCTTGTGCTAGGAGCTCGTCCTCTGACTCGGACTCATTGTGGATGGTTTTGTTGCCTATATCTTCTTCGCTGATATTGGGGAGATTGTTGAGGTTTAGGTTATCGAATTTCTTTATGGGCGATAAGAACGACGAGTTCATGGGGGTGGACTCGCCCACATTGTCGAACGAGCTGTCGAGGTCCTGGTCCACGGACGCTTCCACTGTTGTGTCCTCCATAAATGATAGTTTGTTTACGCGCAGCGAAGAGATGATGCGGCGTGGCGCGGTGCCGGGCAGCGCAGGTGGTGGTGCTGGAGTGGTGTTGGCGCTGCTGGCGCTGTGGTGTTGGCGCTGCTGGCGCTGTGGTGTTGGCGCTGCTGGCGGCGTGCTGGTGCCATAGGCCATATGGGCGGGTTTGTTGCGGGCTGGGCCAGGTGCCGACAGACAGACCATGGTCAGCCTTCCAGTTGCTCTGAGACTCTCTTGTACCATCCTACCGCACCATCCTACCGCACCATCCTACCGCACCACCCTACCGCACCACCCTACCGCACCACCCTACCGCACCATCCTACCGCACCACCCTACCGCACCACCTTACCGCCCCTCCTGCCATTGTTCCCACTACCGCACCAGCCATTGCTCCCACTACCGCACCAGCCATTGCTCCCACTACCGCACCGCCCGCCGCACCGGCTCATCTCACGCCACTCCACCGTTTCACCGTCCCGCATGGCACCACCGCGTTACTATCTGAAACAATAGGGCACGTGCGTGCAAAGCCAGCAATTGGATCTACTGTGGCTCACGCCATCTAACTTTGTCCACAAGCATGCCATCCCCTTATCTTTAAGCTCATCGTGCTCTACGCCCTGAAAATGACCGACCCCGTCACTTTTTGCACCGCATTGCACCCCGTCACCGTCTGGGCCCGGCCTTTTTCGATTCGCATAGCCATCCTTATCATCTCGTCTCTTATCAGTCGCATCTTTTTTTTGCAACTTGTTGTATGTTCATTTTATCAGAGGATCTATCGTATCTACAAATCACCGGGCTTACCTTCGAAGCAGTGCTAGAAGTTGTTGTTATCTGCTTTGCAGGATTCATGGCTGCCAAATCGGGGCTCTTGAACTCCAACGGCCAGAAAGTTATATCGTCATTAAATGTGGACTTGTTCACTCCCTGTTTGATCTTCAGCAAATTGGCCCCCTCGTTGTCTTTTGAAAAGATGATGGACATTTTCATCATCCCAGTGTTCTTTGCCTTGTCTACGGGCATTGCCTTTTGCTCTTCCAAGTTGATGGGCAAAATTTTGCACTTGAATGGGCCCGAAACGGACTTCGTCACCGCCATGGGTGTTTTCGGTAACTCTAACTCGTTACCGGTGTCGTTGACGTTGTCGTTGGCTTCGACCTTGCCTGACTTATTATGGGATGACATTCCCAATGATACCAGAGACCAAGTGGCCTCCAGAGGTATACTATACCTTTTAATTTTTCAGCAATTGGGCCAAATTTTGAGATGGTCATGGGGCTACAACAAGCTTTTGCGTAAGAGATCAGAGGCCGAGTTGACCACATACCACTACACCAAAGCCGATGCCGAGTACCAAAGTGCCAATCAATCGTTCGAAACAGAGGTTTCGGAATCTTCTGCAAATGGTTCTAATGACACTACCCAATCCACCGAGTCGACCTCACTTCTCAATAACTCCAACGCCAACGTCTACGTGATCACTGAATCGGCAGTGGAAGACTCTGATGCAGACAGTGAAAACAATTTCGGATTCTGGGGTAAGGTCAAGAGATTTCTGAACGGAGTGCTTGAATTCATGAACCCTCCCCTTTATTCGATGTTCTTGGCCATCATTGTTGCATCCATTCCTGCATTACAAAGGTTGTTCTTCACAGAAGGTACTTTTGTCAACAACACCATCACCAAATCCATCAATCAATTGGGATCGGTGTCTATTCCACTTATCTTGATTGTCTTGGGTACCAACCTCTACCCGTCCTCAGATATCCCTCCTGCATCCAAACATTACAAAAAAATCATCATCGGGTCTTTATTGTCCAGAATGATCTTGCCGTCGTTGCTTTTGTTGCCTTTGATCACCTTTTGTGTGAAATTCTTCAAAATAAGTATTTTAGACGACCCAATCTTCTTATTGGTATCCTTTATCTTGACATGTTCTCCCCCGGCCATCCAGTTGAGTCAAATCACTCAATTGAACAATATCTACCAAAAAGAAATGTCTGGTGTTTTATTCTGGGGTTACGTGGTGTTCTCCTTGCCTAGTACCATCATAGTGGTGGTTTTGAGTTTGGAAGTGTTGAAGTGGGCGAATCCTGTCAATGCATGAAGTCACTATGCAGCTTGTTGGGGCTCATATTGTCTGATTTAGTTCTGTGTAACACCTTCGCTAGTTACCCATGTGTTGTTTTATAGATATGTAGTGATATATGGGCTCAATGTGAAATCTAATTGTAAAACGGGAAAGTAGTTCAATATGATGGCATGTGCCGATGTTGTGTTTATCCAGCACGGTGTCTAAAATAGGGCTCATATATACCAGACTATTACTGTGGTCTCAACATCGTGTGCATAGCCTTATCACACTCTGTCCTAAACACTAACCTTATCTAACTTTGTACGATAAGGTTTCACTAACAAACAGCGTACATAATCGCAAAGAGCCGTTGCAGCAGCATGTATGTACCCCATACTTCTGCAACATGCATGCATTAGAGCTGCAGCGGAATATGCATGGTCTTATCTCGGCTAATGATTATACGGGCATTCCCAAAGAGGCACCCCTAGGTCCGCCTTATCTATACTAAGTGTACACAAAACTGCACATAACCCCTAGGATGTGGCCACATACATCGGTCTTATCTCGTCAAGGGTTTCAACCGTGTCTGGGTATGAATAACCGAGCTCCCCTATCCAGCTCATCACTCGCAAGCACCCTCATTAAAATTAATTTCTGGATATAACTTACCATCGTTTGCCCATTTTTATCCCCCGTGGCTACATATATACATCACATTCGTAAATAGTATGGCCAAAGCTCGTAAGTTAGCAGTGGTAGGCTCCAGATCGGTGGGGAAGTCGTCGATGATCGTCAGGTTCGTTGAAGACTATTTTGTCGAGTCGTACTATCCCACCATCGAAAACCAGTTCAGCAAGAACATAGTTTACAAAAACCAGGAGTACGAGGTGGAGATTTTAGACACCGCTGGCCAGGACGAATTTTCCATGATCAACGAAAAGCACCTCATCGGAATCCATGGCTACATATTAATTTATTCGGTAACCTCCAGACAGCTGTTTGAGGTGATTGAAATCATCAGAGATAAGATTTTGAACCTGATTGGAAGCGACTACCTACCAATGATCTTGGTGGGCAACAAATGTGACCTTAATTACCAAAGACAGGTTGAAAAATCCGAAGGTGAAGAGTTGGCCAGCAAATTCAAATGCAAGTTCTTGGAAACCTCTGTGAAGGATAACTTGAACATAAATAGATCTTTCGAGAGCTTGATTGACCAGATCGAAGTAATCCAGAACCCCGTGGTCAAAAATGATGACAAATGTATAGTTATGTAATGTTTAATGGATTTCATCTTAGAGTTTCTCACTCGCTAATTTTCAAGCTTTGGAATGGGTCTGAAGAAACACCAACCCGCTCCTGTATACGACGACAACGGCATTCCCTATGATTATATAGTTGTGATAGATTCGGGATCTAAAGGTTCACGTGTGTATGTGTACCATTGGCGAAACCCGACAGCTTGGTTGACATCTGGAGACAATTCTGGCGATTCTCATGTAGCCGGGTTCAAACTTGAGAGAGAAATCGAGGTAGAACATGGTGTTTTTGGCGCCGATGACGTGTTGGATGCTACAGAATCGTCCGTAATGAACAAGAGATCCGAAACGAACCTTGAAGGCGCCTTAAACTTGCATTTTGAAGACATTTACGCCAGAGACTACGATGATTTGAACGAGCACATTATTGAAGAGAGAGATGATTCGGATACTGATACAGATACCGATACCGATATGGAGGAACAAGAAAAAGAGCATAAAAAACCAAAGAAACACAAGGGCAAACACAAGGGCAAGTCCCACAAAACGAAAGGTACAACGCTCTTTCCTGAAGTTTCCACCAAAAAGAAATGGAAATACAAAATCAAGCCAGGAATCTCCACGTTCAACGAATCACCCCAAAAGATAGGCAAACATCATCTTAAGTATCTCTTAAGGCTTGCAAGCCAAGTGGTCCCCAAATCTCAGCATTATCGTACTCCTATCTTCCTTCACTCCACCGCCGGAATGAGGATTTTGGCCCCCAGTGATCAACAAAAGATCCTTGACAATATCTGTGACTATTTCAAGTCCAATTCTGACTTTTTCTTGCCTGATTGCAACACCCATGTCAATGTGATTGAGGGCGATATCGAGGGCCTTTACGGCTGGCTCGCTATAAATTACCTCGTGGGGTCTTTTGATCACCCTGAAGACCACCAGCACGGCAAGAATCACACCACCTATGGTCTCTTGGATATGGGAGGTGCCTCGACCCAGGTGGTATTCCAACCAAATTCTACAGAGATTGAAGAACACCAGAACAACCTCTACAAAGTGGATTTATTTCAAGTATCCCAAAGAACCAATACCACGCTAGAAAGGCCTCGAAATGTGACATTTGACATCTACTCGGACTCTTTCTTGGGGTTGGGGATGTCCCAAGGATTCGACAAGTATTTGGCGCATCTTGTGGAAGACTCAGCTAACAAGACCTCTGGTCTATTCAGCAACAATCTCCTAATAAATAATCCATGTTTGCCTAAAGGGTCTGTGAGTAGCTTCAAGATCAACGACGTGAACTACGACTTCTCTGGTGAGTCGGATTTTGAGACCTGTCTCACCTCTATCTTCCCTGTTTTGTCGAAAAGTTCATATGGAGAAGCACAATCAACATCTGACGATTGTAAAGAGTACAATGATCCAGATCAGGTGAGCTCGTGTCTTCTCAACGACCTCATTCCTTCGTTTGATTTTGACATCAACCACTTTTACGGTGTTAGTGGCTACTGGTTTGCTCTCACCAAACTCATGGAGTATAACCAGGAGATAGACGGATCGAACTCTGATGCCGATGTGTCCTCCGGCTATTACTATAAGAAAATTTACGAAAACACTCGGAACGTTTGCTCCAAATCTTACAGCGATTTGCTAGCTTTGAATCAACAAAAGGATGAGAAAGACCAAATGGAATTGGACGATTTGGCCGGGTTATGCTTTAAAGCGTCATGGATCTTGGACTTTTTGCATTTGGGTTTGGGGTTCTCTCGATTTGGAATTGACCCTGTTTCGGAAGAGGAAACGAAGTTCAAATCTTTGCAATTGGTCGATAAAGTCAATGGAGCAGAGTTCTCCTGGACGCTAGGGAGAGCAATCTTATACGCAAACGACGAATACATCCAAGCTTATAATAATTTGACTGCTTCCCAATCACCCGCAAGAGCAGGATTTGCATATACTGCCTCCGCTAATTCATTTATCTATGGTAGTGAACAGAATGGTGTGGCGCCTCGTCCATTATTCACCGAGCCTGATCCCCAAGAGAAGTATCATTACTACGATTATGAGGGAGATAGTGAAGAAGCAAATGAACTGAACTGGTCCATTGAGCCACATAGATGGTACGGCTTGTTTATGTTTCTTCTTCTTTTAGGGTTTATTTTCTGGTTACTTGTGGGTAGAAATGGCAGAACCAAAGTATTTAATGGTATTTATGAGAAATCCAAGAATGTCAAACGTATTTTGCAGAGGTTTACAAGAAGAGACTACACCAGAGTGCTGGATTTAGAAACAGCCGATTTGGAACTAAGCGAGTTTCCATCACCGAAGGACACGGATTTCATAATTTCCGATGAAGAACTGAATTCTGAGGCTAGAGATACTTAAGTGTATAGTTGTATAATTCTAAACGTTTAAGGTCTGTTCTATAGTAATTCTACCTTCCTTCAATCCGTAGAATAATTCTTCAATCTTCAAGATCCCATATTCCACTTCATCGATATGCTTTCCATCAATTTCTAGAGGACTTTTACGGCCTTTTGCAAAGAGTGGCTTGAGAGGATTGACATAGTTCTCTTCGATTTCATCGTAGTAGTAATAATGGAAGGGTGCACCGTTACCTCGTTCTTTGACTCTTTCAACCTCCCAAGCAATTTGCTCTTCCTTAGGAGGTAACTTAGATGCTCCTGACCAAACCCCTGCTATAGCTGCTGCACAAACCTCCATAGCTTGGAAATTGACAGTGGAAGCGGTAACTCCCACGGCGGCTAAGGTAGGATCTTCAATAGAGAAAATATTGTAATACAATCCACTTACACGGCTTCTATTGGAGGGGTTTTCCACCTTTAAGTTGTCAGTCAAAAATGGGTAATGGAAGTGGTATCCGGTGGTGAAAACAATTTTGTCAACTCCGGTTTCGATGGAGCCGTCTGCAAAATGAATATCACCGGTTTCAGCATCGATTTTCTTGATTGTGGGCTTGTGAAGCAATCCTTCGCTTCTAACTGCCTTGTCAATCCATGGGAATACAGTTTGTGGTCCTCTGGTAGAAGTTAACACTGACGAAGCCACCGGGTAAATATACTGAAGAACATTGATGGTAGAAATACTTCCTCCAACAAGAAGCACCTTCTTATCTCTAAAAGAGTCGAATTCTCTATAGGAATTAGCATGACTAATAGCACCAGGGTTCCTTCTATTGAACTCGGACAATCCCTCTACAAAAGGGTAATTAGGAACCGTATAATGACCGTTTGCAATGACCACAGCATCGAATTCTTCTCTGTACCACTCCTCGACATTTTCCGCTTGGTTGTAATGGTTTAATACCAATTCCCACTTACCGTTCGATGTTTTGTGCACCGCCTCAACCTTTGTGCTGGTTTTTATGTACGACTCAAGCAGCTCTTCCTTGACGAAGTCGCTTAATCTCTGGCACAATTCCCCATTGGTCATAAATGGGTATATAAGTCTCAGTTTGTCGTAATATTTAGCGTCGTTCTCCATGTACAGGAACCTGGTGAACCTCGAGGCAATATTGGTGAACAAATCCTTGTAGATACCACTTTTAGACCATTCAAGATCATCTGGTTTGACTGACGATAAAATTGGTTCAGATTCACTAGAATTCTTCAAATCTCCAGGAGGAACCCTTGCAGGGTGGATAACATCAGGGTTATTGTATTGTCCTGTTTCAAGGATATCCTGTGGTGGTACAGGAAGATCTGCCTTATCGAAAGAAGGAAACCAGATCCCACCGGGTTTGGCCTTTTGTTCAAAAGCGGTAACGGTGAAATGGGGGTCGGTGGCCTTTGGTCCTCCAACGGTGGACACACCGTCTTTGTTTGTGTGAAGTAATTCATACAATGCTGCCAAACCCGAAGGTCCAGACCCAATAATGGCGACTTTGTTGACGTTCATTGAAAAAGAGTGAGTATGATGTAACGTTGAGCCTTCAAATCGAGATGCCATCTCGAGCCACAGTTGCATCAGATCGACTTTGACTAAAAGGGCATATGGAGTGCCTTCATGGGTGGGTATTGCTTCAGTGAGGGCAATTTAAGGCGACGGTGTAAGTTGGCTACTTTGGTGGGGCCTTACAGCGCCTGTAAATATAAGCCACATGGATCTACAGGGTCCTTCCCATAAGGGCATTTTTCAGCGTATATTAATTTTTGATATTGTGCAGATTTTCGTGGTGGAGTTCAAATGTTAGTAATATACTTACGAATTTGGGTCGAAAGCGTTGCTTTCCGGCACGCTTTGACTTATAGGACGCACATTTCATTACATGCCATTCATCGCATCATTTTGCAGCCAGTTCAAATTGCACATCGACTTTTTATGGATTTTAAAGGAACAGATTAGATCCCCAAAAGTAACAGATACCTTCCTTTACACTTACAGTGCAATAATTGACCTTTTTCTGATCAAAACAAAGCTTTTAATGGCGCAATCAGAAAGCCTCTTTTCTTCGTCATATCGGATCTTTCGCTTTCTGCATTTGTCGCGATGTCCTTTGACATAGACTGGCAGACACTCACGGCAGATGGCACCATTAATGAGGCCATCCGGTCATTTCTCGATATCCAGTTAAAAAGCATTGATCTCCCGTCGTATATAAACGGCTTAACGGTGACCAATTTCAACTTGGGAACTATTCCTCCCGATGTTATTATAAGGCACATCAGTTCACCTTTCGAAGAGTTCTACGATGAGAACCTAAAAGACATCGATGAGAAGCTCAAAGACATTGCTCTGGCATTCCCGCGGTCTCATAACAATGACTGGAACGAGGACACAAGCGACAGTGACGATGACAGAGACGAAACAAGCATATCCACGGAATCAGACCTCCCGAGAAACATTTTAGAGTTCCCCAAAATAGGAGGCAGGACGGGGGCCGAGCTTGAGAGCGACCCATTAACATTCCGTAACTCGCTGGATTCGTTGTCGTTGATGCTAGGCAACAACAACCTCAATTTCATGCATAATCATAACATCAATAACCTTGGTTTGGGCACCCACAGTTCGCCGGGGACCAACAGCTCTACTCGGCCCGACACCCCCACACAAATGCTACACCATCGTATACGCCAGGAGTCGTATGCCCGAATACAATCAAAGCAAAAATCGGCCGAAAAAAACGAATCTGATCTTCAATTGATCATGGAGGTCAATTACCACGGGGATCTCGAAATGGAGGTGATGGTCAACTTGTTGGTGAATTATCCCTCTCCTAACTTCATCTCGTTGCCAATAAAGCTTAAAATCACCGATTTGGTCATTCATTCCATCGCTGTCATTGCGTATTTGAAGAAATCCATCTACATTTCGTTCCTATGCGATATTAACGAGCAGAATGCCGACTATTTTTCACACAGAAACGGTGATTACGGGGCCAATTTTGCCGACTATGTTAACAACTCCAACCAGGAACGCATAGACATCATCAAAAAGATCAAAATCGAGTCTGAAATCGGCGGTGGAGACAATAACGTGTTGAGAAATGTTGGTAAGGTTGAAAAGTTCTTGGTGGATCGTTTAAGAGGTCTTTTGAGAGACGAAATTGCATGGCCCGGGTGGATATGCTTTGACATGCTGGAAGATGATGAACCCGAAGAATAAAGACGCTTTTGAATTACAAAATTAGCCTGTATATATGATAACGAAAGAATACGCACTTGGTAGTTTTGCATCGCGATGTCTGAACTTCACGAATTGATACGGCTCTTCAAATGCAAGCAATTGCTAAAGTCCGACCCACAAACCAAACAAATTGTGCTTTTAGGAACCATTAAAGATGCTGATGCCGTTGTTGCGGTGGAAAAAGCCCATTTTATAGTGGATGAGAACAACTTCAAATTGGAGTCTTTAGTTGAAGATTTACAATTACTTAACACCAATGACGTATATTACTGGTCGGGAGCTAATGTATATCAAAGTCTCCCTGAAATGCCTGGCGCTAAACTCAACTTGATTTATCCAGCAACAGAAACGCATATCAGAAAGTATAGCCCGCAAGTCCTTCATTATGTTTCTGAAACTCCACAAATGTACCAAAAATATGTGGTTCCGTTCATTGAAACAATGAAAGGAGACAGAATCAAATGGGTTTACAATATTCTTTTTGAAGGAAAGGAGTCAGAAACTTTTGTATACCATGATAAAGATCCTGTAAATGGGTTTGTTTTACTTCCAGATATGAAATGGGACACTGTTAGCATGGATTCGCTTTACCTCTGTTGTATAGTCAACAGAAAGGACATTTCATCGGTAAGAGACTTAAACGAGTCACATTTACCATACTTGCAACAGGTAAGTAATACAATCAAAAAAGTAGCCAGCGAAAAGTATAACATCAGCAAGGATGAGTTGAGATTGTTCATTCATTATCAGCCTTCTTATTATCATTTCCATATACATGCTGTCACTATCAAACATCCTGGGCTTGGTGATGGAATTAATGTTGGGAAGGCCATACTTCTTGATGACGTTATAGAGAATATCTCACTTGTAGGTGATTATTACCAGAAGAAAAACATTAATTACGTTTTAGGAGAAAGCCATGGGTTATGGAAGATAGACGGGTATAGAAATGCTCATTTGGGCGAGTAATTATACGTTTCTAATTGTCGTTACTATATATGAATTTTCGTGAACCTAGCGGCATATCCAATACACCTAATAATTGAATTCTGAACTTTGAGATTTGACTGCCATTCTGGCCATCTGAAGCATCTTTTGCTTCGGATCCAATTTCTTTTTCTTTACGAGACCTTCGTTGGAGCCAAGGGACTTCACCAATTTCTTAGGATTTTCTCGAAGTCCGAAAGCTTTAGCCAAATGTCCCAAATGCAATTGCTTCACGTTGAAAAAGTTTCTTTCTGAAGCTAAATGCGTCGCATATGCTCTTATATGAGACGAGAATGCTAACGCAGCTTTATCATGAACACTAGCATCTTCTAAAAGCCATCTTTCGACATTCAAATGCCATGTGGTAGCGTGGATGTCCCATTTGGTGGTCTTCTTTTTGTCCTCTACAACTTCGCCATAACCTCTTTTAAGGTACTCTTCGTAGCCTTCTACTCTCAAGGTCCCTTCAGGGTGTACAACGGATAACTTGTCATCAGCATAACCTTCTTCTAAACCGGGTAACAAGAACAAAAATGCTCTACCTCGATTACCCACTCTCGCAGATCTACCAATTCTATGCAAATGATCTTCAATAGTGAACGGTGGGTCAAATTCGATCACTTCGGAAATATTTGGAAGATCCAACCCACGGGATGCCACATCGGTACAAAACAATATAACATGTTTAGACCCAAAGTCATTGTTGATAAATTTGCTAAGAGTAGACGTTCTCTCTTGTTGAGTCATTGAACCATGGAGCTTGAATACGATTGTGTTGTCGTCGATTAATGGAGCAGATAAGGAGGTGTGATTTATATCTTCTTCATCCATTTCTCTGTTCTCTTTTGTTAATGGTTGGCCCCTTCTTGTGAACACATCGAAATGGTAATTAACGGAATCAGAACAAGAAAAGAAAACCATGGTTCTCTTTGTCTCCTCCACTTGTTTACTTAAATCCAAGAATAATCCGTTCAATGTTACTAATCTAAGTTTAGGAGGCACCACCAAGACTTTTTGTACCAATTGATCTGGTGCAGTCATTTTGGTCAGATCTTGAAATTCAACGGTACCTTTTCTAGCCTCAACCGTGATCATTTCCGGATTCTTCAATAAAATACTACCCAATTTCTCAACGTTTTCTTGCATTGTTGCCGAACACAACACGTTGATTCTTTTATCGGGTAACCCTTGCCATTGTTGAGTTGTTTCATGGATTTTACTTCTCTCGGTGATATTAGAAGTGATTTTAGTAACCGTTTCCTCGAACCCCAACTCTACAAGACGATCACCTTCATCAAGAATAAGCCATCTGAGTTGACTGAGATCCAACGCTTCAGTGTTTTCTATATGATCTGCCAATCTCCCTGGGGTACCCACTAAAATGTTCACACCCTTTCTGATTCTGGCCTTTTCTGACTTTTTCTTTTCACCCCCGATCACAATACCTGGGACAATCTTATTGTGACATCTACAAACAGTTTCCAAAACACTGTAAATTTGGTTTGCCAATTCTCTTGTAGGAGCCATAATCATGGCAAACACTCCGGAGCTTCTATCGATTTTATGAACATTTTCTTGCATGAGTTTGTGAATTATGGGCAAAACAAACGATAATGTTTTACCGGACCCTGTTTGTGCCTTGATAAACAAATCACCCTTGCCAATGATTAAACTGGGAATGGTAGCTCTTTGCACTTTTGTAGGAGCTTTAAATCTAAGGGTTTCTGTAAGATGTTTCGTAAGGTTATCGTTCAATCCAAGCCCATCGAAAGTCGTGGCGTCCTTTAAAGGAGCATTGGAAGGTAAATACGTGATTTCACTTTGTTCTCTTCCTACAATTTTACTCTTTTCATTAGAGGTGAAAAGTGAGGAAATGTATGAATTTCCTTTTCCTCCAAATTCACCCTTACCCTCTTGAAACTTAGGTCTTTTGTGGTTAAAATTTTGTCTTTCTGGATGAACTGCCGGCTCATTCGAGTCCCCTGGTGCCGACCTTTTCTTGGGCTCTACTTCGATAGAATTTACACCAGTCACTTGTGAGGGCTTTTTCTTCTCATTTCTACCCCTACCTTGCAAAGATAATTGCAACTTTCTTCTATCTTTCCATCTTCCACCCTGTGCCTTTGCAGCAGGTTTTACTTTACGAGGAGCGTCGTCCACAGGTGCAAAATTAAGCAATAACCCGTCGTCTTCCATGATGGTAAAATATGCTCAGTGCGATTTTGAGATGCGATGCGATGAGATGAGATGAGATCAAAGTGCCAGAATTAATAGTAATTGCACTGGGCACAATATGTGTGTGGTTTGGATTAATGGATATATGTGGTTCTGGTAAGACCGCTACATTGAAAGTATCACTTTTTTGATCGAATACTTATTGCTTGATACGTCGTCCTCGTCTTGGTTAATGCGTCTATTATCTAATATACACGGATCTCAGCCCTGAAGATCTTCTGGTATGCAAATAAAGGCCCTTTTAGTTTCCCGATGTCAACTTCATGATATAATCGCTCATGGTCTCTTTGGTATCCATAACACGGACACTAGGCTCTATTTCTTCGGTGTAGTCAGCCCATTTGAGGTTCTGCCATTGTTCTTGTTCGAAGCGCCTGACGTGCTTTAACGACTCACCTAATGCACCCATATTCAATGGGTCTGTGCTGGGTTTGGCCTTGGCGGAAGACTGCAAGATTTGCACCGTTTGTTTAGGAGGCTCTATAGGATCCTTTCTCGTAGCGACTTTTTGGGACTCCAAGTCATCGAGGTACTTAAACGAAGGTCTCAACTGCACACTCGAGTCCAACGGCATAAGCAAAAGCTTCTTTGTGTCGTCCTTCGCATCTAAGACGAATTTGGCGGCGTAGAGCCCTGCGTTCGTGTCATTCATCACACCTGTGTGGTCGTGACTTGTGACTTCAGCACCCCATTCTTGGGGCTTTGTGACATCGTAAAACTTCGATGTTTCTAAAGGCACCTCTACCTTCAAGAAATTCAGCTTTGGTTTGATGCTGGCACCGAGATGTTGGATCTTGGCCTTTTTAGGTCTACTCAGATACTGCAACAAATGCACCGGTATATCGAGTTTTTTGAGTGATATGGGGTACGATTGAATCACCGGGTCATTATCCTCAATTAGCTCCGGGGTGTTGATGTCTGTGTCGCTTTCATCCGACGAGGAAGCGCTTTGATCCACAAAAAGTTCATCTTTAGAAGACATGATGTAGGTGAAAAATTGCGAACCAGAAAAATTTTAAGGTGATGACTGAAGCTGATTTTGATATCACCCAAACATACCTCAAGTTCTTGGAGGATGACAAGGACATGACGATGCCTGTGGCGGCCATCGAGTCGTTGGTGATGATGTTGAGAAGAAAACAGCCCTCTACGTCGTCAGAATTGATCAATTTGGTCAAGGTGAATATTGACACTTTGAAGCTGTCTATCTCCAATGCGATCTCTTTGTCGGCAGGATGTGACTTGTTTATGAGATTTGTGTTGAGAAACATTAACTTGTACTCGGATTGGGAGAGTTGTAGAAAAAACTTGGTTGAAAACGGTGAACTATTTGTACAAAGGGCCAAAGAGTCGAGATTCAAGGTGGCAGATTTTGGGGTGCCGTTTATTAAAGATGACGACACGCTTCTTGTGCACTCATTCTCTAGAGTGGTGTACCAAACCTTGTTGAAGGCTAAAAAGGAGAAGTTGTTGAGATTCAGAGTCATTGTAACCGAATCTAGACCCAGTGAACAGGGCTATAAAATGGCCAAACTATTGAAGAACGCAGGTATTCCTACAGAGGTCATTGTAGATAATGCCGTCGGGTATGTTATCCACAAAGTCGACAAGTTTCTCGTGGGTGCAGAAGGGGTTGCCGAAAGTGGTGGTATCATCAATCATATCGGCACCTATCAAATTGGATGTTTAGCCAAGACGAATAACAAACCGTTCTACGTGTTGACCGAATCACACAAGTTCGTCAGATTGTTTCCCTTGGCTCCAAATGACTTGCCCACCCAATTCACTTCAAAAGACCAGAATACCTTGCTTACTATCCAGGAAATCGACTTTACTCCTCATGAGTATATCACTGCATTAATCACTGACTTAGGTGTGTTGACGCCTTCCGCCGTCTCAGAAGAGTTGATCAAAATTTGGTACGACTAGAGAGTATAGATTTAATGAACATGCACGAATATTATATTAAAGGTTATGGACCTGCCATTTCTTCTTTCAGTACTTGGGAGATTTTATCTTGGAGGTCCTTTAGGTCGTAGCAGTCACCGCCATTACTCTTCACTGTCACACATCTAATGCCATTTGCTTCCAACATGGCGGTATCAACGGTGATTTTGGGATCTTCCATGTAAAATAAGTGACTTACAAATCGATTCCAATGAGTTTCTTTGTTCTTGCTGGTAAATGAGTATGATGCCAGTTCAGCAATGATTCTCACAAATGCAACTGCGTCCATGCCAAAGGTCTCTCTGTCGGAGCATCCATTCAAAAGAAGAATTCGTTTTTTAGACTTTCCGTCGCTCAATTCCTTGGCGATAGCTTTCCCGACACCTTTCAACACAAGAATCGGCACAATGCTAGTCATCAACAGTCCAATCAGATAAATGAGAACGTCTGCATTGGATATGGTGCTACACACTTTATGATGTGCAGTAGGACGAATCTCCTCGCCATATGGAGAAACATAAAATATCCGATCAATTGGTGACAAAAGAGGTTTTATATCTTCAGTTTTACTGAAGTGCAATTGGGATTTCTTCAATTCTGGATGAGTATATTGCGGATTACCTGACTCCTCGTCATCCGAAAGATCAGACACGTCCGAAAAGTCGCCATGGTCAGGCATTTGAAGAACATGATTGTGTGAGGCAATGTTGGAAATGGGTGAATCTTTAGGAATGCTTTGTAAATCAAAGTAGTCGCTGCATTCTTTTGAGGGATCTTCTGTAGGTGTGTTGGGTCTCGTTCTGTGGATTGGAGGTGGATAATCACTCACGTCTTCAGATGGATGTGATATTTGCAGTTGTCCGGTAATAATGAGCCCATTATGCAACAATGCACTAATGTGGTAGGTGAAATTCGTATTGATGCATGGCATCACCTCTACTTTTGGATCAATTCCAGCCAATCTGGAAAAGAGCTCTATTGAAGAGTCCAATGAGCCGATGAATAAACGAGCCCCAGTAAGAAATAGATTGCCTATATTGGCTAATTCGTAACGGAATTGTTTCTTGGTGGTTAGTGTGGCCAGTTGGTGCTTTGATCGTTTTAATAATTCGACATTTAAATGGATTATAAATGCTCTGAAGATCTCTCTTCTGGCAGGCTCAATGTCTCTCCACAATTCATGGCTTCCATCAACAATATCGTTCCATTGCATCTTTGCTTCTTTTGGATCGGCCGATAACCGGAAACTCAATAATTCCCTCAATGCTTTTTCTTCCTGAGGTATTAAACGTGTCAATCTAGACCGAATATCTCCTATAGCAGGTCCCCCAATGACACGTATAATCTCCGAAGTAGAACCACCATTGTCGGATATAGGTAATATATAACTCACACTGTTCCCCAAAGAATTAAAAAGAGGCACAAGTTCATTTGTGGCGGTGCCCCCACTTAAAATGGCAACCTTTAAGCCCATCTGGAATAGATCTGATGATGATTAAAGATTAGAATTATTTCGCGCGCTATTTACATAAATATGCTGCAAATAATATTTCTTCATAATTCTTGTAAGGGTGATTAAAAGTGATATATGCAGCTTTAGAAGTTTACATGTTTAATTGAAACAAATTCAGGTGCACGCTTGATCTAATTAAAGAAATTTGAAAGGCCATTATCGGTATCATCAAGTAACTTTAAAGATTATCCTTAAATGGTACGTAAATGTCTATTAATAGACTTGAATGGAACATTGTATGACCTGTGCATTTGCTCGGGTATTTACTCGTAAGTTTGCTTATATTATATGTGAACCTGTTACTTCTTGGTGAGTTTTGTGGCCTAGATCAAACAAGTTTCTACAGCTTCCACTTTAAGGGTCCAACATGATCTAAGCGGCGGTTGAATCCCGTATTTGGAGATTTATTGTAAACACCGAAGCCGAAACACTATTTTAGGCTTGAATTCTTAATTGGGCACTTTCGGCTGCAATTCTGGCCTTGTTGATGTTAACTATCAGGTAAAGAGTGTTTGAGAGGACTAAAGGACTTGAAATGCCTTTCAACCCCCACAAAAGCCCCAAATATTTCATATAAATCAACACCATTTCTAATTCTATCACTGCAATACCAGCTTTTAAAGAACAGACTCCCATCCACCCCGAATTACACACTCCATCTTAAGCTATAGAAGGCTTCCCCAGATTGGCTCTAAGCGTGTGTGTACCACTTTCGGCTAAATGAAACAGTCACAGATGCCGAGGCATGGTACAGCGTATTTTTCAGACCACTTGATTTTTTTCAATCTCATCTGGAAAAATATGGTTCGTGCGGTAACCAAGTTTGATTCTCAAGTAAAGTGAAAAATTTTTAAAACCTGCAGAATAGATATCAAATTAATATGGCTAGTCAAGAAGTTTTAGTTTTAAGAGGTACTTTAGAAGGTCACAACGGTTGGGTCACCTCCTTGGACACCACCGCTACTCACCCAGACTTATTATTGTCTGGTTCCAGAGACAAAACCTTGATCACCTGGAAATTAACCGGTGGTGAAGACAACTACGGTGTCCCAAAGAAATCTTTCAAAGGTCACTCCCACATCGTTCAAGACGTCACTATCTCTGCTGATGGTGCTTACGCCTTGTCTGCTTCTTGGGATAAAACCTTGAGATTATGGGACTTGGAAACCGGTAAATGTACCAAGAGATTCGTCGGTCACAACTCTGACGTTTTGTCTGTTTCCATTGCCAAAAACTCCAGACAAATTGTTTCTGCTTCCAGAGACAAGACCGTCAAAGTCTGGAACACCATCGGTGAATGTGTTCACACTTTAACCGGCCACGGTGACTGGGTTTCTGCTGTCAGATTCTCTCCATCCGAAGACTCCAACACTGTTATCTCTGCTTCTTGGGATAAGACTGTTAAGGTATGTATTAATTTGGGGTTGAAAATTATCGGTATATGATGTTCATATATTTGCTACTTCAGACGTTGCTCGCCAGCTTCGAATGAGACATCAAATCTACACCAAGATCTCTGATACCTTTAATTTTGTTAATTGATTTTATAATTATTTACTAACAATTCTAGTCCTGGGACTTATCTGACTACAGCTTGAACGCTGACTTCATTGGTCACACTGGTTACCTTTCCTGTATCACCATTTCTCCAGATGGAACCATCTTTGCTTCCGCTGGTAAAGACGGTGTCATCACCTTGTGGGACTTGAATGTCAACAAGCCATTGTACACCTTGAACGGTGGTGCTGAAGTCCATGCTTTGGCTTTCTCTCCAAACAGATACTGGATCGCTGCTGCCACTGCCACCGGTATCAAGATCTTCAACTTGCAAGAAAGATTATTGTTGGACGAATTGAAACCAGAATTCGCTATTGGTGCTAAAGCTAAGGACCCAGAACCAATCTCTTTGGCTTGGTCTGCTGATGGTCAAACTTTGTTCGCTGGTTACACTGACAGCAAGATCAGAGTCTGGCAAGTTATGACTTCTTCCGCTTAAATAGTCTAAATAATATGTAAATTTATACACTGTGGAGTAATTATTCAAACATATACACCTTTCCGCTAGCACTGCCTCCTGTTACCCAGTTTTCTGTGGGGTGGAACCCACATACTGCTGGAACAGCACCAACGTTGGAAGCCGTCAAATGTCCTATTATCTGGCCCTTTTGATCGTAAATATCAAATCCTCTGTTCATGTTGGCTATAACAAACTTTTGAACCCCGTCTTTTGGTGCAACTTGCCATTTGGCTTTGAGTATACTGACCCATCTACCAGTTTGGCAATTGTGTCTGATTTTGGTGAATGGTTTGATACTATTTGGAATTTCGTTATCTTCTTTATCTTTTGCTTTATAAGTAGTGTAATCTTTGCTCCACTCCATGACTGATTTTGTTTTGCCTTCTCCATTTAAGTCAAATACGCAAATATTATCATCATAACCGTTGCACACCAACCTATTGTCAGTATTCCAGTCGACACACGATACAGATAACCTTGAATGATACGATCCATACGAATGAGGACTGTATTGTTCAAGCTCCAATTCCGACCAAAACGCATTGGCAGTACTGACATTACGGAGATCCCAAATTCTTAAGCTTCTGTCGAGAGACCCTGTGGCTATCTGGTGGGATGCATTAGGGTTAATGGCAAAGGACCCGATTTTTTTATCATGAAGCCTTAAAAGATTTTTACTTGATATTTCTCCAAACTTGGTACGTAGATCATGTTGGTAGAAATTACCTGAAAGTGTTGTCATGTACATGATATTAGGATTGTCGGCACACAAATTTATATCAGAAACCCCAAGTGGGTAATCATTTGAATCGTACGGATCATGCAAATATGCCACCTCTGTGCTCTCAAGTTTATTAAAGTCCATTTGACGTACTGATCCGTCATATGATGCACTCAAAAACTTGGATGGCGTATTGAATGGAGATAGTATCTTGGAGATGGACTTGCCATGGGGCTTTAAAATGGATATGGTGGGTTCATCTTCAGATCTTTGCGAATCAACTGCCCAAATTCCAATATTTCCGTTGGTATCACCAGCAGTTATGAGCCTGTCGGTGGTACTGGGATGGATGTTGAGTGCAGTGATACGTTGATGAGAGATCTTTATCTCAAGAGGGTCGAATCTTTCGTATACCTTGAGAGAGTCGAATTCCTTTCTTTTTTGCTCAAGTGTTTCATCATTGTACTCCAAATTGGAATTACGGAGTATATCGTAGAAATCCCCTGCCGATATTTTATCACCTAACTCTCTGAATAGCTTGAGCACCTCATTATCTTCTGAAATATCTAGCTGATCAGACTCTTCCTCTTTCTCAGCGGATTCAGTTTTGATATCTGACTCATTCTCCTTCTTAATTTGCAATGTTTCTTCGTTTTTGGATTTGTTGGAATTTGAATTGTTCAAAACTTTCTTTTCGAACTTTAATCCACCCAGTCTATCAGTTACCAAATCAAGCAACTGGAAATCACCATACAATTTGGTCAGCTTCAACTTCTCCAATTCTTTTCGTTGTTTTTCAAGTCTTTCGGCTTCCTCCATAAGCTTTTTGTGTTCTTCCGTGTTCTCTGTTTTTACGCCGGCAATTCTTCTGGATCGTCTGGTGGGTTCAATGGGCTCTTGTTTGACTCGAGGTTGCACCTTTCTCTTTTTAGTGGGTTTCTTCTCATTTTGTGATATATCTTTCGATATAGAGTCCGTAATCAGATCAAGGTTAAGCTTTCGAAGCAATTCCTTGTTTCTTTGGATGTTTTCCTGTCTCTGTTTCTCGAAATCTGTGAGTTCAGGCATTTCTGGAGATACTTCTATATTGAAAAGTTGCGCGTAATGTAACGCGCTGTTGCTATATACAATTAAATTTCCTGGCTGGCCAACCTAAGCACATCTGAGCACAAGTACAAAGATCCACAAACTACCACCTTTCTGGTGTCGCCGTTTGCTCTTAGATCTTTCACAATTTGGAAGATTTCGCCTAGGGCATGGTCGTTGGATGTGACCTTTACATCATCAACATATCTTTTTGCAGCCACTGAAATATCCTCTACATTGTACGAAGAAACCCATGGCATATTCTCCGGCGAAGAAAATCTACACGGAATAACCGTGTCCGCATCTTTAACCGCTATATACTTAAGCAAATTGTCTATAGATTTACCTTTGCTCAAAGCCATTATGAAGATAATCCCTTCACCATGTCTGTACGTTTTCAAGAAAGACTGCAATTCCTGTGCAGCACTTTCGTTATGGGCACCATCAATTAAAACCTGCATATTGTGGGTGGGTATTGTCACTTGTTGGAGACGACCAGGCCATACCACAGATTTAATACCCGCTTCGATGGCCAGGCGTGTCACTCGTGGTTCGTAATTGGCAATAAGTACATCAAAGATCTTTAACGCCACACTTAAGTTTTGTAACTGGTAATCGCCTTTCAATGGCGACAATTTCCTGAGTTCTTGTACTTCCTTGTACGATAATCCTGGGTATGTGGCTCCACCTGACTCCGTTAACCCATCCACCAAAAAGAACTCGCTTTGGTTTTTGGCGGACTTTTCCTTCATCACGGCTATAACATCCGAAACATTGGTTCTGTCTACAACCACTGGAACATCCCTTTTGATAATTCCTGCTTTTTCAGAAGCGATCTGTGCAAATGTGTTTCCCAAGAAGTTTTCATGGTCTATGCCTATTTTCGTTATTCCACACAATATGACACCTCCTTTATGAGACCCATCTTTCTTATATGGCTCAAGCACATTGGTGGCGTCCAATCTGCCTCCCAATCCTACTTCAACAACCGCATACTCAACTTTTTCCAATTCAAAGATTTTGAATGCTGTCACAGTAAGCACCTCGAACTCGGTGCACCCTATTTTATGTTGTGAATTGTACTTTTTCACCAATTCGCTAACTTCGGTGAACTTTGTAAGCGGATACGTCTCATTGTTGATCAGTATACAATCATTATAGTAAAGCAAATGAGGTGAAGTGAATCTTCCATTACGGATACTTGCCTGGGTCAAAATCGACGATATATACGCCACTGTCGAGCCTTTTCCATTCGTACCGGCTATATGTATGGATTTGTAGGTGCTGATGTGGGGATTACCCAATAAGGAAAGTAATTTGTGGATCCTTGTTAATGCAAGGTTGATACCCATAGTTATCAAATTCGCATTTTTTCACCTCAAGAAACTCACCTAATGACAGACAAACCCACCAGAAGCTTCATACAGGAGCGATTGGACTCATTGAACGACATAGACTCGAAGATAGTATCGTTGTTAGATAGTCTATCTAGTTTATTTGAGGTTTATTCGACTCCTACTGAGGGGAATAAGGAGCTCATTGCAAATCAAACTAAAACCATATATCTGACCCTTAGTGATGTGGCTATCAACTTGCGTAAAGAGGTGAAGATTATGGATGACAACACGGGTGTTTTTGATAAAAACAGTGACAGAGTGATGATATTGCCCATACCGGTGGATCAGAAAAACACGGCGCTAGGTAAAAAGAAGCTTAAAGAAGAAATCGAGCAATTGAACCAGCTCATACCAGATGGCGAAGATGTCGTAATGAAACTCGAAAATGACGATATGTAAATAATGTACATTAATGAAAATCTATAAGATGTGATCAGAGCTCCTCGAGATACCCTTGTTGTATTAAACGCTCCACATCCAGCTTTCTAACATAGAATTGTGAATCTTTAATCAAATTGAATACTCCATACTCTGTTTGCACTTCCCCTCCTTCTTTCAACACCCTTACATCTATAAATATGTTGGTGGGTGGCTCTAGATCAGCACTCAAGTCAATATCTGCAAATTTGGACTTGTAGTCCACCAACAACTCCTGGTATTTTTTATAATAGTCAGCTTCTGCATGGTGCAAGTTTTCAAGTGCCAATTTGGTGGTGTAGTTGCTGCCCAAAGAAGTGGCTTTCACGGTGGAATTCACTGTAACTTGGTTGTTTTCTGTGACAGGATCAATGTTGAGCCAGGAAAATTCCATTATTTTGTTGGCACGTAGCCTGTGATATGCTAAAAGACATCTTTTGTTCCTTTTCATCGAAAGTCTCGCTACAAACGTCTGACATTCGTTTATTTTATTGTTATAGTCATCACCTTGATCAATTAGCTCCTGTCTAATTTCATTTAAATACGCCACATCTTTGTCCAAATCTTCGACCTCTTTAAGCACCTCGTTTACGAGCTCAGACTGGTACAATGTGAGCTCCGGCAAGTTGGCCGATCTCTTTGCATCTAGGATCAATTTATTTCCAGCTTCCCCAAGCATTATATTTCCAACGCGATTTCCTAAATGAGAACAAACGAAGAATCAGACGTGTGGAAAATAGATGTTTGTGCTGCTTTTGATCCACTGAAACTTTGTTTGGTGAAAGACACGTCTTTGGAAAGGATCTGTAAATTTTGGTGGTTTCAATATTACTATTGGGCAAATTGAAGCTATTCTTCTGATTTGCGAATTTCACTATTTCACATTGTGATAATAATTAAATGTGTATTACTTTATAAAATGTGTCAAGCATCAATTTACATCAATGTGGTTCTACCTCCTATGTCATTGCTAGCGCTTCCGTCTGGCATGTTTCCGTCTCTTCCAGAAACAAACTCGTGGTAAATGGCCTCGAGTTTCCTCTTTTCCTTCAAAGAAATCGAAGGTTTGGTCTCTTTTAAAGACTCTAGAAAATCCTTGTGAGTGATCAATACTCCCAGATTGGTATCGGCGGCTAGCTTTTTAGTGCTGGTTTCTTCTTCCTCGAAAAACTTTTCGATTTGTTGAATAATTTTGACTCTGTCAGCTGGTCTCATACTAGCCTTTTTCAATTTGTCTGATTGGATCTTGAAAAATTCCAAGTTCTTCCTTTTGGAATCATTTTGGCTGGGTGTTTGCACTGCAGTGTCATTTGAAAGCTTCGTGTGTACTGCCTTCAAATATGCATTATAACCAAGCCCTTGCATGTCTGCACCACTGAACCCTGCAGTCTCTGAGGCAATTGTTTCTAAATTGACATCACCTGAAAGTTCCATTTTCAAGGTGATACTACGCAAAATATCAAGACGATCATCATAGGTAGGCATATCACAAATTACACTTTTATCCAATCTCCCAGGACGCAACAAAGCCGAATCAATAAGATCTGGTCTACTTGTAGCTGCAAGCACATAAACACCATCTAAACCTTCTGCACCATCCATTTGAGTCAACATTTGATTCACAACTCTATCTGTGACACCGGTGGAATCATGTCCTCTTTTAGGTGCAATAGAATCAAACTCGTCAAAGAATAATATGCATGGTTTAGCAGCTTGAGCTCTTTCAAAAAGCTCTCTTACAGATTGCTCGGATGCACCTATGTATTTGTTCAAAATCTCTGGCCCCTTAACCGAAATGAAATTTAAACCACATTGACCGGCCACAGCACTAGCTAAAAGTGTTTTCCCACATCCAGGATACCCATATAAAAGAATACCCGACCGTAATCGAAGCGGGCAATTGGCAAAAATGGGTGCATAACGAGTAGGCCATTCTAAGGTTTCTAATAAAATATTTTTGGCTTCTTTCAATCCACCTATATCTGTCCAATTGACAGAAGATTTCTCCAACTTAACACCTCTTAAATTCGATGGGGTAAATCCTTGGAGAGCCTTTTCGAAATCAACCTTAGTAGCCACCACTTCACCATCAAGAATGTCGTTGTTTTGATTAAACAATGTCTCGTGATAGACTCTGTCGGTCAATGTCTTGAGATCGTTGGGCAAGTAGCCCTCTGTTTCCGCAACCATATCCATAACATCAAAACCTATTTTACATCCCAAGTCATCGGTAAAATAGTGGTTCAACAATTGACCACGAATAGTCTTGTCAGGAGGTGAAAGCTGATGAAAATCACCAATCAAATGGGAAGTATATAAATAGCCATTGATCGATTCTTTTGATGTACTGGATGCCACAATAGAGAAGTTACTATTTGTTTGCTGATGGATTTTTTGAACCTGTGAAACCAAAAACTCACTCAAATTTTTGGAATTAGAAGAATCAGTGTGTTCCATTTCTGCGGGTATGAGTTTGTCCAAATTATCCAAGATAAGAACCGAAGGCTTGTACCAAGAACATTCTTGAAACCATTTGGTGAAATGGTTAGTTGTTAGCAGGTTCAAGTTTTCGTTCATAATCAGTTCACATGAAAAGTATTTTACGTGATAACCATACTCTTGCTCAAGATTCTTGGAAATATGCTTAAGAACCAAAGACTTTCCACTTCCTGGATTACCATAAATCAAAGTACCGGTATTTTTCTCATATAAGATAGAATCCAAAGTCCCCTGGATTAATTTATCACAGCCTATAGCATCTGGGAGACTGTTCTTTGTTATGGGTTCCTCTATGAAAGAAGCATTTCTCAAAAGATCATCTCCAATCTCTAATTTTGGAGCTTTCTTTTCGGACTCTGTCAAGGGCTTTAACCATGCGTTGACATCATCATTTCGTTTGAATTTTAATAATGCCCCATTGGGTAAAATGTTCGGTATAATGGGCACTTTTGTATAATTTGTAATGGCTGAAGTAAGTATCGATGATTCTGGATTGAACCAAATCGTTTCTAAAGCTTTGATCAACTTCGTAGCCTTTTCTTTTTTATCGCTATTGTTTAAATTCACTTGATTTGTTTTCTTGGTTTGAGTTATTAAAGGATGCACTGTGAATGTTGATGGAACCTTGGCGGTTTGTTTTACTGCTGGCTTGAGAATCACAACCGATCCAAGTTGGTTTTCTATAGATAAAGCCACTGCCAAACGCCTGGAAAGACCCACATGGTTTTGCAATGAGTGGGGGTGGTTAACCAAACGTGCTATTACACGTTTATTTTCCTCTAAAGGAACAAACTCTTTTGCGTCTTTGGAGTCTTTCTGTTGATCTTTCAGCTCGTCCTTCACAGTATTGGTCTTAGAACTGGGTCCTGCAATAACAGACACAGCCACATACTCTGCCCTATTGAGGTTCATTGATACCTCTGAATAATTCACATACACCTCGTATCCTTCTGGGTTGGCATGTTCCGGTAAAGAATCGTATAATTTGTGGGGCAATGGTAAAGCACGTTTCAAAACCGAAGGTAAGCTTGCGTAATCATCCAAAGGCTTACCTGATCTGGAAGATTTGGCCGATCTCAGTCCCCCTGAAGGCTTTCTTTGCTTCGGCTTGGGTGCAATGGCAACTTCACAATTGGGTGATATTTTAGCAAAGGTGGTTGATTTCGTGCCTATATCTGTCACCAACAATTTAGCCGACGTGGTTTGACTAGGATATACCACAAGTACCTGGTTAAGCGACACACATCTGGTTTGACTTAGCAATTTATCTTCCAACGTTTGAGCATGAAGCTCCACCAATTCCCAGTCCGCAGACGTCAAAGGCTCCAAGTTTATCAGCACCGTCTCGAAGTTGTTAATCTTGAGATTGACGGTGACCTGTTCACCGTCAGAAATCTTCAATTGCTGGGCCAAAATCGGATCTAATTCAAGCGAGTTGATGGCAGAAGAATTCCAACCAGACCATCCAACGTAGTTCTTTCCGGCTTTGTGGACAACCTCAACCACCAAATCCTGTACCTTGATGTTTGCATTGGCCAAAAGATTGCCCAATTTCAGCGGCAAGTTCACTAGATTGGTCCTTAACGGAACACACACAATATTGGCTTTATGACCTTCCATATGAAAATTCCGAGGACCGCGAGAAAATGTGGGGGACATGAGAGATGTGATAATGGTAACGACACATAGATGTGCTGCATCGGCACCGACAGGCTGTCTCGGCACCAAAGAGGACACATTGGATTGGAAACTCTTCAAACTCATTCCTAATTTCGTCTATAAGGCTCTATATACATGAATCGTGCTATTTTTTGCTGTTGTAGTAATCTTGAACGGCTTTCCATTTCTCCAACCTTTCATCTTTGGGATCCTTTTCCTTTTGTTCCCACTTTTTGGCGTTTTTCTCTGCATTGACCTTTCTGGCACGTTCCATGGTTTCGAACGATTTACGACGTATGGACCTGCACTGTTCCCAGCCAATGATGTTTCCCAAAAAGAACCCACAAACACCCCAATTTAGCGCCTTGTTGGGATTTTTGTGTATAAGGAAGGTCACACCTCCTAAGACTCCCATGGCCTGGAACCCGGTCATCATGGCCTCTCTGAAGCAGGGCATACCTACAAATCTATCGATGGTGAAATCAGATAGTTTGATTTGCGAGAGAATATCGGTCATATCTGCTTCTTTCTTCACTGGCTGTGGTGTGTCTTCAAATTTGGGGGGCAAGTCCTCTAAATAGGTGGGTTTCTGTTCCTCCGCCGTGCTGACGGGTGACACTTTCGATGGTCTACTAAACCAACCCATACTATAATTGAAAAATTTCGCGCCATTTCAAATGTTGAAGAAAATGGACCAGGACCTTCTTTTAGACCCCCAATTAAAGTATTGGGTGTTGCTTCCCATTTCGTTTGTGATGGTCATTGTGGGTCTTTTGAGATCAAACATCACCAACTTACTTAAACCCGAAGAAAAATTGGACTCTTTTAAGCAATCGAGAGAAAAGTATGTATCCAGTGATTTATCTACAATTAAACTGTACTAACGTTTAGACAATTTTTGAAGAGAGCACAATGCTTTAAAGAAGAATTTGCGGTTTTAACGCCTAGTGAATTTGCTTCAAGACAGAAATATTACATCGAAATCCTCAACACACCAAAATACTTGGCCAATAAAAACACCGAAGAAGCTGTCAACCCATTGACAGACCCCGGCATGAATGATGCACTTATGAACATGGCCAAAGGAAATATCATGAACTTTATACCGCAAACGCTTATCATGGCATGGGTCAATTTCTTTTTTGCAGGCTTTGTCATTATGAAATTGCCATTTCCTATAACCGATAGCTTCAAGACCATGTTGCAAACAGGTATTGTAACGCCCAATTTGAATCCTCGTTATGTGTCGTCAATTTCGTGGTACTTTATCAACATGTTGGGGTTGAGACCGGTGTACTCATTGATCATGAACGACGCCAACGCTGCCAATGAATTAGTTCAACAGCAGCAACAACAACAAATGCCCAATTTGGGTGCACCTGGAGTGAAAGTTGATAAAGTGTTTCAGAAAGAAGCGGAAAACATACATATTTTGGCTTACGAAAGCATTTACGACGGAGTTTTGGACAGAGTATTGGCACAAGAAGGTCTTTGAACCATTGAGTAAGAACCCGTGAGGAAGAATTAACTCAGAAAAAATCTGGCTTTCTACACCTATACACATTGCATTACTGATTGCTAAACATAACCATATATATATATATACAGAAATTACGACACCAGAGATTACCTCATCCTTAAGCCTAATGCTTTATAAGCCAAATCTGTAAATCGCGATTTTTCATCTCATCTCCAATGCTGCCTCCTCCTACTGTATTATGTATTGGTATGGCCGGAAGTGGTAAAACCACGTTCATGCAACGTTTGAATGCACACTTGCACACCAAGGAAACCCCACCATATGTGATTAACTTGGATCCTGCCGTTTTGAAGATTCCTTACGGAGCCAATATTGATATCAGAGATTCCATCAAATACAAAAAGGTTATGGAAGAGTACGGCCTCGGACCAAATGGTGCTATTGTCACCTCCTTAAACTTATTCTCCACAAAAATTGACCAAGTAATCAAATTGGTGGAAAAAAGATCGGAATCTGTGAAGAATGTGATTGTAGACACCCCTGGACAAATTGAATGTTTTATATGGTCAGCCAGTGGATCTATCATCACGGAAGCCTTTGCCTCCACCTTTCCAACAATTATAGCTTATATTGTGGATACTCCTAGAAACACAAGTCCAACTACTTTCATGTCAAATATGCTTTACGCCTGTTCTATCTTGTACAAAACTAAGTTACCAATGATCATAGTTTTTAATAAAACCGATGTTCAAGACGCCCAATTTGCTATAGACTGGATGAAAGATTTTGAGGAATTTCAAATAGCATTAGCGAATGATAAAGACTTGAACAATGAAGAAGGGTCAGGCTATATGTCCTCTTTGGTGAATTCGATGTCTTTGATGTTGGAAGAGTTTTACTCTACAATGGATGTGTGCGCCGTGAGTTCATACACTGGTAAGGGATTTGATGAGTTTCTTGATGCCGTGGACAACAAGGTGGATGAATATAATGAATATTATAAAGCCGAAAGAGAACGTATATTGAAAAAGAAAGAGGAAGATGAGAAGAAAAGACAAGGCAAGTCCATAAATAAGTTGATGAAAGATTTGAAAATTGACGGGAAAGACTCAGAGGTGTTATCTGACTTAGAAGATGAAGACGAGGAAGACGAATATGCAGGTGAGGTCTTGAGAGATGAAGACGAGCCTGAAAGAGAGTACACCTTCCCAGAAGATAGAAAGACTGAATTAGCCAACGACGATGATCTTCAAGCCCGTTACCAAGCTGCATTCGACAAAACCGCAAAATCTGCTTCTTCCGAAACCGCAGAGAATATTGCCAATTATATAAGACGTTCATGAAAATATATATACTATAAGAAAAGAAAGTGGTATGGTTCATATTTACTCTTGAGATTGCTCAAGAACCTTTTCTAAATCGTAAGCTTTGTTTGCATACTCTGGCTTGAAGATCAAATGCGGTTTGTGTTTAGCCAAATGCAATATGGTTTTACCAAATTCGGAATTACACCATGCAAACCATGGTCTGGTGTAACTCATACCTGCTGGTGAATTGACATTGATACTTTCATGCATCAATCCCAAGCCTGCGGTTGTTTCCATCACCATTTTTAAGTTTTTCATGATTTCCTCGTCATCATCAGTGGTACGAATGGCCATTAATAACGACATAGGCCATGCGTTGAAAATACCAATGTGTGGGCCTCCAATTCCTTCAAACCCTCTGCCCTTTAAGTAGTATGGGTTACCTTCTTTGGAAAGAATCATTTTCCTGGTGTTTTGATATGTAGGATCCGACTTGTCAAGGTAACCCATGTCAGGCATAGCTAAAAGTGATGGTATATTGGCATCATCCATGTATATGGCTCCACCATAACCATCAATTTCGTAAGCATACACCTTTCCAAACTTGGGATGTTCTTGTATAGCAAACTTTTCAATTCCCAGGGCAATGTTTTTAATAAACTTGTCAGTCAGCAGAATGATAGTTTCCAAATTCACTTTATGGTCAACAACCAAATCTTCCCTCAAAAAGTTCTTACGGGCACTACGAAGCTCTGTCAACATGTGAACATTAGCAGGAATGAAAAACTGCAAAATACAGGCATCGTCAGAAGGTCTGAATGCAGACCTCACAAGACCAGTGTCGTAATTGACAGGATTGCCCACTCCACCAAGAGGCAAAGTCTCTGAACCAATATTGGTCTGTCTTTGAAACGTATAATGAAACATATTGGCTCGGCCGGTTGTCTTGTCATAGGTAGGGATCGACTCTCTTTTTAAAATCAAGAGAATACGCTCATAAGCTCTCAACCAGTGGGTGTCTATAAACGAAGTGTCACCTCCAGAATTCTCATAGTATTCGTTACTCAAAGTCAAGAACGAAGCCAAAGAATCAAGTTCGTATTTGCATTCGAAAACCTGATTCCAATCGGGCACTGGAACCACCGAGTCTTTCGCTGTATCACCTTTGGTAATTTTCAGCCCTGGAGGAGGATGAAAAGCATTGCAATACGGAGAGTTCAATAAGTACGACGCCTGTGTGTTGATAGCCCCTTTGATAAGCTCTGCAAGTTGCTTGTCGTATTTAACAAACGGTTGATACACCGAAAGTTGTCTGGCAGAATCTCTTAGCCATTCAGCGTGTATATCACCTGTCACGATGAATGTCTGTGGAAGGTGTTTAACCTTCGAATGGGAGTCGTCTTTGGTTTTATGCCAGAGTATTGTGGTGTCGAGAGTATTGGGTAAGCAATTCTCCACGAGTCTTGCCAAATCGACGCTTTCTATCTTTTGCTTTAAATCGTCTACAACTTTCTCCACAGCACTCGAAACAAATGTTCTACAATTTGTACTAGGTCTCATAAAAGGGTACTTTAAAGGCCCTTCAGAGAACGGCTTGTGTCTCTCTGTAGAGTAGTCCACGTAATTGGGGCACTTGGATGCCTTTTTGGATTTTTTAGCTTGTTTTGGTGACTTTTTCTTTGGCTTCATTGCATGTGTGTCCCCATTTAGTTTCAGCTCTTCAGTCAATTGAGCAAGCCCTGTCTGCTCAGAATTCTCATAGTACCCTTGAATTAGCCAAATCATCAACAATAACATCCCGGCAAGAAGCGCCAATCGCTCTGGCCGGACCCGTGTGCCGCAAATGTATATAGCCATAAGGTAGTAAAATGAAAAATTTCGCAATCGTTTATTGAGGTAGTAAGTATATACAAGTGTCATTAATGAGGGCATTAGTAAGGCCGGATTCACCCAATTTCTTTATAATCATGTCCACCTCCAGAAGGCGGATCAGCTCTATCATTTGGTCGTACGAATTTTCCGGCCTGTGCATGGCTTTTTCTACAGCTCGTGTGATGTCTTTATATCTTAGATCAAGCCGTACACCTACGAGCTCCACGTCGAAATTTGATAAAATATCAAAAAGAGGGTTGTGGTTTTCTTGAAGGATCTGTCTCTCTATGGTAAGAATAAACAATTCGTTATACGCCAAATCGTACGGCGTTATGTCTTTAATGTGAATTCCGTTTTCTACCTCATTTTGAATCTTTTCGAGTGAAAGCGTATCGAGGATGTCTCTGGGTGCATTCATAATGGCCCCGTTCGACGTCATGTGCACATCTTTCGCTCTGAATAAGGCGTCGGAAAATATTTGGTTGTGTTTATGCAAAGGAGTTTGTGTTTGTTTCTTCAGTTCCTCTAAAAGAACCAATTTTAGTATATCCAAATCAACAAGTTCTGTAAGGTAGTACGTCTTGGGCACACCTCTATGTTGTTCAGTCAACCTGGAGATCTGACTTTTTAAACGCTGGAACTCAATGTTGACCAAATTCAACGACGAATCTGAAAAAAGCAGGTTCTTTTGTTTGAGTATCATTGTTATGGGCGTATAGCTTAATGTCTTCTTGAGCCACCTGTATATGTTATCGTATTTAGAATTAGGCGGTACTTCCGATCTGGGCTGAAAATATGCTGCAAATCCCTTGATCAAATTGGCATGGTATGTGCTGTAGACCAAAGTAGAAGGGCCACTTCCATAAATAGGCTCTTGGGGGTACTTTTTTCTGTATTCGGCCACATATTCCGGATCAAAAAGATCTATCGGCTTTGTAGATTCAAGCTCGCCCAAAGGTAGCTCTGCTTTCTCGAGAGGCTGGAGTAGTTTTTTCATTATCGGGGACATACCTGGAGTTATAAACTCTAATTTGTTATTGAGTAGTTTCTCCATAAACAACCTATCGTACTCCTCTGAGGTCCATTGTTTGTACTGACGAGCAGTATAGTCCCTTATAGGTCTATTCTGCAGACTGCAGATGTCATGTACCCTGATAAGCGACTTAATATGAGGAGGTAGTCTCTTTAGGGTAGTTTGAGACATGGCGCGATGAGATCCAAGAGTGCAGCGCTTAGGTATCGAGAGGTAAAAATAGCAATTTTGACGGCGAAACACTCAAACTTCACAATTGAGCTGTTTTAGATTCAGGCGTTTACACCCTTTTTTTCAGATTTCATCTAACTTAATTTTCGGTCAAAGTGCATGAGGCTATCACCATGCAAATGCTGCAAGCTGAAAAATTACCTCCGCGATGAGTGATGATGAAATAGACGTTGGTTTGTTTCAAGAGCCAGAAGGCTTCCGTCCACCTCCAGAACCAGAACATTTCGCCACATACAAACGTGTTGTCAAGGATGAGCCTTCTGAAATCAAATTGAAATTGGTGGGGAAATCGCCTCTTTGGGGCCATCTTTTATGGAATGCTGGAATTTTCACTGCAAATTATTTGGATGAACACAGAGAGTTGTACCAAGGCAAAAGAGTATTGGAACTTGGAGCCGCTGCTGCATTGCCATCTTTAATTTGTGGTTTGAATGGTGCTAAGAAGGTGATTTCTACTGATTATCCCGATCCAGACTTGCTTTCCAATATTCAATACAATGTGGATCATTGTGAAAAGCTCCAAGACGGCGTTGTGGATGTCAGAGGCTTCATTTGGGGAGGTGACAAAGGAAAGCTTTTCGATGAAGAAGAAAAGACCACCTTGACTGAAGAAGAGAAGTTCGATTTGATCATATTATCAGATTTGGTTTTCAATCACACAGAACACCTCAAACTTTTACAAGATTGCAAAGACATGCTTAAAAAGGATGGTAAATGTTTGGTAGTGTTCTCCCCTCATAGAGCACATTTGTTAGACAAAGACTTGGAATTTTTCGAAACCGCCAAACAGTTTGGTTTTAACCCTCAACGCATAGATTTGGTTACCTGGAAACCAATGTTTGAAGAAGACGAAGAAACAGTGGATATTAGAGCAAGAGTCTACTCGTACTTTATGAGTTTTCAATGAGTGTTCCTCATATATATTTATATATTACTAATGTACGATTAAGCAGCGTTGGAGTTCATTTTTCTTTTACCGTTGGTCAAAGTAACGTTAACGAATCTTCTGGTGTATAATAAACGTTTGTAAGCTCTACCTTTTGGTTTCTTTGGTTTTTCTTCTTTGTCAACTTTTGGAGTTTGAGATTTGACTTTACCTGCACGAGCTAAGGATCCGTGAACTTTACCCTATAGAAGTTAGTATTATGTACATGAATAAGTGGCGGTCCAAGTTGGTGATTATCTTTGATAAATTAGTGGAGGTTGGATGGTTCTAATGCGCTTCTTGGGTGCAATTTAGGAACAAAGGACATCTCATTGGTCGAAGGCGGACGCTGGTTCAAAATTCATCGTTGGGATTGAATTATGTGTGATGTTTTTCACGATGTATATATGACGATTCAAAGGTCTGACAACTCGGGCGATTTGTCACATTCATCAGTTCTGGATCTGATGGTTTGATATATCACAATCTTTCAACTTAGGGCCTTTTCATGGAGGCTAATAAACATACCATTTTGAACTAATAAAATGTATTGAGTAAAAATTTTAATAGTGAGATTTTTTTTATCAAGGATCGATGACGCGCACGACCGGTGGGGTGGATGGTGTGACGGCTAGGGTTTGAGCCCTCGGTGCGACTTTCACGGCTGTCGCAAACCACATGTAATTTATAATGCTTAGGCGATGTGGTAGTGCTAACCCTTGAATTAATCGTAAATTTACTATGCTAAATGTGTCCGTGTAAGTCTTACCTAAACATATGAATATGTGAGAATGTCTTCCTGAGCCATTGACCCTCTTGAGCAGCTTTGAACCCTTCTCTAATAGCTGTCGAGTATCATCACCAATGTAGCCACAATAACCACCAAAATGATCCCTATAAGCGCCAACAAAGACTTTCTGGTTGTGGGGTAAAGATTGTATATCAAAAGATGTTGCACTTTGAAGTACCGAATGAAGCCGTAAGCCAACGTAGTGATCCCCAAAAGAATAAAGATCGACCCTAAAGGCTTGCCTATATGTTGGTAATTTGGAGTGGTAGGATCAATGTTCAATATTCTATTATTGACGTTGATTCGAGAGCTATTTTGAAGCTTGAAAAGCTGTGTTACACCAACCCCAATGGTAACGAACGATAGAGAAGTCCTCAACCATGCAAGAAAGGTTCTCTCGTTGGCCATCTGAACGTTAGTAAAGTGTCTCACTCCATACTGACTCAAATACGTACATGGTCTCTAGCCACAGACCCCTTATTTTCAAGGTTTATGGACCCGACGAATATGTGGTGTGAAGAGAACTCTGGTATGACATCGTGTTGTTCTATTTCAGCCATGTTAAATGGTTCTGCTGTGTTAAATTAAAGGTGCTCTCTGACGAAACCACCTCAGCGCGAAGCACGTCATTGTTGGAAACTGTGGAAAAGCGAGTGTGGATTTGGCTTGCGCTAGGTCGGAAAACCCAAGCCAATACCTTTTTCTAAGGTCTTGTGATCATACACGTGAGGACGATCATTCCGGGGCTCCAAGGTGCCTGGACGCCTTATTGCAATATGGGGTGAATTCGAGGGGTGTGAGGGCCATGGTGGTTCCATGCAGCGCCTGGAAGGCACCACAGGGGTTGACGCACACATGTGCCTTGTTTGGTCGCCAACAATTGCACAGGACTATTCAGCGCAAACACAATACACCATAATGCACCAAGAAAGTATTGACCAACCGAATAATCACGCTCACATATCCCGCTATCGCAGGTGCAATTTTTTTCGAGATTTGCATGAAAGCCAATGCACCTAACGCGTCGCACGATCCACCCCTCCAAGGCAAGGTGTCAAGTCGAGGGCTGGTGGGTGTCCACGCCAAGCTGTATTACGGCAAAACCCAGAAATAGTGCAAAAAATGGTCATATTTTTCGCATGAACCGCAATTGACCAAGCCTTGGTGTTTACAGTGCTTGGCTGTAGCCGCAGTCTTCCTTGTGCAAACTTAAGCGAATGCGCACAGGCGCCGATCAGAAATATGGCCATATTGTTGAACCCTTGCTCTAGAGAATTAATGTGGTTGAATACCGAGTTCGAAAGTTATCTCGTATATATTATGAGACTACATGAGAATGCTCTTAAATATGTAACCAACAATTGACTCGAAACGTTAGGAACGCAAATGGGTTTGGAGCGTCACTGTCGCATAATTTATCCGGTTTCTTTTTGTGCTAATATGCAGAATTCTATATGATGTTAAATGATGATTTGGCAATAAATGAGTCCAAAATTAGGAAATGGTTCCATGGAGCTTCTATAACAACATGGCACCAGCAAGGACACCCACTGAGCCGTAAACGAGCATCTTGGTGGACATCGACATCTCCAAAAAGAGATTATTTGATTTTCTACTTCCTCCCTGATTTGCTTGGGTAATTGTGACCCTGGAATAGGTTCTGATTTGACCTACTTCTCCAGTTAATGAGCCCAACCCGATAGAACCGGAGGATGGACTGGCTACATCGTCGTAGAAAGATGTGAATTTCTGTGTATATACAGATTGGGTGGTAGCCAAATTCCCTAAGGAATCGGTACCAGTAGCCCACACCACAGTCAGGGTAGTTATGGTGGTGGTAGCACAACTAACCAAGACCAATAGTTGGACCCAAATTAAAATATGCTTGTATAACATGAACCCACGGTGGTACAAAAGGATTCGATAAGAGGACGAAGTTTTTTCTTTATATATGAACAGAAAATTTTCAAGTTTCAAATTTATTCAATATCCGGTCCTGCATGAAATTCCGATTTCATGTTTAAGGTTACCACCTTCTATTTTTAATGGTTGTATAGCATAGCGGTGCGTCATTTTCCCTACCCAAAAAATTTTGCTTGAGAAGTGAACTGTGCCATATGGTTGCTGGCGGATGCACAAAGTGGCCGTCTAGTGTATGCTTGTTATTATTTTGCTATATACTCTAATTACACAGCCTGCCACGAGCCCATTAAAATTTCAGTTTTAATACTTTTTACATAATGGATCTGTTTAGGAGAGGTGTGTCACTTTCCGATGATAAGGACCCGCCTTATCACATGAGGCCTCGCATGAACACTGGGTTCGTGTTGTTTACCTCTTCTTATTAGTTGCCGTCAAGGCTCCTACGTCATTTGTTATGTGTGAATTAGTCTTTGGAGCAAAGTTTGGGACTAAATAAAGTAATCCGTGGCAGGCTTTTTGGAGGGCACACTATTAATTTCTTGGTTTTGAGATGCTTCGAAAACCTTGTATTCTCGATTCAATTTGTCATCGATGGATAGCACCAGGGCAACGTTTCCACACCGGTAGCAGTAGTTGGGTGCCGACCATACAGTTACGAGGCCCTTGTCAAACATCTCTCTGTAACCCTCCATTACAAGCTGGTGTGCTCTTGCTATCAACGACATGTTATTGGCGTGAAGAAATTGCTTGACTTCGTTGTAGCCGAACAAATACCCTGCACCCCGAGGGCTAAATGCCCATTTGGGAACATCCTCTGGATCACTCCATAGCAAGTCGCACATGGCGCCTTCGTGTGGCACTTCCTGTTTACGATTTATCACTCGGATTTGATTTACCTGGTCTATCATGGGACTGAGGCCGCCATGGACACAGAAAACACCGTTTTTACCTCCAATGATGGCTCCGAGCGAAAGATAATCAAACACCTCGCAACATTGTCTCCACACATTGACAGTTCCGTATTTTCGTAAACATTCGTCGTAAAACCCATACACTGTGGTGATTTGTCTGGTTTCGTGGTTGCCTCTAATTAAGGTCATTCTGTCAGGGTATCGCACCTTCAAGGCCATCAAAAGTAGAAAACTCTCGAGCGAATAAAATCCTCTATCGACGAAGTCACCAAGAAATAGGTATTGCGTTTCGGGGCATTCCCCTCCCGTCTTGAATAGCGTCAATAAATCGTGTAATTGGCCATGGATATCTCCACATATGGTGATAGGTGTATCAAGCAGCTGTACATTACCTTCCTCGATGAGGATTTCTATCACCTTGGTGCAGAGTTCTTCAACATCGCCCTCGGGTATATATTTGCACTCTTTGATGTTGTTGATGGTTCTATTGTTAGTAGAGTACGGGGATAAGTACTATTTATACTTACTTGTCCAAGTCAAGCATACGCGTGAAAATTTAGTGCGAATTTGGCGATACTGACTATATGATGGGCCCAGTGAGATGCCAACCCCTTTGTGACCTAAATAGGCTTTGACCATGCAAATTTTAAGAAAATATCTGGCAATATAGCTACATCTCGGTAATTATTTTGAGTTTTCACTCTTTTACCTACAACATACATTATTATACACTTCATTAAAATATCAAACTAGGCCCTCGTTCTTTGAGGCAAGGTATACTTCATAAATGATCTTTGCAATTGCTTACGAACAGTGACTTTTTGTGCCCCCACGAAACTGTCGATACTGACCTTGATGGCTCTGTTTAAATCATTTTGACTGACAAAATCACTTAATCTCATTTTGGCAAATGCTTCAGCAATTCTTAAAATACTTTCCAAGTGACGAACTGTGATAGGGAACGATCCGGTTGCTATGGATTCCTTTCTCAAATCAGCATAAACCTTAGACACTTTGTCCATATCCATTTGATGTAACTTAGGATGTATCTTGGCTCTGGCATAAGCAATATACTTACTCAAGACTTCTTGGCTGATGGGAGAAATCTCCTTTTCTTTTTGTTTGTTCAATTCATCGATCTTGGCCTGTCTAGAAGGTCTGCTGGGGGTTTCTATGTCCATCTCTGCAGATTCTTCCATCTCTGCATCATCTTCTGCCACTGTTGAAGGATGTGATCTCATGTGTGAGTCAATAACGAAACTAGCCAATCTTTCATCTGACTCCTCATTGACCAAATCTCTCACTACACAAAGAATATCAAATCTAGACAAAATTGGCTCTGTCAAATCAACATTTTGTGATAATGTCAAAGTAGAATTGTATTTACCACCGTTGGGATTAGCTGCTGCTATAATAGCACATCTGGCTTGTAAAGTTGTGACGATACCGGCTTTGGAAACAGAAATACTTTGTTGTTCCATAGCTTCGTGAATAGATGTTCTATCTTGATCATTCATCTTGTCGAACTCATCAATAAGACAAGTGCCTTTATCAGCCAAAACCAATGCACCACCTTCTAAGGTCCACTCACTGGTCAAAGGATCTCTTCTGACTGAAGCGGTCAAACCCACAGCAGAAGCACCTTGACCAGTAGCGAAAACAGCTCTATTGGCGGTTTTCTCCACATATTTCAAGATTTGAGACTTGGCAGTACCTGGGTCCCCTAATAAAAGGACATTGATATCACCTCTTATGGAATGTTTACCATTAATGTCTTTAGGCACACCACCAAATAAGGAACAGGCTATAGCAGTTTTAATATCTTTATGACCATAAATAGATGGAGCCATGGAGCCAATGATTTTATCAATTATGCCTCTTTCTTGACTCATCTTTCTGAATTCTCTTTCTTCTTCCTCGGTAAAAGAATTCACGTATTGGTTGGAAATTTCCTTACGGTTTATCAGGTTAGCCTCGATGATGGTTGCAAACACGGGGAATCCACTCTTGACATTCAAATTACCATCATAGTTATTTTTATAGATACCAGTAACCTCGACTTCTTCACCAGGTTTGGCACAATCCACCAAATCACTCAATAAGATGATTTCTCTATGTCTTGGCAATCTACCAGCTGGAACAGAACCCGGGCTTTCTTGCAATGTAATTCTTTGGTAATTTCTGTACAAAGTCTTTTCACTGTTGATTTTCAATGGACCTTTAGATTGACAATTGGTGCAGAAAGATATTTTGACTTCTGTGTGAGCTTCTTGAATGAAAGGACCCAAAACAGCACCACATTTCAAACAATCGAATTTGACATATTTCAATTGAGGGAAGACACCGGTTCTTCTGGTAACCACCCCGTTGATCTTGATCAAGGTGTTCAAATGGGTTTCTCTCAAGTCTCTTAAGTTCATCAAATTTGGAAAGTTAACAACACGCACATGAATTTCCTGGTGGATTTGGGAATAGTTTGGGTAATGTAATTCTGTGGCCTCCATGGCAACAATATCGAAAATCTTCAACATCTCTTGCGGAGATGTGGCCAAGAATAATGCCAAAATGGCCTTAGAATCAGCCAAATGGTCGTAAGATACCTCTAAACTTTCACTATTGACTTCACCCAATGATCTAATTCTGGCACCATAAACAGATCTACCTTTACTGTCAGTGTATTCCAAAAGAAATGACTTCAATTCTCTTGCGATGGACCTTGAAACCGCTGGCTGTAAAATCCATTCGGTAATACTTGGTGCTTTGATGTCACTCAAACTTTCCAAAGACAATTCTTCGTTGAAAGGATCAATCTCTTCCAATTCTTCCAACCCTGGCTCGTCATCAAGGTCTCTTCTTCTTCTTCTCTGTACTGGCAAACCATATTGATCGGTTCTGGAGTCAAAATCGTCTTCTTCCATATCATCAAGGAAAGCACCTGCTCTCAGTCTGTTTCCTCTATTAAGCAAATTGTCTCTTCTATTCAATTGATTGTCAATTCTTCTTCTTGTGGCGGCATCTAATTCCTCGTATTCTTCGTCATCGATATTTCCGTCGCCCAAGTCATAGGTATCTTGAGCTTCGTTTCTTCTATAGTCTCCTTCGATGTTTTCCATAAGATCTTCTCCTTCTTCTTCGTCACTGGGATTCAAATCTTCCACATCATTATGAATCTCAATTTCGTCCTCTTCTTGAAATGGTATGGCTGGAGAAGAAGCAAGCGGTGGACTGGATGGAATAGGTGACGAATGGTCACTGATAACGTCGTCTTCGTCATCAACTTGTCTTTTCCTTGTATTACGTGTTGGGCTTGACATTGTACAAAAGAAAGGGTGTTTTAAGTGATGATAAAAGTAGAAATTTTTTTGAGATAGTAGCAGACGCGTCCAATTTAACCCAATCGAGATAATTAATTGAATTTTGAGATTATGTAATTGAAATGAGCCGCACCGGTATCTTGATACTGACAGTGTGTAAGGTTGTTTCAGATTTCGAAAAAGGGAAGGTTTGTGGTATGAATGGTGTTTTGGTAGGTTGTGACATCATTAGAGAGAGTCTTGAAAAAATTTGGATTATTTAGTTATGTTTAATCTTTGGAATATGTAGAATTCACATTTTTGAGAGCATACAACTTTTCTAGCTATGCTCCTTCCTAGTAAAACCCCAATATGCTATATGCTTGATATGGTTATATAAATAAAATAAGACAGGAAAAGTAAATTGACACATAATGATATCTTCATATTTATTATTCTTAGTTGTAAACGTCCATATTGCTAGTTCTTTAGGTAATATTTGCAATAGCACGTATTGTCTACAAGATACACCTTCGTCAAACACAAATGTCATTATTGCACCAGAAGAAGCTTATGATTACCTTGAAGATGACAACGCTGTTACTGAACAGGGAATTTTGGCACAAAATACTGCTTACATTACTAAAGAGTTTCCAACCATCAAGTCTATGATGCAATCACACTACTTTAAGTCGAAAACAAGATTGGGCCACATTGTTGTCTATGTGAAAGAAACCAATTCTTATTTCCAAATCCAAAAGTCGACAAATGAGGAGGAATTGGTCTTCACCGAAACCATTTATGGCGAGTCAAAAACTGCAGCTTTGTTGCATACTCCCATTACAAGGTGTATGTATTCTCATGGCAAGAACTCAGCAGTGTCGCTTCTGAAAAGTAATTCCTGGTCTATCCTGCTAAGTTCGGGCACCTCTCTACTGTTAAGTGGCGGGATTAAGATCCCTCTTTATTTTTTCAGTCTTTCTGTTAGTGTGGGTGCTGGGCCCTCCACAGGAGGTAGTAGTACCAGGTCATTTGGAGGCTCTGTGACGTGCAATTCTGAAAATGGTGGCAAGGTCCAATTGTTTACCAGTATTAGATACGTTTACTATCCTAATGCTAAAACGAGAGTACGTCTATTTGATGCAAAAAATTACCAATTGGAGATAGTCAGCGATTGGGCCCCTCTATTCACTTCCGACAATTACAAACAGTATGGAGTTGTTGCATTCGATAATTCAGAGGGGGCAGAGTATGCATGCGTCAATATGGAAGAACATTTAAGATGTGATGGAGATATCCAGTTTAGGGCTTTCGATCCAAAATACGACCCGGTGGAGGGCTTGCATTTGGCTCTTAATAGTAAGTAAGTTGACATAAATATATTGATATTAAGGAAGGATATCTAATCATTAAAACAAGAAAATTAAGGGTAATAAAGAAGCAAGGCCGAGTTTGTTAATGGCAGCACCAGAATCTTGCTCATCAACAGCTGGGGTTTCGGTGCTGGTGGAATTAACGATGGTCAGCACACTGACAGCTTCCACATCTCTGGCAAGTATGTAATCTTCGCCATCTCTTTTGAACAAGCTGGAAATATCAGAAGTAAGAGCTTTTCTGACATCTTCGTCACCAATTAATTCTTTGACAATATCGGTCAAAAGACCAGAATCTTGCAAGGCCGAAAGCAACGGCTTGATAGCGTCAAAGTTGAAGTCAGTGATCAAGGAACCAATGCTCTTGAAAGATCCAGCCAAGAGAATAGCAGTAGCATCTTGGAATTCGTCGTTGGAAATCAAGGAACTAAGAGTGGCTTCTACTAATCCTGATCTTTCAATAGACAGGAACACAGTAGTCAATAAATCTTCCACATTGTCTCTCTTTGAAATTCTGTCGACAGACTCAATGGAGTACTCTGGGAAAATACGGTCTCTTTTAGCAAGGTATTCCTCTTCACGTTTCAAAATGTCACTAATACTAATGTCAGCATCAGCAAGAGTCTTCTTGGCAATAGAAAACACTCCAGGTATAAAGTTGGGGTCCACTATAATACCTTTGACAACACCATAAGCCAAACCAGATTTGTTTAAAGCAGTCAATATAGTGGTGAAATTCAAGTTACCTGCAAGTTTGAGGATGGTTGGTAAGGATTCTTTCAAAATGTTTAAGGTGTAATTGTGAGTAACGATATAAACAGCCGCTTCAGGCAAAAGGTTTAAGTCTTTTAAGCCACTCAAGATGCTATCTAAATATTTGACATTGTCGTCCTCTGTTAACAAATTATTGGCCCAGCCGGCTATCTTGTCGAAATCAACCAAGTCCAAGGCATCCTCGACAATTTCGCCAACATCAACACCGTCCAATAACTCACTTACTATAGAGGGAAGTGAGATGTCTCTCTCCACTAAATCGGCCTCGACTTCACGGATGGATAACGAGGGATCGACATATTGGGAGTTTGCAAAAGTCAGAAAGGACAAACCTAATGTAACGAACGAAGCGAAATGATTGAATTTCATTACGGATGAAAATTATCTAAAGTTGAAGGACTAATTTAATGGGAAAATTCTTTCCTATATACTTTCCCTAATGAGTTGACAAATATCCTAATGCGGTAACTAATCTCTATACCGCATTAGGAAATTTTTTTCACGAGTGCTAATGCCCCTCCAAACCTTGTATACTTTTGTGCCGCAATTACGACCCGAAAGGGCAACACATGAGTATGTCGGCATTATATGGAATATAGCAATTGTAACATACTCTCCGGGAGTGCACAAGGTGCCTCTTTTGGTAGACTCAACCTGCGCAGATGAACGAGGTGTACGAATGCGTCTCTACGTGCAGAAAAGCCTCTGTGAATACTAAGATGTTCCGAACCAAACAAAACATTCCAAGCGGATGAGGAGTTCCCATATATGCCGAACCATGTGCCTAAAGGGAAAGCTTTATTTATTTTAGTCCCGTTTAACTCCTGCCTGTATGGCGCACGCTGGAGATCCCAAACTGCACGCTCGCAGATGTAGAACAAAGATTCCGAACCCTCTTCATTGGGCAGCCAAACCACGTGCACGTGATCAAAGCAACACCAAGATAAACATTTACTTTATGACAATAGCCTGTAAACAATAACAGCCTGATAACAAAGACACCCTTGCTATAAGCATGCCGAAACGCAGCAAAATTTCAAACAAACATCCGATCCTGCATTGGCTCGTGTCGTTCACTACGCCCAAAACCAAACACCAATATTTCACACCAATTTGCAGCCAATTGGTGTTTTGGTGAGCGCACGCACTCATTTCAAAACATTCGCGACTATACAATACAAAATATTACATAGAACCACAAGTTGTTTATAAACAACGTCCTTTCATTTGAAGATTCCAGCCCATTCTTGTCCACTTTCCGCATATACACATAGTTACACACGTAAGGGTTTCATTAGTTACACATTGGCCGCCTTGAAATCCCCGAATCACTCCATTTAAGTGTACAGAAACCTCCTTCCAAGTCACGTATCCCTTATTCAACAGAACCCAGGAATCGAAGCTTTGGTAGACACAGCACCATACATAGACTGTTTGATAGCATAGAAACACATCCAACATGAGATCATTCAGAAGAGAGGAAAGACACCGCAAGGTTTTAAGTGATTTGACTGCCACTGAAAACAGGAAAACCAAGGTAAAAAGATATGAAAGGTTTGATAAGAAGCCCAAAATCTACAAGACAAAGCATTATGATAGCATCACTGTCTCTGATGACTTCACTGGAGATTTGGTGCCACGAGCTTCCGACAAAGTATCTGAAAGCTTTCACGAAGATGGTGAAACATACGACGAAGACTTCGAAAACATTCAGGATCACGAGCCAGAAGAAGAATTCGAAGAGATCTTAACAGAAGACGAATTAGGTCCCAACATTGAGAATGTTGATCAGGCCAATTCGGTGATTCCAAATCAAATTGAAATAAACAAGAATATCGACAGATCGACGACTGAAGTAAACAAAAGAAGATCTTCAACCAAAGATTCAAATGAGCAAGAGCCAAAAGCATCCTCAACATCTAGGGCTACGAAACACAACGAACCAATGAGTCCCATTTGGAACAAGCATATCTACAATGAATTACAATACATTATGAGCAAATATTCAAGATCAACACTCGACGTGAATGATGAAGATACTTATGACATTACAATGGTTGCCGAATATGGTCCCGAAATATTTAACTACATGAGAGAACTCGAGGTCAAATTGTTACCTGAGCCAAACTATA